>JAUMJL010000687.1:0-600000 GCA_033558185.1 Dromococcyx pavoninus
GAAGGAGTGGGGTTGTTGGGCATATGGAAGGCAGGGGTCAGAGTACACTTGGGGCTTTTATTTATATCCCAAAAGGACTGAATGTTAAGGTCGCATTCTGGGGAGCTTCTCAGTGGTGGATCAAAGAACAGTGTGGAAAAGAAATGCAAAGCGAGTGCTAGAGAAGTGGTCATCACTGTCTTTGCCATTACCTGATAAGTGTTTCCTGGGTAATTTCTGTCATGGAAAATAATATATCGTGGAGAAATAGGGACGGGTTCATATCTAACCAGTCATTTGATAAACCCTTTGCAAGAGTATGCGCTGTCTCAAACGGAGAGTGCAGATTTGCCCACGTATTAAGTTGTGGGCAGTCTCTGTGTTTTTTCAGCATCACTGTTGGGAGACTTTGACCTATGAAATGTGCTGAGTATATTCAGACCAAGGCAGAAGCCCAGCCTGTCTCTTGGATGCTTGTTCCACTGTAAGATATGGTCCTGAGCAGTATGTGTGTTTCTATGTTGAAGGGAAGTGTGTAACTTAAGTATTTATTTATTCTACCTGTTGTTTGCAGTGATATCTGGAAAATCACCCAGATGCCTGGAAAATAGTCTTAGATAAAGCTAAGAATGTAAGACCAGTGAACATGAATTCATATTTCATATATTCTCTTATATTTCAGCATCACAGTATTGTCCCCAGTGATCTACATTTTAAGTCTCAGTGACAATGGAAGTGTGTAACACCTTGAAGATAGGTAGCATGATGCCACATTGTGGGAAAAGGACACACAGCTAAAAGAAAAAGCAACTTTGTTTTTAAAAAGCTTCTCCAACTTAGTTCAACATCTGTTAATGCCTTCCTAATATCCTTATTGTGATGTTTGAGAATTATTTTTTTTATGGAGAAAATGGTAAGATCATTTAAGAGATTAAGCTTCTTTTAGTTCCTCTGCATTCAACAATATGTTGGTCAGCAGATAATGTTTAAATATCCTTTTTAGCGAAGATATAAGGTCTCTTGTCACAGCTCTGGGAAAGGATCTTCTTCTGTTAGGGAATTCCAGTAAGTCAGTACCCTAAAAATCTATCTGAATCTGTGTTGGTGACATGTCTTTTCTTCAATTGCCCTACCCTTTCTCACTAAACCTGAGCTACTTGTTTCCTAAATTCTTTCAAGCCTAAAAATGAAGCTTTCTTAGTAGAGGGAGTAGAATACAGTTTTCTTCATAAATAAAATGACAGGAGTCTGTTGAGGTGGAATAGAAGTTCCCCATTCTCCTGCAAATTTTTAGTAGTCTTGCCTACAGATCCAAATTATTTTGAATGTAGTTGGCCTGGGAGTGGATGGGAAAGGAAAAAGAGTCGAGAAGTATTTACAGCATGAAACTCTTCCTTTCACATACACAAATTGTGATGCACACAAGTGCACAAGCACTTGCAGTACAGAGATATGAGACCCTGTGGCATCCGTGATTTCTCTTGTTGTCCTTCCCTCACAGAAGCTGTGAAGGTGCAGAACGCTGTGTTAATATAAATGGCATGAAGCACACTTGCATCCAAACAAGTTTGAAGGTCGGGCTATTTTGCCTTCAGCAACAGAAAACACTCTGCAAGTGTTTAATATATAATTAAACCTTCTTTTTCTATCAGGTGGTCTGACCTCAGCATATAACTTTGCATGCCAGGACAGAAGGTGGTGAGACAGTTCAAACAATGTAATAATGGGCAGAAATATTCTATTTGTGTATTGTTGTGTATTGTTGGAAATAACTAAACTGAGACCCTTGTCCAAAGGGTAAACCCTAGCTTTCCTCAGGATCCTTGTTTTGTGCACTGTGCATCCTGTGCTTGTGTCCATAAACGTTTCTCTGTGATTAACCACGCTCTGCAGATTTATGTCCCTGACTGCCAATCATTCCTGTGTTTCTTGCAGAGAGCACACCAAGGACAGACACATCCAGTCAAGTGTAGTTGGGAAAGTGCGCTCTCCCTCAGTCAGCTATTATTTCATGTGTATTAGCCACCGGAGCCTGTGGTTTGGCATCAGCAACCACAGCCAAGCTTCTTGCTATCACAGCATTAGAGGTTGTCTAATCGACATGAAAATGATTACTTAAGCCTGGTGCAGCCATCCGTCAGTTAGTAGTGATGACCTACTCGTGCACTGGTTGCCTTCCCTGCTTTATTCTAGCACCTGTGGGTCGGAACAAGCTCTTCATAGGGCTCCATGGAGACAGCTTTCCCTATGTAATTAATCTGCAGCTGCAGCTCATCACCCCTACTCTAGATCTTGATGCAATTTCACAACCCTGTGGCACCAGAGACCTCAGCTGGCATGGGCTGAGGCAACCGGCAGCTGCCTCCTTTCTGCTATAGCAGTAGCACCTTTTCTGTGCCAGGAAACATCACTGTCAAGTAAGGGTTAAAAAAACCCACTGCTGAAATGCCATTTGTGGCCAGAGCCTCCTGTGCGCATCCTTCTGAAATAACATCACAGTCCAAAACAGGAACAGCTCATTCACTAGTGCAGGATCCATGCCTGGACAGCAGCTGGAGAGGACACAAGGAAGAAAATGCTGAATCAGAAGTATTTTATTTTTAGTAGTTTAATAACGGACTAGGAACGTCTGTGAGCAGGAGCTCAGGAAAGACAAGCGCACCCATCTGCAGCACGTGGTGGAACAGTTCTTGAGGTACTTCACACTGATGATGTTTTAAAGTCCTAGCCACCCTCCAAAAACTCCTGGCATGAGTCAAATGTGTATTTTCGGGCAAGTTTGGTTTGTCTGGGTGCCCACACCCACATATGTAAGCCAGGGTAAAGCCAACAGCGAGAAGCAGGCAGAGGTATAACTTGTCAGAGATGTGAATGTGTGGCAGAACTTAAAGAGTCAGCTCTGCCGAGACCTAGGTCTGCTTCTCAGCCGAAAATGGCAAAGCATTAACACGATTAGCTTAATTTCAGCTCCCCGTGAGCTCACTGCTTTCTCCACATAGGTATACAAAGTGTCTGCACGGATGTACATGTTCCTGTTTTTTTGCAGATGTGTTCATTGTCTTTAGAAGATGGCATGCCCCAGCAAGATCCTCGGTTTACAACACCCTTCCTCTGGCAAGAAGGAGTTACTGCAGCTTCCACAAGCGATGCCAGGGCAGAGTAAACTTTATGTCACATTGGCACTAGATAGATGGGCTGAGAGCTACTACAGTACAGTTTGATAGCATGAAAATGCTTCTGAAAATGATTTACTGTTAATGTCCTGAGTCTTGTTGAGAACATAAGCACCTTGTGACTAGCCACGGTGTCCTTTGGGAGGCTTAATCTCTATCACGAATGGATCAACTCGCATACACTCACCATTGTGAGTGCAACATTGTGAAAAGCAGCAGAGGAATGTCAATATTGTACTTAGATAAATGATTTCAACAGGAAAAAAATGGGTTTGCTCAGTGTGATTTATTTATGATCCAAACATTCAGAGCATTTAAAATGTCTACTTGATCAACAAAGGAAGAAATCAACTCCGTATTTGTACCCACGTACCTGTTCCCAGTAACTCTTAAACTTGTGGCTAATTTCAACAAAAAGAGAGGGGCAGAGGCCTGGAAGAAATGTAGCTTTGTAAGATGGAGCTGGAAAGCTGATGGAGGAGAAGGGCTGTACCGTGGATTCAGCCCCCATTTTTGCTCCTCAGTTTCATAAGTCGACGAATTTTCATGTTCTTACTGCCCGTCTGCAGCTGTGTCAGACCAGCTGGCCTCGACAAAGACGGCTTGGGAGGGAGTCTTAGACCATGCTGGAAGAAGAGGAGATAAAAAGCGTTGGGGGAAGAGGAGAATGAAGATGTAAAGTGATGTGGGAATTTGGGGAAGGGATAAAGGGAGACTGTTACAGTGAGGGAAGGCAGAGAGGGGAGTGGAGGCTTTGACAGGTTTTTCTGGTTCTGTTGCCCACAAAATCCTCTTTTTTTGACATGTGAAAGGAATGGGAAAGTGCAAAACAACTGGAATTAATAAATAATCAGTAATACTCAGTGATTTTTGATTCCAAGTGTTTTATAAACATTAATGAACCTTCATGAGCTGTTGGAGAGGTATTTAAGCCCTATTCCACTTTCATAGATGAGGAGATGAAAGCTCTGACTTAAGTCCAAAGTTTGCAAAAGCAGAAACTACTTTTAAGAGCTCTGCTTGACACTCAGCATTGAACTCCAAAGGGACTGATTTCACAGTTGCCATCACTGTTAACTATACTTTTTATTTGTCAGTTATACAATTCCTTCTGCAAAGCTGGGTCTAAACCTGCACACTTAAGAGCAACAATAGCTTCTGAAAATTCAGTCTGGGATGGCTTGTTGGGTTTCCCCAAAGTGTATAAGGAGAGGCTGGTTCCTGAGACAAACAGATAAGTAGAAATGTTTTGATTTGTCACTATTGCACTGCTACAAGAATGGAAACAAAGACTCTGAGGGCTGAAGACATTTACAAAAAGGGCAAAGAAAAACCAAGTTAAAAGACAAGACTTCCAAGTAGACCTATTCATCTATGCAAATGGAAACAGAAGCAGAGCATGTTCTCAAATCTTTCTGCACCTCCCATAAAGACTAGGCAGATGGTTTGTGTGCATTTCTGTAAGTGTATGATGTATATTTTTTCCTGAAAGAAATAGAAAATGTGGATGTATGTGTAGTCACCAGCTTCACTAAAGTTAGGGAGAAACAACACAGGACTTCATTAGAAAACAAGGGGTTGGTAGGCCAGAGAAGAAAAAAAAATACGTTTTGTTAATAACTATATAAGAAAAGTAGGAAGAGAAAATTATAGCTGTTTTATTTGGGACTATGCACTCTCAATTATAATTGTTCTATGGCCATGTTTGTTTCAAATATTAGTATCTTATAAACCTAGATGCAAAAACACAGGTGGTGTAAAAGCCTTCAAATTCTGTAGAAATGGAGTGTCACATTTACATCAGCCAGCAGCCAGAACAGGAGGAGATTACAAAGGTTTCACACATAATGTAGCAGTCAGGTAGAAGCAGAAGTGCAGTCCTGATCACAGAGAGCATATTTAAACCCAGTCCTAGGCATGTGCAGCGTGGTTCCCACCAAGCAATATCAGCTATGTGCTAAGAGCACAGCCTCAGCACAGCCTTAAGTGTCATAGCAGATCAGTGGGAAGATGTAAGAATCACAACAGAAATGTTCCTTTGGGGATCCCCCATGCACAAAAATGAGTGAAAAAATGCTAGAAAAATTACCTTAGAGGTTATCTCAAAGGCACTCACATACATGTTTTAAAACGTCTCAAAGCTCTGATACTTCTGTGACAATCAGATTAGTGTTGTGACACAGTTTTGCCACTCTTGCAGCTGCAGCTCCCCACAGGTGGTTTGAGATCCTCAGGAGGTGGGCAAAAATGGTGGTTCCTCCCTACACCTCCTGTTGCACTGCCATACCCAGCACCACCAGCAGCACTGGCAGCCCCAGCACATTCACCCTAACACTGCTCAGGTAGTAGCATACCGTTGAGCCCTATGGTGGGAGATGCTGTCTCTCCACAGCTGCCAGACATGTGGGCAGGATTTGTGAAAATGGAAAGCAGTAGAGTTTTATGAGACTTCATAAAGGTTGTTGGGTCCCTGCATGCACAGGGTTATAAGAAATCCTAGGGAACAGGAGTATGGCATTCGACCCTGCTGCATATTGGCAGGACAGAGGCCATAACAGCTTAAAAAGAGACAATATAATTTCACGTGTTTCTGTTCTGGAACTCTTGTGTGTCTTCAGCCACCTCTGACTGAGAAAAAGGTATGGTTATTTCATGATGTCAAAAAGGTTTTACTGTCTACTCAGACAATATTCCAGGGGATGGTTGTTCAAAGGAAAACCAAGGTAAGCACCTAAAGGAAATCTTTAAAACAACAAGAATCTCTGGCTCCAAATGCAGCAAAGGAAAATGGAAATTCTGCCAGCTTTCTAGGTCATACTTTTAGGTAAGGTGGATTGTACCCAGATGCAGCAAAAGACAGCTATGGTAGAAATACTCTGCCTATTTCCATATGGAAACAAGATGGAGCACTATAGAGAATGCTGCCATACTTTTGGAGGTGGTTTGGTTGTTTTCTTTTTTTTCCCCAAATCACTCAACTATTGCTGAACCCTTGAGGACTTTTTGATCTTGGAAGATGAATTAGTATGGGGATTTTGGATCAGGAAACAGCCTTGGAGGAAGTCACTGCTAACACGGACTGCTCCACTTCAGGCTTCCTTTGAGACTGCCTAGCATGAGTGATTGCCAGCAGCTACGCTCTCAGTAGCGTGTTAGTGGAGCAATACCTTTTTCCTATCAAGGTCAGTTCCTTTCACTGCTGAAACACCACTGCTTTACCGAAAACTGCAATTAGAAACTTGGCAAGTCAGAATCTCCATTTAGGAAATTCTGTCCTCTCTGCTCTGGGCTTTTCACCTTGTCAAAGGTTATGCAGCCCTCAGCTTTACCTCTGATTCCGTCACCTTTGTTCTTGGCACCACTCATTTTCCCTGTTGTTCAAGATCACATATCGCCTAGATTAATTCATTACATTCCAAAAGCTATGAAACCTACTGTCTGCTTGCTTAATTCTCCTTAAAGAGTGTCAGTGCATTTTAGAAGGCCAACTCCTCCATTCTTACAACATTATAGCAACTATGCCATGCCAAAAATAAATTATATTCTCGGAATGCAGTTTCTTATATAGGGCTGGGCATTCCTCTCCTTTTGTACCGGAATAAATTTAGTCTTATTTCAATGTTAAACTGGGTAATATATGAAAGTCCTGAGACGACGAGGTCTATCTACAGCTGTGGCTCTGAGAATGAAAATGCCTCTAAGATGAGGGATCAGGGCCCTAGAGAGTGGGCACGGAGGGTATCTTGGGAAGTAATATGATATGTACATTCTTCTTTCCATCATACCAGAGGTCATCAGCCACATCTCCTCTCGGCTCCTTGAGATCATTACCAATGGAGTTCGGAAGCTCTGATGAAGAGAGGTCTTTTGCACCTACTGAAGGTGGAGAAGAAAGTAGGCATTATTCAGCTCTGGTAGAGTACAGAAGCATTATTAAGCACTGGTGAGGGGATGTCAAGTGATTGGCAGGGCAAGTCATGGTCACAGTCCTCTGCTGTCTTTTCTAGAAACAGTGGTCTTGAAGCGCCTGCTTGGGTTTCCCTCTCTGTTGCCTGTGTGCTCTGCAAGTATTTGCTGTATATGAGCATAGGGCTAAGAGCCTGCCTTTTCCTTCAGTGTTTTGAAGATCTGAAAGTTGAGTGAGATAGATTAAAAAATAGTTGCAGAATTACTGCCTTAAACCACACGTATGTATTATTTTAATTATCTGTCCTGAGACTGGTTGTCTTTTTCCTAATGTTTGTCAAACACCTGGAAATGTGATAGCCCTTCCAGTGTCACAGTAACTGTGTGATTCCCAGAAGAGGTTCGGCAGTCCTAAATTGCAGAAGTGGGTTTTGCAACTGGAAGTCAGGGAGTAATGCTGGCACTAAAACAAGAAGTGGAATCAGCAGCAAAACCATTTTGGACATTGCTGTGCTAAATAGTTCATCAAAAAACCCAGTGCTTGAATGAGTTCAGCCAGATGAAATATAAAAATGCACATTATAAAGTTGTTGACAGGAAAAAAGCCATGAAATATTATTGCATAAAACTGTGAGTCAAGACCTCTAATGTGTTTTTACGGTGTTGCCTGTAGCTTAATTGTACTTGCTCCCAGTAGTATATATAGTACATCTTCTTATATCTTCATTATTACATAGGCATTGATTTAATCAAAGATAATAAATGAAACCTCTGGAATTAATTACAGGTTGTAATAGTTTTGTTACTTTACTAGAGCAGAGAGGAAGACAAAAACATGTAGACCCATAAACATTAACTGGCTTTTGCAATCCAGTCATTACAGGAGAAAGATGATGAACTTTAAATTATTTGGAAATGTAATTTGGAAATTAAATTATTTGGAAATGCAGCATTTCTACAGTAATTCTTGGTATGGAAGACCTTGACTTCCTTTGCCATCTCCTGCGTTCTTTCAAACCATCTTGTGTTTGAATCTATTTAAAAGATCTAAGCTTAAGAACTGCTTTTGAAGATTCCCAGGATCTGATATATCTGGCAGGAGGGTTCTTTGTGGCATAGTTTAAATGGAGGCACGCTGCCTGGAGTTGGGAGCTGCGTGTGAATTACTGTGATTTCCCTTTGGGCCTTCTCATTTCTGCCAAATTTGAAGTGGACTTTCTGCAAATGAGAAGCAAACATGGACCCTTTCCAACAGGACAATGTCTGTGAAGTTGTCTGGTATGAAAAACCTTGCAGAGGAGCCTTTCAAAAGATCTTTAAAAATCCCCTCTTGTAGGAGATTTCTCACAGTGAAGAAAGTCATTAGCTGGGCATAGGAGGCAGAAGGAATCTTAAGTGGTTGCCTAATCTTTCTAATCACAGAGTTACATTAGAAAGTAACTCCATCTTAGATAAAATTCATCTAATACTATTGATGGTTGGACTTGATGATCTAAGAGGTCATTTCCAACTTTAATTATTCTATGATTCTATGACTCTATTTCTAAAATGCCTCTAGTCCCTCAACACACTATGCAGCACAGTAAAAAACTTCCTGGTCAGCAGGGTTTTCTTAGTATTTAATCTAACCATTCCTTTTTGAAAAGAAAAATATATCTTACTGCTTTTAGTGAATTGCTTTTTAAATGCAATAAATACATCACCATCTTTGTGTTTAACACACTGATACTTGTAGGCAGCTATTTTGTGCTCCGCCTCAGCTCTCAGTTTCAGCAGAGGTACATGTATATCAGACCCGTCCAATCGGAGCTTACAAGTCAGCTTTTAAATCCTTATTAATTTCTGTTGTTCTTTTCTTAAACTGTCTCTGCTAGATCTACGTCATTTAAGCACTGGTGTACTCTGAAATTAATATGATATATTAAGAATGGTCCCTTCGGACTTCCATAGAGGAGGACTGTTATCTACCTGATCTGCTATTGGGATTTGTCTCCACAATGCAGGAAATATAATCTGCCTGGTAGCTTTAGTAGTTGGGGATGTTGGATTTTGAGGGTTCTTTCAAGGGTGACCCTTTGTCTGAAGCAGTGTGCTGAGGGCATAAGGCTGCTGCTGATTGCTAACCAAGTGTGTCACCACATCTGCGCATTAGTTTGGTTTAGGTGGAAGATAAGTTCTTTTCAAAATCCCAATGCATATCAATATGGAGAATATGAAGACTTGTGGCCTCAGTTCTTCAGAAAAATCCTTTCCCTGCTGCCAGAGTGCTCAGTGGTTTTCACACAGAAGGCTGTAGACTTCCACATTGGTGGGTGGCTTCAAGGGGACATGCCGCTAGGAAAACCAAATGGATTGATGCCTGCTGACAATTGGTTTACAGGAGGCTGAAGCTGTAGTGGGAAACTTTGTGGGCTGCAGAAAATAAAGGGTTGAAAACAGCAGCTGTTGATTAATGTCTATGAGGGGGTTTTTTTTTGTCCCCTGGAGTAAGTATATTTTAGTCATTTTTCCCTAGATATATTAGCCAGCAGTTTGAATTTCCAGTCTTATATTCACTAACACATATTATTTCCCTAGCACACTACACATTATTTCTTTAAACTTGCTGCCTTTAGTCCATCCAAACTCGGAATAATCTGGTATTTTCATCAACTGTGTCTTGGGAAATGAATTAACTCACTGATTAAGAATTTTTCACTAATAAAGTCACAAGGTAAAGACTCAAAACTGGAAATATGGAGATGATTGGGCTGTGCACCTGCAGAATGCTGGTTAAATTCCAGTTGATTTTTTGCTATAAGTATAAATAAATTAAGCTCCATCTTTAGGTTCTCATTTAGTGATAAATGCAAATGAATCTCCCTAGGGTCTCCTGCATGAAAGATCAGTCTGTTTCTTTCCCCCAGCCCAGGATGCACATTTCACCCTGGATTTCCTACAGTCACAATGTGACTAAAGAACTAACCTATCCAAAATACTTAAATAAATAAAAGCTAGTTTTCAACTAGTTTAGTTAATGCAATTCACTACAGGAAGTTGGGTTGGTGGGGGAGCATGGACAACCTGTTTTGGTGGCAGTCCACACATATATCAGCTTCAACCACACAACTGCAAGCCTCAGAGCCTATCCTAGAACATTGCACACTCTCCTAAGGATGTTCAAGCATTGCCATCCCCCATCAGTGTAGGCTCAGAGGGTCTGGTACCCTCAGCAGAGGGCCGGGCGAGCAGGAGGCCCAGACCACCGCAGTTGCCTGTTTCCTGCCCATGGCGATGTTGTTCGTTTTATGTACACGAGAACTCTGCCTTCTCCAAGCATCTCAGTGACACTGAGAATAAAAATTATATATATGTTTGATGGATGAAAAAGATAAATCTGTGCCTAGGGCTGGGAAGGCAGTCGGTGACACAGGCAAGAAGGGAAAACAAAGGTTTCTCTGTGACTGTGCCCTGTGCAGTCTGTACTCCGTCTCACAGACTCTCAGGATCTCTGCATTTCATTCCAGCTAGGATGGATGCTGTGCTCTAATATAGTCTGAATAGCAGACTCTCTGCCTTGTGCTATTTGGAACGGAAATCTAGGAAGATACATAGAATCGTAAATAACCCAAACAGTCACTTCAGAACACGTTAAGGGTAGCATAAGGCCAGAAACCTCATCGTCTTTCAGTTCTTTCCTTTCAAATACATTTTCATTTTTTTCTAAAGCTATTTTTCTCCTGCCTACTAACCTTAAATATCTTCAAGTAATTAAGATAGGCCTTTTCCAGACTATAACAGAGAACACTTAAGAAGGTGTATAACTTCTCACAGCACCCTCTTTTTTTGTCTAAGAATCTGCTAGATTCCTGTCCTCCCTGGTTTTATTTATCTCTCTAGACACTAGCATTATAAAACTATTGCCTCATAGGAGATTTCAGAAGATCTTAATATTGTCCAAATTCTGTTCAAATCCTGGCTATGGAAATAGTACATCACTGCAGGACTTTCTGCATGAACCTTTCATTAGTGGTTGCCAAAGACTACCTAGTCAGCAGGTAGAGGCTGTGTCATTTGGTGATGAGACATCTGTGAGTGGAGTCTTTTATCCTTCCTGTTTTTTGGTTAAATAATGTAACAACCAACTTCAACTTCTTTCTGCAAATGCCTTTTTGACCTTGAGGTTATCGGCATCTGTTTCAGTGCCAAAGTAGTTGTGTTCATGGTTGTGGCTGCCTGTCTGCCCAAGGTTAGGAGCAGAAGAGCCAGAGGAAGGGTGTGCGTGGACCATCTTCAGCTGTGCTGCAGCCAAGGCCAGGCACCATTCGAAATACCTGGCCTGGCAGCGTGAGTGACACGGTGCACGCTAAATGGATTCAGGCTTGAAATGGCTCCAGTGGGTTTGCATGTACTGCTGACTTCTGCAGGCAGGGAGATCCTCTGGGGATGCAAGTGAGTGTGATGGTATCCTAAAACTCACAGGCGTTTTGGCAGCGAGT
The DNA here is from genome assembly GCA_033558185.1 of Dromococcyx pavoninus. NCBI lineage: Eukaryota > Metazoa > Chordata > Aves > Cuculiformes > Neomorphidae > Dromococcyx > Dromococcyx pavoninus. Next base: position 11,537 of record JAUMJL010000687.1, read on the forward strand.
ATCTCTCTGTATCCTCCTCAGGATATCAGGGACGCCACATACAATGCCACATTGAGAAAGATATGCAGTCTACTTTCAGTAGATGTGAAGGCTTTATTACTATACATATACATATTACAAAATGCTTTGTTTTACTCTGTTGTCCTGGATCAGTTTTCCCTCTTCTCATCCATCCCCCTTTCCCTCCTCTGAAGCCATTTCTCAGAGGTTCTTTGTTAATTACCTTCCACTAGTTCCATGTGTTGGAAAAGCTGCTTATTCAAAAAGCATGAATGATGCCCTTGTGATTGAATGACTGTTGCGCCAACTTGGATATGGATACAAAGCCCAAGAATTTGAAGGAGTACTGTTCATGGGGTTCAAACAGAAGTGTGTCACAAGATGCAATTAACAGAGGCAGGTATGCATGACACCAGATCCTGAAACCAACTGCCTTACTCTTTTGCTAACTCTCAAGCTCAAAAGCACCTCAAAGGTCAGCAATCTGCTTGGTCCTCTGCTCAATTATGTATCAAATCAGCATGCCTGAAAATCAAGGTTGAATGTAAAAAATACTCTGAAACCCAATAATAACAGAAATTAACATTAAAATTTCCGAAAAGGGAAGAAATATTCACCATATCACTTCACTGAGCATTTAAACTTTCAAGACTAACATTGTTCAGGATTGTTTTGGGGGTAGGGGAAACCTCTGAGCTATTCTTATCCTGAAAGAGCATTTTAAATAACCCCTTCTTACACTCTCATTAATTTTTAAATACATTGTTATTTGGTTGTCCATCATTCCTCCTTTTAACAGCTTTTATTTTTGTATCAGACAAGTAGTATGCTCACAATGCTTGCTTGCTATTCTATGTATGGAAATTAAATCATTGCTTTACACCAAAATTGTAAAGAACACAGATCACACAGTGTTTACTGGATTGAAGCTGCACACAGAATTTTGCCTGCTAAATGTTCCCGCTGGCAGCTGGAAACCCATCCACATGGTCACCTTCCAAATTCCATTTAATAATTACCACTGGCTGTGCTAAGTAACGCACTGCAACATCAGTCCCTCTCAAAGAATTGGGAAGTTCACAACTCTCATAACAATAGGTTGAGCTTGGTAAATTGAAGCTCGGTTCTTTTTCTGTAATCAACATTCTCTACTAAGAGGGATCTTTGCTCGAATTATGAGCACGTGATTTAACTTACAGTGACTGGCATCTTTAATCCAAATGAGGAGTGTGTAAGGTTTAGCTGCCTGGTCCTGCAGTGGTTAAAAAAAAAATACTTAATAGTTACTGTTAATTGGAAGCAGAACATGGCTGAAGGAAGGTACGTTTGTCCTGTTTTAATGGCACGATGAGATGGAGAAATGCAGAATGCTGTGCTAAATGCTAGCAGGTATACAGGACACACTGAATGCTGTCATAAACTGAGAGGAAATGTAGTCTGATTTGGAAAAAGATAAGGAATAAATTGGATCGGGATATTAGGAGGCATATATGAAGGGGAGAAAATTCTGATGAGGTTTAGAAAGGCATGAAATTGATGATTTGGAAAATAGGAGAAAACAGAAACTGAAAGCAAGCATCTTAGTTTAGTGTTGAATAACCTGGCAATCTAGGCTAATGAAAATGTCAAATACAATGTCAGAGGATTACCAATGTAAGGTGCTGCAGCAGTAGGCATTTGTGCAAGTTCACAACCAGTCCTACCGACAGCTCATACACATGCAGTGCCTGATTATTTCTTAAATGAAGAAAAAACCCAAAACCTGTAAAATTAAGATTCTGACTTTTCAGTTGAGATACTCGGTTTCAGGCATTGTCATTCAAATATCAAAGTGAGTAGCTTGGGCTCAGGCTTTAAGCTTCACTCTAGAAGAAAACAGGAAAGCAGAGCTCCCCTCCAATGAAGCCAGCACACCCTTTCCTTTCCTTCCCGCCACCCCGCCACATTAAAGACATCCCTGCTCCTGCAGGAATATCGGACTGGATGACCTGTAAAGATTCCTTCCAACTCAAAGCATTCTATGATTCTATGGTCCCTGCAGCAGGGTCTGGGAGACATCGACCCATGAATGTGGGGATGCACCTATGGGACACAGGCTGGGGAGACCTGGGGTCCCATTCAGGCGCTATAAAGGGGAAAGGTGGGTGCCTTCCCTGTGCACAGTGGGTGTCACTGGGCTGCTGTACCCCAGCCCACAGCGCCGGTAGCAGGGGACCAGGACCTTAGGGTGCCGTGGGAACCCCAGTGGGCTGCTGCACGCCAGGCTGCAGTGCTGGTGGCAGGGGACATGCCAGGACTTAGGCTCTGGGAACCCCAGTGGGTTGCTGTATCCCAGGCTGCGGTGTCAGTCGCAGGGAACGCACCAGGACTCCAGAGTGCTGTGGGAACCACACACAGACACAGAATCATACAGAATGCCCTGAGTGGGAAGCGGCCCACAAACGATCATTGAGTCCAACTCCTGTCCCTGCATGGGACAACCCCAACATTTACACCATGTGTCTGCGGGCATTGTCCAAATGCTTCTTGAATATTGTCAGGCTTGGCGCCACGACTGCTTCCCTGGGGAGCTGTTCCAGTGCTCCACCACCCTCTGGGTGAAGAACCTTTTCCTAATATCCAGCCTAACCCTCCCCTGGCACATCTTCCTGCCATTCCTTCGGGTCCTGTCATTGGTCACCAGAGGGAAGAGCCCAGCCCCTGCTCCTCCTCCTCCCCTTGTGAGGAAGCAGTGAAGTGCTATGAGGTCCCCTCTCAGTCCCCTCTTCTCCAGGCTGAACTGACCGAGTTACCCAGTACGTCAGGCTAAGGTGCTGGTGGCAGGGACCACCCCAGGATGCCGTGGGAGCCCCAGTGTGCCGTGTGCGAGGCTCGGGGTGTTATGAGACCCCTGAGAAGAACTCCCCCTCCCTCCCTCCTCAGTGTCCCCGCAGTTACGAAGCAGCGCGCCGCCCGGCCCCGCACAAAGCCCCTCTGGCTCCCCGAGAAGGGCGGCTCCGTTCCCGGGCTCCGCCTTCAGCCCCTCCCCGGCGGCCGGGCCCGCGCCGAGGGAGCTGGAGCCGCTCATCTCATCCCGCGGGGGGCGATGTGAGCGGGGCGGTGCGGGGCAGGCGGGAGCGGGGGGGGGTCAGAGAGAGAGAGAGGAGAAGCAGAGAGCGACTCTGAGCCGGGGGAAAGAAAGATGTGGCTGAAGCCCGAGGAGGTGCTGCTGAAAAACGCCCTCAAGCTGTGGGTCACACAGAAGAGCAGCGGCTACTTCATCCTGCAGCGGCGCCGGGGACACGGGGACGGCGGCGGCCGCTTCACGGGTACCGCGGGGCTCGGCGGGAGGTGGCGGTGGTGCGTGGGGCAGGTCCCTCCTGCCCCAGTTCTGCCCCGCGGGAGCTGCTGGAGAGGCTTCTTTGTTCGGGTCGGTTGGGCTCGATTGGGTTCGGTTCGAGGTGGGGGACAGCGCCTGCCCCAATTCCCTGCCCGACCCCCACCTCCCCACCCCGAGTCGCCCCGAGAGCAGCTTCGTGCTGCTGCAGCGCTAAAAAGGCACTTTTATTTCAATTTCATAAAGCCAGGGGGCTCATTTTGCATTGCAGCCCGGGAATTTTCATCTTCCTCCTTCTCCGTGTAGGACAGGAAAACGTGAGACACATAATCATAGAATGGTTTGGCTTGGAAGGGAAGATCGTCCAGTTCCAACCCTCTCCTGCCATGGGCAGAGACACTTCCCATAAGAACCCATAATCCATGAGTAGCAAATTAAACTAATGCTACCAGTATCCTAGGTTTAAAGAAAAAGAAAAATAATTTTAGCAACCTCTTCATTTGCGTGTCTTCATGATGTGTTCTTTTTTGAAGGGCTTTGTTATAGTAATGGGTTAGACGAGGTATCAGCCTAGTACTCATCAAATAGTACTTATAAAATTAGGTACTTAACAACTATCACAGTAAAATAGGCACCAACTGCAGATTTTCACAGAATCATCATAGTGAGTCCTGCTCTCTTAATAATCTTTAAAGGCAGACTCTTTTCCTGGGGGGGAGAAAATCCCCTCAAACTAGTGTCCTTGCTATTTCATAGAATAATAGAACGGTTTGAGTCGGAAGGGACCTTAAAGATCATCCAGTTCCAACTCCCTCCCTGCCATGGTGAGGGACACCTCCCACCAGACCAGGCTGCCCAAGACCCCATCCAGCCTGGCCTTCAACTTCCAGAGAGGGGGCATCCAAGCTTCTCTGGGCAGCTTGTGTCTCACTACCCTGATTGTGAAGAATTTCTTCCTCAAGTCTAATCTAAATCTTCCCCCTTCCAATTTAAAGCCTTTTCCCATCTCCCCACTCCCTGGTGGCTTTTCTTAAACATGACTTGACATGCCTGGGGCTGGTGGAGGTGGCTGGGGGTCTGGGGGAACCGCTGGGGGTATTAGGGGTGGTGGGAGGTGCAGGGATGCCAGGGGGCTGTGCCTGGTACTCAGGCTGGTTAGTGTCCTCCCACCTCCACACCGACCACAATATGTGTTGCGTTCTTCTTCCCTCCTTAATATAATGGGGCTGCTGTAAATACATATAGGACTTACGACTTTTGGCTGATACATGCATTACAGGGAAGGAGTTGTTAATTCATGGTTGTGGAAAAGTGGATTCTGGCTTATTTTTGTATTAATTGTGCTACGGCTTACGTGGCTGTAGTTAAGACACATTAAATCCATGCGGCACTCTAGGTACATGTAGTGAAGGGTATGTATTTGGAACAAGCATCACACCCTTCCCTCACAACAGTATGGATCTGTGAACAACTCCAGTGAGAACATTGCCTTAGAATGCATTGACGTTGTAGAGTAAGGGATTTGGACCAAACTTTTGGTTCAAAGGCATCAACAACTGAATTGAAACAAGCAATGCTTTGGAGAAGTAGTGCAGTTTAACAGTATAATTCTTACTTCAAACCAGATGAGACTATTTTGTACATTTTAGACACCAGAACTTTTAACAGTGGTTTGTATATTTGAAAGAACAGTCTGGTATTTTCAAAGTCAATATTTTCTAGGCAGTTTAAGAAGCTACATTACCAAATTTGATATCTATTTTATTAAAACCTTTTACTCCCGAACAATTGACCCTTGCCAGTCAATAGTATGGCTTTCTACATTTTTTTTTTTTAATTTTTTAATCAGAGCTCATCTTACCTTTGGAGTCATAAAGGAGCACAAAACTTAATATGAGATCCACCAAGCCAGAATTATCAATGTATTGCTAATGAAATTCTAGCTGTGATAAGGTTAGTGGAAGTTTTGCCATCCAGTTAAACAACTGTCTACCCTCATGCTTTCCTCTGCCTCGTTGTCTGGAAGTCATAGGGCACTCTTTTGTGATTGTAAGGACGATGTGGATTAATTTTCAGAGTTAAAAATAGTCGTTTACAGCTGCTTGATTTAAGTCCAGGACAATCATGAGGTTCAGATTGACAGAAGTTAACTCCTCACGCCTGAGCTTTCCGCAGCAGAAATTTGCAAACTTAAACCAAACAAACTGCTTTTCTGTCTAGTTAAGGTTCAGGTGAATCATTTTGCTGAATCTACAGTGCACGGGCTTGCACAAATCTCTCTTGGCTGGCAAAGGAAAGCCGCTCCTGCCTCAGACAATGTTTTCCAAGGGAGCTGCAAATTCTGACAGTCTCTTAAACCATTTAGAAATGTTTGTCTTTAAAAGGGCTTAGAAATTAGAGTCCTATAAACAAAAAACAAGCGTAGGGGAGCATTAAGCATAGCTGGAGTTAGATGGATAGCTTAGGTTTTTTAACAGTTGCTACATGGAAAGAGCGAAAGGGAGACCTGTACTGGGAAAGCGTTAGGCTTTACTGGTAACTGCTTTTGATACAAAGCTTTCCTCCTGATTCTTCCTTTACATGACTGCAGACTCACTTTATTAGTACCTGCCTTTTTCAAACTGACAGATACAAAGGGCAATTAAGCTCTACCGTATTTCAGATCATAGTCTACTAAGCTATAGAGCTGTAAGTTAGAAGATTTTGTTTATTTTCCTGGGCCAGCAAGGCTTAAGTGAGAACAATATCCATATCTGTTTTCTTTTTCCTTCAGTAACTTGAGCCATAGCCACACAGTTAAGTGTGATGGAAAGGTAGAAGTTTCAAAGATGTAAAGATCCTGTATGTGAAAGCAGGTGCCATGGTAAAAGCTCCTCTCATAGCTCCTCCAGTGGGGAGGAGGCTGCATATCCTCAGGCTGTGTTAGACCCATGTGTGATCAGCAGAACAAAACCCCCAGAAGACTAGATTTCATAAATAAAGAGTGCAAATGGCGCAGTGGATCACCTGTGATGTAATTTGCTTTAAACAGGGTGGGAGGGTGTGATACCTGAGCTGCCCTTGTGCATGGTACTACAACATGGTATTTGCACGGAACCGACAGGAGGACATCTGTTTTATGGCCCTATTCTCCTATTTGTATGAGGTTTTTTTCCTTCCAGGACACTTCTCTTTCCTTACCAGGGCATTTTATCCATTACGTGGGAGTAAGTTAGCACAGCTGGAGGGTATATTTAATGTGAATTTAATTCCTGAAAGATGGGCTAGAGAAGAACTCTCACACAAAAGCGCTTTTCTTCTGTTTCTACGTTTCTTTTGAGTACTGCATTTTAGTCGGACTCTGAGCAGATGCTTGTAAGAGAGAGACTATATTTACTGTTGTGATTTAATTTGCGTCCTAGGGCAATTACTAAATGCACACTGGGCTTGCAAGCAGTGGAAACAAAAAGTGATAGAGGCCATGTTTAACTCTTCATTACCTGACCAGTGTCATTCTGATTTCTGTCTTCCTGAGGGGTATGCTTTCAAGTAAATGTTTAAATTGCCACTTTAGCTGGATCTCTATGTGAGAGCTCTGTTGGATCAGAGACTTAGGAAAGAAATTGATAATGGTTTAGAAATAATTTGCAGAAATGGAATTATGTTTTTTTGGTTAATTCTAAAACTGATTTAAAGTTAGAGTTTTAATCTATCAGTTCTGGATTTTTTTGGCCTAATTGGAGACCTCTTTAGCTATCCCTACAAAAAGACTTGTGATGTAGCCATGACTAATGGATCAAAATTGGTTGGATTTGGTACTTGCTGGTGTCTTTGGTTCTGAGGTTACGTGTTGATGATAAGCTTGAAATGCCATCTGTAGTCAGAAATACTGTGAAATCCCTTGTGGTAGAATAGTGCAAGATGGTTTACTCTGTAAGCAAATCACTGCTTTCATTTTTATTAGGGGATGTTGAAAGCTTCATTCACCTTCCTGTTTGATTAGATTAGTTTTATGCATTTTGACAGTGAAACTGCTTGTTCTGGGAGGTATTGGGAATGATTTAATCACTGGCACTGGACTAAGTTTTCACTCTTCCCAAACAGCTATCTTTACAGTCGCTGTTTACACAGTTCCTCACATTGCATGCTCTTAGTAGATAAAGACCCACTTAGGATTCTTTTAAATACTTGTGAATTTTCCCTGTTATAAATAAGGTTAAATAAAATTTTAAAATGAACTAATTTCAAGCAGATTTTTGTTTACTTTTTTTTTGAGATACACTGCTTCTTTCACTTCTTGCTTGAAGTAGATAAATAAAGGATTGTTTTCTTCCTGTTTTACCTGTGGTTTTAATTTAGTTATGATATTTCCTCCAATTATTCTTCCAGCCTTCATTTTCAGCTCTTGGCACTTCCCAGGCTGTTTGTGGTCTTGCATCGTTTGCAACTCAGAGAGGGTGAACATTTTGAAAATAAATAAGTTTCTCCTTCAGCTTGTATAAACATTTACGATTCACAACTTTAAACATAAGATAATACAGTGGCAAAAAGAATCATCTTCTATATATTAATCTGAACCTTATTATTCCTTTAATAAATATAGTAGGCACAATGAATACACTTCTTTGAGCTATATGCCAGCAATTGAAGTTAACTCCCATCTTGGGAGTCCTTTTTTTTCTTTTAAATAGAATTATTTCAGGATGATAGTTTTTGAAATGATGTATAGAGCAGCTGTTGTTTGTGAATGGAGATCTGACTAGTTACATAAAAGTTCTCTTTTTTATTTTCTGCTTGCCTGGATTTTAATTATTGTATGCATGCAGAAAAGTGACTGTTGATAAAGTCCCTATCACTTTTCTGGAAAACAAAACCCAAAAGATCTTTTGCAGTTCTTTTATATTTTCCAGACCAAACAGTACTGTAGTAATTGTAAATATGTCACCTTTTAGTTGCCCTGAGCATCTTTCAAGGTCTGGGCAAATTATTTGCTAATGGAGTCTATTTCTGAGAAGGGCAACAAGTGGACCACAAAGGTTGATGCTTCCTGTGGTTCTGATGGGAAATTCATCTAGATTGCACCTGTTCATTACACTGAGCAGGAAAGGTTAAAAAATGTGGCAAAGACTTGAATTTTTAGTAAAGAATGCAAATGGGTGTTCCCATAATTTTTTTTTACCTTTTGGAGGGATGAAGGGCAAAATGAGTAGCATATTAAAAGATCTGCATCAATACAGTCTTCAAAACAGGTTGCCTTTTCGTCTGAGAAGACATCTGCAAGATACCAAAATAAGTTACTGATAGAAAAAGTCAGAATCTGAGCTCTAATTAAAAAAACAACAAAAAACCCAAACACAAGCCTTTATGTTAAATGCAGCAGATTGAAGAGAGGAAGACACCACAATAATGGTGTTAATAAAGGATATTAGTAGTGCTTACAGTCTGAAGTTATGATTTTGTTTTCTTAAGGAAGAGTTCTCTCTGAAGACTTGCATAAGGAGAGGGGGAAATCCAAATAGTTTGCTGAAAGCTTGGACTCAAGTCAAAATGTTATCTAGCCTTGCCCTCAGCTGGAATTCAGATCAGCAGATTTTTTCCCCCTTTTATTTTTTTTCCTCTTTATTTTACTGTAACATTTTTTAAGGAGAATGCATGTTTCCAAGCTCTTTCCCGAGAGGGTAGCTTCTCCGTCGGAGCATTTGGCCAGGAAGCATGAACTGGAAGGAGGGGTAGGAGTGGGAGGGCCAGGCTCCTACCTGTGAAGCTGGGCACCCCGATTCCTGATCCCCCAGCCTCCTGAACTGTGCATGTTCCTCTGGCTCCCTCTGCTTGCCTTTCTGGGGTGGGTTTCCTGCTCCTACGGCACAGTGATGCTGAGATAGATACGGTGAAATAGAGATGCTTGTATTGAAATGCGCTTATTCTGTTAAATACCAGTATTAAAGGTGAAGATGTACCTGTGCGTGGAGAAGGGGGATGGGATTGTACCTGCCTTGGGACTGACCACCAACCTGTGCAGCACTGTAACCCAGTGAACAGCTGTGATGGCTTTTTATTTTCATGTTGTGAAGGCCAAACAGAAAAAGGCAGGGAAATCACAGAATGGTTTGGATTGGAAGGGATCTTCAAAGATCATCTAGTCCAACAACCTGTCATGAGCAGGGACACTTTCCACTAGATCAGGTTGCTCAAAGCCCCATCCAGCCTGCCCTTGAACACTTCCAGGGATGGGGCAGCCACATCTGAGCCACCTGCCTTGGTGTCTCACCACCCGCATCTTAAAAAACGTCTTCCTTATAAGATAATTGAGCATGTCTGTGGTGGCAGAGCTTAAGTCATACTAGATAGGTCTCTTCAGTGTTATTCGTAGCACCCACTAAAAATGAGAGAAACTCTTTATATACCCCAAGTAGTGTCCCATGTCCAGGTAGTTTAAGGGACCGCAACAGCAGCTTGTGTGTTCCACTTCCTTGTCAATTTTCAGGTGGAAAACAGTTTCAGGTATTTTCACTTGTAACGTGAGAATTGAAGCATTTGGCTCTGTGGCCTTCAGGGTTGTAAAAATAGGCTGGGCCTGGCCCAGACTGGTGGCAAAGGATTGAGATAAGCAGCTGTGAGAGCCCTGCCACGGCAGCATGCCCGCCTGGGGAAACGGCCTGTGGGGAAGCAGGGACAAGGAGAAATAACCAGTGCCCCAGGGCTGCAGCACTGTTTCTGCCACCCTGGAGAGTGGGTGCACTGCTTGGCTTGCTTCTCTTTCCCCAGTGTAACCTTTCCCTCCCCACACGGTGGTCTGATGCTGGAGCAAGGTCTCAACATCACACTCAGGGATACAGGAGTTACAAAGAACACAGAACACTGACCTCCACAGTGCAATGCCCACACTTCCCTCTTTCTTATGTCCTGCTTCCCCAGAGTGCTGAGACTGAGGAATAACGATTAAAGAATTTGTTTCAATTCATTTTTATATGCCAGATTGAAAAAAAAACCTCCATCAAAACCCAATTTATGTGGTGGCAGTGTTTGATCTGTCAAAGCCCATGCTGGAAATAATGGAAGGGCTTGAATGTTGATATTTCCCTGGTTGAAAAAAATTTTTGAGCATTAGGTTTTTATGCTGAAATCTAATGTTGTCTGTGCTTATCTTCAAGTGTGGTGAGCTCTTACTGTTACAAAGGAAATACAGCCATCCTACAGCCCTTTGGAGGAGTCCTTCATTCTTTTTGTTATGTACTTCCCTAAATAAGTTCTGCAGCTTTCTTGGTAGGGGAAGACTAAGAAGAAATACTCTTTCATGGGTGCTGTATTGTTTCAAAACTTGTTTATATAGTTTTGCAGAATTCAGCAAAGACAGTGGCAAGCATAAAGTCAAGACACTGAACCCATTGTCAGTAGTGGCCTTCCATATCTGAGAATGCTCTTACTGAGCAAAACCATGGATTTTATGGAGGCCTGAGTGAAAGTAACAGCCTGTTAAATGTCTGAGTTTTGAACTTTTAAAGAAATCAGATCAAGGTGGTATGAAAGACCTAGAAATAACCCAAACATTTATGCTGGGGGCCACCGCTGGCTAGCAGTAACTTCATGCTCACTGTCCTGGGCCGTACCGTACCTCAGTGCCTCTTGAAAGCCTCTGCCCTAGCCTACAATGCCTGCTGCCTGTGGGATCAGTGGTGCTCTCAAGCTGTGCTGTAAGAGGTGAGGATGAGCACAGTGGTTTTCCTCAGTGCATTTCAGCTCTGGGTCCTGCCTTGGGCCAGTGCAGGGCTTGTGGTCAACAGCCAGGGCTCCTGCAGGGTGTAGTGGTTAGGGCTGGGTCGGAGCCAGCTTCATAACCCTCCCCATCCCTCTCTCAGCAACAACATTGCCGCTAAGAAGAGCTGCTGAGAAGCCTCGCAGAGCCAGGAGAGCAATCCCTGCTATTTGGTGCTATCCTGGGAGTGCCCTTTTGACTGAGATTGCCCTGGTTGATGTGAAAACCACCTTTCTGCTGCAACTGGAGCATGGGGTTGGTGGGGAGCTGGGGAAGAGAGACATTTATGTGTCCCTCCAGGTTCTGCCTGGTGGTGGGTTGCTCATTCAGCCAGTTTACTCACCACCTCAAATGCGACTAATTGCTGCCTGCCATGGATATTGTGAGACTAATTGTTTGCAAACCATTGTGAGATGGAGGAAACTGTGAAGAAGTATAATTAGGATTCAGGGTATGGAGTTTTTCTCTGCCTCTAAGAGCAGAGGTTAATTCTGATTTATTGAAGCTGTTAGTTCAATTTCACTGTCCTAAAAAAACCCCAACTTTATTTTTACGATCGTCTGAATTGTTTGATTTGCTCTTTTCTCCCAGTTTGCATGCCTGAATAGCTTAGAGTGCCTCTTGCAGCTCTTAACTCTCCTTGAGAAACTACATCTTCTGGGAAGCAGCCTGTACTGTTAGTTCTTTCCACTTCCTGGGAAGAGCTTTCTCCTTTCAGGTAAAAAGGTTCATTTTGTCAAACTGCTGCTTTTGCTTCCTGGGCTTGTTTTAATTTCAGCCCCTAAATTTCTGATGGAGGAGCAGAAGTAGTGAGCAGCCATGAATAGTAGCAGTATGCTCCCGAGGATGAATTCAGAGCCATGCTTTACGTGGCTTTGTACTGCAGTGGGACCAGGGCAGGGTGCTGGGCTATGACTGTAATCATAAATCTCTCAAATTGGTGGCATTCACTTACCAAAATCATGGAATCATAGAACGGTTTGGGTTGGAGGAACCTTAAAATCACCTAGCTCCAACCCCTGCGCCGTGGGCAGAGACACCTTCCGCTATATCTGGTGGCTCAAAGCCTTGTCTGACCTGGACTTGAACATTTCCAGGGGTGGGGCGTCCACGACGTCTCTGGGCAACCTGTTCCAGTGCCTCACCATCCTCACAGTAAAAAAATTCTTCCTAATCTCTAATCTAAATCTCTCCTCTTTCATTTTAAAACCGTTACCCCTCATCCTATCACTGCACTCCCTGATAAAGAGCTCCCCCCAACCCAGCTTTCCTGTAGGCCCCTATTTGTGTACTGGAAGGCTGCTGTAAGGTCTCCTCAGAGACTGATTTCAAAAAACAGGTATGAGTATTTATAAGAAGTCTTTGGCATGATGCAGGTGGTCATAGCTACCAACTGCTCTTCTGCATGGCCCTGCAGAGCAGCCTCCAAGCAGTCACTGCAGTCCCTGGAGACCATGTGTGCCACCACTTTTCTGACCTTCAGAGTGCCAGGTGCTTGTGGCTAAGAGCAGCCTCAGCTTTGGCGGAGCTGAGCATCTTGGCAGGTTGGTTTGGGTCCAGGTACTGTGATGCTGATTCTCTGCCTGTTTTCTCAGAAGGGCTCTATTTGGCAGATATTCTTAAAGCACACTTTGTTCAGCTGTGCTGGTCTCAGGTGCAGTGAAAACCTCAAGCCTTTTTTCTCTGAATAGACTAAGGAGAAGTAGAAAGGCAGTTTTCTCTCTTCTTCAGACTTCTGCAGTAGTCAGTGTGCTTGTACGGTGGCTAAAGCTGCTCGCCAGGATGCAGGAGATGCAGGCTGGATTCTGTTTTCTGTGTGACCCCTTTGGTTTTGGGACAGGAGGTGTAAATGCTTGGCTTGGGAGGTTCAGGGCTGTGGCACATGGGTGGGAGGGGGTGTCTGCTTGTGCCTCGTGCCTGCACTGCTGCTCCCCAACTTTTGAAAGTCTTGTCAGAATTTCTTACCACCTAATTGCAGATACCATGTTATTGCTTCTTTGAACTGTAGTGACCTTCACTTCCCACTTTGTAATGAGTTTATGAGTTTGTTTTAAACAGAAGATCCTTGCTGTCAGGACCAGATGTCTTATTTGATACCGAAGTAAAACTATAAGGGTAATGTTGATCAGTATTGTGGTACTGCAGGCTTCCTTGTCACTTAGATTTAGATTTAACTCTGGTTTGTTTATTTGTTTCCCACCTCCCTTTCCCCCTATAAAAAAGCAGTAGCAGTGCTGGCTTTTTGCCTTTTTGCCTTTTTTGTCTTTTTGAGGATTTTATTAATTTATTGGACCCAGACTCCTAAGTGATCAGTCCAAGTCCCTCTGTGTTGCGGCATTGCTTAGGTACTGAAGTCACCAACTCATTTATGAGTAGTACTGAGAAATTTACTTTTAAGGCCTTTAAAAGATGACATAGGGAAGCAGAAATCATCTTGCTCTATGTAGAGGGTATCTTGATTCATGTTGAGCCAGGCATAATTGTTAGTGCTTTGGATTGTCTCTTGACTATTGTCCAAAAATATGGAAATGGTAGATACTGTTTCAGTTCCTGTTCTTGGTTTGAGTTCAGCTTCAATCACCCTCTGCCCAGTGTGTCTCAGAAGTTTAAAAGAATTTTTGAAATACCACGTAGATAATTTAACACTGATCCGGGAAGGGAGCCTACATTCTTTAGTTTGAAAGAAACAGTATGTTTAATAGAAAATGGTGTTAGATTAACTTACTGTAAACATGTTTCTTTTCCTAGATTAGTTCTGAGCATGGCACAGGATAACTTGTAATGGGATCTTTTATCTTTCTGGGAGTGTATAAAGAACTATGTGTTTAAAGATGAAGAGTGGTGCACTTGAGACAGTTCGTTTGAGAACCCGATCGTTATAAAATATCCTTGACTTTTTTTGGTGAAGAAATTCTCAACAATTTCGTTGTGCGTGGTGCCCTTTTTGCATTCCATGCGGTTACAGGTTGACCTCTGCAAAAGGGAGACACACCCTGCCTATTGCAGAATTTGAGGTAGTTCTTTGCAAATTTCCATATTTGTGGTATTGTGTCCATAATGCAGGTGTTCATTTATTAAAAATCAATTTGCTGGTCTGCTCCCCTCTGGCTGAAGGACAGGGCGGCACTGCAGCTGCGGGGCTCATGGCAGAGGGGGTGTCCCTGCCTGTGGCAGGGGTATTGGAACTGGATCATCTTTAAGGTCCCTTCCAACCCAAACCATTCTGTCATTCTGTCATTCTTCTGTCAAGTACAACACTCTTGCTTTACTTTGAGGTATTCCAGTTTCAAGTATCAAAGCAATAAAATATGCACAAAAGTAGCTGTTTCAGTGACATAAAAACTACAGAGTAGTCTGTAGCAAGTTTTCCAGAGTTATTTTATAGTCTTAATTCTGAAAAATATAGATACATGTTCCCTCTACCCAAAATCCATCTTACAGCTAAAGTAATGAGATTTATTGAGGAGACACATAATTTCAGTACAAGTGTGTATTTGTCAGAAGTGTATATTACACCTGAAATGAATTTTAGCCTGGGAATATTCTGTCTGCTTGAAGAAACTTGTACCTTTTGAGGAGCCTGTGATGTTCTGTCAGCAGTCTTTAGCAGAAGGCTTTGCAAACCTACACCTGCAGCTTTCCTTAGTGCAGTTGCTGTACAGTTGGCTGCTTCCCTGAAATACTTCTGCATCTTGGCAGGTCAAAAAGTGGACGAGGAGTTGGTGGAGTGACTTGTAAAAGGGAAAGACATACGCTGGGTTTTAAGTTCCTCCCCAAAATCTTGGCCCACATAGAGTAAAAAAACAAACCACCTCAAACCCCAAATGATGAAAATTTTGGGAAGGAAACCAGTGTAGCAGGGTTTCCCCCCTCTGTTTCTGTTTCCTTTTAATTTTTGACTGTCCTGGGGGTATAAATGATTTCACTATTGCCTGTGATAGGGAAGAGGTTTGCTGCATCCTAACTGAAGGCATGCTAATACATCAACATGTGAGACAGAGATCTTTTTTTTGTAATTTATATGTACCTGTGAGCCAGAGACTCTTTTATTTTATAAACAGAATCTCTTTTATAAAAAACACCCTTCCATGGAACAAGCTGCTAGGACATTTTGTTAGAAAGGCACTTGTTCACAAGCTAGGTGTTTTTCAAAGCATGTTTCGAAATTAGTGTACTGTGTGAAGTTTCTTCTTTGTTTGTCCAGGTGTTTTTAGGTTGTTTATTTTTTTGATGCTTCAGTGAGAAGCCTAACGCAAGTGTTAGGACTCAAAAGTTGCCCCAAATGAGCATGAGACAACTCACGCTGGAAAAGATTTCTCTCTAGTTTTAGTAATTTTAATGCTACTTCAGTTTCAACTAAATTATCATATTAGGCCTGGGTGTATATGTTAGTGTTGAATCGTTTTCATTTGCTCCTGCAAATGCACTTTTAGTAATTCTTCCCCACCACCCTCTTCCCTGTCTTTCATTTATTTTTTGGCACTTAAGCAGCAACTCCACTTGCAGCTGAACCACTGCAGAAGTACTGGTGCTAAATCGCAGTCCTGGGGTCCTGCTGAACAAGGCTGCTGCTCTGTGTTTGACAGGCCTGGCTTTAGCACTTTCGCTTTTATCCCTCATCCCACTGTCCTGATGTCCTTTCTAGAGTGTCCCAACCACAAGCTCTCCTGGCAGAGGACAGGATTGGGGCCACCTGTCCGCTGCAGCGCTGGCTCCAGGTGTTCCGTGGGGTGCAGTGCCTTGTTCAAGCCCTTGGCTGAGGTGCTTGGGCTTTATTCTGGCAGGTGTCCTGATGGCCGTGCTTTTTTTCTTCTCTTTGATTCTTAGTTCTGGCTCCTCTTTGTTGTCCTTAGTTAATGTTTTAGCTTTGGGTAGTTTAGATGTGGGAGGTGATTTTTTTTCTTTGCACAGTTGGCGAAGGAAACTTTCTGTTTAATAGTTGGTAAGCAAAGTGGAAATTGTAAGCAGAAGTAAACAGTGAGAAGAGGAATTGGTTTTTCTGGTCAGTTATTCAGGAACAGAAAAGGGAATTGATTTTGCACAGGCTAAGAAGTAAAACCAAAATTGTGCAGCTGCTTCTGTGCTTTCATGCATTTTTTTCATGATTTCTGTAAAGTGTTTCGCAAATCAGGTGTTCATTAAGTGTTTGCTTGGGATTTTGGTAGCACTTATTGTTACTTTACTTCTTTCTATGACTTTAGTGAAATGAAAAAGATATCTTTCTCCTAGATCCGTCATCAGAGGAAAAGATGCAGAGCACTTCATAAGTTTCTTCTTTCTCGTAATGTCCCAAGTCTTTTGAAATTTGAAAGTTAAACCCTACTTTTGTTCCCTGCATCATTCGATGCTATCTTACTGGCTTTAATCCAGCTATTTGGAAGACTGAACACTGAAGTTGGTGCTGTTTTCTATGAGCATGCGTAATTTGCTGCCTTTTATATTTGAATATATATATGAATATATATAAGTATGATTTTTTGTGTCTTTTTGTTGCGATTGCAGGAGAGTAGTTAGCATTTTCTGGTGTTGTACATAGCATTTTAAACAGATAGGTATAGTGTCTTGACATGTATTTAGCTGAGAAGCAAACTGATGCCAAATAATTTCACACCATACGATTTTAAAACTGTGTCCAACTTCTGCTTGGCTTTGGAAGTGTTGTCAAAGGCATGTGTGAATGTGAGGAGGAAGTACTTGATGTAATTTCTTCACTCTCAGAAGCTTTTTGATACTGTACCATGTGAACTTCTTACACCTTCTAGACCACAAAACTGCAGTTTTGTTGTGCTGTGCTCAAGTTAATTAGACGTGGTTTGCTGTCCAAGTGTGAAGGTGTTTCAAATGAGGACTTCCTACGTCTTATTTCATTGTTTATGTTAATCACTTAGGTGATGGGCTGGAGAGTGCAATAAAACCTGCATGTGGTACCAAAGGTGGGCAAACCTTTGGGAGGCTGAGAATAGTTCCTTTTGTTTTGAGTTTACTGTGAAGGAACAAAAATACAACAAGCTGGAAAAATTAAATATGCAAAGGGAAAATGTGGTATTGCAGAAAACTGTGTAGATACTGTGGTGGCTTAAGCAAATATAGTAAAGCCATTCCTCGCTGTCTGCCAGCCCTCTCCGTAAGAGGTTGTGTCTCTGCAGGACATACAATATAGGGGAACTGGATATAAAGCTGTTCCTGAATTGCTTTTGGTAGGTGCCATAATCCAATTCTGAGTTACTTTAATATGCCAGCTTGCAAATCATGGTTTTTGGATAACTTTTTCATGCATAGCTTGGTTCTGCCTGCTGGGGAGGTGGGTAGCAAGAAAGGCCAGCCGGGCTCCAATGAAGTCTGGAAAGTCTTTTGAGGGGACAGCAGTTGCTCCAGCTCTCCAAACAGAGTTTGCCTGTGTTTATGTCAAGTGGGATATTGCTGCGAGCTTTCTTGGTTGTGGTGGTGTATATACAAGATACAGGAGGTGATTTTCCATTGTTCTTACGGCTGAGACCTTACTGGTAGCAAGCATCATGTCCAGTTTGGAGTGTCACGCTTAAAGATAAGCTTAAGAGATTCCAGTTCAAACTCAAGAACAATGAGCTGTTTGAAAAATATGACCCATAAGGATGAGATGAGGTGACTGGGGTTTCTCTAGAAAAAGAGAAATCATTAAAGGGTGGGCAACTATGACAATACTTTTTCAGTACGTCAGACATCAACATCAGAAATGCCTGTGGCAATTACTCTCCATTTTCTGGAGAGCAGGATTAATACCCAGCAGGAAAGTTTAAGATTGTGGGATTGGCTTGTTTGTTTGTTTGATTGTTTGGTTGGTTATTTTTTGTTTCGGTAAGAGTGCTTAATGAAAACAGTAGAAGAGTCTAGCTGGGAAAGTTGTTGCATCTTGGTTATGGAAGGTTTTGAAGAACAGGTTAGACAAATGCCACTTACGGCACAGATGTTTTACCCAGCTTCAGATAACTTCTTAAGGTACCCTCAGGTCTTTCCACTTCAGTTCTGTGATTATATACATATATATGAAGCAAAACGGGAAACACAAAGGATATGCTTTTGATCTTCTAATCTGGTTTGCTTTTTGCATTTTGAGCATCTGTACGTCACAGCATAAAATAGGGGAAGAACTGTTATCGTTACATTCTGTGTTTTAATTTTATAGCTTTAGATGTGAAAAGACTTTTATTCTACAGAAGTAAGAGTGGGTGCTAATTCTCTTTTCCCCTATTTTTCTTTTCAGGTCGCTTGGTTGGTGCCCTGGATGCTGTGTTAGACTCTAACGCACGTGTTGCTCCATTTCGAATTTTACTTCAAGTTCCAGGCTCACAGGTTTACTCTGCCATTGCATGTGGTGAGTTATTGAACGGATCAGAAGTTTACTGGGCCATAGCTATTGGTGAGTCACAGATGAAAAACCCCAAATCGATTCTGAGCATGGTCAGTGTCTGCATGCCCAAGAAGCTCAAGGTAACCCCTTCTTATGGTGTGTGTGTGTGTGTGTGTGTAAGGCTATTGCCTATAGCTTGTTAAACAGCCAAATTAACTTCTGGTTAAAATACAGATAGGAATTATGAAATAGGGTTAACTAGGAACATCAAGTTTCTATAGAAAGCTTGTTTAGCTGTGGGTGTTCTGTGTTGATTTTGTGTCTCTTACAAAGTAGTGTGGTTCTGTTCATATGCATATCTTTTCTTACAGTAGTAATAGTTCCTTACAGCAAGAAGCTACTTAGTCTAGGCTTTCACAAGTCCAGTCTTTGGCTGCTTACTGTGAAATGTCTTGCCACACTTGATTATAATGAAATATAACTGGAAAATTTGGAAGATGCTACACGCTTTAGGAGATAAATAGGTATTCCCTCCCTACATTCATGGGAGGGAATATCTAATTACCTGGTCTGTTGTGCTGTAATCCCTTTTGCAGTGTTTCTGCAACCCCTGAAGGTCTAGCTCATATTCAGGGAAGTGATATTGATGTGAATTGTAGCAGTCTTGCCATGGCATGGTAAAGGCCATCTGAATGTGCTTGTTCCATTCATCTTGTTCTTGCTTGACCAGTCTGCAGGGATGTTCTCATCCCTTCTGCTGCAATCTATAAAGTGCTAGTGTTGAAATTTACAGCAGGTTTTCCTATGAGAATGGTTCAAAGTTGCATCCGGGGAGGCTCAGGCAATATTAGCAAACATTTTTTTTCCAAGAGGGTGGTCAAACCCTGGAACAGATTTCCTAGAGGGGATGTCAATGCTCCAAGCCTGTCAGTGTTCAAGAGGCATTTGGACAAGGTCCTTAATAGCATGCTTTAACTTTTGGTCAGCCCTGAAGTGGTCAGGGAGTTGGACTAGATGGTTGTTGTAGGTCCCTTCCAACTAAAAGATTCTATTCTATTCTATTCTATTCTATTCTATTCTATTCTATTCTATTCTATTCTATTCTATTCTATTCTATTCTATTCTATTCTATTCTATTCTATTCTATTCTATTCTATTCTTTTTTATGTGGATCAAGCCATGAAATAGTTCACTAATGTAAGCTTTGAGGTGTTGATGGTGTTTGGCACACTAGTCCTTTAAATATAGGGGAAATCTCTATATTCCCCCTTCTCTGTACAAGCTCATTCAGCATTTCTTCCTTGGTTCAGCAAAGACCTCTCTGCATGTTCCTTATTAATACTGAGAATTTTTCCCTGTGCCAGATGTGTGTGAAGAAGCTCGTGTAAAATCTGTTTGTGGTATTCGTATTTTTGTTGTGGGTAGGTTTTCTTGTTTTTGCAATTGCTCCATGCTTTGTAACCCTACCCCCCCCCCCCTTTTAATATTTAAATAATGCCATCTCATGGAGGAACTTAGGAGCTTCATGCTGTTGTAGTCCTCTGATTAAGCCCGGTGGCTTTCACAGGAAAAGCAAGCTCAGCTTTGCTGTCATGGGCTTCTTGATCATTTGATCATTTGAATATATGCAGTATTCCTTTCTGGGGTTGATCCTTGCTCTAGCCACACTCTTGCCCACAGTTTTGGGTTTTTCTTTTTATATTAAAGGAACTACAAATCAAAAACTTACCGGGTTGGAATGGTTAAGTATTTTGCTGAGATAAACTTATTTAGTCAATGTTTTCTAAAATTCTCTTTGGCTTTTCTGAATGGATGCTCAGCCCTGAGAAAATGCGATTTATAGTAACAGAGTGGAAAGCAGAGGATTCTATTTTGTATGCTGCGTGGGTAGGGCATATGTTGTTTCCAGAGCTGGACAGAAATGAAGAACCATGGAACAGAAATTGTTTCTGAATAATGTTGCTGCTGTGAAACCCTGACATCAGTGTCCAGGGGAGAGCTGGCACTAGCAATAGGAGTCAGAGGAACAGAATCACCCAACCCTTTTCTTAGAAAGGTGAAGCTCCACGAAGGACTTCTCCCTTGCAAAAGTGGCTCATCCAGCTTTGCCCTGTGAGGTGCTTCATGCAAATATGTGTAGAATTTTGTTTACTGGATTTGGAAGAAGCAGCAAATCAAATTAAGGTTCCTGCTGTATGGCAAGAAGGAGCAGCAACTTCAGGCGCTACTTCCAGTCTCCTGGTGTAGCTTTGTTAGGATAGCCATCATGTCATTAGGCAGCTAATTAAAATGACATTTTTCAGTTGTATGTTGGCAGTTCTCTGTTCCAGGAGTTGTAGACTTAAATGATAATATAAGTGTAAGAGTCGGATTTGTGTTACTGTCTTTTGCAAATCTCTGAGGACTGCTAGTTAGTCTGATTCCTACTCAGCACGGCTGTTCTGGCAGAGGTGTTTTAATCCAGATGGCTCATCATGCTATAACAGTAATGGCTCATGGGCAAAACAGAAACGCAAGTCACAGTTAAGGGAAGTAGCTTTTGGGAGGGAGAGAAAAAAAGGGATAGGTAGGAAGTAGGTTTAAAGAAGAGATTATGAGGAGTGAGACTGGTAGACTAAATATACATTTGGCACAGGCACATGAAAAAGGTTGGTAAAAGGTGGACTAGGATGCTGTGT
Organism: Dromococcyx pavoninus; assembly: GCA_033558185.1. Lineage (NCBI taxonomy): Eukaryota > Metazoa > Chordata > Aves > Cuculiformes > Neomorphidae > Dromococcyx > Dromococcyx pavoninus. The sequence continues at coordinate 32,590 of JAUMJL010000687.1, forward strand.
AGAGCAATGGTGTAGGAAAAGGAATAAGGAAGAGATTGGCAATGCTTGGGTGGAATCACAGGTCAACTTTAAGCCATGAAATGGAAATTAGAAATAAAGGAAGGACCCGACAAGCTGAGGAGTTGGTCTTATCAAATAAAAGCGGCAAAGAGATCTTTCTGTATTTGAGCAGAATTCCCGGAGGCACCTAAAGGCAGGCAGGAAAGATTGCAGTAGTTCCCATGGGAGATCGCCACTGCCAGAGTCCAGGCTCGGAGCAGTCCGAGCAATGTGGATGCTGTGGTGAAAGGCATCTTGCTCATGGCTTACTTTACATACTTCAACAGCTCTCCCATACAGTTGGTATCTTTTAGGCTGCTCAGAAATAACCATTAAACTTAGTATTTGCGTTACACAGTCATTTTAATATAAAAAGACTATTTCTGGTGTTCTTAGCCATTGGTACAATTTGTTTTCTTTGCCTAAAGGGTATGGTTTTTTTGTTGTTGTTTTTTAATTATTTAACCTTGATTAATTATATTTATGAAATTCCATCACAAGACCTTTCTGTCAAGGAAGTTAAAACTCAGAAAGTTTTCCTGTCAGTTGGCATTCTGCATGGAAAACAGAGCAGAGGGAGGTGGAAAATCCTTAGCTAAATTTGTTCTTTTTTTGTTGTGAGGCAACATGATGCATCTCAAATGTACACACAAATCAAATTTTGAAATTATGAGTCTTCTATTTGTGAGTCATTTTATAATTATATTTTTCTGTGATTTGTATGTCTCTTAAATTCAACTACTGCTTTCTGCCACTAGCAAGTCACTGGAAAAAGCAACTTTTTTTGCCTTTACTTTTTTACGTGTAATGTTTAATCACTAACTCGTAAGAGCTGTAGCAGACAGATTTTCCCCTATTTGCCCTGCATATTGCTCATTTTCCTCTGACTTTTCTGTTGTCATGCAATGCAGTAACAGTTAAATTTCAAGCAGAAACAGCCAAGGCAAATAGATGGTGACTGCAATATTGTTTCTGGAGATAGTGTAAACGCATTACATTTAAAATTAAAAGAGCAAAACCCTTAAATGAAAACTTTAAAGATCTGAAAGTCTTTATTTGATCAAGATTTTCTGTTTACTATATTTCTTCCCTGAACTGCAGAAATAGGTCTTACAGACCTTTTAGGTGTTGCTGAACCAGTCTCCTTGATTTTTAGATATTTGAATTATTATAGAGAGCTTTTCAAATAGGATGCCAATTAAGACCATGTAAATTACTCTCAAAATGTGTATGTGCAAGGGGTGAGGGTGTGTGTGTGAATGCATAAGTGTACCAAGCGAGGGGAGAAAGGAAGATTGGGGACTTTGGGAATGGGATGTAAATCAAAGGTTTTCAGTGGCTACTTAAAGAAGATCATGTTAAAGTAAGCTGCAGCCTAGCAGTTCAGGATGAAGTTTTGCTGTTTCTCCTGCTTTGACTTTTAATACAGCATTTACTGGCTGAGAGCATTTGAGAAGATAAAACTAAAAGCACTAAAACTAATTCTCTAAAACAATGAGTTTTTTGTTTTTCTCTAACTGTACTGCTACAAATGAGACCTTTTTGACTGGTTTGCTACCAAGAAGTTTGAGGGTGAAAGCTCAATTTCTCATAATGAACTTACTAAACTGTGTTTTATTACTTTTCTTTGTCTTTTCAATTTTGTTTTGTAGGATGAGTTTCAATACTCTGCTTTTTGCTTTTGTAGGTGCCACTGCAGAGGAGATAAACCAACACTGGGAATGGCTGGAACAAAACTTGCTCCATACTTTGTCTGTGTTTGACAATAAAGAAGATATTGTTAGTTTTGTCAAAGGGAAAGTGAAGGTAAAGAAACTATCATCTTACTTTCACCCTTCACTGCCTGTTCATATGTGGTTTATTAGAAATAATGACATAAAGTTGTCATTCGTGTTGTTTTTTTCCATCTCAACATTATTTATTGGTTTTCCGTGTAGCACTTGTTCTTGAGATGGCCGACATTTGTACATCTTTACTCACATTTCCATGGAAACAGCTCAAAACCGAAGTATATCTATTTTAATCTTTATCCCACCTATCCCTTTCCAGCTTCAGTGTTCTTCTCTTCTTTGTGATGTGCAGCTGAGCTTTCTTCAGCATCTGTTTTCAGTTCCTCCACCTCTCCAAAACATTATATTAAATACCTTCCCTTCCTATATCTCAGCTTTTTCTCTGTACTACAGTTCCTCTCAGATATCCCATGTTTTTCCTAGTTTTAACCCATCAGTTTCTCCTGTCTATTTCCATACTGTCCTTGACGGGGCTCAGAGGTGTCAGCAGGTGATAGATGCAGTGCCTGAATCTGCTAGCAGCACACCCAGGCAGACAGTGACAGAGGGACAGGGGACAGGCCCTTGTGCAATGGCACCTGCATTCTAAGTGTCCAGCACAGAAACTGCCATTGGCTCTGCAGGAGGTGTTCTTCTCCCTATACCTCCTTTTTTAACTCTGGAATGGTTGTAGGAACATGATGCTTTTTGGTGAATTTGAACCCTGCTGCTGTGATCTCAGTGGTCTCTGAAGTTGGGGAAGGAGGGGACAGAGGGGCAAAAGATCACTGTGTATATCTTACTTTTTATCCTGCTCTCTTAAAAAACAATTTTTTTGTGTAAAAGTGCACTGAACAGCTTGAATAAAATTAATCTCTCTTGATAATGCTGTGGCAGCCTCTTACCTAAGTTTCATTAGTTAATGTTAAGTCCAGGTTTTAGACCCTCGCCTCTGCTGTAGATTTTTGACATATTAGGACTGCTTGGTAATTGCAAATTCTACCAGGTGCTGTAACATATGGATTATTTATCTGAATGGCGAAATACATGCTTATCTCCTTGGTTGTAATGCAACTATTAAAATTCTCAGCACTTAATGTTCTTGAAACCGTGTTTTTAATGGTTCCAAACGTGTTACTGACACATCTCACTGCATTGCCTCTTCATAAGAAAATAGTACTGCTCAGTATATGTAATTGTTGCTCTACATTTGCTCTGTATACACCAAATAACAGCAGTCATAAGCTGTAGTAAAAGTGTAAATATATGGTTTTGCCAAACTCATTGAAAAAAGTTTTGATTTGGAAAATGTGTGAGAGATGCAAACACCACAGAAATGTCTCCAATTGTGAAAATTGCAATTCAGCTTGAGTTTCTTTGTAAGAAAGGCTTGCATTACTAAAATTTGAATGGGTACCTTGTAGCAACTTGCTCAAGTGTGAAAGTTACAGCTTTATTCTGATATATTATCTCATTATGGACTCAGGCACTGATTGCAGAGGAAACAAGCAGCAAGCTCGCTGAGCAGGAGGAAGACCCTGAGAAGTTCCGAGAAGCCCTGGTGAAATTTGAATCCAGATTTAATTTTCCTGAAGCTGAGAAGTTGATCACCTATTATTCCTGTTGCTGTTGGAAAGGAAAAGTTCCTCGCCAAGGCTGGCTTTATTTGAGCATTAATCATCTGTGTTTTTATTCCTTCTTCCTGGGCAAAGAATGTAAGTGTACATGTGTAAGAAATGTAATGCTGGGGAGAGATATAACTATTTTTTAGAGCAAGAGTGGCAAGAATTTTTGTGAAAAGCCTAATTTGCCTTTGAAGTTTAGTTTCTAAGGTTTTTTGTTGTTCAGCTTAAAGATCCTGTTTAATTTAGTTTTCACTTCAACCTCTATGTTTATGTTTTAGTATTAATCTGGTAATAAAAATGAGACTGTAGGAGTATACAGACACAGCTGCTATCTGGTTCTTTTTATTGCCATGGTGAAGCCTTAAAATGTAACAGACCTCCTACAGTTTCTGAAATAGAGACTTTTAGTGCCAAAAAGGGTGAGTAAGGACAGGTCCTTCCCGCAGGCAGGGAAGCACAGTGGTCACTGTGGGGTGGCAGGGCAAGGGCTGGTGGAGCTAGGGACGCTGCCTGAAAATAGACCAGGAAACATAACAGGGCTGGGCCCTGGAGAGCAAGGTGAAGATTCCGAGTTTTTAAGGGAGAACAGCAGCAATTTCTTTGTGTTTCTGAATGGCAGCACAAGAATGTCATAAGAAGTGTGTTCTGGTGTTTTTAGACCTTCAGACAGTGGCACGTTTATGTGTGATAGTGACAGTGACAAATGTAGTTTTTTAAGAAGCGAGTTGTAAGACTTTGATCTTGGTGTTCCTCTATAGGGGGAGGGTTGTGTGATTATGAAAAGCCTGACAGAATAGATATTAGAAGCTAGAAATGAATGTAGTAGAAATTAAATGCTAAAAATGAATGTATACATTTAAACTCTCTAACTTTTCTCTGTTGAGTGAGGTCGTGCATGAACATTTTCAGTCCTGTTTATCTTGCTGCAACTTCAGCGAGGACGGTAATATGAACCTATATTGCTATAAACATGGCAAAAATTGTCAGTTATAATAATTAGGAGAACTTTACCATTTACTATCTGGATTTAATATTGGGATGGCTAGTCAAATAAAACTGTAGTCTTAAAAATGAAGTACGTTCATGTAAAAGTAAGAAAAGTAGTAATGGGTATTTTCTAGGACTTATAACAAAGATGTGCTTAGAGTTTGAGGTCCCTTTTTTCCTTATGTTATTTCAGGCCAATTATTTTGTTATATCTGCAGAAGGTGGCAGAGTTAGATTTAAAATGCTGGTAAGCTCGTTATTCGTTATAAAAACAGAAGCTGAGTTTTGCTGGGAAGACTAGAATAGAGTCTCTTCATATAAACTAGGTATTTCAGTTCTTGTTTAATCTCATTGTTTTCTGTTTCGTATCAAATAACCTCCTTGTCAGTTATTTCTTTTTGCCGTCATTGCATTTCTCTCATTAAAGCTGAGATATCCAGTCTGCCAAAGCACACAAAGCAAAAATGATACTTAATGAATGATAGATAACAGGGGAAGGAGGAGGGAGAGAGAAAAATCCTTCATACAGTTCCAAAAGTTTTGTTTATGCAATATCACAGATCATTAAATGATACCAGAAGTACAACATAACACTGTATTATTTAAAAAGAAATCACTTCTCCTCTCGTTTAATAATAATTAATTATGAAAATGGAGAAATCTAACTGCATGTTTACAGCTTGTCATTTTGCCCATGGAAAATATACTGCTCATTCCCTTTTGCAGTCCATTGCGTTGCCTTAGTGTTCCCATGTATTTACGTGGACACGTGCAATAAAACCTGAATTTTGTTTTGGTTACATAAAACTTCTCTAGCTTGGTGGGAAGTATTGTATGTTGAAGTGCTTTCCACCACCTTGATTCTGGTAAAGCGGTTTGCTTCTGTTTCAAAGCATGTTTATGAAATGCTTGTATTACATTGAATGATCCAGATTTACTATAATTCTCCTTGTTATTGTTGAAAAAGCTGAGGCTGATTAACTGTAGAACAAGTCATTCATTGTCCTTTTTTTACATGTAGAAATCAGAAATTAAATCTGATTAATTCTGGTCTAGAAAATATTGCTAAGAACTCACATTTATTGCATTCTTCCATACAGCACAGGGAAAATCCCCCAATATATGAGTTGCAATCTGAATAGTTTTTGTATGTGTTTTAATGCAATAAAAAGCCCCTGAAATTGTAGACTGAAATCTCTTTGTGGATAATGTGTTACCCAGAAAGGCTGTCCCCTTCCTTTTGTTTTATTTTATGTTGAAATGACCTGGAATGCAATATTGGAACCTGTTTTCAGCTTCTCATAAAATTAATTTACAGCTTATGCGAATATAAACTCCATGGAACATTTTTTCCAGGACAAGTCCTCTTTTATCTAAGCCTTGAAGTATTTGTAGAATTTCAGAGGCTTAAAACGGCAGATTTCTCGAGAGAACATGCCAGGTTTTCTTCATGTTTTTTAATTAAACTTGTGTTTTTCTAAAACTTTGAAGACTTTGTATCTTTCATCAGAAGTCTGAGCCCTTTACGGTCTGCTGTGCTGTTTCTATAACCAGCACTGGAGAGCCTATGTGATTCCAACCCGCGAGAACAATAGTGCCATTGCTGCAGCACTATTTAATCTTCCTTCTCTTGGCTCTGCCTGTACAGATGATTTTATGACTGTTCACAACAGTTCCTGCATGTTGACGCAGCTGTGCTTTATTTAAGTAAGAAAAAACGTAATCTCCAAATAATCTTGACAGCTGTGGTTCACGTACAGAGAACTTGCTGAGGGTAGCTCCACAGGTAATTAATGATCGTGGATAAGTGTCATATAGATATGACAATGTTTGTTATTACTGTCTTTTTATTGCTTTATTGGCATCAGGAGACCAGCTAGGGTTGTAGTCTTGATGTTATTGGCACAGAGAATACTGGGAAGCTTCCAACAGTTGTTAAATAGAAATTTAATCTATTTTAAAGTCCTTTCCAGCCTAATTTCTGCCCAGAGATTTGTGTCAGACAGGCAAGTAACATCCTGCCACAGTTATATAAAATAAGCTGTTTCTGTTTACCATTTGTATTTATATGGTTCAGCAGTGTTTAAGAACTTTTTCTTCTTCTTTCCTATAAATAATCTGACTACGTTTATTGTTTAGGGCAAGATTTGCCTCTGCGCATTTTAAGTGAAAAGTAACCAAATGGAAAGATCCCAATGCCTAGGCATCTTTTGTCTTTGAACACCCTGTTTATAGTAACACTTAAGCTTTATTTTAAAAGTTAAAGTACTGTGCATGTAATTGGGTTTCCACCTGCCTACAGTTTTATTTCTGGGAGATTACAAATCCTTTCTCTTCTTTTCCCCTACTCTAGAAATGAACTGTTTCTTCTGGTAGTAATGAAGCAGGCTGCAGAAATGACTTGTAATGGTGTTAGGAGCCCAGCATATGGCAGATGTTCTGCAAAGACAGGGCTCCCCAGTCCAGTGCCTCTTAAGAAAATAGGTAAAATTTGGAGGGAGAGATTCTGAAAAAGACAGTCCTTTGGAGTAAGGGAGAATGAATGTAGAGTAATAACAGGCATTTCAGCTTTTGCTTGGTCTTTGTCTGTAAAATTGGGTCTCTCTTTGGTTGTTTGCATTTCATTCTAAATTTGCTTGTTTCCCAAACGTGAAAAATGTAAGCAGAGTTTCCAACCCTCTTTTGCTTTTTCTCTGATGGCAGTGAAGCTTATCATTCCTTGGGTTGAGGTCCAGAAGCTGGAAAGAACCTCCAACGTATTCATGACTGACACAGTCCGTGTCACCACTCCAAATAAAGAGCGTGACTTCTCCACGTTCCTCAATATTGCTGAGGCTTTCAGGATCATGGAGCAACTGGCAGATGTGACGCTTCGAAGGCTACTGGATAATGAGGTCTTTGAACTGGATCCAGGCCTACAGGATCCTACTCAGATTACCAAGAGGTAAAAAGCTGAATTGTTTTATGAGCAGAGGTTCGATAGTGGGCTTCATGGTTTGCTTTGTTAGCTGGGTAAGATTTCAAACATTACTTGATTGGGTGCAAAAGAGATTTTAGAATGTATTCTGGTGTATCCAGTAGGTGCATGTTAACTTGGGTGCAAGATACTTTGTCCCATTTTATGTTCTTCCCTTAAGCACCACTGTATTTTTTTTGTTTGTTTTAATAATACTGTTCCCTCTACAAGGATTGATTGCAGCAAGGGTTATTTTCTACCTTCCCTGAAGAGCAACCTTGATTTGTTTATCATTTTGGCTATGTGTTTGCTTTCCTAGTGCTGTTAATTCTGTAGAATTATTGCTTTTGATAGTATCTGAAATACAAGGTTTCCCACCAGCGTTATTGCCGTAGCCAATTTAGCAAACAGTTATAGGGCTGAAAAATCCACAGGCTGTTGCAAGAGATTAATGTGTTATTGTCAACTCTTACCCATGCATCCCCAAAGTGCATCTCTACATTCCTCTCCCACTACAGAAACCTGTTGAGCTCTTGAGGCGGAGTGTGGGGGGAAGATTGGTAACTATTTGTCTGCTGGTAGCACAATACGCAGCTTTGTATTTTATTCACTGCTGTGGGAAAGGGGAAGGAAAACTGCCCAGGGGAATTTTAAGTGGTCAAGATGGAATAGCCCAAACTGAAATTTGCCTGGGGCATCAGGATTAAGGTGCTGGTTTAAAGTACTTCTTTTCTGAATGGGGTGTGACTGGAGCACTTATCCCCTCCTGAATCATACCCTTTCCTGCTCTTCCTTCCTCTCCCTCTGCCAGAGGTATAAAGGGAATTACCCAGGTGTTGCTTGCTGACTAAAACCTAAACAATGCCTGGTATTCTTCCCCCCAAAATAGAGACATATCTAACTTGTTTTATTGTTTCTGAGGGGCATTTTTGCAGTGGTATTGGATATACATCTGAGCTAAACACTTTTGCAAGTTTCATAATGAAGTTTAAGACAATAAAACACTATTTCTCTGCAATTTCACATATACACACAGTAAGGAAAATCACTGACACCAGAATTTCATCTATGATATCATCAAGGAATTCTTTTGAGGGGATACAGTGGTAAGCAGCCATGAGCATATTTGCAGCCCTTTTTTCCATAGCCAGGGTTCCTTTAAACACAAAAACTATCATTGTTTTTACAGTATATATGTAACTGGATGATATTAACATTGTAGGCTTTTGGCCCAGGAAATGTAGGATATGTATATTGACTAAAATGGGATATGGCTTTGAGTAACAGGTTGTATCTAAGACCCCTTTGGCATTCCACCCTCCCACTTTTGGACTGAAAAGTTAGATGGACTAAGCAAGGAAAGTAAATCCAGAGGAGATATAACAAAAAACCTGGGAGGTGATATTTTCAGCATCTACTGATTTTTGACTTTGTCACTTCCCAAAAGAATCTTTGAAGCAGGAGTATTGACTGAATGGAAAGCTACAGAGAAACTAAAATTACTGTTACAAATAAAAGTATAAGATTAGTAATATGCTGTAGTAAGGAGGCTGTCAGGGAATCAACCCGTAAGTACCTTGTGGCATTTTTGGAAAGTAGTATGTCTAATTAGCAAACAAGCAACAGAAACCATCCCACACATTTATTCAAACAGGTGTTTTACTCTCCTTCCCTCGAACTTAAAAAACAAAAAGCGGGACATGGGGAGAGGAGAAAGGAGGTTAAAAGTATGTTTACTGGAGAGTTCCTGGGCAAGATGTTCTGTAACCGGTGCTGATGTGCCATATTGTGAGAGAGCTGAAAGGAAAACATGGAAGATGCTGAAATCCCATTTCCTCTGCATGAATTAGACAAGTAGCGGTTGGATAAATTGCTGTTTCTGGTGCCCTTTGTCACACTTAAGCAACCACTTTGATGTAAATGTGATTAAGTAAGACTAGTTTGAATAGTGGATAAACTGGTTTTTGATGCTGACATGTTCGGGGGGGGGGTTTGAACTTTTTTGGTGCATCAAGTTTTTGTTGCTGCTTTTTTCCTGGCGTTGTTGTAGTACTACAAGAACAACTCTTTTTTCACTTGTGTGTGATTTGGAAGCAAATAGTAGTCTATCAAAATGAAAACAATAATCCACATATCATTAAAATTGTTCCAGCTCTGACAAATTAATTAAATGGCTGTACAATGTGTAGTGTTAGGCTTTCTTTTTCAAGAAGCTCATCTCATTATCTTTACGTAAAAAATGTATTTTTAATATCATCATGGTCTACATATTCTACATTCTGAAAACCTGAAACCTTTGCTGCTGTTCCTGAGGCTTTTGGGGTCATCATGTTGAGCAGTGCAGGAATGGAACTCAGAGAGACTGTGGGATTGGGCCCACAGTCTTTGACACAAGGTATATCATGGCCAGAATCAAACAAATTCCCATACTGCTTGATGAGAGGATGAGGCTAGAAACAATGGATTACACAGGGATTAATGGCAATTAAGTTGTCATAAAAAGCAAGTAAAGCTGTGGTGTTTGATAGCTACAAATACTTTGCAAATACATTTATGTGCCATACAATTTTACTGGAACATACAGTAACTATTTTTTCTGTTTTTAATAGGAACGTCGTTAAAATCTCTGGAATAAGTTTCTTGCACTTCTTGTTTCCATCTCTTTCAGGATACAAGAATATCCATTGCATTCCTCAAATGTAATGAGGAAATTGGCCAGAGGAGAACAGATGTTTAAAAAGTTTTACTGCTGGTGTCAGTAAGGTTTCAAAAGTATGACATCTTTCTCCAGGCTCTAACCACCTCTGTTTCTTTTCTTAGTGTCTAACTGTGAATTGCCAATGAGGATGGCTTTGCTTCGTATGAAAGCAAAGAATGTTTTCAACACTGATCTAAGTGGACTGGAAACTGTTTGAAGTATCTTGAATTGTAAATGTCATTTCAGTCCGCATGAATTCCTTCAGAGAGGGAATCCGAGAATGCCATAAACCTTGAGCAATGAGGATGTGACTAGAAAGAACCTCCTTTTATTGCGTCTGCCCAGCAAAAGGCAGAGTTTGGAGTATCTTTGAGTGTCACTCCTGACAAGTTATTCCCTAACCTGGTTTTAAGTAACGGAAATATCTGGATCCATACTGGTACTTCACTGTCTTATCATTGAAAAGTCTTTCTGAAGTCTAACTTGAATCTTCCAAGCTGCTTTTTAAGTCTGTTACTTCTTGTCCTACCCAATAGTATTAAAGAGATCAGATGTTCTCTCTTTCTTTTGAGCAACCTTTTGTGTTGTTTGGAGGTTGGTATGCATGTTCTTTCTTCTTTAAGCTGCCCTACTTCAGCCAGATTTTTCTCATCAGTCATGATTTTAGCCCTTCTGGTCACTCTTCGTGGACATCTGTCACTTATCCCATGCACCCGCAGGTGTGGGGTAATGGGGTACAGGACTGTCCCTGCTGCCTCGCTGGGACAGGAGCAGCATGCCTGTCCCTGTGGCAGCTCCAGGACTGCTGTGCTGCATCTTGGTGGTCATGCACATCTGCAGCTTAGCAGTGTTCTTTCTCCTACAGTGTGAGGCTGTTGGCTCTTGTTGAACTTGTGATCCTGTGTAACCCCTAAGTTTTTTTTTTTGTTGAATGGCTGTCAGTGGAGTTGGTGTCCATGCTGCATTTTTGCAGCTTGTGATGTGCAGCTGAAAATACTTGTATTGCTTTTTTTTTCCATGACATCCCTTAAGTTTATGAGTATCAATCAGAATCTGATGTCATTCTTCTGCTCATTAGCCCCTACCAGCCTCATGTCACGTGCAAGCTTAATAACAGCAATCTATTGATCCATCATGCAGATTGCTGATGAAGATGTTGAACAGAAGCTAGTCCAGGACAGATTCCCAAGGAGGTTCCCTCAGTACAGCCTTCTAATTTACCTTTTTGACTGGCTTAATACAACATTTCTTTTCACTTCGGTCCAGTTTTGTTAGTTCCATGTGAGGAAATAACAAGACTTTCATAAGTCTGGCTAAAACATCTGTTGCATATTCTCCATCTACAGTCCAGTGTTCCTGCCACGTAAGGGAATGATGTTGAGTTTACATATGTCCTGAAAAGTCCATGTTGGCTATTCTCAGATAACTTATACTAGCTTGCTTACGAGAAGCCTTTCTTGCCATGTGAATTTATTGGTTCTTCCAATAAACAAGATGTATATGATTGGATGTGTTATTTGCAAAATCTGTAACTTTCTGGAGTCTGAATAGCAAGAAGAGTCAAGTCATGAGTCTTTAAAAGCAAGAGGTCAACCAGTCTAGCCAAGTTGGTTTCTGTTGGATTTAAAGCAGGGAAAAAGCATTTGACAGTGAGGATATAATTTTAAGTGTCCTGATACTTTGAGGCATTTTGTTAGTCTTGTGTGTTATTTCCTTTAATTTAAAACTCTTGGAAGGTAATGCAGGGGTCACACACAGGGAGTTATCACAGTTCAGACTTGCCATTCACTTTGAAGTGCTGGAGTTGGAGGCAGTCCAGGATGCTGTAACGTGCAAGTTGGGAACTGCTCTCGGAAGGAATTGCTGAGTTTTCTGAAAAGTAGGGAACAAGGCAATTGCATCGACTCATCGTTTGTTCTTCTGATGCATGTGTAAATACTGAAGAAATGTTATTTTCAGATAACGATAGCATTCCTTCTTTTTCTTAGGTACAGCTCAGTATCCTGCATTTGCTTAAAAACCAAACCACCATGGAAATTATTAAGTTAGAGGAGAAAATTTCAAACATATTGGGCGTCAGGTAGAAAGTTTGCCTTTCTCTTTGGTGTTGGAGGTGTTGTGAAACTCAAAATGGAAGCTATGGGTCCTGGGTGATGTGGGCCAGTTGCTGCATCTTTGCTGTATCATGTTTAAACAAGTGCCTGTCTTGTTTTAGGAGCTAATTTCATTTGTGTGGGTTTTGGAGTTACAGAGTTGTTTTTTTTTAACCAGGTCTAGTTTTGTTTGGCTGTACCTATGAAGGGAAGCAATTGCTTTAAGCCCTAGAATTTACCTCTCTAACAGAAAATATTTTTACTGTGTGCCACTTTCTAATAAAACCTCTTATTTCAGCCCACAGTGGTAGGTGCTGACAGCATTTCATCCCCGTGCTACCATTTTTCTTTCCTGCCAGCAAACTGGCTCCTGTTTCAGCACTTGTTTCTGGGCTACTCCTGGCTGCAGTGTGGTCTCTGTGGTGGCTCTGTGTGACCCTGTGTTATGAGTCATGGGGGACAGGCAGTTCAAGGGATGTTAGGGTTGGCAGCCTTCCCCAAATATGGCGTGAGGGATCTGGACACAATACTTAGTAAATTTACTAAGGTTCAGATGTGGGAAGTGTCATTCCTCGGCTTAAAAACCTGTGGCTTCTTGTTTGAAAGGCCCCACATCTAGAGCCTGCAGGCTCAAGAAACACAGCAAAATCCTGAAAACTCAGAAACTACAGATTTTGGAGCATTAAAAACAGTCAGCTGTTAAATAACAGACAATCTCTGCCTCGACAGAGGTCTCATTCTTCTGTATAATGCCTCTTTTCCCATAAAGGTATAGAAATTTTAACAGCTGAGTGAGTCTAGGGGAGGGTCTTACCTTCTCAGCACAATAAACAGCAGGAGAGCACAGCTTTACTCAGACCTGACTGCAGATGCTATCAGCAGCGTTCATCTGTGCTGTGCAGAAATGGAAAATATTTTAGTGGTGAGTTAACTAGGAGGCATATCCTGATCCAGCTTTGTCACAATAGCAGATCGCTGCGGGCACTTATCAGAGTTGCTCTTACTGTGGAATTTTAACTCGGGAGCAAACTTTTTGTCTTCCTTCACGAAGAGGGTTTCTCTTTGTTCTTTGTGAAAAAAACAGGAGACGATTTGTCTGTTTTCCTTGGATAATCTTATTAAGGAAGATAATTCTGGAGAAGGAAATGGCAGCTGAACACTGGTTGAATGCATTCAGTCTTTTCTGTTGGTCAGAGACACAGATCCACCCTTCTCAGGTCTCGGTTTGTCCTCGATTGTCTTCCTGCCTGTTTCACGTGGCTTTAGTTTTCTGTATGGGTTAAACTGAAATAATAAAAATCCCCACTCGACTGATTTACTTATTGAAGCAGAGGCTTCATCTGTCTTGACTTATTTTGAAACAGCAGGGCTGGGGTAGGGGGACTGTGTCTGCAGAAGAGGGGGGTGAAGGAAGGAGCAGAGAGGGGATTTACAGCACCAAGGTACCACTCCCTTCAGCCCACGCTTTAAATTCTTTCAATGGAGCAAAGTCAAGCTTTTTTTTTCCTTTTTTTTTTTTTCCTAAGGTGAGTCATGTTTGGAAAAAATTACTTGTAGTAAAGAAAATGATAGCATTAAGGCCTAACATTTCTGGAGCTGCTGGTGGTGAGCTAATGGCTGTGGCCTGTTTATAATGTAATTGCATAGCTCCCTAGATGACTTCAGACTTCTTCATTAAAAAAGGAGGAGGAAAAAAATATCCCCAAAGCCAAGTCTGTATAACCATATCTCAGTAGTGGAAGTTTCACTTATTTAAACTTCTTCTCTCCACATAAATGTGGATGGATGACTGGAAGGAAGCCAAGCCCAAGCTGAATGTAGCTGGTGCTGTTATTGCCAACTAAGTCTGTAAGTGACCTGAAACTGTTCTGTGTTTTGCAACTGTTCAGAGGGTTCTCGGAGGCTGATACTTCTGCAATTCAAGGATGCGATGATGTAAATTCTACTATCATTAATTCTTCTATTACTGACCAGAAGTACTCATAAAGCAAATGCATTACTTTTGGGTGCAGGTGCAGATCCCTGGGGTGATGTTGGTAATGCTACCAGGAAGGGAAACAAGAAATATAAAACTAATCTCCATTGCTCAATGTATGTTCATCAGATGCAACGTTTAGTTATCTGCTGGGCATTGAAACCTTTAACTCTTTGAGGCTGGAAAGTGGTACAGCAGCCATAGAAGATGCATGGTTAAATAAAAATTACCCTCCCAACAAACAAGATGATTTTAATTAGTGCCTTTTCCTTACCTAGCCATTACAGTAATTGCTTTTGATCTTATTGTTAAACAAGCAAGTGTTGGTCATGATTCTTTTCGGTATTGCAAAGTCAGTCTTTTATTGATCCTTTCAGACAGGCAGGGAAGATTGTTCTACAAAGTACTTTTATTTTGTATTCCTCGTTCTTGGTGAGGCTAACAAGAAAATGAACCTTGCACTGGATGTCCTGCCTTTTGGGGTCTTGTGATTTGCTCTTCCTGCTTTCTCCTAAGGGATCTTGAAGCCAGAGCACAGAATGAATTCTTTCGGGCCTTCTTCAGATTGCCCAGGAAGGAGAAGCTGCATGAAGTTGTAGACTGTGCTCTCTGGACGCCGTTTAGTCGCTGTCACACAACAGGAAGGATGTATACTTCAGACAGTTACATCTGTTTTGCCAGCAAAGAAAATGGCTGCTGCAATGTTATCATCCCACTTAGAGAGGTAGAGTTGTTCATTTCATTTTGAGTTTGTGTCTGCCTTTTTCTGCTGTAAGCATCCATTGTCACTTAACTTATCTGCAAACTGTCATTTGATAAAAAAGAGTAGGATACTTGTGTGTATTGTGCCAATGGAATTGTCACAAAGCTTGTTCTGGGACTCATTAGGGCTCCTAAAAATATGTATGGGTAACTCAGCGTGATCCTCGAAATGAAGTATGGTCAGGTAATGTAGCGGAACAGAGCACTGCAAAAGCGGAGTTTGCTCAGTCCAAGACTTGGTCAGTGCTCCCCTCTCAACTCCATAAACGTACACGTCCAGCCTGATGTTGATGGTGACTTCAGCTTGGATCCTTCTAGCAATATAAAAATATCCTTGGCTGGGATCAACACTTCGAAGTCTTGAAGTTCTCCCTTCATTGACAAACTACAAAATCTGTGGATACTTTGCAAATCTGTGGGGCAGAAAGGAAAATGTGATGTTCTGGAGGCAGTGACGAGTTGCCACATTTCCATGAAACAGAGATTTATTTAAATAGAATGGAGGATGTGTGAGAAGGTGGTGGGAGTAGAAGAGGAGAAGGAAGCTGTCAGCAAACACCTGCCTGATTTGCTGTGGATACAAGGCTGTTATGATCTTTTAATTAAAGCTTTCCTTTCATCCTTGACTAATAAGAAGGTAACATCGAAATATCCCGACTGTAGCAACTTATCTTCCACTGATCAGAAATATCAAACCGTAAGAGATCAGTGTTATAGACTTAATCAGAAAAAAACAAAAAAACTGTTTTCTCCTGTCCTCAAGAGTGTGAAAGTAAATTTCCTCCTCCATTCCCCAGAATTTGATCAAATTGATCTTTTTCTTAATCTTCTTTTAATCATCACTCCCCTTTATTTCTTTCCCCTTGGTCCACTCTCCGGAAATGGGCCTCAAAGTCATTTAAAAATAATTTAAAAAAGCAGCTGGATTACTTCTTGGTGCCTGCTTTGAGCTTCTAAAAAGGCCATAAACTTCAGGTGATGGGATATGTCTGATTAAGGGAAAACAATATGAATAACTGTGTTTAAAGCACGTGTGTAAATGAATGCTGTGTTTGTACATTTTGGTACATGCAGAATATTTGAAGATGTTTTTGTGGGTGTGGTGCATAATATCTTTTCTATAATGTTTCTGGCAAAGGTAATCAGTATAGAGAAGATGGAGGACACAAGCCTTCTCCCTAATCCCATCATTGTTAGCATAAAGAGCAAGATGGCCTTTCAGTTCATTGAACTGAAGGACCGAGATACTTTGGTGGAGAACCTGCTCCAGAGGCTGAAAGATGTGAACTCCAGCAACCCAGTGCACTGTAACAACTTGCAAAATAAGAACCAGGTACTGAACTTTGGGTTTGTTTTTTTTTTTTTGATTATGAATTCAATGTGTTTATCCATTGGCCCGTTGTCCAGTCTTCCTTGAGGATAATCGTGGACCACTGCTGTGGAAGGGGATATGGTTTAGTAGGGAGACAGGCACGGTTGGACTTGATGATCTCAGAAGTTTCTTCTGACCTTACGATTCTATGATTCTATGATTCCTTAAGCTTCTCAACGAAACTGAACATAGCTCCCAGCAACCTGGTTTGAGGGGCCCTGCTTTGAGCAGGGGTTTGAAAAAGATGGTCCTCTCCAACCTAAATTGTTCTCTGACTCTGATTTTCAAATCTAGACCTAAGTAGAAGATTGTTTCGTAGTTTGTCATCAAGGACACTAAGAATTTACTAATAACATCTGTTTTAAAGCAACAACAATTCTTCTGACATGCTGATGAATGATAATTTGAATAAAGTCTGCTGTGTGGCATTTTCTCCTGAAAGGTGTGAAATGCTGTGATGCAAAAGGCAAAGGCTAACCCGCTCTGTGTCTTGAATACAGTTGAGAATGCAGTTCTTAACCTCTTCTTGGTTGTTTCCACTTTGATTCTCCATTGCAGAACACTCCTGTCTTTGGGTCTACGTGTGTGCTCATGGGAGGTGAGCCTGCATATATGGGAACAGAGGCTTCACAAGTCAAGGAGAGAAGTGAATGTGGAAAGGAGAGTGGTTATTTGCTCAATGCAGAAGCACTAAGGTCAGACTTCCATCAGTCGGGAATGGTGGGCCTTGAGTTTGGAAAGGTAGGCAACATTTGGGGGAAGTTGTAGGAGTTTTGTGGGGTTTTTTTCTTTTTTAAAAAGCTGGGGTGACGTTGTGACACATACTCATTTTTAGTTAAAGGAACACTGTATTGGCTGGGGAAGTTAAATATGGGATAAAGGCTTCCATTTGCTTGGTGTCTTTTCTTTTCCCTCCCCCCATTTCTTTCTGGTGGATGTATATAATTTTTCCTCCTGTCTGAATAGTTCTGCTCTCCCCTGTTTGGTGAACTGTGTATTCAAAATAGGGAAAGCTGTAGTTCTTAGAGGAGACTTCCCATATCCATTGGTAATGGAAGTACCTTGCATAATTTCTGATATGTAAAATGTTTCTGTTTACCAGTTGTCACATGCACACATATGTTCTTTTAAAAGATACCTTCTTGTTCCCAGTCTAGGGAGCAAATCAAGGAGAGTCTGTGGGATGACCATTTTGTAGAATATGGCAGAACTGTGTGCATGTTTCGCACAGAGAAGATCAGAAAACTTGTTGCAATGGGAATCCCTGAATCCTTAAGAGGCAAACTCTGGCTGCTCTTCTCAGGTGGGCACTCTTAGAAATGTTGGCTGTTGGCATCATCTGAACATGGCAAAACATTTAGGCCAGAGATTTCCCAAGGGCAATTAAATATCGTTTACATGGAGCTTCTGATAGTGTTTGCAGAAGAGAGATGATCAGTTGCTGAACTAATAAGTGCAAGGAGGTACTTAGGTCTGTAAAAATTTTATCTTTGGATGATACAACATGATGTGCAGAAGAGTTGAAGTAACATCTGCATCATCTGTGTAATTTAAAATTAATGTCATGTTCTCATAAAATAATGTTTTGCTTCAAGCAACAATTAGATTATAGGATAAATATTGATTTAACCCTAGACAAATCAAATTACTGCAAAATAATGACTTCTTAAAGTCACCAGTCATGCGCCTGCTTCTTTTCTTGTTGATTGTTGGCGGGGTAATAGAAGCTGGAGATGGAAAAAACAATGGGTTTCATCCACAGATCCGGCAAAGCCAGAATGTGCCTCCAATATGAGCTCAGGTTTAGTCCTTAATCAAATGTATGACATGTTCAAACATTTCTGGAGTTTTACCGCCTTGGAGGGTGTGAACAGCACTGACTACATTTCCTGCAATAGTACTTTCTCCTGGGGAATTTTCTGCTCAGTGTCAATATTAATGTGTTTTGAATGAAGTTGCGTAATATAAGCTTTGGTAATATTTCTTTTGTTTTCAAGACACTTAACTCTGCTAGGACTTTATTTCTTTTCATTCTGGAGATTTCCCTAAATTCACAGACCTTGGGGAAAAAAACCACCTTATTTACATCCTTTTGAGCACTAATACCCATAACACTAAGTTTAGCGTCGTCCTAATCCACCTGCATCTTCCTCTTTCTCTCTTCCCGCTGCCTTCAGACGCTGCGACGGATCTCGCCTCGCATCCCGGTTACTATGTCCATTTGGTGGAG
Source organism: Dromococcyx pavoninus (assembly GCA_033558185.1). Classification (NCBI taxonomy): domain Eukaryota; kingdom Metazoa; phylum Chordata; class Aves; order Cuculiformes; family Neomorphidae; genus Dromococcyx; species Dromococcyx pavoninus. The sequence goes on from JAUMJL010000687.1 coordinate 51,096, forward strand.
GCGTCCATGGGCAAGTGCTGCATAGCAACAGAGGAGATCGAGCGTGACCTCCACCGCTCGCTGCCCGAACACCCCGCTTTCCAGAGTGAGACAGGGATAGCTGCCCTCAGAAGGGTGCTGACGGCCTACGCGCACAGGAACCCCAAAATAGGATACTGCCAGGTAAAATAAAAAACAGCGGGGTAACACACTGTTTTTTTCCCTCTCCTTCTCTCTCAATTTTATTGTTCTCTTGAGAGTATTTTTAATAGTGGTTTTGATAAATAACGTATTTTTAGTTATGAAAAATACATGATTTTAGATATTAAATATCATTTACTCTGGAAAACAAGTAAGGCTGCTACTCCGGCTTAACAGGCTTTCCCTCAGCATTTTGCAAACTGCATTTAGAGTTAAAGAAAGGAAAAAAAATGTTTCTGATGCTTCTTTTTGTTCAAAAGTGCGCTTCTTATCCAATACCTGGGAGACAGTGCAAAGTAAACTGGCCTGCATAGATGAGATTCCCATAGAACAGAGGTTTAGTGAACTAACATTCTGCTAATTTCTTCCAAAATTGATGACAAATTATGAAGTACTTTGCCTAGCTGGCCAGCTAAAGTAATATCATAGAATCACAGAATCATAGAGTGATTTGGATTGGAAGGGACCTTTAAGATAATCTAGTTCCAACCTTCCACTAGATCAGGTTGCTCAAAGTCTCATCTAGCCTAGCCTTGAACACCTCCAGGGATGGGACTTCTGTGACTTCTCTGGGCAACCTGTTCCAGTGCCTCACCACCCTAATAGGAAAAAATTTCTTCCTAATATCAAATAATCTCCCCTCTTTCAGCTTAACACCATTACCCCTCGTCCTATCACTGCACTTCCTGAAAAAAAGCCCCTCCCCAGCTTTCCTGTAGGCAAATATCTTTACCTTCTGTGCAGCTCCCTGAATTCTGATTAACATCAGTGGTCCGGATTCAGGAAGGTGGGGAAAGCAGTCCCAAAACATTTTGCACTATCAGTTACCTACTTTGTATCTGGGCAAATCCAGTACTGTGCTTTGCTCCATTGTTTCCTCTTCCTCTTATGAAAAGCAGTATACTTAAGCTTGAAAACTTGTCATGCCTTTGGGTTGCAATTACAGATTCACTGTCTGTTGCCTTTCTCTTGCTGGGTTTTTTTAATTTGTTTACATCATGTTAGGCTGCTTTTCTTTCTTTAAAAATAGCTACAGTTTAGCTTTTGTCAGTAGAATTTTATGTCACTAATAAATCCCAATTTCTTCTTTGCCCTTGTCAGTCTATGAATATTTTGACCTCCGTGTTGCTGTTGTATGCCAAAGAGGAGGAAGCCTTTTGGCTGCTGGTTGCTGTATGTGAACGAATGCTGCCAGATTACTTCAACCACCGAGTGATAGGTGAGCTCATGTCTTCTTGGGGAAGGCGCAGCCAAATGCCACTGGGGTGAGAAAGGTACTCGCAGGTCTTCTGAGGTCCAGACCCCACACGTGAGGGGTTCTGTCAACTTGTGCAGTGTGAGGGGACAGCAGCCGTGGCTGCTCAGGTTCCAGTTAGGGTTGGTTTTGGTTCAAAGGGTTGGAACTGCAAGAATTATAAATATATGCTCAACTTCACAGTTTCTTTTTCTTGCTGTTGGGTAGAAGGTGGTGGCTCTTTTGCCTGTTAGGTGAAAAGAGTTTGTGTGACTTTGTTGGAGCGTTTGGTTTGAGAGACTCAAGCTGTTTAAGGACCTAGGAAGGATCTGCTAGGGTAGCTGTTTCTGATCTGACCTGTCTGCATTGCCTGGCTGCTGGGTAATACAGGTTTGCATTCAACTAGCCCTTGGTAATGAGGGCTGATGCAAAACCTTCCGAATGTCAGATGCAACATCAAGAAATAAGCCCAGTCCCTCTGCAGTGCGTTCCTTGTACTGCATGTGCTGTGTCTCCAGTTCTTTGCAATGGAACTATTTAAGACTGTTGTGTGTCTGCCTAGCACACAGAAAGAGAGGGGCTAAGCAGTGGTAACTGCAAGAACAAGATTTGTTCTTTGCAGTAACTTGCCTTGCTCCTCTTATGGAAACATTTGATAGCTTTCCTCTCTTTAATGCTAACCTTTATTATTCAGTTACAGCATCTGCACTGCATTGTAACTCCACTATTGCCGTAGCAAATACAGAATCATAGAAAGACCTGAGTTGGAAGGAACCCACAGGATCATTGAGTCCAGCTCTATCCCAGCATAGGACAATCCCAACATTCACACCGTATGACTGAGGGCATTGTCCAAATGCTTCTTGAATATTGTCAGGCTTGGCGCCCTGACTGCTTCCTGGGGGAGCTGTTCCAGTGCTCCACCACCCTCTGGGTGAAGAACCTCTTCCTAATATCTAACCTAAACCTCTCCTGGGAGGGATCAAAGTCAATTCTGAGGGGGGATGAGGATAGGAGGAAATCCCTGGTGGGAGTGATTCTTGGAGCTGGAAGTGGTGTGGGACAGGGAGCAGGAGAAGATATCCGAGAAGATTTTCAATCTTTTGCTTGGAGGATGGGATTGCAATGCCTCCTGACACTGCGCCACTGCAGTTATTGTCTTGTCACTGAACTGGCAGAACTTAGAGCAGAGCTATTCCAAATTTAGCTGGATGCTTAGGATGTTTTGGGGTGCTTTGAATGTTACTGGTATTTTCAGTTAGTGGATTGGGCTCTCCCACTTGTCAGAATTTTGGTTCTTGTCTCCAAACATGACTTTAAACTGCTATCTTGATGACTTACTTCCATGTTTGTCTGTCTCCTTGTGTAATTAAAAAAGAAACACAGCTTTATCTGTCCTTGTGCATTTTGAGATATCATCAGCGTGATAACTTTGGTGCTTTCTGGGTTATTGCCCCTAAGTAGCATTTTCAGCACTGAGTTGTACTTAATTTGGGTTTTGTATCTTGCCTGTCACTCGCCCTGGCTACAGCCTACACTGTTTGAGCGCTGATAGTCTTGGTTGTCCTGTCTCTCTGTTTTTCTGTCCTCTGTACCCAAAGGAAAGAGTACTGTGACTCTGGAAGAGGTACTGCCATGGCTCACCACAGTGCAAAGAGCCAGGGGCTTCAGCTCAGAAGTTCCTCTGCTCTCCTTAGTTGAACGGCAGGAATGTAGTCTTGCAGTATGATTGTTTCACTGAGCAGTTACTTCTTCAGCTTTGGTTTACCCTAGATGTTAGTATGTGCTCTTATACTGTCCACCCTGCCCCTCCTCTGGTTCCTGTTGCTCCAGTCAGTGTTCTTGGCTTCACATTCCAGTTGACCTTTTTTTGATTTACAACAAGCTCTTGTCTAAACTTTGTATTGTTTCTTCCTGCATAACACTTCCAAGACCTAACTTTTCCTCTTTGTCTGCACTGCCAACGCTGTTGTCCAAATTTTGATCTGTCTCTGACTTTGGTGATCTCTGACCGTGATACTCATCACTGTGCTTTTCCTCTTCAGTGTCAGTCAGTAATCACTACAGTCAAAACAGCTACTGAAATAATGACCTTGGTTGCAACAGGCCACCTCAGCTCCATCTTCTCTTGGGCCTTTTCTTTATAACATTCCAGATCTTTTATTTATTTATAAGTTTTGCTTTCAAAACTTAGGCAATTCAGTCCTACTTAAACTTTTTGGTTTTATCGTGTGACCATCTTCTTCCTTCAGCCTTGCCAGCTGTGACCACTCTCTTTTCACAAAAAATCATTTTACTGCTTGCAAATGGGAAAAGCCTGCAGGCAGGGCTAGTACCTGTTATCTCCTCCTCCAGGAGTTTCTTCTGTGCTCCTCCCTTCTGCAATGCGTAGGAGAAATTACAAGCAGATATCTACAAGATATAAACAAGTTGTACTTGGGTCAAGAGTGGTGACAAGGGTCATGCATATCATATTCTCATGTTGCCATGACTTTTCCATCCTCTCCATAAGCCAGCAGGCCATTTTACCCCACCTTATCTGTAAAGACTGTAATCATCTTGTAATTATAACTCTTGAAACAGTGAAAACCTCACTTCATTTCTCTGATTTGCCTTTTCAGTCTTGGAGATGACATTTAGTTTATGTCTTGGGTCATCATGTTTTAAATGGATACCCTAGTATTTTCCTACCTATAGTTTTATGCTGTAATACATTAGCGGTTCAGTTGTTCAGATATCATGGTTTCTGGGATCCTAATGAAAAGGTGGGCTTAAATTCACTTTGAATACACCTACTTGACTTCTGTCTTGAGTGTCAACACTTAATTATAATATCTTCTGTAAAAGATCTGGACAGCATCACATTGCTTTTAAACCTCTGCTTTTGCCAGTCTGTCTTATACTGCCTCTGAACCTGGAATGATATTTTTATATGTGTCTGCCTATCTGTTGCTGTCTTCCTTCAAATATCCCTAAAACCAGCTCTGTTTTTTTTTGTCTGTGTTAACTATTGCTATTTTTTTTATATATTAAGCTTGTTTAAAAAGCCCCAAACAAACAAACAAAAATGTGCCCTCTGTTGAGTTACCTTAGTCTGTTTTCTTCTCCGTTTTCTTTACCCTTCTTATTTATGACCATCTGACGTGAGAAGGCTGTCTCTTCAAAGCAAAGCACCATGCTTGATGTGTTTCTCAAAAGCTCTTTGCATGTCCCTGGGCACTTATTTTTGATTTGTGCTGCTGTAATGTTTGTTCAGCGACCAGCAGAAGCTTTTTGTGGCTTGATGTGAAAGGTTCTTAAGACAGTGAAATGTCTTATCTGTTTTTTTATGATTTGGACACAAAGCCAAAAGATGCTGGCTTTCTGCCACAAATTGTCCATGTTATATTCTGCTTTTGGACAACAGAAATTTGGAGTGCTAAGGGGATACATGTCTCAGGAATTTCATAGCAATTAAAGTTGTCTCCTGTTACGAGCAGAATACGGACTATGAGAAAGAAATAAAATAAGTTGAAAGGAAAGACAAAATAATTGAAAATCTAACTGTATTTTATATACAGAAACGTTTTTAACTTCTAGCATGTTTGGTTAAAGCTCCTGATGTGGGAGATCTGGTTTGTAGACACAGGTGACTTCAACAACATGAAACTATATTGATTTTACAATAGCTGCTGACAAAAGAGGACCAAGCTAGTAGCTAAAACAGAAGGAACAGGGTCAAAATCTGCTGCTTTTGAGAAGACTAGTTGGGACAGTTAGGAAAGCTTGTACCTGGGCATCGCAGAAATATTTTGTTCTTTATATGTACATATATGTGCATGTAAGTATATATTTATAAGTATATATTTATATATGCAGATCTGTTTATGTTCATGTAAGTGTATGTTTATATATGTGCATATATTTATGTGTAAATATTTTTCTTACTGCTTAGTGTCTGTAGCCATATCTGAATTTCCTTACCTAGAGTGAAAGCTCCACTGCTCGCTTGCTTGAGTGCTGCATATGCTGGAGAGGAATGGGTATTGTCTTTATTTTCATTGCATAGATCCCAAGACAAGCAGTAAAATGCTTTAGGATTGCTTTTGCTGGCACCTAATTATTATGTGCTCTTTTAGTTGAAAACAACAGCTGCTGCTATTACTATTTCATTGCACCCTAAACGCTCTTAGGAGAATTAGCACAGTCTTTGCAAAAAGTTGTACAGTAAGCATTATGGACATGAGTGCTGGGGCTGAGATCACAGCAGGAGGATAATGGCATTTTTCATTGTAGATGTATCCATCTCATGTCAGTTTAAATCTTTAGAAAGTCTTGCAGTTGATGGTTGACAGTGATCAATAGCTTTGAAGAATATTTTTCCCTGAGTTTGTCCTAGCTAATACTGTCTCTTTATTATTTGCAGGCGCTCAGGTAGACCAGTCGGTGTTTGAAGAGCTTATAAAAGAGCAGCTTCCAGAGCTGGCTGAACATATGAAGGATCTGACAGCCTTAGCTTCCATCTCTCTCTCCTGGTTCCTTACCCTTTTCCTTAGCATCATGCCCCTGGAAAGTGCTGTGAATGTTGTGGACTGCTTCTTCTATGATGGGATCAAAGCCATTTTCCAGATGGGCTTGGCCATTCTGGAAGCCAACGCCGTGGATCTGTGCAACAGCAAGGACGATGGGCAGGCCCTGATGATCCTGAGCAGGTGTGGTCACGCAGGAGTGCTCCTTCCATCGCAGACCGTTCTGCTGTTTAACAAAGGCATTTGTGTGCCTTTGTGATATTTGCAGGGCTCTGTAGGCCCTGGTGGGACCCTCTGTGTTACCTTGCTGCTGCTGCTGCTGCTTTCACAGTGCCTGCCTTAAACAATGGGCTTTGTTCATCAGACGAGTAGATGTCCTGTGAAATTTCCTGGCAGCGCCAAGGCATGCATTGACTGCGTCAATGTTCAGTATTTACCGCTGCTCTTCGTGCCTTCTCTGGAGTGACGGGCATCCTGCTCCAGACATCAAGGAGACAGAGGTTTTCTTCCTTGGGCAGCATTTAGTCATTCGGCTGGCTTGCTGTTCCTCAGATGAGTCATCATGAAGGCATTTTTTTAAAGTCTGGCAGCCTAAAACCTAATTTATTTCTAAGTCTGAGCCCTAAGACTTGTTAGTTTATTTATATTAAGAAGAGTACAGTGCAGAGTAATCTGAGTTGCTTATTTCTTCCCTTCAGGTTTTTGGAGCATGTCAAAAATGAGGAAAGCCCTCTGCCAGCTATTGGTAATCACCATGCTTTCTTCAGCGATGACCAGGAAGCCTCTCCCGTGACTGAAATAGCTAACCTGATTCATGACTCCTATGAGGTAAAATACAGCTCTGTCTCTACTGGTCAGTTAAGTCAGATTTTTTAAAAAAGAAAAGGTTAAATTCAACATGAATGTTTTGAAAGTTAATACACATCTTTACAGATTCATTGACTGAGTGCTCAAATGCACAATGCTGAGTGTAATAAAAATACCTTCACTGACTGATCAGATAGAGACTGGGCATGCTTTTCCTTCAAGGACTCACAACTCTTTTAAAAGTTGCATTTCCAGTAAATGGGAAATACAAATATCATAAAATATTACAAAAATAATAAAATTCCATTCCTCCCTCGTAGAAATTTGGAGACCACTCTGTGGCACAAATAGAGCACATGCGCTACAAACATCGAATCCGTGTCCTGCAGAGCCACGAAGACACAACCAAGCAAAATGTGGTGAGTAGGGTGCTGTTTCAACCTAAGTAGAATATTGTTTTGACTGACGTAGTTTCACATCTCCCCTCTCCCTCAGCACTGTCAGGGAGCTGGCTTTCGTTTTTTTAAAATGCACCACCAGATCTTGAAAAGAGGAATTATCATTGCCAACTCTGGAAAAAAGCTCTTTCCTGGGATGCTAATGGGTTTGTTTTTTTCTTTTGAGGCCACATGCATAATTTTCTAGTGTGGTTGTAACATTAAGAACAACTGTAGGACTGTCCAGCCCAGTACCTTGTCTGCAACTATGGCCCTAGGCAGATGCCCAGATAAGAGCATAAGAAGAGAGCGAGTGCAATGCGATGCTTCCCCTGCCTCCTATGACCTGTAGCTTAGGGACTTCCTGTCTTTGTTTCTAATAGCCCTTGAGGGATTTCTCTTTTCATGGATCTGTCCAACCCCTGAACCTAAAGCAGAGGGGAAAATTGCAAAGCTTTTTCAATACTGCAGTTTTCAGCTGTACCAGATAAATACAGTCCCTGCGGGGCTCGTGGGCCTGCTTGTGATGACAGGAGAAAAGATTGTCACTAACACGATTTTCTTTCTTTTTAAAAGCTCCGAGTTGTCATCCCAGATGTTTCAATTCTTCCTGAAGATTTAGAGGAATTGTATGACTTGTTCAAGGTTGGTCTTCCTGGAAAGTAAGGGATGCACCTATTTTGAGGCTTCTGGGCATACCTTCCAGCTGTCGCTTTGCAGAGTCGCCCCGGACCTTGCATCCTCTGCCTGAGCAGTACTATTCGGATGACATTCTTGTAATTTTGTCCTTTCTGTGGTTGCCCGGTTGTTAGAGAGGAATAGTAATGTACTTATCCTTCAAAGAAGAACTGCTTCAGAGTTTCCTTTTTAACTTGCTTCTTGGTAATGATCCATGTTCTGGTAACTCTCACATGCAGAATAAATTAACTGATACGTAGTTCTGCTCACTAGGTACTCAGCAGTACTTTTAAATCCTGTTCTCTTAACTCTTTAAAGTCAGACTGTTTTCCATGGGGGAAAAAAGCCCACAAACTTGTGTCCTTGCTATTTTACAGAATCATGGAAACATAGAATCGTAGAATGGTTTGGGTTGGAAGGGACCTTAAAGATCATCCATTTCCAATTCCCTTGCCATGGGCAGGGACACCTTCCACTGGATCCGCTTGCTCAAAGCCCCATCTAACCTGGCCTTGACCACCTTTGTGGATGGGGCATTGACGACTTCTCTGGGCAACCTGTTCCAGTGCATCACCGCCCTCACCACAAAAAATCTCTTCCTAATGTCTAAGCTAAATGTAGCTTCTATCAGCTTATTTGTTCTGAATTTTTTAATAATGGTAATTTTTTTTTCTTCAGAACTAAAAGCTCTTTCTACTTCAGTTCCTTTCTGTCAGGCTGATGTTTGAAAGAACTGATATAAATGTTATTCGGAGGCACGGACATCTAAGCTTATACAACTCTACTTGATTTAGACATCCAAGCATGTAATTATCGCCCTTAATGGACCATTTATTTTTTTGTATTGTTCAAAGCCATAAATACTAGGTACTGAGAATATGACTGTGGTATGTTCTTGGTTTTACGTAGCTTTGTGGCTAAGAACAGCTGTATCCTCCCTCCATTAGTGGTAGTAAGACGATGCTGCTGGGGCTTGCTCTTCAGTGCTTCCGTCCTGCTCCTTGCTGTTCTGTTTTTGAGCCTTGACTGGCTTGCACTCCTTTCTTCATTTTGTTTCTTGATGGCTTCCTTTGTTGGCTCCCTTGCTCCCCTAGGACAGCTCGTCTTGTTGGGACTATTGTTTTGTATCAGCCTTTCTCTAAAGGAAGACTAACAGGTACAGTATCCAAATGGAGAGGTCTGTCTGAGAAAGAATAATGAGCAGATCAAGCCTGTATAACGCTTACCCTGGATTTTCTCTGACTCTCTGTACCTTTGGCTGATTAGAGGCATCCTGGGCCAGATGTGGCTAATAAGAGTTTCAGTAGCCTGCAGTGAATTTCTTCCAAGAATCTGCTCAGTCTCCCTTCAAATGTATGCATTATCCATTGGAAATAATGAGAGCGCTTGGCTACTCTAATTAAAGATTCATACTTGGCTTTTTCTCACAAGGGTGGTCTTGGTATCGTAACACCCCAAACAAAGAGAATTTTGAGCATTTCCAGCATACTTTGCTGTGAATGCCTTTTTTTATCTGCTGGTTGTCCTCTCTCTTCGATACTGCACACTGCAATCCCCCCTCTCCTGCCTCTGCTTTCTCCTAGAGGGAACATTTAATAAGGTGTTACTGGGAAATGACGAGCCCAGTCATTGAGCGACACGACCCCAGCAGGCCGTACGCCGAGCAGTACCGCATCGATGCCCAGCAGTTTGCTAACCTGTACAGGCTGGTCTCACCCTGGACCTGCGGGGACCTCACGGATGTCCTCGCCCAAAGGACCTTCCGGCTCCTGGATGAGAACATGGACCAGCTGATTGAATTCAAGGGGCTCGCCTGCTGCCTAGGTATCGGCTTCCCTACGGGGTGGAAGATGGGGCAGAGCAGGGTGGAAGGCACATGGGTGAGACAAGGATGTTAAAATGCCAGGCAACTGGCATGGGGAGGATGTGGGCAGATGGTTTTCCTGTGCTTGTAATTAACCTAACCAGTGACCTTCACTAATTTTTTGTGTTCTGATCACCTGACGTTGAATAGATTTAAAAGACAGCCTAAGGACATGATTGAATATTGGATTAAAATATTTCTCAGACAACAGTAATTTCGTTGAAAACATTTTATGAATTAAAATTTTACTTGGGTACGCATGGAATGCTAGGATATCCTCTCTGCTGGATTGTTGCTCTTACTATATGTTTGAAATCTCAGTGTACCTCTTTGTAATTGCTTCTTGAAGATTTAATCTTTCTTACACAACTGATTGCTGCTTGCCTTATACGTCAACAGTAAGCAGAACCGAAAAAATGTGGCCAGCAGGGACGAAGAGCTGGGTTGGTCCTGAGGGCACCAGCTGTTCCAATGAGATGAGGCTGTCCATCCCAAAATCTGGCTGAAGAAGGAAAGTGTCACATCTCAACTGTTGCCTGACCCCAAGTGAAAAAAAACTGAATCAACATTCAAAGCTTCAGTTAAAATCAGTAAATCATATTCTTGCCACTTAAGCTTTTTAGATTTTTTTTATGTGAACTGAGGTACCCTGTGTTATAGTGTTAATTAATTTCCATTCTTACAGGGATAGAACTTTAAAATTCAGAAAAAAAAGAGTTTACAATATTTCAGTGCATTTGAAGTTTAGACTCTCATTTCTACAGGCCATTGAAATTATGAAAATATTACGTGTGAAGGAGTTCTCTCCTTTGGGCTTTATAAAACAGCAGCAAGGGCTGAAGGGGAGGAATATTAAGAATATGATGGCCCCAAAGAGAGTTTTCCAGATTTCCCCTCCCGAATTGCTGTTAATCTGTGGCAGCAAACAGCCTTTGCTAGATTCCCTGCCATCCTCCTAGATATTTTTACACGATGCTGAAGCTGCATGGGGTTAGGGACTCTCAGGCTATTTTACAGGAACAAAGACCATGCCAGATGGCTCTCACCTGCTGTTCCTCATTGACAGACACAACTTAAAATATTTCAATGTAATACACTGGGCATATGTTTTCATGTATTGTCCATGCAAACAATGATCTTTTGTGCAGAGAGATGCCTGATATATTTTAAATTGTGGAAGTAAATGCTCTGATCCACTTCCTTCTTGTTCCTTTTTTTTTTCCTTGCAGATGTTATGTATAATGGAGAAATGAATGAAAAGATAAAGTTACTATATAAGCTGCATATCCCACCGGGTAAGAAAGCTGAAACAGTTTCCACCAAAATCTCTTGCTTAAAGCTTTTGGGAAAAGACTGCTAAATGAAGAACCCTATCTTGCTTCCTTCATCTGGGAGCATATGGGATTTGCATTTGTAATTCTGCTCACCGCGTTTTAAAAATTACTCCAGTCAGAACTTTTTTGTGTGAAATTTATCAATATACAGTGTCAAGGCCCACATCTGCTGCATTCAGAGATCTTTTGCAGCCTATTATATATTTGCTTCTAAGCAAAATATGAACTGAAGTAACATTTTTGGATGGCTTCTACTCCGTGTACAGTAGAAATCTCCTTATCAACATCTTGATCCACTTTTGATCGGGTGACAAAATTCTGTGGTAGTTTCTCTGTGCGAAGTTTTTAATTAAATGTGCCACTCTTGGCAAACCTCCAGCTCTCTCACTGCAGCACCAGTCTTACTTACATTAACATAATTTTATATTATGCTTTAATGAAGTACAGTTTAACATCTTTGTGCAATTATTTTGCTCTTATGTCAATTTTAAAAGCATAAATAACCATTATGCAGCATTCAAAAGGATTTATCATTATATTTGTCACCTTTTTTTGGTGTAGCTCTCACAGAAGATGAACGAGACAGCCAGTCACCATTAAAGAATCCTTTGCTGTCAACTTCAAGACCACTGGTCATTGGAAAATCAAATGGTACGTCCAAAGTAGTTCTCTAATGCATGTGCATATAAAATAATCAACTTTCTAATTTGTTAACCCTTCTTTATTATCTCAGCTCTCTGGGGTTTATTTTGAAATGTCAGTTTACTTCAGTGGCTTGAAAACTGATTCTTCTTTTTGTGTCTGCTCAAAAAAAGGTGATGCAGTCGATTACCAAAAGCAGTTGAAGCAGATGTTGAAGGATCTAGCCAAAGAAAAGGATACTAAAATTGAAAAAGAATTGCCAAAAATGAGCCAGGTATGTACACTGAGACCTTATCACTGTCTACAACTACTTGAAAGGTTGTATGAGGTGAGTGTTGCATCTATTCTGCCAAATAACAAGCAATAGGACAAAAGGAAATGGCCTCAAGTTGCACCAGGAGAGGTTTAGATTGGATATTAGGAAAAATTTCTTCACCGAAAGGGTTGTCAGGTACTGGCACAGCTGCCCAGGGAGGTGGTTGAGTCACCATCCCTGGAGGTACTTCAGAGATGGGTAGATGAGGCGTTCAGGGATATAGTTTAGTAGTGGACAAGTATAGTTGGACTCAATCTCAGAGGTCTTTTCCAACGAAGCGATTCTATGAGTCTATGGTTAGAGGCTGTAGGCTGTTTTTAAAGAAGTGGAGAGTACTCAAAAATTAAATGATCAAATACAAGTTTACCTCTTTCTGAAACAACATAACTTCAGCCCGAGCTTAAATTCAATATCATGGACTGGGCTCCTCTGATCCAGGGAGCAGGTGTTTAAACTCTCTGCTGCCTTTCTAGCAGCTCCCTCTCCTCAGAGTGGCTGGTAGATAGAATTTCAGACTCACCCTCACCTGCAGCGTAACAAGCTGGAAAACGGGCTCATGCAGGCTGGAGAAAGCCTTCTTCCTGAGCCCAAAGAATTCCCAAGAATGCGAATTGCTGCTCTGTTTTCCTTGACCTCCTCCTCACCAAACGGGTAACTTCTTAGTCCATCACCAACTGGGACTTGCCCTGTTTTAGCCAAACACTGACAAGAACTGCATGAAGTAAGGCTGTTAAAGGCTCCGTCCCTAATGCCAGCAGAACCTTCTCTATGTTGTTAGTGTTAAGGAAATCTACTGAAGCGAAAAGGGTCCTATATTAGTAAAACAAATGTATAGACATGTAAAGAAAGATGGGACTACACCCAGAATCCCTTCTGTGCTGGTGTTGCTGAATCAAATTTTAAATGGGAGGCATGTATCTAACCCGTCAACTCAGCAGGTACACATAATCTGTCATAAAGACCTAATTTGATGGAACTTTCTGCAGTCCCTTCCATCCTGACTTAGCTATCCCATGACTGTATGAAACCTGAGGGCTAACAAATTTCATAAAAGGATTTGGGAGCATCCGCTCTAATCTGATCATCATCTGTGATGGGTGAGCAAGGGAAGCAAGGAGATAAAGGGGCCAGGCAGGTAAGAGTCTGAATTTTATTAGTAGAAGGAAAAAAGCTGGGGAAAAATTGGAGAGAAACAGCAAAGGAAGTTGCTTGCAGGCCTGTGGATGGCTGCTTTGGTTGTAAATCATTCTGTGTACACAGACCCAGTTTCCCACCAGTTACAGTTTGTCTCCCTTGCCTTGTCTCTCACTTGTCCTTTGGTCAGCTGGGAGGTCCTCATCTTCTTCATCAAGGCAGCAAAATACTTTTCTGCTCTGTTCCCTTTTTGATTTGTAGCACCAAGGTTTCCACGGCAGCATCAGCGGGGGTTGAAATCCTTTTCCTAGCATTTTTTAAAAGCAGGCAAGCTCTGAGCAACCTAATGTAGTGGAAGGTGTCCCTTCCCATGGCAGAGGGGTTAGAACTGGATGATCTTTAAGGCCCCTTCCAGCCCAAACCATTCTCATTCTGTGATTACAAATGATTCCTACATTTACCCATAGCAAGGCTGTTCAGTAGTTTCAGTTTGTGTTTTCATCCTTTACAGAGGGAGTTCATTCAGTTCTGCAAAACCTTGTACAGCATGTTTCATGAAGATCCAGAGGAGAATGATTTGTATCAAGCCATTGCCACTGTGACCACCCTATTACTTCAGATTGGAGAAGTAGGACAAAGAAGCATCAGCCTGGGGAGCGGATCGGATGAGTTCACTGAGGACTTACAACCTGAGGCCTCTGCTTCAGACCAGGATGCTGTTTTTGCTGACACTGTGAAGACCCCTCACAGAGACTCTCAGCCTTCACCTGTAACTGAAGGGGACTGGATTGTCTCCTTCGAACATATTTTAGCATCCCTCTTGACTGAACAGTCTTTAGTTAACTTCTTTGAAAAACCCTTAGAACTGAAGCCAAAACTTGAGAATGCAAAATTAAATCAATATAGTCTCAAAACAAATGGAATGAGCTGCCAGTCGCGAGGTGAACCTATTAAACTAAACACATAGTAGCAAACCTGTTAAAAATTAAATGCACTGAAATTATGCCAAAGCACATCTGTAAAAGGCTTTGAGTTAGCAGTGGACTTTTGATAAAAAAAATATCTGTGGTTTTCAGTTTAAGACCTTTTAAAGCTGAAGGGTGTGTAGGTTTGTTTTGTGCCATTGATTAATTAATTATGTTCTTGTTTTGAATGTAAAAGGAAACATCTGTCTACAGTGTGAAGACACTGAAGTCCTCTTCCGCGCTGGGAGAGCAGAGGCTGGCTCCAGTTGTCCTATTTTTTTTTTTTGGAACAGGGAAAAACACTTCTCAGCTACTGTCTGCAGCTTGTTTGGGTTGCCTTTTTTGCACTAATACTGAAAACTGTTTCAATGCTGGTAATTGAAACAATTTTAATATATTTGATTGTATTCCAATTTGTATGTCTTGCTGAAATGTTAAGTGTACATGGACTGTATTTCTGATGTTGGTCTGTGAAAATATGCACTTTTCAATAAACCCTTTTTGTACTACACTTGCATTGACAGTATTTATTGATTTATGGAAGGTAAGTGCCTTTAGTCCCTACTTCATTTAACAAATTCCCTGAGCTAGTGTGCTCACAGTTAATTCACAAGTTGCAGTGTAGTGCTTAGACCTGCTCAGGAGAGGCCTACTTATACTGATTCTGCCTAGGAGCCAGTATGGAACCAAATACAAGGAGTTTACTTTATGCACAAGATATTACATCTATGCACAACTGATCTAACAGTTGGGGGTTTGGAGTTGAAATTGTTGGGTTTTGTTTGCTTGTTAAAACAAACTTGGCCTTAATTCTGTGATTCTATTAACTCAATACCTGTGGTAATGGCTCTTTATTCCCACAGAAACAATACACTAAGACTCTGCCAACCACATAGGAACATTCATTTCTCCTCCTTTTAGATGTGAATGAAAAAGGTCTACGCTATCTTTAATTAAGAAAATTACACCACTATGTTCAAGCCCAAAGAAAGAAAAAATCTTTAACAGCCTGTCACCTATTCAATTCAGCACTTCATGGATGAGAGCTGAAAGAGACTCGACAAAAAAAAAACCCAAAAAACAACTTGGGAGCAAACTTTCTTTTTACCCGTTTATTGTAATGAAAACCAGTTTAATTTTCATCCACATTGACTGTCTGTAGACCTGCAAAACAAGAAACTGTATCACCATCTACTACCAGGACAAGTAACTCCCTTTATGTATATGCAAGCCTTCATAAAAAAAGCGCACCTGCATTTCAAAGCTAGTTTGATGATCTACTTTTGGAAGAGCGAACTACATAGGCAAGTATTTCACCAAATGTTAAAACAAAACCTTCAAGTTATTCTATAAATAAGATACTTCATAGATGACAAGCAGAAAAGGCTCAACCTGCTTGAGTTTTTCATATTAGAGGGTGTGCTGTATATAGGAAAACACAAACCTTGACCAACCCAAACAACTACAGCAAGTGGTTTTTTATTATGTCAAAATGTATACGATTATTTCACTAAATTCTGCATTTACTCTTCTAACGCTGATCAGGCAAGCCAGCAGTCCTGTTCTCTGCAGCGAGCTAGGCTAAGCCAGCAGTCCAACCCTTTCAGCATGCTTTTCATCTGAATTTTGCATTGCAGTAGGAGCTGTCCTGTTTTGCTACCTGTTCAGGAAAACATGACACAGAGGAAGAGAGATAGCATGCAACCTTACCTTTGAATGTTGTGACTGGTACATAGGTAACCAGTGTGTATAGCTTGTTTGGTGAATCTTCATCCTCATTGCGCTTTCTGGACAAACGCACACGGATACGGTAAGGAACATTCCTAAAATGAAGATGACAGATTAATTTTTCAATAAAATATGTATTGAAACCTGTTAGCTCATAGAAAAATTCTTTGCTTAATGGTTACTACTCCCGTCCTGAAATTGTTAAGCTTTGCCTGTTGGAGTGAAAACATGAGTGAATTCTGTTTCTACCTCAGCATCGTAACAGCAAAATCCTGTACCTTACAGATTGTAATTTCCCCTATAGCAGTGGTGTTTGTTTTGTTGTTAAAGTGAGCAGATAAGAGTTAACTGAGCCTTGAATAAGATTAATCCATAATCCAGTGACGGCATAAAATCAGAAGCACACCATCAGTCCACTGCTGATGCAGAAAATATACTATGAAGATGATCATGAAGCACAGCATGAATATCATTAGCAAGCAGCTGTTACTAACAAGCATTTCTTACTCAAATAGAAAATGGTGAAGAAAAAAACAACAATCTGTTGTGGAAGCCTGGGGCCCCAGAGTACTGCTCCATCTGTATGCCAGAAGTCATGTGGAAATTCTAGATAGTCTAAACCAAGATCTTATTCATGAGCATACAATTCAGCAACACTTCTTACTTACAAAGCCCATGGAACCACAACTAAATCACTTAGATCTCTGATTTTGTTTGTAATAGGCAAGTAACAGCTTAGCATCCTCCCCTAATAGTGCCTAAAACATGCTGCTGAGAAAAAGCACAAAATTCTTTGTGCCCACCATTTTTCAGGTAACCTCCCACCTCGAATTCAGGATTTTGGGAAATTCCTGCTCAGAGTACTCTGCCCCATAGACTATGAGAAGGAACTTCCTCCTTGCTGCACGTTTTCAGAGGACTTAATCAGATGGGTACAGTAGTTAAGACACAGGAACCCCCTTCTTGAAATGAGTCAAAAGCATTTCTCACTACTTTACTTAGATCGCTGACTGTCACACTAGCTGACATGGTGATCCTGGCCTCTCCTCATCCTTCCAGAGGAAGGTATTCCACTTCGCACACATTATATAGTTTAACTAGTGAAAGCTGCAGTTAAACGGATGCCAGAAACACAGATATGATGACTCCCTGCTCCACAGAATACACTCCTGTAAGTTAACATAAGGAAGTCCTGGTTACAATCCACACTACTAAGTTCTAAGGTGATGCTGTCACCTGGCTTACTTGCTACTTCTTTACTGCATATGAACTGAAACAGCTCAAGAGGAAGGACAGAGAACACCTGCCCAGAACACCCAGTAAGACAGTCTTATCTTTCCACTCTGATTTTGAAGAAGTTGGCCTGAACACACAGCTCGACGTAAAAGATTATAAATATGTCATAGGCTAGACTAACGAATCTAATTCCTAGAAGACATGGTCTAAAATAAGGGTTCACGCGTATCCAATGTATAAGTCACAGCACTAATTTCTACCAGTTAACCTTGTATTATGGTTTAAGAGGTCTCACTCCTCATAGAAGCCTCTTTGGACCATCTTTACACATGTCGAACACTAAATTGCCTTGGTAGCAGCAATTTAACAGAAGTTGTAATTTTTTGGCCCCTGAACTACTTGTACTTTCAAGGCAAGATTAATGACCCTATTTAAATCACACCTCATTATTTCTTTGTGTAGTGTTTATCAATTCAGCATGCTTTGAAATCTAATCCTGTTCAGGCACATTACACAAATCCCACATATTTAGCCTGGGACTGCACGCAGCACTAAAAAGCCATGTTTCCAAAAACTGTCTCCTGCAGTAGGGACTGGGGTGCTACAATATTACAATACCTCCAAATCCTCCCCTGGCCTCAGCATTCCTTCTTTGCTTTATTCTTATTAGAGGTATAAGGAAATTCTTTTAATTCTAGAGTTCACTGAAGCTTTGCTACAAATACACTGAGGGAGCTGACCAGAACTTGGAGGTGACAGATTAGCTTGGCACGAACACTGTAAGAAAGGAAGGATTTGCAAAGAAAATGCAAATACTGCAAGAAGGATACAAATTTTTACTACCCCTCCAAGTACTGCACCTCCGCATACACAATTACAAGGTTCTTCCACACCCAATATAGAAAGTTGCAGAAAGCTACCTTATTCCTTTAGCCCAGACTGCTTTGTTCAATCTGGTGTCAATGCGAACATCAGGAGTACCCATCTCCTTCATCGCAAATTTACGAATTTCCTTGAGAGCACGCGGTGCTCGTTTTTTGAAGCCCCTAGGACAAACATAAGAGTAATTTCATTAACTTCAGGAAGCTGTCAGCATTGTACACTTGTTACAGCACTCAACCACTGATACTCTCTAAACATACAATCCAAAGAATAGTGTTCAATAGCAGTTCAATGGCTGCAGCGCAGTATGTCCAGACCTTTACTCTGGTAGGCAGCTACTAACTTTCATTTCCGTGCCTAAGAAAAACTACATATACTTATGCAGGATAACTTTAGTAAAATTTTGCAACTGCAAGATCTCCCAGATCTTGTCTTATTTCTAGCATGTTGACATGAAAACTTCTTGCAATATTACTGAAGAGATCAGAGGTTTCACAGATAGTCTAAACGAAAGGCCTATGAAAAAAAGCAGTGCAACAACGTTAATACAAACTCCACAAAACCGCTCAGTATTGAAATAAACAGCAGAATAAAACTGATGCTATTCTGAGTAGCAGCTTCTGCTGAATAGTATTTGATGGGTTACTTTCTTCATGTAACCATGACTGGACCATCATTAGAACTGCTTTTTGCAAGTATGGCTTGGACCATCATTAGAACTGTTTCTTGCAAGTATGGCTTGTCTCATGCCTATGACAGACAGATGCTGCATAACTGAAAGGAAGTTACAGCTGCATCCCAAGTGCTTCACTGTAGATATTATACTCACACTGTGGCATGTGACCATAGTGTCAGCAGGGTCTAAGGTCCCACAGTGCATTACATTTAGTATTATTTGTACACTACTGTCAATATTTAGTGCTAGAAATCAGGGGTGGGTGAGTGATTACAAGCAAGACAAGCATTAAACAGAAATATTTTTCTCCTAGCACATCACACCTAAAAAGAAAACATAACCCCAAAAGAGAGGACAGCAGGATTGTCATTAAAAACAGACCAGAACACCTTATTGCTATTTAAAAGTACCACTGTCTCCCATCTTCACACATAGTTCTGTAATAGCCCATTTTGTAATAGTCTCATTTCTCCAACTCTGAGTTAGCTTTGGCAATTTCACTAATAGTTCTGATTTGGATATAGTTTTTTCCCACGTGACTGCAGCCACACAGATACAGAGAGAATCAAAGGGACATGCAGTTTCTCAGCAAGTCCTCTCAAGCACTTCACTACTACATGGTCAAATGAGGTTCAATGTTTTGTCAGGTAAGAAGTCACTCTCATCTACACACAATACTGTTTTACTCAAAATCATACCTCAATTTACACCACACACAATTCAATGATAAGCGTAGAGCAAATCACTTTATTGCAACAATATTCAATTTCTGAAAGTTACTACAGTGGGCTACATTTTAATCTTCATGTGTGAAAGAATGAAACCCGTGCACAGAGGTAAATGGCTCTAACTTCAAATTGCACCCAAAACCACTCACAAAAAGAAACAAGTTTGTTTCTGAAAGCCACCTGCAAGTATAGGTCTGCACGGGTACAGAGCTGCTTCTCTGGGGCACAACTGTCGTGCAAGGAACTAAAACATCACACATTAGCATCAGTGCTAGGAAGGACTGTCATTCTCTGCAGTTTAAAACCTACCGGGCCCACTTCCAAACACCGCTTTACGCAAGGCAAATTTAAACGACAGAAACCAAGAACTTACACGCCATGGATCCGCTTGTGAATGTTGATGGTATATTCCCTTGTTACCACCTCATTGATGGCAGAACGTCCCTTCTTCTTCTCACCACCTTTCTTTGCAGGAGCCATCTGAGCAACGCTGAAAAGCATCCGTGCATGCGTCAAACACCAAAAGCTGACTTCCCTCAGCCTTTTCCAGCACCTTCCCTCCCACTCTCCCCAGCTCCTTACAAACCACGCAACTCCCACATTAAGAAACTTATTTACTATTAATTCATCCCGGAGGTAACACCGGCTGCAGATTTTAAAAAGCACCTTTTCAGCATCACAAATGCCGGAGCGAAAACACTGCTGAGATCCTTCAGCCACTTCCCAAGAAGACAGAAGATGGGGCTCCTGGCCAGCCCCAAATGCCCTTAAAACCACCCCGTCCTGGTTCTGTACATCCAAGCCCCTTCCTTCTCCAAGGCAACCCAGGAAAGCAGCTCGGGATGAGGTGCCAGAGGCTCCTTTCAGGGACAGACGACGGCCTACGGCTTCCTCCTCCCTCGCCAAGACCCAGCGTGGCCTCTGAACATACACACACACACATCCCGCCCCGCAGGGCTCCCCGGGCCTGCGCCCTGCCCGGCTCAGCGCAGACCTCGGGGGGGAAGAGGGAGGCAAGGAGATGGCCCCAGCCCCGCCGAACGCGGGCCCGCTGAGAGGAACCACCCGATTCCCCCCGCTCCTGGCCGCCTCCTGCGCCAGGCCAGGTCGAGGAGCGCCCCCTCCGCGAGGCTCTGCGAGGCGGATGGAGGCAGATTCAGTACACGGCCTCCCTGCGGCCTAACTCACCCTGCCCGGCCGCAAACCGGAAAGGAGGGCGCAAAGCACTGTGGGAGCCAGGAGCGCCTTCCGGGATGTGGGCGGGGAGGGGGGCGGAGCACGACTGCGCCAGCGCCGACAGGGGGCGCGCGGGGAGGGGAGCGCGTGAGCAGCTTGGAGTCCTGTCTGTGCGTGAGGTGTCCGTCCGTCTGTGTGTCTGTGTGTCTATCCGTAGCGGGGAGCGGTGAGGACAGGCTGAGAAAGCTGGTTTTTTTTAGCCTGCAGAAGAGAAGGGTTCGGGGAGACCTTTTAGGTCCAGGACCTGAAAGGGCTACAGGAAAGCTGGGGAGGGGCTCTTTATCAGGGAGTGCAGGGACTGGACGAGGGGAAACGGGTTTAAGATGAAAGAGGGGAGATTTAGATGAGATATCAGGAAGAAATTCTTCACGATGAAGGTGGTGAGGCACTTGCATAGGTTGTCCAGGGAAATCGTGGATGCCCCCTCCTTGGAGGTGTTCCAAGTCCAGCTTGGATGGGGCTTTGAGGAACTTGATTGAGTGGAAGGTGCCTTACCCCTGGCAGGAAGGGTTGGAACTGGATGATCTTTAAGGTCCCCTCCAACCCAAACCATTCTATGATTCTACTTGGTTGCCCAGAGAAGTTGTGGATGCCCCCTCCGTAGAGGTGTTCAAGTCCAGGTTGGATTGGGCTTTGAGTAACCTGATGCAGTGGAAGGTCTGCCCACGGCCAGGGAGTTGGAACCAGGTGATCTTTAAGGTCCCTTCTAAGCCAAACCATTCTATGATTTTATAGTGAACTAGAACAACAGCCCAGCTCTATGAAGAGGACTGGCATTGTATTTGTGTGCCACAGGGAACGAGTGCAATAACCCAAAGCCAGAATGAGTATACAGGGGAGAAATGGGAGAGCATAAAAAACTAGGCTTTGATGTACATTTGGTCTTGCAAATACTCCATATCTTTCCATATATAATAAGCCAGTTTATTGAAAGACAACCCCACCCTACTTACAGCTTCTCCCTGTTAACAACTTACTAGTACTGCTGGTTTTAGAAATAAAAATGTTAGCTCTAAGGCTGAGCTACCCACCGGCAATCAGAAGAGATGTGGATGTATGTAACTAACCCTGAAATAAAGCACATTCTTAAAGAAATTTTCTCTTCCTGTGACTTCCGTCATAGTCATTGAGATCCATCAAGTGCTGCTTCCACACCTATTTCCTCTGAGGTGCTTGCATTTGTTCATTACCTCTACTCCTGCATGAACTTATTGGCCCACAGACAAATTTTCCCTTCCCCAGTATAAGCCCTTACAGGAGTGGATGGCATTTATGAAGATAGCCTCTAACTTAGCCAACTGGCCTTCTCTAAGGTCTGACCACAGTTAAGAGAGAGGCTTCTTCAGACCTCAAGGGAAAGCACCTTAATGTTTAGCTCTTTAGTCTTCATCTGGTGGGGGTCACTCTGACTTCACTGGATACAAGAATGTAAAGAGATGAGCAGGCTAGCTCAGACTGATACCTAAAGTAAGCAGTAAAAACACTCAGAGACCAGATCTGATCCCTAAAGACTCTGTAGAGATTAGGTACTTGATTCTCTCATCTTCCTTCCCTGAAGTAAAGGGATTGTATTGACCAAAATACACACACACTAATCAGTCCTACTAGCCAGTCTTGCTGTGGAAGCATCAGGGTCATTTTGCCAGTGGGGTTTCTCCAGGAGATTTTTAGCTTTTTAAAGAAGTTCTTCAGAACTCTGGGCAAATTAACCTTTTTTTTTCCCTGCAAATTTACTTTTAGCCTTTCCAGCTCCCAGCCCAATTATCTCTATTGTTCCTCTATGGCATAGAAACCAGAGGTGAACACATGGGTCTCTGTGACGTGATCGTTGGTACCTCAGGGTGGGAAGGACAGCATGATCTGTGCTCTCTTGAAGCTAATGTTGGTCTGCAAGCTGCCCTGAGGCCTATCCCTTTTCAATCTCGCTGCAGTGAATGAAAACATTACTAAGCTCAGTTATCCACCTTGTTTTGTATAGGAGGTTGGTGCTCCTGCAGCAGAGTCAGCAGAGGGAAAGAAGACCTGTACCTTGGTTGATCCATTCTGTAGTAAATTTGAGTGTAACATGAAAAAGAGTCTGCATAAGGGTGGCAAAGTGAAAA
The DNA here is from genome assembly GCA_033558185.1 of Dromococcyx pavoninus. Taxonomy (NCBI): domain Eukaryota; kingdom Metazoa; phylum Chordata; class Aves; order Cuculiformes; family Neomorphidae; genus Dromococcyx; species Dromococcyx pavoninus. The sequence continues at coordinate 73,783 of JAUMJL010000687.1, forward strand.
CTAGGCTGTCTAGTGTGCAGCCATGGTATTTAGTTCTAGCAGAGGTGTACCATGAAACCCAGGAGAGTGATAGAACACTGAAGCTGGACATGGGTCAAAGCCTTGGTATGTGCTGGGTCAAATAGTTCTTTAAACCATCTGTTTTGTCCTAATCTACGAACGGTTGGAAGGGCAGAGCTGCCTGAGGTCTTTATGATGTTTTAAGGGAGATTGAAACGAGCAGTCATAGCTAGCAGCTAATACAACTTCCTGAGTTGTCATTCTCCTTGTCTATGCCAGGACAAAGTTCCCACAGGATAATACTTGTTTTTGCTAACTGGGTGCCAAACACCTTGCCAAGCTACAGCTAATATTAACAATCTCAAGTGAATCACATAGTTGAACAGCCACAGGAAACTCTGTGCAAGTCCTGCAGTAAAGCCATTTGGCTATTTTATTTTATTCTACAAATAAAGACAACTGTCCATCATTAAATGGAAAAAAAAATAATAGTTTGAGTTGTATATAGCATGAAACAGTAGTTCCCTTCACAAAAACATTTCTAATTCATTAGTTTATTACAAAATATCCACTCACAAAAAAGCACAAGCACAATCTTTATACTTGTGAAATGAGTTGATATTTCATATACAAAATAATTTCCACATAATTCCATATAATTTTATTTTATATAGAAATAGGTCATTATTACAACAGCTGTACAATACACTACTTTTTATTTAATAATTACATAAAATCTTTCTTAGAAACATATCAACAGAAAACATACAAAAAAAGCGAAAAGTGCATTTCTTTTTTCCCCCCAAAGGAAAATTCGATCCTAAATGTTATAATGAAAGAGATATGTAATAGTCTGCAGCATCCCAAGTCAGTGGGCCAAAACACAGTGCATATTTCTCAGAGACTTGCAGTGGGTGAGTTTAATTTGAAGAAGGATCCATGTTGTATTATTGGAGATTTGCATGATTGTGCTTACAATTTGAGTTCTTTGCAATCACAATTCACATAGAAAACAGTCCAGTATGGGTTGTGGGTTTCTTTTTTGTTTCTAGTTACGAAGAACAGTTAGGGTAAGCTGCATAATACTTTTCAGATTCTAAATCAAAGTTTATGAGCTGTAGAACATCTTCACCAATGACTGGGCTTTCTTCTCCATTGGATCTGCTAATTTGGCCACAAGAATAAGGAAACAAACTTCTCTTTACAGAAAGTGCCTAGGTTTTGTCCTCTGTGCAGTTGTGCAAAATAATAACAATAATCATAATAAAAATAATCTCTTGTTCTCTCCTCAATAGACCTTTGATGCAGTGCTTTTCGTACACAAAAGAAGAACTGAAACAGTGAAGGCCAAGTACCTCATAAGTCTGTCGACAGTCTTTTGGAATTGCCAGATAGCTTTCAGAGTGACACGCCAAGACTGAACACCTCTTCCTGTGCACCTATTGATGATGGAGGCTGCACAGGATAGTGTTCCTTTTTATTTTGCTCCATCAGTACATGCTGTGCTAACGAGACAGTGCAAACTGAATCCAGCATGCCGTAAATGCACTGTCTGTAGCAGTCTGCACTCTGTGGTGTACTTCTGTCATAGAGCTTTGAAAGAAGTGCTTGTGCAAAAGCCAAAACAGTAAGTACAAAGTCATTCTCTTCTGCCCCATGTGCCCATTGGTTAAAGCTAATCATGCATTGATTGTGCTGGTGGGACTCTATCGCAGTGGCTGTGGTAAATTTGATGATTCTGTTAAGCTATTGCTTCTTCTTGATGTTAGTTGTTGCTGCTGCTGCTGCGGCTGTGGCTGTGTCTGATGATACCCCATACTTCCTTGCTGTGGCGAGTAAGATGGCAGGAGCAAAGAATCGGGTTGCTCATTGTGCAAAGAACTTGGTGTTTGCACCTACAGATACAAAAAAACTCATTGTGGTGTTCAATTCTTTCACGTTAAAGCTCTTCGAAGTCCTCAAATGTGCTTAAAAATACTACGAGTTTGCTGGCTTTTATTTTATTTCTGGGGTTGTTTGGCATGGGGTTAGCTTACCTAATGTTAGAACAAATGGACATAAATTGCAATGAATAACATTGCAATTAGGTACTGAAAAAGGTTTTGTAATAGGAAGGCACTGTTTAGGATTTGTAGGTTATCCTAAAAAGCCTGTTTAGGAACAGGGTGGTTGAATGTGTCAGAAATGACACAGATGGATGACAGAAATGAAACAGAAATGAAACAGGGGATCCTAGTGTAGCTCATGCTCTCCCTTCTAGCCCTGTGAATTTACAGTAGGGTGTGAGCTTGCAGTGCTGAAGTCAATGTGAATTTTGCAGATGCTTTTATTTGGAACAGTATCTGCCATAGTTTTTTCATTGTCTCAACTATGATAAGGATTTCATTTCAATAACAAGAATTGAATCATTTGAGGTTGATGATGCTGTTTCAATGGTGCCAGTGGATGTGTGGTTAGGTTTTACAAACTCATTTTTAGTTAATACTGAGATACCTCATTTCTCCCCTTCCCCTTTACTTTAGTATGTATTGCATTACGTAAAAAAATAAGTATGTTTACATCTTCAGATCACCTGGTTCTTCCAGGCAGTGTGCTCCAGTTTATTTTCTTTGCCTTGTGGAGCTGAGGAAATACGTTAATTTACTGAAGGGCAGATTACTTTAGCGTCTAGAGCACAAGTCTTACGAGGAGCAGCTGAGGAAGTGGCATTGTTTAGCCTGGAGAAAAGGAGGGGAGACCTTATTGATCTCTACGTCTACCTGAAAGGAGGTAGCATGGTGGGTATTGGTCTCTTTTCCCAAGTAACAACTGATAGGATGAGAGGAAATGGCCTCAAGTTGCACCATAGGAGGTTTAGACTGGATATTAAAAAAATTTCTTTGCTGTAGGAGTGGTGAAGCATGGGCACAGGCTGCCCAGGGAAGTGGTGGAGTCTCCATCCGTGGAGGTGTTCAAAAAATGTGTAGATGTGGTACTTACGGACATGGTTTAGTGGCAAACTTCGCAGTGTTAGACTTACAGTTGGACTCGATGATCTTGAAGGATTTTTCCAATATAAACAATCCTGTGATTCTATGATTCTAAGAGATCTAGACATCTCCTCCAGATCTCATTTCATGTCAATGCTGATAATTAAAAATCATCTTTTGACTTGTAAATTAAGCAAATTTTATACTGAATAAATAGTACAGAATAAATCCCAAGGCAGCAATTTTCTTCATCTAGAAATACACTTCAAATATATCCAGGATAATCTGATTATGTTTCAAATGTACAGAATTAGTAATTTCCTTTGAAATATTCTGACTGTTCTCACTGCTCCCTTGCTATACTGGAAGGGTACATGACACCGTATCAGTGTCTTGCACATTGCAGTATCTCTAAAATGGCCATTTCTGCCATGATCAGGCTCCTGTTGAAACCTAGGGCCCCTTTTGCACAGCCCGTTTGCCTTATTACTCTGTGTGTATGCTTTATACATTGTCCTCTTTGTCCCACCTTACCTGCAGGTAGCGTTGTTGCTGTTGGTGCTGGAGTTGCATAGGTGGCAGAGAGGATGACTGGGAAGGAGGTGTAGTGGTGAACCCTTGGTTTAACACTGCTTGTCCCATCAGTACGATTGGAGAACCACTGCTGGAAGTCTGAACTTCCAAACTTTGAAACATCTGTTGAGTTTGAGAGTATCTGTGGAAGGAAGAAGTAAACCAATCAAGAACAAACCACTGGAAGCAAAGGTTTTCTTCTAGGATAGCGATAGAAGGTCCTAGTCTTTTTAAGTAATTCCTAATAAAGGATTCCAGTGCACAATACCTGCTAATAGGAATGACAGCGCCTTTGGCAGCAGGAAAAACCCCTTATTCTGTGCATGAGCTGGACTTGGAGGGCAACATACATCTCACCTCAAACCCCAAATAACAGATTAGATTAATGATTCTGGTTTATGTACGTCTTCTCTTTGGCAACAGCATTCACATCTCAGGCTCATTAAACCAAATGGCCTTTGATTGTGTATGAATATGTTAAGCTCTGAACTGCAGTGGCAGCCAAGTAAACACTCTCATTCTGCTGCCTGTACTCCCCTGGGACTGCCCATGGGCGCTGTAATCTCTTGCAGAAAAATGGCTAGGGTTGATTGCTTCTTAAGCTACTCATCTACATTGCCAAGTATGGTCAGCAGTTCTCATTGCTGTGAGCCCCACTCAGGAACAGAAGGCTTTGGAAGTCCTCTGAAGTGAAGGACAGGCCAGAAACAAAATACTTGGCTCCTCTTGCCAATCTGCCTTTGCATAGTGATTCTTAAAATATGTGTTGTTTTGTGGAAGGCTGTGGGCAAAACCACACGGAGCTATTGCCAACCCAGCCTAATTCTGTTTATCCTGCAATGGGTGATGAGATCATAGTGTGGTGTGTGTGTTCGCTCAACAGCTGTTCAACATTAGGCGTTAGTCAGAAATGCTAGGGATGGGTACTTATGCTAGGATGTGAGCTCCTAAAAAAGGCTCCCCTGAGACAGGAAGTCTACACGAACTGGGAGATGTATCTTTGGAAATCAGGCCTCTTTTATTTAGATGCTTAAAAAGCAGATCTAAAATGCTGTATAGTTAAAATTGAAAAGCTTGAGTCCAGATTGCCTTAAACAGCAATAGTGATGTTTAAAAAAAGTACTGAATACCTACATTCCTGAGGTAACATACAGAATTACTTTTAAAGTAACAATATGCAAACAGACGACTTATTATTTTAGCAGTTCACAATTGAGTACAGTGACAAAAAACAGGTAAGAAAAAAAAAGGCATTTTCTGACCAATGTTTTGTTTCTTTCATTCAAGTTTTGAGGAGACAAACAACCGAGGTATTTTGTTTATCAGCTTCTCCGCTCAGGCATAAGGACCCGTTTTTTCTTTCAGTTCTGCCTATGTAGCTCAGGCATAGCTCCACTGGCGTTACACCAGCATCTCACTGCCCAGCGAGCAGGAGCTTTTTTGGCATCGGTCATTTCAACAGAGCTGGTGCTGACTTTTTCTCTCTCATTTACCTTGGTGGGTCAGAAGTTCCAGCAGTAAAGAAAGCATCATGTGAGGGAGAAAAATTTGCCCAGCCTCGGCTTGTTAAAACATCACTGGCACTTGGGTTTTTCTCTCTGTGATCCTTCCAGATGTGACCAGGCAGGGTAAGGCTGACCCTGATGCTGGAAGGCATGCTCAATACAGTAACGTGTTCCAGATATTTATAGAATTATAGAATCCTTAAGGTTGGAAAAGACTTATAAGATCGTCAAATCCAACCATGCGCCCAAAAACACCATACCCACTAAACCGTGTCCCGAAGTGCCACATCTACACATTTTTGATAACCTCCAGGGATGGTGACCTTGCCACTTCCCTGGGCAGCCTGTTACAGTGCTTCACCACTCTTTCAGTAAAGAATTTTTTCCTAATATCCAGTCTCCTCCATCTCTTACTCAGGAAGGCTGTTTCCCCTCAAAAGCAACTTTGAATTTTTATCTTTGACAAGACACATACTTAGTCTGGGATCCCGCCATGCTGAGGTCTGAAGGGTGTCTTGCATTACAGGACCCAGGCATCATGGGCTGAATGGGCTGGCTGAGCAACAGTCTGGCATGGGAAAAAAAGACAAAGTGACATTCTTGTAATGGAAGGACCACACAAATGCTGCGTTTGGAAAACTGACACAGGATGCTTTCCTAGGCACGGCACACGGCTGAGCGTTAGGAGCTCTGCAGGAGGTCCTGGCTGCAGCAGGTGCATCCTGGGTGCTGCAAGGCGCAGATGTTGGGCAGCACATGCCCTTTCTGGTAACATGGGTGCTTTGCTGGGAGACTGGGCGCTAGGATTCCACGGGAGTGAAATTCCTTTTGCTCCTGCTTCTGGGAATCGCTCTTATTTGAGCTCTCTTGAGTATCAGACTGTCATTTTTGAGGTTCACGTGTCTAGTTGGATGCCAAGGTCCTGACCCTCCTCCACCGCCCACCGAGGGAAGCCTGAGACAGGGAAGGAAAAGCAGGCACATCCCAGCACCCTGGGGCTGGCAAGCCAGAGGAACCGCGCGCAGAGCCCCAACCGATCGCGGCCGGGGCCCCGCACGGCCCTACCTGAGCTGCTGGTCGTGGCTGCAGCCGGGGGCGGGAGCGCCGGGGGTGCCGTCCCGCGGCAGGGCGGCAGGGGGCGCCGCGGTGCCGCCGCCGCCGGGGGCTGCGGTGAAGGGCGGGATCGCGCTGGTGCGGGAGGGGCGGCCACTGCCCGGCGCCACCTCCGACATTCGTGCCGCCTTCGGGCCCTGCAAGACAGCGGGGAGAGAAGCACGGCTGAGGGAAAAAGCCCGGAGAGACACGGAGCGGGGCAGTGCGGCGGGGCGCCCGCTCCGTTAGTGCAGGTTCACATAATCGTTTAGGTTGGAAAAGGCTTTTAGGATCACCAAGTCCAACCCTAAACACTGCCAGCTCCATCACCTAACCGTGTCCCCAAGCACCACATCTACCCGTTTTTTAAACACCTACAGGGATGCAGACTCCACCACCTCCCTGGGAAGCCTTGTGCCAGTGTTAAACAACCCCTTCCGTGAAGAAATCTTTCCTAATGCTGAGTCTACCCCTCGTACAACTTGAGGCCACTTCCTCTCATCCCATCCCTTGTTACTTGGGAGAAGAGACCAACAGGTGCTCCACTACAACCTCCAACCTCCACTACCTGGTGGTGTGGTCACCCAGCTACTCTCAGGATACAAGAAGTGACACTGTTCCCCTAGCCTGTCCTGGCTTTGAGATCATCAAGTCCAACCACACCTGTCCACTGCTAAAACAGATTCCTGAGTACCTCATCTACCCATCTTTTAAACACCTTCAGGGATGGTGACTCCACCACCTCCCTGGGCAGCTGTTCCAATGCCTGACCACCCTTTCAGTGAAGAAATTTTTCCTGATGTCTAATCTGAACCTACCGTGGCACAAATTGAGGCCATTTCCTCTCATCCTATTGGGAGAACAGACCAACATCCACCTCACTACAGCCTCCTTTCAGGTAGCTATAGACAGTGATAAGGTCTCCCCTCAGCCTCCTTTTCTCTAGGCTAAACAACCCTAGTTCCTCAGCCGCTCCTCCGAAGACTTTCATACCCACTGCTGCCCCACGCTGTGTTCTACTGGCCCACAAAACCCTCAAGACCAGAGCGCTGTGAAAGCTAAGTATTCCTGGCCCCCTATCAAGCAGCTGAGGAGGCAAACAAGACTCCATGAAGACATGAGCAAAGTTAGGTGTGGTTAGCACTGCCATGGAAGACCAGTGATGGCATAAACCTTATGAAAGGAAAAAAAAATGGTGTTTTTTTTCTATTTATAATACTGATACGCTTTTTATTTTAATAGCCTCATTATAATACAGGTATGTAGGAGGTTAAAAGCTAGAGCTGAGTGGTCTGAAGATAATGGTACAGTTATGTTTAATACACACTGGGAGAACAGAAGTAGGAGCTGAGTTTTCTGTGAAGGGAGGTACAACAGGTGGGTGGAAGAGCAAACACTGAAAATGCCGAGAAACTAGCAATAAGAAAAAAAACTACTAGCTTTCACAGGTCTCAGTTACTACTGACTGAGGCTGAACTTTATTTCCTTGTGCAAGAATTTGTTAGGCTCACAACTGGAAGTGTCACACAAGTCTCCATGTATTCTGGCTGTGTGCCACCACCAGCCAGGCTTTGTTGTGTTTTGTTGTTTGTTGGGGTTTTGCATACACCCCCCCCCCCCAGTTTTAAAGCTGAAACAGCTGCTCAAGCAACCCTCCTGTCTGAGGTCTTAAAAAAGGGATTTAAGGTAAAGTAAATGCTATAAGGAGACCCTTATATAGGGGAATAGAAAAGGAAAGGCAAAGGCACACTTACAAGACTGACAATGATTTTACTTGCTTGTTTAGTAACAGCTCAGTGTCTCCCTTCCATATAAATGGTTCTCTATTCAAAGAAATGATTACCTGGCTCGATATCATGCTTGCTTCTCTCAGTGCTTGCTGATTCGCTGTTTGTGAAGATGCAATTTGCCCTTGAAGTTGAGGACTAGGGACAAGCTGCTGCTGAGAAATGGCTCCTGATCTCTGCTGTAGCTGTTGTGGCTCTGGCTGCTGAGTATTGCTAAAGCTCAGGGACACCGTTGGCTGCTGTAGGAACATCTGGAAAAGAAGGGGGGATGGTTTATTTATATAGTCGAGCTGTCTTGAATAATGAAGGTGACAGAATTAAATCCAAAGATATACTCTAAAACAAAGTTATCATATTTCTGGATTCACTATGCATTTACTGTTAGCTGGATATCACCTGTCTTTCCTACATTAACAGTTCTGCTATCTCTAGTTTCTTCATTTCTTGTTATGCAAGTGCACTCATTACTCATGAAATGTGTCCTGAAGGCACAAGTCCTCTCTCTGTGGAAGGCACAGCCCCTGTAAGAGCAGTTCCCTGTACATTCACCATGTTCTGAGACATCCTGACCAAAGAGAAGAGAGTTACTCCATGTCTTTTCAGTCCTTTCATTTATCCTTTCAACAAAATCAGCCCATCTTTTAGAAGGGCCTGCTATTGAATTTGTCTCTGGAAATTCAACACCTTACATACAGTTGGGTTGTCGAATGTTTTTAATGAGGCTACATTCAGGCCAAAGCTGTCTGTGCTGAATGGCTGTGTCCTTATCATTAAGAAGATGTGTAAACAGACAGTCACTGTCATTTATCTGATTTCCCATCAGGTAACTGTCACCCAGTGTTCTTCCTAACTCTGCCATGCATTTGACTTGTGCTAAAGAGCTAGCAGCTCTGTTAGTGTTTCTGTAAATGCTATACTTTCCATACCTGCATTGCAAGATGAGGCTTTCTTCTTTAACAGTTACAGGGCTTGGGAATTTTTGCTTTTCTAGAAGGGCTATTTCTTTTATTATAGCCATATAAAGGAAAAGGACATCTTTTAAAACTATGAATTATTAATGCTACAAGCTATCTTTTCAATATTTCGAACCTAGCCTCTTGCCACTGAGGACTGCATGGAGTTACGTATCCCAGGTAGCCAAAGGCATTTTTGGTTCTGATTCTGACTCCACACTACTACTCCATTCCACATGTGGAACTCCATTAATTTAAGTGGAGCTACTTAGGTTTTAAATGAAATCAGAATCACAGTTATTCTTTTCATTATTCATCCATCAGTCTCATGCCTAGCAGTACGTCTGAGGTACACCTAGTAATTAGTACACATTTCTGCAGCTTATTGTTATATTAACAACTCCCTAAACTATCATGTCCCCTCTAATTTTTCTTGGGAAAAACCCATACCTTTCTCAAAAGGACTGGCACAATGCATTGCTTTTCTTTGCATAAGTATGGGTTGATCCATCATGTTTGTACTTATTTATCTAGCTTTTAAAACACAGTTTTTATTTAAATATGATAAATTTTTAATGAATTTCTGTGTGCCAAGATTTTACTCAGAAAAAAGGTGCAGACAAAGCTTGCATTAATCAGCTGAGAGAGAAGGGATGCAATTAAGGAAAATGTTAACAGACCTAAAGCAATGGCTTGTTTCAGGTGCTTTAGGCTAACCACATCTCAAAGATGTCTGATAGAAATAAATGGGTCAAGTAACCGAGTTGGGGCTGCTCGCAGCAGGTCTGAAACTAACTCTGAGTGTTTTCTTCTAAAAACACTGCTCTCTGAGTTTGGAGCCATTACATATCAGAAAGACAGATGGTCTTGCAACTTTTGCCAAGTAAATAGCACGTATTCTGAATAAATCAAAGACAGGAAATATGAAAATTTGTTTTCTTGTTTATTTTCTGTATATAGAAGCCAAGCTTTGGACATGTGTGGTAAATGAACTCACTTGATTAGCTTTAGCAATGAAACTGGTCACCATTTATATAAGATTTGATATTAAAACATTTGATATTTGAAGAAGGATATGGAACTGTTGGAGTGGGTCTAGAGGAGGGCTACAAAGATGATCAAAGGGCTTGAGAACCACTGCTATGAGGACAGGCTGAGAGTGTTGGGCTTGCTCAGCCTGGAGAAGAGAATGCTCCAGGGAGACCTCATAGGGACCTTCCAGTACCTGAAGGGGGCTGCAAGAAAGCTGGGGAGGGACTTTTTACAAGGGCCTGTAGTGATAGGCCAAGGGGGATGGCTTTAAACTGGAAGGGGGAAGATTCAGGTTAGACATTAGGAAGAAATTCTTCACAATGAGGGTGGTGAGGCACTGGAACAGTTTGCCCAGGGAGGCTGTGGATGCCCCCTCCCTGGAGGTGTTCAAGGCCAGGCTGGACAGAGTCTTGAGCAGCCTGGTCTGGTGGGAGGTGTCATTGCCCATGACAGGGGGTTGGACCTGGATGATCTTTAAGATCCCTCCCAACCCAACCCATTCGGTGATTCTATGACACTTTATAAAATTCAGAACAGGTAAGCAAGTGGTGTGTTTCAGAAATATGATAGGGAGTGTGAGCCCACTTGTACTGGCCAGATTACCACAAATTAAGATCTGTAGGGGGGTATTTTAAGTGTCCTCCTTGTACATGGTGCACAGTGCTGGAGAAATACTAAGTTCATGCAATGTAAAGTCAACATATATCAATGCCAATGTCAGGCAGAGTGTGAACTTGTGGCAAATGACTTACTCTGCGGGGACCTGCCTTTGTGCATACTTTACTTCCAGATGAAGGCCAAGGAGCTTATCCTTGAAAGAAAGCAGAGTAACCTACTTTGCAGTTACCAAAGTGTGCCACTGGGTAGGAGGGTACACTGTTAATGGTTGGCAGCTAACATGCTATAAATTTACCACCAAGTTTATCCCAGTAAACCTGTTTTCTTTGTTCATGTGTTTGTACCTTGAGAGGACTCTGAGTGTTTCATACCTAGAGAACCTCTCTTGTATTATAATGGCCAAAGCAGCATTAATATTGTCTGAACATCAATGCCCTGAAAAAACAAGCTCAGGACAGGAAGCGATGGTGCCATTTAACCCTTGTTCCCACAGAACTGGAAGATTCAAAATGCCTCACCTAAACAAGAGGTAACCCAAGAGAGTATCAAAGTGTGAGGCCTCTACCTGCTAGTTAAACCTAAAAGCAAGGACATACTTCATATGTACAAAACTTACTCCTGTTTGTTTATAATGTGCCTCTTTTGTGATAGCCCTGCCTGATTTCTGCTGAAACATTGAAATATGGCAACTTTAAATAACAGAAGCCCTCTAATAAAAAATTAAATCTTTCCCAGTCTGTGCAAATCCAAGTAGATAAATTAGCAGCCCCCTAACTGCACTGCTGTTAATGACATGTCTTGTGGCTGATTTTGCAGACTGCAAGGTCACTGAAGCATCTTACAAGTATTTTTAATTGGCCAGCTTGTTAACATATGCTACAAAGCAGTGAGGGAGGGGAGGGACCCTCTGACACTGCTGCCCCCTCATTCCATGATAAATGGACCCTGCAACTAATGGATGAATTACATTGACAAGACATCATGAGGAAAACGGCTCTTTGGCTCTACCTTTCCTTTGGATAATCAGGGGATTATAGCCTTCTGGCTCATCACTGCAGACATCAAGATTCTGCCTTTATGTAAAATACAGAAAGATAAGAAGCAGAGCACTTGGAAGCTGAGATTTCACTGACTTCGAAGGGAGCCTGGTTTGCAAATGATGGGTGGCTTTGGATGGTCTCATTTGTAGTTCTTGCAGGCTGGTCAGGCTCAACCCTTCTGCCTTCTTCCCCAGCCACAATTCATTAGCTAGAGTGTTCAAATCTGGAGCAGACACAGCATCCTTCAGACTTCTGAGGTTACTCTTGCTGCTCCTGTCCTTCATACTTTCATTTGTCAGTAAAAGCGGTAACAGGGATTTAATGGGGTTTTGAACACTTTTGTTCAGGCCCCACAACCCTCCTGCTAGTTTCATCTTTTGTTGCACAAGGCTCTTGGAAATAGTTTTTAACACAGACTGCCATGCTCAACACCTGTCCAGTTGGGAAAGTGTTTCTTGGTGGACTGCCATACTGCAGTTTTAAAGATCTCTGAAGGAAATGGAAATGAGGCTTAATTCTCCACAGAGCTACCTGTACGCTTCTGTGGGGAAGGGAGTTAACCAGTGGGGAAGATATGCTAATAAATCAGTTAATGAGTGAAAACCGGAGAACACTTCCCCCTTTTCAGGCAGCCTACGGCACTCCCCCACGCTTACAGCTCTTCTACACGGAATATTAAAGAGATCAGGAATATGCTTGATAGTAAGGCTTGCCTGTTTGCTATTATGCTTTGTAGCTTCAATAACAGGCACAGATCAATGTCTGCAGACATCCAGCTCCCTGAATGATGAAATCTGTGCAGCAAAGCACGTGGTTGGATTTTTGATTTAACAGTGTACTCCTCGCTGCTTATGAGTCACAATAGTGCTGCATGGAAAAGCGTGAGGCTTTCTTTTCAGTTTCCTATGCCAAATAAAGCTAATTCCTGGTCTCACTGTATCCCTGCAACAGCACAGTAATTTCTTTGTGGCCTTTTTTTTATTCTATAGAAAATAGGAGAAAGAAAAGGCCCTGTCCATAAGTCAGTACGACCACTCGCATCGCATCACCTTGTTTAATTGCTCTGAGGGGACTGAAAGGCATTTGAACTACAGAGGATGATCTTCCCTGTCCAGCATTTCCCCCTTAGGCAGATACGAGCCCCTGCATTTCTGACCTGCCCTCCATTCCCCCTGCCTCTCGGTTCTGCATCTGCAGTAAGCTGTGAAATGGTCAGTACTGACACCAGAGGACTTGTACTGGTTTGAAAATACTTGGTACCACCTGGTACAGTCTTTGCTGGGGAGAGGACCATCCAAGTGGTATAACTAAGAACTACAAATTGGTATGGGGTGGGTATTACAGAATTACCCACCATTTACCCACTGGTCTCCTCTTCTCTCTACTTGAGCTCCCCATGGGCATATCTGAGGATCTGTTCCATGCTATTGGGTTATTAAATTCACCCTAGCACACAGGGCGGACAACTATGTAAAAATAAAATCCATTTCCTGCATATAAGAATGTCTTCTGATCTATTTTTGCCTGGATTATGCAAAAAAAAAAAAAGGATGAGTATATGTGACTATTGAAGACTTCACCAGGAGAGAGTAATGGTTTTCACCCAATTAAAAAGAGAGGAAGTGAGAATATCACATCTCTTGACATTCATAAGAACAATAATAGCTTTCAGACATATGACAGGATTCTGAACTGAAGGCCAGTTAATTGTAGGGAGACTTTCCCTTCCCATTAATCAAAGTCAGTGCAGAACCAATAGAAGAAATTCACTCAAGTTAAACCTGGTTTACCTATATGCTTATACGGCACAAGGAACAGAGAGTCCTGGTTTGGGGACCCACCACTGCTGTGCTGTCTTACAGCAGTGCACATGCAGCAACGTAGGTGGCAAAGTTTCTAATTTAGTTTCACTGATCCCTTAATTACCTAAACATAGAATCCCAATTTGTTTTAATATGTGAAACTGTGTTTCACAGATGCTGATCATGGGTGAGAGTCTATTTCTGTGGAAGTCGGGAGCAAAACTCCTGCTGACTTCAGCAGGTCCCAGGTTTTCATCCTGTGCTTAAAATGTTCTTTAAGACATTTGTTTTTTGACAGAGCTTGTCTTGTAAAAAAATCTTGTTAGTACAATAGTCACAGTGGGTGCCCAATGCAACAGTTCTGGCAAGGGTCATTTAACCTGGAATTTATAGTTAAATTATGAGAAACATAGCAGTAAACACCCTGCATTCAGAAAGCTTCCATAGAACTGGATGATTTGTCAGTTTGTCATTAAGTAAAACCTGCAATGTACTGAACTGCACGTGCTATTATTTCTGAGCTTTGGTAGACATAAGGGGTAGTACAAAGCAGATACTGTACTTAGCAAATTCTAGCTCTGTGTAGGAGGTATCAAAGGCAGAAGAAGAGCCAGCTCAGTCAACTTCATCCTAAAGGCTTAAGCTGGTCCAGTGAAGAACACATTCAGACACCTCCCAGCTGTGAACAAATGAACATCAGCAGAGGTTTGATTTCTTTAAAGTGATGAGGAAGTTAATCTCTTGTGCTCCGTATCCGGGCTGAAGTAAGGTCAGAAAAACAGGGACTGAATGGAAGAGATGACTGCTGCCTGAAGCAGGGCTGTTGGCTAAGGCAGAGCTGGATGGATGAAATACTGAGCACAAGTGATGCCAACGTGAAGGCAGCAGTGACTGAATGGAAGCTAATGAACTAGAGAGACATAATCATTGCCAAGTTTGAACTTGAACACTTTTCTATTCTAACTGCTCAGTCAGAAAACAGTAGATAAAAGTATTAAAACGTTACTGTAAATGATGCAAATTCTTCTCCTCCTCCTAAGGTTGAGATATTTCTTCCTTCTCTTCTTCCAGAGAGTTCTTAAATCTTTCTCAAGGTAAGTTACTCAAGAGGTTTTCAGAGGGCAAGATCCTCATTCAGATGAGCTGGTTTCCACATCCAGATTTCTTGGACTCTGGAGCTAGTTTTCATTTGCCAACCCTATCAACGGCCATGTAAGAGAGGATCCTTCGCTCTGCTCCTTCCAGCAGTAACGCACCTGTATGCTGGTGTCCTGGACCAGGCAGAGCTGCTCCTGTATCTTCTGGAGCTCCTCCTGCTGCCACCGGATGTTGGCCTGCAGGATCCGGGTCCGCTGCTCTAACTGGTCCTTGATGGTCTGGAACATGCTAAATTGAGCTGAGAACTGAAAAAAAACAATGAGAAGGAAATCAGTCATTATAAAACAAACAGGCCTCAGTAGAACATTGTTCTGTAGAAGTTATTGGTTTCTTGGTTGTAAAGCACAGCCAAAGGAATAAAAGATGTGTTTGTAATATACTATCATCTAGGTGAAGATAAATCTTTTGTATTTTCAATTTTACGCACATATATTAAATTGCCTCAGTTACAGTGATCTGCTCACAACCGACCCTGTTCTGTTAGGAAATTATCAGAAGGACTGTTTTTGAGTGTACGTCACTTTAAAATATCAAGAGCATCTTAATTGGATGGCAAATGAGAGTGTTATTTTTATTAACCTCTAGTCTGGAGCCCTTAACATGGTGTAACTGCATATTATGGACATGTTTTACTAATGCTCTTCTTTTTCGATACAGAAATAGAAGTGCTGCAATGGTTTAATCTGCTGATGACTTACTGTAGCATCATGCAACAGCTGACCACAATAAACATTTTCTAGATTTCTACAGTTGAGAGTAGTCAAGCCACAAGAAATACTCATTAAGTTATTTTTATACCTGATGTAGAATGGATAGCTCAGCGGGAGAAAGGCTACTCTAGATAATAATATAAAATGGACATCGCTACCAGGTTGAAGAAGAAGGTGCAACCTCCAGTAGCAGAAATACCAGCGATACTTGCCACAAAGTGGAATTATTCAGTAAGCACAGAGAGGATTAACACAACAATAAATTCCTAGTTTTATTTGGTGTTTTCAGGTATGATTCAAAGTGCAGCAAAGTTAATTATTACTTTAATAGGCTTTGGAATAGTGGCTTTGCATGAGTAAAAAAAAACAGTCTTTGGAAAAGTAACACTTCAAAAAATCTGTAAGCTTTCCTGTAATCAAGGCGTACAAGACCTTTCTGTAAACATGCGCTGCTGTGCAATTCCAGGCAAAAGGTTATTAATTTTGCTGTGACTTGAAAATGGTGCCCTGTTCCTGTGGTTGGTGCAGTGAATCTGTGCTAATGGGTGAAGTGATGCACTCTGTTGGAGCCTGCCTGCTCCATGGAGGTGCACTTTCTCACACCATTTCTGGCTTTTTAATAGGAAAACAAATATGGTAACAAAAAGGGCATTAAAGAGAGCTGGCAGTACTGTGCAGTTAAATGAAATTTTTTGGCTACTTAGAGAAATCTAAATGTGCCAGGTCAGATTTGTATCAGCTAACCACTTTGCCTTAAACTAGCTAAGTATGTGAAATACCTTCACATGCCCTCCAGCAAAGCTGAAGTCTCCCATGTAAATGGCCTTTACGTGAGAAAGGACAAGAACTTCAGAAGCTTTATTTCTATTTAGCAGGTGAAGGGTGGCTGGGAGGTGACTACTCAAAGAGTTTGCTCGTGTGGCAAGGTGGAGGGGAGTTTTGTGGCCATCGCTGCTTAAGGGGAAGGACGGCTGCTAAAGTGGCCGGTGGAGTTACTGCTGGTAGAGGCATTGCAGCTCACAACTCGCACCATCTGCCCACAGAGAGAATGTAAGCACTCGGCCTCTGCCGCTGCGATCCACAGTGCTTCTGCCTTCAAACAACTGTCAACCTGGTCCTTCCCCAGAGCAGAAGAATTGTGTCAAAGCTCCCCAAGGGAAGTTTGTGTTACTTCAAATTGATGTTAAAGAGAAGTCGTAGGTGGGTCTCTCTCTTTTTCTAGTCCACATATAAAGTATTAATCCAAGAAATGGACCAGTGGAAAATGCTAATGTTTGGGAACAAGGACAAGTAACTCACAAGAGTGTCCAGTGCTGCTTGTTGTATGCTGACTTTTCTGAAGAGTCCTGGGTACCACTCCATTTAGGAGCACAAGGACGCTATAGCTTGATAAGATGAGATAGAGCTAATTCCTGCTTTAATCTGAGTCTGTATAGAAGGATTTTTTTAAAAAGCCAAGTCTCGCAACCTAATTCTCTATATGGTCTCTGTAAGTGAGAACTACTCTTAAGTCTTTAAAAGGATCCTTATCAGAAAGGAATTAAAAACAATTTTAGTCAAAAGCTTCATTTTAACTGCCTGGCTCACTGATGGCAGATTTCATTAACATGCAAACCCCTTGAAGACTCTTTGGGAGAGGAATCTGATTTTCTTCAATTAGTAAATGTAAGGAGTTTTATAACGGATACTTTCATAGTAATTTTATACTTCAATTAGAAACAAAATCCATTTCCAGCCCTGAGTTTCAAATCTGAATTTGTTTTGCAAAGTTACACAAAAAAATATATTGCTGTTGATTTAAAATTATTATACCTTAATTATTTTCAGCACCTTCTTATATTTAGCATATTCATCCCTTATTGTCTTTTTTTTCCCTCTTTTGTATGTGCTTTTTATGATTAATAAACTTAACAACAACAATTAACTGGTCTACTAGAGTGAAAGCCATTAAGGAAGATGACAAAGAACTTTCTCATTTACTTTTTTCCCTTTCTCACTCTAACCCCTAAATTTATTGATAACTCTAGCCATGACCCCTGTGACTACAGAGCTTCTATTGTTTTTGTACAATGAGACACTAACAGCAATTGACCTGCACTAGAGAGTATTTATCTCAAGGTCATTAACTGCTCTACTAATTAGGGGAGAAGTCTGTAATGGTATAATAAATTAAAAGAGCTTAACTCAGAGTGTTTCAGACTAAACACTGCACTAAACACAGCTTTAACTCTGCCATTTGCATCAGATGAAGTTGCTATCTGTCTCACTTGGGTGTTATGTTCTGTAGGATCCTCAGAAAAGTGCCCATTATACACAGAAAAGTGCCAGCTTTCCTCACACAGGCACACATGCAAGACTAAACCTGTGAGATGTCTATAAATGCGGAGGATCACCACTTTAATCAAGAATTGTTAACGCAGACAAAACCCACCAATGATCTTAGTCTTATTTCTTACAAAAAAAAAAAAGTGATGCTTTTGGGACAATTTTGGGACAATCCACCAGGCTCAATGCACCAGCACTGATGGTCCAAACATGCTGTACAGCCCAAGGAGAAGGATGGGCACTTCTGGGCTGTGAGCCCTCCCTGTCAGCATGGACATCCGGAAGAGGCCAGCTGGATCGTGCCCAAGAAGGGATGTTTCCCTCCACTGGGTGCCAGGGTTAATCCCCTTCTCTAGATGCTGGGGGGCTGGAGCCACGGGAGAGGTCCTGAAGTCCCTGTGCTTGTCAGGATGGTCCCCCCTTTCAGACGCAATGAACGAAAAGGTGGTCACCTCAAAGACATTCTATTCCTACAAGTTTTATGAAATTGGCAGCTGGGTAAAGAAAAAAGACACTATTTTTTAGCTTGGTTTCCTTTGAGTCGTTCATTTCTAACTTCCAACTTTTCATCCTTCTGGCCAATGCTAGAAATATAAAACAGAATTGTGAGAATCTCAAAAATACCAGATTGCTCTAACTTCATGAAAGCTATAGCTGAGCAAAGGGCAGAGGGACCCGCTCATTCCCCTCCTGTGGGAATGAGCCAGCCTTGCAAGGCGCAGCCCTTGGGAAACCAATTTTTATTAGTTTTGCAGCTCATCGAACAACTTGTTCATTCTTTCTGTCTTCTGAATAACACCTGCACAATCCCAAATGGATTATTAGTGCTAATTATTATTCAGTCATCAACATCCGCTGTTTTGTAGGGGATTTTAATTTTGTAGGGGATTTTAATTTTAATGAGGTAGGCAAACAAACATTCTAATAAGGAGCACTTGGTTTAAAGTAAACCATTTACATTCAGGTGACATCTAGTACTGTGCTGTCTGTTCATTCAGGAAAGCGAAGCAGAAGTTAAAACCACATTTCACAGTGGAAACAAAACCATTGCAGCCGTTGCTCAAAACAAAACTAATCAAAGTTCAAGCAGATGGCGCCCGGGGCAGGAGCTAGCTGCTTGCTGCAGATGCAGTCATGGCCACTTAAAATGTTCTTTCCCTCTGGCTGCTGCCTTGTAGCTGACTGTTAGCCACAAGGACACCCATCAAAGTGCCGGGGCCCTGTGTGGCCGTGCTCAGCAAACAGCATTTCAGCTCCTGCCATCGATCACCTTCAGCTGAGGGCAAGTGGCAGGAAGGCAGTGAGGAGCAACTTGTGCAGCTCCTCCTCGTTGGCTGGCAGTGCGGTGCCTGGGCTTGCTGTTTCTAAAAGTGATGAGCTTGTGTTCTGCCACCAAACTGCTGCAAAAGTCTACTAGGAAACTGAGGAAATGTTCTTGGTGGGAAGCAGACATACCTGGGTTTTGTTTCTCACTTGCTTAGCGCTGCAGGCACCTTGTCTTGTAAATAATGGATTATCTTGCTGTAGGCTGACATGTTTATCATTTTAAGGTGGGAAGTAGGAATAGTTTCATGATTTTCTTAATAGTTTATGAAAATCACCCAGGTCTGTGAAGATTTGCTACTTTTCCCAGGAGTATAGCCCTGGGGTGTCAGCCTTGGCAATCTGAGCTGCGACATCTTGGTGCTAATTCCTTGCTCCACATCACGGGAAGCTCCATCTTTGCCAGGAGCATTGCTGTGACTTTGCTGCCAGCCGAGATGAGGGCTGCCTATGTAGACAAACTCAAGTCATCCCTCTTCCTTTCATCAAGATTTAGCCAGCCCGAAGAGGCTTAATCAGTGGCTATGTGACTGGATGGTGCTCTGATTTCACAGTATCACAGTATCACAAGGTCGGAAAAGACCTCTGAGATCATCTAGTCCAACCTATGAGCCAACACCAACACCTACTTGTCATTTAAACCATGGCACTAAGCGCTTCATCCAATCTGCTTTTAAACACCTCCAGGGACCATGACTCCACCACCTCCCTGGGCAGCGTATTCCGGGCAATCACCCTTTCAGTGAAGAATTTTTTTCCTGGCAGAGAAGAAATGGAGCTGGTGTGCCAGTAAGACCATTTTACTGGGAGGGGGCGCAGCAGAGAGGTTCTTAATAAACAACTGGGAAGCATCTTTTTACAAAGAGTTTTGATGAATAAGAAAGGGAGGCAGAAAAAAGTCAAACAAAACATGTATGGGTTTATAGTAAATAAACTAATTGATGTTTGGAAGTGCATTAATGAATAATGGAGAGAAATATCTGTAAAAGAAAATGAATGCTCAGAGCAGATAATTGACATGCTGTTTCTTCACTGCGTGCTGGTGTGGAGTCATGAAAAGAATATTAAACATAGAAGATAAATGAGAATTTGTTATTTTTAAGCAGGTATCCTCAGGACTTTCTGTGTTTTATGCTACAGGAAGAAACTCTAGGATCTTGTGAGGGAGTACAGGGTACCAACAGAAGAAGCAGCCTAGGTCCAGGACTACTATGACATTTCTAAAATCAGCGGATCTTGGGGCATATCATCACAGCCATGATCACATGAGAAAAACAATGTGATGGGAATGTGGTACTCAAATTTGCTCCTTCAAAATCCGCTGCAAGTGAAACACTGAGGCCTTTTTTTGGCCATCACCCACTTTTGCGACGTGAATTAATGGACTTCATTGGAGGAATTTGTTTCTAGAAGGATCCTCACATTACTGGCACACTCACAAAATGGATTTTGTTGAACTTGTGTGTCCCTTACTGCTGTTTACTTCTGCATAAGCACAGACAAACAAGTGTTTTTAGGAGGACGGTCTTTGTTAGTTCTTTGGTTTGTTTTGTTTTTATTAATTCTCATTGTGACCTCGATTTTGACGGGACCTGATTCTGCAGAAGCAAATTTGAAAACTCTTTTTCCATCAATTTTTTTGTTTTTCTGTAAAACAGATGTATGCATGCACCTGAACCTACATGCACTTGGGCTTCTGCTCTGAATGCCTGTATGCAGTTACATGTTTAGATACACTAGTGTACAATTCAGATTCTTTCCCACATTTGTGAGTTGGTAGATTTGGGGGTGTTAGCTATTAAGGAGATAATCTAAAGCCCCAAAAGACCTGGACCCTATTAAATAATTTATTTCCAAGATGAAAAGAGAAAATATCACGAGATAGGCAAGTCACCTATTCCACTTCCAAATCCCCAACTAACCTGTGCCAGAGGTGCAGGCTGATTTTGCAGAGTTGCTGGAGGCAGCAGCTGCTGAGGGAGAAGCTCACATGGAGGCTGAGAAGGCAAAGAAACTTAGGTTCAAAATAAAACAAAGCTTAATTTATAAGTTTGGCCCCTTTAAATTTTAGGTTTCTTCTAATGTCAGGCTTTTGTGTAAGTAATTTTTATTTGCTAAGCAGCCTATGTGGCACATTCTTTATATCTTCTGCCTATTTTGATGAGCCTTTGTAAAGTTACCTGAAGAGTAGTAGGTTGACTGAGTCTATGCACGGATAAATCCTGCTGCGTGCTCGGTGGTTTTGGCAAGGGAGCATTAGTCTCTGCAAGCAGCTTTGTTGGTGTAGCTGCAAGAAAAGTACCAGTGAGTTCTCTCATATGGGAAATCATCCCTGTTTGAGGCAGGAATTACAATGAGACCTAGCTAGAAATGATTATGGCCTGGCTAAATCCCAGCAGGAGTCAAGGCTGCTCTTGTTGACTTCCATGGCAGTAACATTAAACTGATAAGGAGGGCCTTGGCAAAGATAAAACTAAATGAGAGAGATTATGATTCTGTGCTCTAATGAATGGAGCAAAAGGACCCAAGAGCTGTTCTAAAACAGCTGGAACTCCCTTCACATGGACTCAATAACTATAAATTTAGGTTAGTTGTTGGCTTTTCTTCCAGCAGGGAGCAGGAGGAGTGTAAAAGGTGTGTCCAAGTCTTGGCTGGAGCATCCTGAAGAGAATCACTCACAGGCTGTTATTACTCATGTAAATCTAGAGGGGCTCCATATTCCTTATACCGATGCCCCCAGATCTGATAAGTCCTCACTTTTATAACAGATTGAAAAAGCAGGTCTCATGGCTAGTCCTGCTAACCATTTTCCAGTGTATGGGTGCTCACACCAGCACCTTCTCTTTTGTATGTTACCATTTCAGATTATGCACTTCATTGTCAGTGACACACACGTATCACCTATACCTCATAAATAAGTATTAAATTAGCAGCTGTGGTATATAGATAAACATTCTGCAACTTGGCTAAATTAAAAATAATGCAGTAACCCAGAAATGTCACTCACATGCTGGGTCTGACTTGGGTGTGTGGGAAGATTTTGGTGAGCTCCTGGATGATACTGAGGGTGTCCGACTAGTGCTGAGGATTGAGGCACCAATATCAAGTGCATTAAAGTGCTGTTCAGGATCCAAGCTGGCACCACTGTCCTAAAACAAACAAACAAAAAGGGAATAGCTGTTGCATTTGTCAGGGTGAAAGCATTTTGAAGTGCTTCTAGTAAAGGTTGTACACACAGTTCTTTGGCTGGCCTCAAATTACTTGAGCAGAACTAATCCCAGGTAGGCCAGCAGAAGACTTGGGCACAGGTGTCAATGTCCCTTTCAAATAGCATTAGTAAAATAGCTTTTGTTAAAGCATTTTACAAAGAGCTATCACTAAGTTGGAAATAAATAGCAAGCTACAGCCATCGTCATTTTGTGCCTTCAGATGTTTTTCTTGAGTCATTCTTTTTTATTCAGTTGGATGTGACAGCAACTGTAACCTCGGTGAGATACTCAGCCTTGTGGCGACGAGGAGCTTTTCTTCCTTCCCTCAGCAGACCACCGAGATGTAGCCAAGAAGACTGGTTGCCAGAATATGTCCAAATGAATCTTTAAGCTGTAGTACTTTGCCAAGGAAATGTGGAGATATCCCAGATTGCCCCCTGCCCATGTTCCACTTAATTTGTGGCTGTTACTGATCTCCAGATCTATACTTTCATGAGCTTATCCAATTTACTTTAATATTATTCAAGTGGGCAAGCAATGAATACTGAAATTGAAAGAATCCACCCAGAAAGACAATGCTGGAGTCTTCAGTGATGTTAACATAGGAACAAGTTGTGATTACTACCTATATTAATGAAAAAAAATGTTTCTCTTTGTACCTTTAGTGCTGAGGATACAACCTCTGAGGACACTTCTTCCAAGCCCATCTCCTGTCTCCTCTCCACCCGAACATCTGCATAACTGAATGTGACAAAAAAATGTGTGTATCAAGATGGTATTGTTACATTTCATAAAATGTGCTTTAAGCCAAATTATTGTAACATTTTACAGGTTAAATGAACAGCTGAAAAAATCACTTAAGTCAGATGCTACTGAATAGCATTTGAGAGACAATTTTCAGTTTTTGATCTGTTCCTGTCTTCTTAAAGTCAAGAGGTATATCAAAGAAGTATATATAAAGGTCAAGTTCACAGCCTCCAACTAGTTTATATAACTTCACTGGAAAGCTTCCATACATCTCTTTGAAAAACAGTGTAAGGATTAGAGTTTAACTAATTATTAGAAAAGTTAATGTATCTGTTTATTCCATACTTTTGCACAAAATAGACAAATGCAACAGTTAATTTGCTCCTAAATTCCCGACTGACAAATTGAGCTCAGGATAAAGTAAAGCTTAGTCCGACCATTTTTCTATGATGAACATACATCCTTCAGAGAGTTCAGTCTTCCTTTTTTTCATCCATAAAAGATGTCATTTTTCTAAGAGAAACTTTTGGCTGCCATGAGGATAACCTTATCTTACTGCCCTTGATGTCCCCACCGGCTGATAGGATTTTCCATACCTTACCACCATATGAGTGCACACAATGAACTCTGGCTTGGAGTTCCACTGGTGGTAGGTGATATAATAATGGGTCTGGAGCCAGATCCACTGCTGTCCTTTGGTCAGAAACCGATAGCAGCACGACTTCCCCTTGCCAAACTGCATCACTGTCAGCAGAAAATACACACAGCTTGTAGCACCGTTTCTCATGTGAAAATAGCATGAAATGTGAAAAGAGTGTCAAAAATATCTGTGGCCCCATCGATTCCCAAGGGAGTCTATGCACCTTTGGAGTGAGTGGTCCTGTCAGTTGTGTGATAGAGCAAATATCATCAGTAGGTATCTTCTTCTGACACTTCAAACAGCACATTCCTACACATTACGATTAGCCTCAACATTGGACACTAGTGCATTAATGTCTGCTACAACTTAAACAAAGATCTTACCCCCGTTTATGTTCTGATCACATACTGCTTAATTAGGCATCTGGGATTAATTTCTAAAAGTGAACATTTTAAGTTCTATAGCAGAAAAGTACAGGCTAAAAATGCTTGAAAAGATAAGTATTCTCTGCAGAATGAAGTGAATATGGGAGATAACATTGTGCAAAGACAAAAATAATTTGAAACTGAAGGAAAATTCCCAGACTGACATGAATTCAAAGTGAAATAAACTGGAGTTTATTAAATGTTTTAAAGATTCACGACCAAAACCAATATCTGCTTTTTCCCCCCTGTGATTTCAAAGGGTTCCCAAATATACACACATTTAGCCTTTCTAGGATTTAATGTCAATGAATAAAAACTAATGTTGATAGGATATTTTCAGGACACCCAAAGGTGGTAAACTGAGATTTTTCCAGCCAGTTCTATAAGCAAATATTTGAAAAGCATTGCCTCCTTTTCTTTACTTGGTGGAAGAGCTTTTCAGTTAAATAACAGAGTATATGTAGATAACCACAGGTAATACCCAATATACAATGAACAACATAGGTTCTCCTCTGATATTGCTCGAACTATTCCTGGATATCCTTTACTAGTAGAGCAGATATCTAGTCTGGTGGATTTTACTCATTCAGGGAGCCTCGCTGACTGCTTCTGGGGATACAGAAGGCAAACTTGTATTTTTCAGAGCCTGATAAGTGTAGCCCAGAAACTGATCAACTGCAGTGTCCCCAGTCTGCTATAACCCACTAAGACATACAGGCATGAGGCAAGGGTCAAACTTCACCTTACAAGCTTAAACCAATTTTAACTGAAATTACATTTCACTGAAAAGAGGTGCCCCAGTGTCTTCACAGGAACCTGGGCTGTGTGATACTTACAGTGTTCATGGCACCTTGCTAGCAGCTCTAGGTCATCTATATGGTAATAGTCGTAGCCTGAAGTACCCAGCACTTCAAAAGGCAAGTATCCTATAATCGGCGGTGCTCTGCAGTTAGGCACAATATGGGTGAATTCATAAACCACCAAAGAAACAGCAGTTCTGCATGTTGACATGGATATAGAAAAAGCTCACGTCTGCCCTCGCTCATCGGTGTACAGTTGTCCACCACAGAGGACCCGATCCCAGCTTTCCCTCGCCTTGTGTTTGGGATGCCTGGCTGGGCATGGCATCTTTCCCTCAGGACAAGGCCATGACAACCCCATCTTTCCGGGGCAGATGTGGTTGTGGAAAGCAACTCAGCTTCTTGGGGACCTTCACATAAGAACCTGCTGGGAGGAAGCCATTCCCTGGCTGTTCCTTGTTCAGGGGCTCTGCTGCAGCTCCTGCAGCCCCTGCAGAAGGCAAAATGTGGTGAGGTGATCTAGTCTGCTGGTATTAGGGGGATAGGAGGGGAGATCATCTGCGTCTGGGTGCTTGCAGAGCTCGTCTGTGGTGTGCTAAGGCAGTTGCTTTGTACCTTTCCCAGCCTGGTTGCCTTAGGCCAGCACAGACTTTCGCTCTGTAATTCAATGGGAAATGCACACACACAATCAGTGGCTGGATTTGGAAAGAATGATTTCCGCAGCTATACAATACTTACATGATCTTGCTATGTGATAGAGTTTGGTCCACTGATATTTTTAAAGCAAACAAGAACAAGCTAATCACAAAATTTGGCCTAAGAAACAAAGTAGTTTTGTTTTAAAAGTCTGATAAGAAACGCAGAGTAAAATACTAAATATCATCTTTTGTAGGAATTTCAGTGGTTGCCCTCCTGTTTAGATGTGAAACCTAACTCTATTTGAGAGAACTGGGCTTGCAAAAATAGCAGTAGACAAGCACCATACAAAACTAGGAGAGCTCTTCTTGTCACGAACCTGTGATCCAGGAATAAAAATTTCCACTCCAGGCTGTGTCTTGATGTGAATTCCTCTAGAGGTTCTTCCACGATGCACATCTCCTGCATGAATAAGGAAACTGACTTATGAGAGTTGTGGTTTCATGCCTCTGTTTCATCTAGCTTTTCTTAGCTATAAATACATTGTATGTAATGGGAAAAAACAGAGGATTCACATATTTTATAGCAATTCCAGACAGCAATCTATTGTATTTGTCAATGCCAACATTTTTTCAGGAGTTGGGGAGAAGAACTTGTGATGCACATGGACTTAAGAGCTATGACTGTTCCTTGGGGTGCCAAAGTTTTTATGGCTTTGAAGCAGTGCCTGGGGTGTGAGAGCTGTGCTCCCCATGGCCCTGAGGAGCAATGTCCTTCCCAAAATCCAGCCTGTCCTTGGTCCCATCTGGGTTTGTCACATCTCTCCTCACTCTCTTTGTGTTACTGAAATTACCCACCACCCTTGCCCGACCCTTTTAGATGCCTGCCCTCTGAGTCCTCTTTGACAAAGGGGAACATTCTCCTTCCCACTCAAGTGCTGGGGACACTACATACTGTGAAGGTGTAGATGCCTTTTCAGGCAGGCAGCCTGTGTGGGTTCTGACAGGCGGCTGAAAGGCAGCAGTTTTGCCTTGTGTTTCACTCCCACAGTGAAGAAAAGCTGACCCTTAAGATTCACGCAGCCCTCAACACTCACAAGATTGATATTAAGCGAATTACATGAGGCAGGCCATCCTTTGCCCAGAGGGATGAGGATCAGGACGTAGTTGGCAGGGATTAGTTTGTTTGGTCAAGGTGGGAGAGGGAGGAAGGATGGCACAGGGGTGCACACCTGTGTGTGCGCACACCCCAGGGCCAGCTCCCAGCTCACTCGCAGCTTCCCTCTGCTGACCTCCCCTCCCCTACTGGTGGTTTGCAGGGGCAACTCCAGCTCTGCAGTCTGTCAGCCTGGAGACCCCCAGATGGGACTTGCCAGCATCAGCGCTCAGGATTTGGTAGCATCCAGGGCTACTGTATCTCCCATGTCTCTACTGCAGGAGGGTCTCTATTGACACTGGTAAGGACAGCCTAACCACTGGCCTCTAATTGTGCTGTCCTCCTGCTCCATAGTGCCACATCCCCTTGTACAAGCAACACCCTCTCATCCTCTCCTCTGCCACTTCTCTCTGTGGGAGAGGTCTTTCAGGCCACCATTGTTTTAAACCCTCTTGGGACCAGAGGAAAAGCTAAGGTGCGTTGCCATCAAGCATTTCTTTGATACCTATCAATACTCACAAAGTTCATTTAAGTTGCTGATTGTGCAGTGCAAAAGGCTTCATGCCTTAAATTCCTCTCTCCCTTCCTCCAGTTTACACCAAAATCCAAGAACATACCCTAAAATTCAAGGTGCGACATGCAAACATTGCTGTGTGTAACCAAAATACTGATTCGGCCTTGTTTAGCCAGTCAGATCAATACTTTTGTCTTCATTTTAGAGGAGAAAGTAATGATTAGGGGTTAAATGAGTCAGCCAGGTGAACTGAAGAGATCAGTGCTCAGGGTTTCCTGGCATCTAACATCTTCTCCCCTCTGGCACTGGGCAGCTCATTGCCACATGCAGCCCATTTTGTTTTCCTGTCTGTTTTGAGATGTTGATTACCCAACGACAAGAGAATTTACTTCAAGGGTTCCCACAGAACCTTAACTCCAGCCTCTACTGCTAATATGATTACTGTGGTTAAGATTTATGGGAACTGTTGGCAGCCATGTGTACACTGTCCTATCACATGAAGACAAAGCAGCAACAAAGAACCCAATTTCAAAGTGACTTTGCAATTCCTAATGCAGTGAGGGTTTTTGTTTCCTGTGGAAGGGGGGGCAGAAGTGACACGGTTTCTGCAGATCCTAGTTGCACTGATAATCCTCTTCACTGGATTTTGATGCATGAAATGTGATATCTGTAATCCATTCAATTAGCAAAATTAAGAACTTTGTGGGTCACACCATCTGAAAGTGTTTGGAGAAGTTTTGAAATGAATGGGATCGAAGCTACACACTTACCTTTAAAAACTGAGGGGTTGCCAAGCGAACAGTCGCAACAAAGCAGACTTGCTTTCCCGGGGATGTTCTATAAGCCCTTGGGACAGCCTCCTCAAAGCCATTGCAAGTGGAGTTAGGCACTAGGTACAGAAAAAACCAGGACCGGGAGTCATGCCTCCATGAGATTTGCTCTCCCTGCATATTTTGCACACTTGAAGCGTACTTATACTAATTTTATTCAAAGAAGTGCTCTAAAAGCTTTTAAAGCTGATATGCATATATTTAAATCCAAGTCAGTCATGTTAGGCAGAAAGACATCAGAGCTTAACTTCAAGTATGAATCATATAGGTTAATCCTGGTAAAAATAAGGCCAAACCTTATTACAGAGTATAAACCAGCTTTCTGGAAAGAAACCCCACGCATCCAATTGCTCTTTTTCACCACTCACGAGGAAAAAATATATGCTGCAGCATGCCTAGCAAAACAGCTTCCATGAGGCAGTGAAAAAAGCATTGGCAAGGGAAGTAGCTGAAGAGAGTTCTTCAAGCCATCAGTGGCAAAACACTGGGGCCCAGAGCCAGTGAGGCCTCATCGAGCTAGCAAGAGGCTGTTTGTGATTCTCAGCTGCTGAAGTGTGCCTTCCCCTTCTGCATCTAAGGGGAACCATCTCCACTGTGCTCCAGCTCTCCTTGTTTTAAAGAAGAGCAAAGAGGACCCCACGTACTGCACTGGCTTCCAGAGCTGGGCATTTCTGGTGAGTCTTCAAATGGCCTGCTGTCTCCTGGGCAGAAGGAAAAAAACTGGATGCAATGTGACTACTGATTTTGTGTATGTTTTTTCATCTGTGTCTGTTGTGATTGAATGTCTCTTGTGTTGCTTTGAGGGCCCACTAGCACCTGTGTGCTAGTGCTAGGCGTCTTGCCTTAAGCTAGCCCACAGTCCCATGTCAGAATGACATAATGCAAATTCTTCACCCACATTTGAGCTGCTTAGAGATGGTAATCCTACTCCCAGTGAAAGAAAACTGTGTGCTAAGCTGCGGGGGGAAGTGTGTTGGCCCCAGGGGCTCTTGACCTGTCCAGCTGACTCTCTCCCATGGGGGCAGAGAAGGTCCCATCTACAGCCATAGTTCACCAATATGAGTTAATCTAATGCTAACAGGGAACAATGCTAATAGGAAAATATCTTTCCTTACTATTAGGCCCCCTACATCCATCTTTATGAAGTTTCCTACATTTTGTCTCTTCTGCGCAGGACAAAGCAAGGATAACCATGTCCATTCCTGTGAAAATGAAGAGTTTTGTTTTTATCTAAGCAGAAGGTAACTAGCAATTTTCATTCTGGTGTGCTTTTGCACTGGGCTTTAGTTCACTGGCATAAGTCAGAGATGGAAGACATCTCAAAACGTGCTTTTGGAACCTTGTTCAGCCTATTAAAAGCCTAAGAATAACAATACATAGCTGATAACAAGGATAAGGGGATATGAGACAGAAAAATAAGTGCTCTGAGGAGAACTCACACCTGTATTGAGTGGTTTAGGCCACAGTGTGCACAATACATATTGCATCAAAAAGAGAAAGAAGGATTCCTCATCTGAGATGGCAATACAAATGTGAACATCCACAGAGATTACAGCCCTCTCTTGCAGTTAAGTCTGGAGGGCATGGCTGACTGGATATTAAGATAAAAAATATGGGCAAAATTCTCCTCCTTTCACCAGCAAAGAACACTTGCTCTGGGGACTTTCTAGGAATATGTATTCCTGTTCTGCTCCTAGGGTTGTGTGCATGTATGAGGGCTTCTATGGGATTATTCATACAAGATGTGGAAAAAAAAAAGAAGAAAGAGTTAGGATCTACAGGAAACATGAGAAGGCTGAGTAAAGAGTTATTGGTTCTTCTCTGATATGATTATTTTATGCAACTCTGTCGATTTCTGTAGTCAGTCCTGTTTAAAAATTAATGGTATTGCTATAAACCTATACTAAGGGCATCGTAAAAAGTTACTTCCAAGTTTACTAGGTAATATGTTGTCACATTTTAAGTCAATGGGGCCATTTCTCTCTGTAATAGTCAAGTTCAGTAGCGAAATTTTGCAGGCTGGGCTCTTAGATATTCAACCTCTGAAGTACAGCTATGATAAATTACTCTTGTTAGTGAACCCATGGGCTTGCAAAGGACACCAGACGCAGAAGAAATGCCCACTGGAGACCTAATCACACCAAAGAGAGCGGGTGGTCTTTTTTACATCAGCTGTTTGATGTAAACAGCCATGAGCCTGAGACGTATTCCCAGAAGATAACAGAATATGTGGCTGAATGTGGCATTTACAAAACAGGATTGTATTTCCAAGAGGTAAATGCAATACTAAAAGGGTAATAATTATTATATAGTACAACTATGTAGCAACTTTGGGATTTTATCACAACATTTGGGAAAACTGAGCTTAGCAGCAGTGAATGAATAAGCCCAAGGAGATGAGACAGAGTTGGCCTGGCAGAAAGTCATCCAGTCTTTGAACAACTACTGTGCAATCTCCATACTCAGCTGCCCTTCACAAAGTCCAAAGTACTAAAAGCCTGAATGATGCAGGCAGGTAGCCATCACCTTGAAATGTACATCTTCATCTGAAAATAACAGCCACAATAGCTGAAAGAAAAAAATCTCACATTTGTTTCTGGATTACTTTGCTGCCTGACTTATTTTGTTGGTGTCCGTTCTTCCCACAGCTCTATCTGCATGGCCTGTTTTGCTCTGCTCTTGCAGCTGGGTCATCAAATTTCAACTTTTTTTTGTTGATAACTTTTAGTGTGTAGTTAAAAAAAGAGATAATTAAGAAAAAATATAAATCCTGGCCTAACCTTTTTAGCATGCCTTCTGAAAAATCATACTTTATAATTCTGCAAGTCGCTCTAAAACAAACACGCATCTTGAAGTTACCGTGTTCAGTAGTGAACTTTCTGAGAACACCACGGAAAAACAGTGGAACAGAAAACATAGGATAAAGTCTGAGGCTAGGATGATATTAACATTTCTAAGTCAAATACAGGTCTTGGAGTGCATTTGTCAGAAGGTGTCTGATGAAAATGTTAAGCTGGCTATAAAGAAGTGGGCTTGGCTAAACAAGGGCATGTGTGTTTCACAATTAAATTATCTAGACAAAATATCTTGAGTTGGGAATGAGAAGGTCATGTTGCAAAACTAAATACATAATCAGAAAGGAGAAATTGTTGTGTCATATATACGTGTTAGCTGATGCTTCTTAGCATGAATTTTAATAGTTTTTACAGTTACCTATCAGACCTGTTGCTACTAGAGCTATCACAAAATTCTTTTGGAGAAGTATTAAATTACCTGCAAATATAATACAAGAAGATAGAAAGACACTGATTTGCCTTTATACACTTTCTGTTGCTGTTGTTGTTTAGTTTGGGGTTTTTTTTTAAAAAAAAGACCAGGACACCAAGGACAAGATGTTAAAAATAAGCAATACATAGAGGGAACCAAGCCCTTAACTACCATAGACAAAAAGATTTTTATCCTTAGGGGGACAAATCATACCACATGAAATGGATGAAAATACGTTTAAAAAAAACCCAGATGCTACATTATTCAGTTAATAATAGTACAGCAGTCAGTTGCTTGGCCATCTTACTTTAACTTAGGATGTTTAAAACATATACTTCCTAGAACAGCAAACCCCTCATTTATGTCATTTAAAAGAAAAAATCCTTCTTTCCTATTTTGTCAGTAGATGTTAACGTTTAAAGAACCAGCCCTAGTGGCCGTCAAACAAACTGAACAGTGATTTCAAAAAAATACCAGCCAAACAGACCAGAATAAAATCAAGATTGTTTCATATAAACAAATTCAAACCACAGATAAACAGAATATTCAGCAATTAATATATACAATGAAGAAATCTGAAGTGCTACTGGCAAGCCAGACTGCACTCAGTAGCTCCACATGAGTAATAGTGATGGTGTCTATATATCACTTGTCTGAAATCATCTCTTTCCTCCTCCTGTTTCTCCCCTCACCATCCTATCTTGATATGAACCCCAAGTAAATTCTCTAGGAGAGGAATGGTGCCTTTTTTCTTAAGTGCTCACAGTGAGACCGGCATAAGCACTGCAGATTGGTAGCTGCAGCTTCTGCAATATTGTTAATAGTAAATAATAATATGTGGCTGTTAGTTCTGATCAAAACATGCATTTCAGTTTGAGTTATTCATGTAATTGGGATAAAAAAATGCACAGTTTTAAATTCTACTACAATATTTAATTATGTTACTTGATCAGGAACTCTGTTCACATAATGATTATCTCTTCCTTTAAGATGAAAACTTCAGGCATTTTGGATAAAAGGACAGATCTACCACTTTAAAGATGCTGGTGGTCCTTTTTTCTTTTGGTGAACACTTTGAATGGCAGGACTCTGGCTTTGTCCCTTTCAGGAGTTTTTAATCAAGTATGTCACCTCAGAAATAGGATACCAAAGCCAATATTTGGTTATATAATTATGAGAGATCTTGCTCGTTTACAAATGTACAAACAATTTTCACAGGAGGGATAAATCTAGCCCACCTTATCTTTTCTTATCAGAGTGAGCTATTAAGCAGCTTTGTAAAATACTTTACTCTTATTTAACTTGATATTTTATACTGGGAGCTAAAAATTTCTTGCCTTTTTTGGGGGCTATCTTTATTACTTGCCTCCCCCCTCAGCCCTCAGGCAAAACTAGATGGGAGCCACTGTGTTATTCATTGGCCATGCTGACACGACTCTGCCCCTCATCGGGTACTATTAGTCAACAGGTACAGTGATCGCACTCACTTCCCTCCAATCTTTGAATATATTCAGCTCTCATTAAAATCTGGACTACAGGACCAGAACCTGACATATATAAAAAATGTGGGGAAGAGTTCCTATTTACAAATAAAAAAATGCTTTTTGCTTTGAGAGCAAGTAGGCATTTCTCCCAGAAGCAAAGAAGGAACTCCACCTTCCTCCGAGTGGCCCATGGGCCACCTCCCTTTCTTTCAAGGGACGACTGCATCTTCACGTCAGGTTTGCAGTCCTGAATTTCTCATTGAAGCTTAATTAATGATGATTATATAACCCTCCCAAATGGAAAATCAAATCTCTTGTATTTGATTTAGCACAGCCAGTGACTCATGCAGTCACTCTGCACAGCTTGCATTGCTGTTTTGCTGGTCAGCCGCTTTCAGTTGGCCACAGCTAATTCGAGGGTGGTTTTCTGCTGTGCGGGCAGCTCATGTCCTTGCAGTAGGGGTTACAGAGTAGAGCTTCCTGCACACCATCCCCAGGATGAGCCCAAGCATGGACTGTCCTACTAACGCTGGCACTGCGCAGCTCCTCTAGCCTCCAGCTATAGCTGAGCCCAAGAGCTCTAGGGACGGTGATCTTCTGAAAGCCTGAACACACGCTGGGAGCTATGTGAACTTTCCTGGGCAATTTCTGGGGCATGCACATGCATCTCCCTGCCCCTTCTGGGATGTGGAAAAGCTACCTGTGAGGGCTCTTCTCGGGGAGCAGCATGGGTTCGATGTAAGTTGTGCGTGATCTGGCTCCCTGATGGCAATCCTTGTGACAAGTCACCCTGGTAGATATCAGGTATTTGTTCTGCTTTAGTGGAAAAAAAATTGTCTTTGGTATCTCAGTACAACAGCCTTTAAAGCCCCAGAGCTCCCACTAAAGTTAGGGAGAGCAGCTAAGCCCCTAACTGGCTTTCTAAGTATCAGTCCTCCAAATTAATCCATTCTAACCTATCCCTATATGATGTTCTCAGTCATAAGTCACAATGTGATTAATGGAAAATGTACAAGGGAAGAGAGATGTGGGTAAGGGCACTGGGACCCCAGCATGCATTACACCCTCCCCCAAGCACTACCATTACATGAGCAATGAGCTATAACAAAATGAGCCTAAGATGAAGATAACTCCAGGGAGGTTACGTAAAAGGCTATGTGAAGTAGAATAAAACTAGTGACATTTCTGTTCAAGAGGGTAAAAAAGGGCCTATCATTTTTTCAAAATATTGGCAAAAGTTAAGTGAGAAGGAAAGGTGCAAGATTCATTAGGACATTTCACTGCCAAAACCCTATATTAATGAGAATGGAATCCTGATGTGATACAGCCTGCCCGGGGATAAATGAATCTCCTGGACCACAGAGGCCCTGGTATCTGTGCACGCAGGATACACTTAGAGTCGGCTCAGCAAAGTGTTGGAAGCAAAGGTAGGATTTGATGTTGGGTAGCTAAAAAGGAATGGCAAAGATTTGTGTTTAGAGAACATCCTGTATCAGTCTCTCATGTGTAAAAACATGCTCACACTTCCATTGCTGTGAAAAGCTACAGGGAAAAGCATTCTTGAATACATTCATAAGGAATGTCTCCTGCTAATTAAGCTTAATTTGCAATTTCAGTCTTTCTTCCCCCACAGTGTGCTCTGCTAACTCTTTTCTTATCTTTAGCTTAGCCTCCTTCCTCCACAAACACCTCTGAAATTTGAGGCCAGCTGTTCCACTCGTGTAGGATGAGAGGTGGCCAGTGAGCAATATGTCTCTCCACTGTCCCCCTTCTTACCGCTGTCTTTCTCACCCACTTGGCCTCACACCTGGAGGGTCGCTGCAGAACGGGTGTTTATTTCATGGGAGGAAGAAGAGAGCAATTACTGTCAGGTCTGGCACGTGACAGTCCTGGGATGTGTGTGTGTGGGGGGGGTGGGGCAGTCTGTTAACAAGGTGCCCTGGGGTGTAGGGGGCCAAGCAGAGGTAGGAACCCAGACTACCGCTGTGCCCATCAGATGCTCAGGTGTCCATGCCGCAAGTCCTGGTGTTGGAAGCGCAGCTGTTTGCCCCCAGCCCTGGGCCAGGAAAGCTGCCCAAAGGGCATCTGTGTTCATACGGTGCTCACTTGAGCTGATGTCCCCCATGCCTTGCTCAGGGTGCAGCCGGCTGACGCAAGAAGCCTGGTGGAGTTAATGACAGCCGCTTCGGAGATCTGCACTCTCCTCTGGCTGCTTGCTCTGTCCTTGGCCCAAGGTTATCGGCTCCCGTGCAAACAGGGGTTGCTGCAGCTACATTGCAAGCCTGGTGCATTTGTTTCCACCTTTGCTGGAAGGTGGTTTTGGGGTTAGATTAGGAGTCAGGCTGGAGGGAGGAGGGCAGGCAGAGGGGGCCATAGGGGGTGACCCCCAGCCACAGGGGAGCAGTAGTGGAGTTGCTTCTGTCTTCAGGTATTTCCACCAGGCTCTGCACTGAACTGGGGAAACTAGTCAGGATGGGCAAACTCCCTACGACAGGGAGAAAGGAAGGGGGCCAGGAGGCATCATCTTACAGAACAGGGGAAAGGGTCATCTCCTCCCTATAGACCAGAGGGTCAGACTGCAGCAGAGATGGGAAGAAAGTGGGAGAGAAAATAAAGTAAAAAATTTAGAAAAAGGTGGCACAAAAAAGTGAAAAAATAAAAAATTTGAAGCAGAAAGCACGTGTCTTATTTGAAAGCTATAAGCTGAGGTCTTTGGAAAATGATTTGGTGTCTTCTAAAATCAATATGTTCCCATTTAGTTTATATGCATTAAGCTAAGAAAGATATCTGTAATGCAAGTTTTATTTTTCTTCTGAGAAATAGCCACCGATACAAATGCTTGGATAGGAAATTCTGATGGTTAGGAGGGCAACATTAAAGTCACGCCAAAATGAAAGACTGAAAAACCTTGAAGAAAATGGATCAGAAATTCCCCTGGTAGAAATGTATCCTTATGAGTCAGCACCCGAAATCCGGTTTCTGCTCTAGAAAACAGAACAGCTTGGTGTGCGCGTCTGTCAGGCAGCCGCATTTCGCTTCATTCAAACTAGAAAGCATACAGGCAGCTACATTTTTTATACAAATAAAACTTCAAATCAGATGGCAACAAACAAGAAATGCATATCTTCATCCTGCACGTAGCTTTCTATTCTAGTCATGTGAAGCAAAAGCAGAAAGTTAAATGGGGACAGGGACATTTTTTCTCGCAGTGTGGCGTGCGGTTTTTGGAAAGCACGGTGGGGAATTTTTTTGCTGAGGATGACCTATTTGGAACAATACCAGCAACTTTGGAAATGCCACTCTGGAGTTCAATCAGGCAAGTAACTAAAGCAAACTTGGGCAGGCAGGAGAAGAGAAAGTAATAAAAGACTATTTCATTTCTGACACTAATGGCCGTGCAGCCATCTGTTTGTTAGAGAATGGGCGAGGCGGAAATCTGCTCTTCATCCCTTGAAGGATGGTTTCCCTAGATTGACTGTGGTGCACCAGTTTCTATGCTGACTGTATTTCTCTCTTGTTGGGGTAGGTTTTTTTGAGGATATTGGCTTCTGTAGTGTGGGAGAGGAATGTAAAATGGCAACTGGAGAGAGGCGGGTGGAAGTGTCCTCAGCCACTCCGATGCCAGTGCAGGGGACCCCTCGCCACAGCGTGGGGCAGTGGGTGCAGGCACTCAAGCACATGGTGCTGCCGCCTTTCCCCCAAAAATTTTCAAGATAAGAGTGAGAGGACAGATTTGGCAGATTATCTGTTCTGGCACAGAATTCATGTTTAATGTCAGCCAGCAGATAAGGCAGCAAGCTTATTATTTAGCTAACAGGTAAAGCCTTAGCACACAGTATTAGTGAGCACAAACAAACCCTCCTCTGAACCTGTCATTATTTGCAAACTTACCCAGAGTCCAGGACCACTGCTAAAAAGTGAAGGGCAGTAACAAAAGCAACTAACACAGTTTCACTCTCCATAAGTATTTGTCCAGCTTTTGCAAATCAGCTGCGAGATCCATGTGAAGCAAAATTTACCCCATAATGTTAAAAATAGGCTTCAGTTAAAAGCCTGTCTTGTTCAATGGAGCAATACTTATATTTTATTTTACACAGCTAAAGTAACATTTATACAACAATTAAAGCTTACCATTGCTGTAAGACCGAAAATTTCCTACAAATTTTATGTATTCATATGTTGGAAATTCCTTTGGGTTCAAACTTCCTCTCAGAAGATGACAATAAAACTCTAGTTCATTGTCAGCTGGATTGTTAAAAGAAGAAGAAGAAGAAATAAATATACTATTTAAGCTAAACACAACCAGTGGTGTCTTCCAACCCCAATCTTGCAACTGGCAGCACAAAAGCAGCTTGTTAACACTCAGAGTCCTATATACCAATGTGTTCTACCTTGCAGGCTCTGAAGCCTCTGCAAAGAAGCACCTTGGAGTGATGTGGGTTGTTCAGTGCTGTGCACAGGTCTGCCTGCAGCTCAGGGAGAGCCTTTGAGACTAACTTACCGCTCTCTTACACCACCTTCATCATACAGTTACGCTACCATAGCATCATTGTAGAGAATGAGAGAATTGGATCCTTAGTTTATAGCTTTTTTTTCCCTATTTAGGCTTTTCATGACTCACAGCTGTTCTACATCTTGTGTTGGAAAACTATGCCTAATTACCTCAAAATATCTATTAAATTAGCTTTAGCAGATTAGCTATCAGCTGCAGGATTTGTATATATAGTAGATTAAGCAGCTGTACATCTTACATTATCATGTGTTTTCTGGTTTCCTACGTCTTACCTCCTAGAGAGAATAAGGGTGAGGCAAGTAAAATAGTTTTTAAGAAAACAAAATTCAATTTGAAAAAGAATTGCAATGATTTTACTTTTCAATTCTAATGCAAACCAAAGATATGTGCCATTAGCACATCTCCAAACAGGGTGAAATATCAATTAAGATGTGATCTGTCTCAGGCAAATTCTCAATTTCCATCAGCTAACCTATTTGCCTTAGCTGTCTCAAAAGATACGGTATTTAATAATTAACATAACTGCAAGTAGTCTTAGCCTAGTAAAATAAAGGCAACGAGTTTCATTTAAAAATAGTACCAAAGGGTCATTCCAGGTAGCAAGGCTATGAACCTGCGTTTTATTTTGCATATCACATAAAAACCTCTGTCTCGGAGAAAATTTTTTATTCTGCCTTTGCTTTTTCAGTTATGGGGAAAGATAAAATAAAAACTTACTTTTTAGGTAATCTGATGAGGCAGAATCCGTCATAAGCATACAAGAAGATAACATCTTATAAATTTCTGAATGTTCTTGTTCTGGGAGGAAATTTAACAAATTCTGATCCAAGACATCACACTGCAAAGAAAAAGAACCTTTGAGAGAAATAGAAATATCACCATGAGCAATGCTAGCAGAGATGTGCAGCAATGCAGATATGAAGCCTGTAGCAGTTGACAGGAGTTTTCCCACTGATTTCCAGGGACTCCTCACAAAGCCTAAACTAGGGGGAACTACTAGGCAAACTGAGTGGCTGCTTCTCCGCGGGCCAGTTCTCAGCTTGATTTTCAGCACTCGGCGATGCTCCTCTAATGTTTCTCAGATGCTTCAGGTATGACCATAGAATTAAATGACAGGACCTCAAAGTGAGATGGAAAACGGGTGCCTGGCTCCCCATACTACTCACCAGCTCCATGCATGGGGCTATGTTGGATCATCACAGCTTGCTCTCTCCTTAGCATACCCTGACTAGTGGGAGCAGTGGGGCTGGATGTCACCCTGAGCCACTGGCTCCGGGAGCTGAGTCAGTCCCGGATCCAGTCTCTCCCTGGGGGAATGCACTCACCTCCTAGGATGTGCCCTTGGGGTGGCAGCTGTTGCTCCTTGCTTCCTGCCTCCTGGCAGGTGGGAGCAGGAAGAAGGGTACTCCCCAGTCTGGACATAGCTTTGCAGCAGCAGTAGTTATTGCCCGGGGAGGAGGACTTCATGATACCACCAGCACAAGCCTTGTGGCTTGCAGCTACACAGGCAGCTGGCATGAAGCTGAAATCCATCCGAAATCTAGCATCCGAGATTTGAGAACGGAAAGAGGAGATGGATTTGTGCGAAAGGCCATGACTGGGCCAGGGTGGAGAAGACAAGAGTCTGCCACAGGGCTGCCAAGAGAAAGGTC
Source organism: Dromococcyx pavoninus (assembly GCA_033558185.1). Lineage (NCBI taxonomy): Eukaryota > Metazoa > Chordata > Aves > Cuculiformes > Neomorphidae > Dromococcyx > Dromococcyx pavoninus. The sequence continues at coordinate 112,542 of JAUMJL010000687.1, forward strand.
TCGCCATGTTCTATATGGTGACTAAACTAAGGTAGAAGAGTTCATCTGAGAGGAAGTCCCGGGATAAAGTGACTCACTAATGGCATCGACTTATATCCATCCCACTTGAGACTACCTCGGGCTGAGCTAGCACACTGACACAGCTTTCTGTCTCATCAGAGCAGCTGCTATTAGACTGTATAGTCATGTCGAAAATGTGTTAGCCCTGTATGAGACTAGCAAGTTATTAATCATCATCATTTATTTATGTATTTACTTAAGATTATGCTTTGGTTTCCCTCTGCTTTCCACCCATGCCTGCTGTTCTGTGTGGAATTCCTGTTTAGAGCAATGAAACGCATCAAGTATACTTCAAAAATCAGAATGCTATGCTTATCTTGGTGCAATAATATATTACTTTAGATTATTACGAGCATTACACGTGCTCATTATGTGAATATTCCTTTTGTGATGAATACTTAAAAATTATTTCTGTGACTTTAGTATATACCTTATTAATATGCATCCTACTGATACTGCAAACAATTCAGTCCCTATAAATATATATAAAAACATTATATTTACACAAAATATAGTATATTGTTCATCTAATTTGGGGCATATGAAGAAAGAGCACCCGACGGGACACAGCAGTGGTGCAGTTTCTATTCAAGGCTTATGGTACAATCTCAGAAGAGTAATTTTTCCTTCTCATTCCTTTTCTACCTGTAAATGTTAGATAATGATACTTATCCACCAGTTTCACATAAGTCTCATGGGGGTTAATTAATCTCCTATCCACTCAGTAGTAGCTGCAGGAGGACTAGATGTGAGCTGTCACAGCTGCTCAAATGCATTATTGCTTCTTCAGTGACCTAAGGATATATTACCTTTCATCTCCATATTGAGACCTAACTCTGATTCAAAACCTGTTATCAATTTTGCAGTCTTTTCCATTTAAAGGGATAGCTGCAGAGGCCTGTAACTATGGGTATGGTAGGAGTCGCAAGACTTTTGTACCACATACCCTTCAGAGCAAGCTCCTACCTTGAGCACCAGCTATTCATTGATTTGTCAGTCCTGGCGTTTATATTTTTTGCCACCATCGTGTACCATATGCAGAATTTAATGTTTGGTTTGCATCTTTGCTGTTAGCAAATGCCAATTTAAAAAAAATGAATATGTAAAAAATGATAAAGTGTCTACTTCTTGATATATTCCCCACCTCTTGCCTCCAGCAGAGGTTAGGCACACATATAAAACCGAGCATGGAACAGAATTTCTGGATCTTGTACCTATCAAGGCTCCAACAATGTTCTTGAATCAATATGTCAATCAATAATATATTGACAGGTCAAATAGAGAGAAGGGAGCAAATATTCCATGGTCTCACTGGAGCCATAGGAAATGTCAGGGAGCTATTCAGAGCTAACTCTGCACCAGACCTGAAGAGCAGACATGTGGGGCCATGGCAGAAAGGTGATCAGAGAGATGGACAGAATTTGATCACCAGGGACAAAAATGCGTTAATTGGAGGGGAACATTTTACAATTTTGTCTAGTTATTCTAATTATTCTGCAGTGGGCAGTTCTGCCCTGCTAGCAGACACAGCGACAAAGCATTGCTAAATGAGACAGGCAATGTGCATAAAAGATAAATTACAGTTACAGTCATGGGCAGAGTTGTTAATGCATATTTATGCTGCTAAGCTTGGAATCTACTCTGCCTATTGGAAACTACTCTGTCCATTGGAATCTATGGATCCCACTAGCAGAAACTTCTGTTTAGCCCTGATAGCTTTGGCAGGCAAAGAAATAACACCTCTGCATACACAGATTCCAAATAGAATACACTGTAAAGTCACCACAAGTTCTGCAGTCATTTGATGTATAGCTTAAAAGTCTGTGGGCTATACTCCAAAATAGAGCTCCTTCCTCACCTTTTCATTGCTTTTTTGAGGGGTGAAGAGGAAGTATGATGAGCTATTCCTGCTGCAGGAAAAAAAAAAAGCAGGGAAACTGAGCAGCATGGTCACTACAGGAATGGGAAGCTGGAGGGCTGCAAATGAGACAGGCTTCTTTACCAGCAAACAAAAAGAATCAAGGCAGCTCTGCTCTGGTGTGCTGGGATTTGACCCCTGTATCAATCTGTATATCCTGGAGTGGTGCCCATTGCTACTCTGTAACAGCAACGCAGCATGGAAAACTTCTGTACACTGTATGGTGTTACGTGCCGGATTCTTCCACTGTGACATCTAACATACAGCACCCAACACAGCAGAGCAGCTGCCTGAGCTTCATCTGGGAGTCCCTGGGGAGAAAGAGCCCTTCCAGCAGAAGCTCAGCCCTGTCAGTGACCTCCCGCCTTCGCACAGCTACCTCCGCACTGATCTGTAAGGAGCCTCTCATGGGCAGGCACTGAGCACGGGCCCCTCAGCTGCAGGACTAAAGCTGGGTGAGAAGGACTCCACTCTCCCAGGCCGTGAGCAGGTGCGGCAACTTCTGCCCGAGCCCATGGACAGGCCATGTCCATTAGAAAGCTGCAGGTTGGAAATAGTCACTCTGCTGCCTGTGTTTAACTATTTCACTAAGCAAAGCGTGCAAGAAGGGACGGGGAGGACTCTCCTCCAGAGACGTGGTCGTAATGTACCATCTGACTGGCAAGTGCCACAAGTCGTGACGGGATTTCCAGGAGTTCACTTCACTTGAACCGTAGTCGGTCTCAACCATGTGAGCTAAACTTTACAACTAACCCTTGGAGTAGCATCCAGATCTTGTAAAAACAAACTATTTAGAATTACAACAGAGGAAGTTTGTGATTGGAAATGCCCTGTGGAACTTAGGGAGCTGTATTAGAAAGAATTGGATATTTTTATTCTCAGCACTAGTCTTCCATGATTTTAATGAAAAATAAATAATCCAATTAATTGATAGGGGATCTCAGAGACTCCTGCTCCATGTTCTGACTAGTTTTGCTTCCCTTTTGGTGCTCAAAGCAGAAGATTTAGAGTATTTTTTCCCTGCAGTCACAGAGGAGAAAGAATTGGTATTTTGTCCCTCAAACAGTGGCTGAATTAAGCTTACAAATAGATCCTGGAGGTAAACAAAATAAGCCACGTAGATTTTCCAGATAGGTCTCTGATCAGCTTTAAAAATTGAAAAGACATTCCGCATGGGACCAAAGCATCGAGTACGTACCAAACTGCACACTCAGCTGGGTCCCTGCCCATGGCCAGGGATTTGCCCACCTCTGGATGCACCCAGTCACTCCACAAGTGTGGGATGGTAGGGCATTTCTTAACCATTACTACTGCATCTGCTCTGAGAAGGTCTGTGGGAACACCTGCTCCACCTCTAACCCTGGCAGGCTGGTCCCTGGTTTGGGTTGCTACGTGCTGCTCCTCTGCAAATGAAAAGTAATGCCCATCTTAGTCCTCACTTTGGGCTGGATACCATGCACGATTGACTTTAGGAGGGAAAACCAATTTAGTCTCTAATGGCCAAACTCAGGAATTACGAACTTGAATCCATCTGTGTTCAGCCAGGGCTTAATGTTTTAGGCACAGGGTCTGAAATGTGCCTTCTTGAAGGGCAATATTTTCCTGCAGCACATCTACCATCTCCACTAAGTATCAGTATTTGGAAGGGATACAATGAAACCCCCAAATCATGAAAGACAGAAATATGAAGACCTAATGGACTGTATGGAGGACAGGGCACTCTCTGCCTTTGAAGTAAAGGCAAACGTCAGAAAATAGTGAACTACTGGTTTTCTCAAGTGTTGAGGATTAAAGAAAACTGAAATAGATAGATTCAGTTCAATCTGTTGTTGCATAGCAATATTCTTGAATTTACCCAGAGCTGCTGCCTTTCATCAAGTTCCTTTCGTCTCAGAAGAAAATAATTTTTGTTCATATTACAGCAAGGTAGTGTGTGTGAAATACATTTGTCTGGGTGAAAAACATAACATGTATTTCATGAAAAAGTAAAGGAGAGAAAAATAATTGTAATTTTCCTAATAACATGGGGGTGTGTGGTACAATAATCATTTGGCAGCTGTTTTTTTCTCCTGGGCACGTATTTATTTGAGACCAAGCTACTGAAAATGAGTGTGAGGATTAATCCTTAATTACTGTTCCATTTCTCCTAGAGCAGCCTTAGCAACAGGAGCAGGGTTTGGAGCAGTCCCTCTCCCCTGCTCCTCCAGCCCAAGCCAGTGCATGAAAGAGAGTCTCCCAAAGCAAGATCCAGCAGCCCACAGAAAAAACAAGCCGTGTGTGCTGGACCCAAGTGGTGAGCATCAGCTCCATCAGTGCCGCATGGGAGTGGGGTGCAGCAGGGTGCACTCCTCTTGGGAAAGCAAAGTTAAGCTGCAGGGGCAGCCTCAGCCGCAGCCACTGGCTAACTCCCACTGCTCTGAATTCAGAGGAAGTTTTTTTCTTTATCTCCCTGGGAGATAGAGCAGAATAAGGCCCTTAACGAGCTCCTGGTCAGGCTGCCAGTAGCAATAGTGCCATTCTCCCTAGCGTAGAAATCAGAAATGGAAAAGATCAGACAGGTCACCCTGTCCCTCCCCTGGCCAGAGCATTCCTGCAGAGCTTTTTCCATTCAAGCTGAAGTGCCTCATAGCAACAAAAACGTGAAGGATATGAATCAGATGGAGAGAGAGCGCACAACTGATCAACAGCAGCAGCCAGCATAACACAGGGACAAAACACCTTACTGCATTTTCAGTAAAGCACACGCACATCTTTTACATCTGTTCCTAAAAACGGAGGGCCCAGTCCTATGCTGTGTAGTAGAAAAGCCAATGCTGGAATTACTCACCGGTAAATGCCCTAGAAGAGGTGTAATGCTGTCAGACACATAGATGATGCTTCCACCTGTGGTTACAGCTATAATGAAGCCATCTAATGCCTAAGGAAAACAGACAAGTGGAGAATGCTTTAGTAGGAATGAGGGTTGTAAACAGGGTGTCTCACTGCGTGTTGATCAAAATGGTCTGACTTCAGCACCATATTGTTATCAAGTTGTAGGAACGTTATCTCAAATTGCAGAACAGTAATTCCCTGATTTTACAGTTTGATTTAACTTTTACAACACTCTTTGTAGTCTAGTAAAACCTACTATTGAAGCAACAAAGGGCTCACAGGAACATTTCATGTCTCAGTTTTTAAATTAATCACACATTTTAATAATGCAAAATGACTAAGACTGGATCTCTTGGAAGTTATTAAAATGAACATTTGAGCTCTGTGTAAATATCAAAGGACGATGAAAGGATGCGGTCCTATCTCAAAATGGTACGTCTCTGCAAACCCCATATATCTCAGTTTGTATTCATGTAATGTTGTATATTACTAGGCTTTCATGTAAGTAAAAGCAATGAAAATGATCAAATAATCCTTAGCCTGAGTTTTAATTGAGTGATTTATTTTAAAGGTCATGGTATTGGATTACTCACTCCGAGAGAAATTCACCCTTCTGCAGAGTTTCCCCTTCAATTTTGTCCCACCTTGCAATAGGTAGGAACCTTAGCCTTATCCCTTCTGCACAGGAGCTATTTCACCTTCAAAATTAGTTTCTTCTTTAGTCTGAGCTGCAAAGTTTTAAGCCAAATCTTGTTCAAACTTGAATCTAGGTACTTTTCCAGATCTAAAGCAAGATTTCACCTACCGCAAGCAGAACCCCTCCAAAAATTGAGTCAACAGTATGTGCTCAGAGACTATATCAAAACTTTTCCATTCTAACAGAGGAGTCAATGGTGACATTCCCTATGCCTTCAAGTGGAGCAGGTCTGGGTCCTTCCTGTCAGTCACTGCTGATCTGGAGTGGGAGTTGCCTGCAGTGTTTGAGCAGTTAGGGTACTGCAAGCATGACTGAATCAGAGCTGAGTTTGACTGTTCTCCAGAGGCAATACCTGGTCAGGAGACAGGTACTGCAAACGACCTGATCATGGTGACACGGCATTACAAAACCTTTCTGCAAATCCAGGCACGCCTCCAAGTCAGACTAGCAGTTGATCCTGTGAGCCACAGCACATCCTTCCCCCCTGCTGACTTCAATAAGGAAAAGAATTCTGAGAACACTGGAAAACGCTAATTTTTTTTTTTTTTTAAAAAAAGAAAAAGAAAAAAAGGAAACACAAAGCCTTGAATAAAGACACAAACATATGTTCCTTTTTCCAGAGAATGCTGAGCACCGACAACTATTTAAGTCAATGGGAATCTGCTGGTGCTATAATCCTTTGAAATGCAGGTCAATAACTTATACCCCTGTAGAATAGTGTGCGTTTAGCATCTCTGAAAACCCTCCAGCTGCTGTAGTTAGTTTAATTTTGTTAATGTAAGTGCAGAGAATATGTTTTTCTTTAGTGTAGTACAGTCAAGCTGTTTTCTAAAAAGCATGATAGCTGTTAACCCATAGAAGAGAGCAGTGGTTTCACAAGGCATCTGGATTGTGCACGTTACTATGGTGAGGGTTGTTTGGTTTGTTTTTTTTTAAATCAAGTCTTTATTTCATATCCAATGCAAATTATGCAAAGTGATTCACATCAGAATTTCATGGTAAAATCAAGTTAATGTACGCATTCGTAATTCTATTTTTATTTACTTGCAAGTGGTCCTTCCATCATTAGGAGGGCATGTATCTCTTCAAAGATTTCACTGCTGCAACAGTCCTAGATGGACAAACAAAGCCTAGTACCTGCTCCTATGTAATTTGATGATAGCCTTTCAATGGGGTAAGAAATGCCATTTTCAGGAAAGCTGATGTATTACTGCCATCAATAATGTTCTGATTCTTTTGCATCAGTGCTTGAAAAAATCCTTCCCATCTTTTAATAACAGGATGGGAAGAACTTCAAGCAGTCTTGTCCAAATGTTAATAAACCAAGCTTAGTAGAAAGGCAAAAAAGAAGAGAATGATGAACAGCTGGCTCAACAGGACATCTTAATACCCCATGTTATCTTGAAGGGCATGGAAAATCACAGTAGCAACAAGGTGATTTATAAGCTGGGAAACTAAAAGCAATTGTTTTTATCTAAAATTGTGTGGCACACAAGTAGAGTCAACAAAGGCCGAGCCAGTCCAGACAACTACCAATTTATTGCTATCCGAGGAAAATACTTCAGTGCAGACTGAAGGAGTTATGTGCTTCAAGCTACCACATACTGAGATGGGAATCATGGGTTGTTGGTTCAACACAAGTAAAGCACCTTTTCACATTGAACCAGGAGAGTCTCATCACAACGAACTGCAATGGCTGAGGGACCGGCAGCCCCTGGGGGCCAGCAACATGCCACGGCTTTGTGCTACCCCTCGGTGAATCAGGCTGCTCCCCAACATCCCCCCCTGCCCATGGCCAGAGTCTGGATCACGCCCCACGATCATGTAATTTGTGAGAGGAGGAAAAGGTTGTTCTCACAAGGACACTGCGGGGCCTTGCAACCTCCATGTTTAGTATGGGAGAAGATCCTTGCTGAGGAAGGTTCTAGCTATTACTGAGAGAGAAAAATAGATTTTAGCAGCTCATTTGCATTTCTTCTTGAACCTACATAAATGCCATTGAGTCACCTCCTTTCAAATCCCAGCTAGCATTAAAAGCACCTATGGTATAATTTAACGTAATTTAAAAAATACCATGGCAAAATAACCCTGCTTTTATTAGAATAAAAAGTGTTTGATAAGGGCCTTGAAAATCATTAGAGTGTAGTATTAACTGTATCAAGCTAAGACGAGCTGTCAGGTTTTATCTGCTTGCACAGCACCTAGCACTAAAGGGACAAGACACTGCTGCTTTTTAGGTGCTAGTCTGGCATAAATATCAAGTAACAATAACACCTTCCAAGAACAGGATGAAAACTGCCACGTGCCCTTTTCCTCACCTCTGTTTGTAAAAATAAAATGTAACCTATGATTTGAATATTTCCCCTGGATTTCATTTCTTGAGAGTCCCTCTGCAGCTTTGCAGGCTTTGCTGTGACAGCGGGGAGCAACGGCACCATCGAGAGCGAAAGCAACATGTGGGGCCTCCAATCCCTTGTCCCAGTGACAGCTCTGCTTGATGTTCAAATAGAGCAGTACTCAAAACGTCCTCTTTTGGAACTGCAGATGACATTTTATTCTAAAAACAGGGGCATTTTCATGACTGCTAGACAAAATTAGGAAAGGTATATATAAATATTCACCTCTAACATCAGCTGGGTGAATTCTTCATTGCTGAGAAATGAAGGCTTCCAGTCCTGCTGAATTTCAGAAATCTCTGTCTGTGCCGAGACTTCTAGACAAATAAAACATATCAATTTTTTTAAATTCAAAGAAACTTGTATCTTGCAAGTCTATAGGTGAGTTGCTATTGAAAGATAGAAATCAACTTTATATTAAAAAGTGACAATTTTCAAGCACAGGTTTCGTGTACAGAGACAATAATGACTACCTAAACCAGGCCTGATCCTGAAAAGTTTTCATGCAGCTCAGCTTGAACCGACCTCAAGGGAGCCTGTATTCAGATAGCCACGGGCTTCAATCAGCCTTACTTAGGTATTGATCGAAAGATAAAACCACTTTGCATGAAATGAAAATCAAGGCAAGGATTAGCACATGTCATATTGATATTTACAATTTACAGCTTCAAAATTAAGATGCCAGAGAGCTAGGGTTCAGCCTGCAGCTTCTGTGCCAAATAGGGAGCAGCAAGAAAATGCCTTTAGAGGAGTCCCAAAGGACTGTGACCCCAAGCAGCAGAGCTACTGCTTCATTTTCCAAAATATGAGTGAAACATGAGCGTTTGCAGCAGCCTTACACTGGAGCTGCTGTCCCTCCTCTCTCCTGTGTCTACTGCCAGCCTCACAGTGCAGGGCTGCCCAAGAGAGGGAACAGAGTACCAATGCCTCATCCCAAATCCTGTATGGAGTGGAGGAACTCCTGGGCTGTCAGCCCATGATACACCAGGGGATTTTGCCCTGCTGTTGGCCAGTTCTGGCCCCACAGCAGCCTGAGGTTGCTCGCACCAGGTTCCAACACACCAGGGTAACAAGTCTCAGCTTCACGCAAACTGGGGACCATACCAGGATGCACTGAGGTGAGCTGTTTCATTCAAAAAACAGCCACTCACATTAGCTCAACCTGAATCAGAGTCATAGGGGGCAGATAACTCAGAGAGACTTGCACTTGGAAAAAATTAAAAGTTTCCACTCAAGCTTTATTAGGAGAGATGCAGCCATCTGCTTCTACCAGCTCTGCACTCAGTTTCTGCACTGCTGGGGGCTGTCACTGACAGCATGATGGCTCTCCACAGCCCCTGTGGTCCATACTGAGGTCTCAAAGCCAGACTGAGGAACAAGGTTTCAAAACCAGACTGAGGAACAAGAGAGTTCAGCCCCAATCATATTTGCATTATACAGTCTCAGAATATAGGATCCATAGCTTGGAAAAGCTGATATATACAAGAGAGTGATTGTTCAAATAATTACTTGAGATTTGGGAGATTCTCTGGATTATAAAGAAGGAGACTGTTCATGAAGCAAAAAATCTGAAAATTGACCTTCTCCTTTATAACTAAGATCTTGGTTTAACCTACCAAATGAAAGGGAAATGTAATTGAATAAACGAGATCCAAAGTACAATGACGGCAATAAACATTTTTTAATGCTGATGCTTTATATTATACTGGGTGACCACTAATCCAGGTTAAAAATAGATACCATTTGCTTTTTTTAGCAAGTGCACAAAACCCAGTCACAGTTTGACCCAATTGCTGGGGAAAGATTTGTGACTGTTAGCTTTCTTTAACTAGTTGTTCTTCCAGAAACAAAGTCCCTTTTGGAGTACATTATTTGGGCTATCAGCTAGACTTGTGTACACCTATTCAAATCTTGTGTTATTGTTCTTGGTTTTATAATTAAGCGTGTTCACATCCTACTTTACTCTGCCTTGGGCAGCTAAAAAGAAAAAAAGATATGTTATTACTGCCATTTTTTAATAGGTATATACAATTATTAAACTTGAGATGTACCAGTCATGCCCTCCCTTATGAAATCATCTTGTCTGTGGCAAAATTCATTTAAGGAGAAACTGAACTCTAACAACAGAACCACTACAATTATTTCCTCAGTAAGTTTGACATTTGTGTTTCTGCGATGTTGGGAGTCATGATATAAGAGCTTTTATGGTCTTTTCTGTTTCTTCAGACTTCTCCAGGGAGCAAGGACTGGAGGTACTGGATGAGTGAAGGCAAGCCTGATGATGTGGTGCATCAGCTCACAAGAATCCTTTCTGCTTTGTGGGACCAAGGACATTACCCATGGTCAACTGTTGGAGCCTCTTACTCACACAAGCACAGCAAGAAGGTCTCATTTTAAATCAGTGCCCTGATTTATAAGGGAGAAGCGTTTCAGTTGTCCACTGCTGGCAGATGTCCACGTGACAGGGAGCCTATAATGCCTGTTCCTCCCATCAAATAGAAACTCAAAAACTAGACCAGATCAACAGGATCAGAAATCTCCTCTGCACTCTGTGACGTTACATTTCTAAGGAATTTAACTGGACTGCTGTGTGCATTTTAAAAAATAAACCCCTGGCTTTCCGAGGCTGAACTTTACTATTGTGACTGTATGCTGTGCAAATGTGACATAGCTTCTGCTTGTGCAAACTGGGTGAAGCACATCAGCTAACTATGGATGCAATTTGCTGAAGCTGACTTCAAAAACTGGGGCCTTTTCTGGTCTGAGTTTTCTGCTCACTGTGGAAAATTGAGTCCTACACAGTCCACTGAGGAGCAGGGGGCTGAACAGATTGCTTCCCCACAGTTTTCTGCAGAGGCGCTGGGCCGATTGCTTTCTTCTTCTGCACAGAATATTGCAAATTTCAAGGAAAGTAATCTTCCTTCTGGCCCCAAATCTCTCTTGTTCAAAGCATCTATCTTCATATGTGCTGCAGGGCAATGCTGCCCTTCTTCCCTCAGTTCCTGCCATTTGCCTCTTTCTCTAGCAAGTTGACTCATTCTCAACTAAAGAGCAGCTGAGGAGATGGATTTGGGCAGCACAGTGCCTGCAAATTATGTTTCTTGATAAAAAAAAATCTTATGTTGGCACTTTTAGGCCCTTTGAGCCATTCTGACAATTACTGAAGGAAACAGGATATTGTAGTGACCCTCTGTGAGAAGCAGCAGTTAAATCTTACCATTGTGTTTCTGCAGAAAGCCAATGACTTTTTCCAGCACGGTAGTTTTGTCCATTTTGCGAGTGTTGCCTGGAAGCATGGAGCTGAGCTCTTTGATGAGAACATTGAACTGATCACGCCTCTTCTTCTCAGACTTGTTACGCGAAGCCCTGTAGACAGGGGGTGGAAAAAAAAAGATGAGCAGACTAAGAGGAAAGTCATCGTGTACCTGCTCTTTGCAGCATATACACGGAAATTAGCTTGCGGTATGCCTCAGTGTGTGATTATTGATTCTGGCTCCAGCAACGCAGCAGAGACAAGTAGGAAGTAACTGTTCCTACCTCCTGCTCTTGTCTTTGGGCCCCCTTTGGAGTCAGACAGGGAGATGGAGGCTCTGCTTGCCCCTCTGTGCTGCCTCTGGATAGTCTGGTTGAGCCTATCAGGTCAGCATTAAGCCTGTAGGTGAAGGAGTTCTATCCACCTCCTAGGCATGAGCAGGATCTCGAAAGCTCACACAGGCTCTGAGGAGGTACTCAGAGCAAGAAGAAATAGTGAAATCATCTATAAAGGAAAAGAGTGGGGACTGGCAAAACTATGGGTCACACCCATCTGTGCAGTTTTAACAGGAGAGCAGGACCCTGGTCTTACAAGGAGCTGCTGATGGAACTGGGCTTGTTTAGTCTTGAGGAGAGAAGTTTGATGTGAGATCTTATTATAATCTTACAACAACCTGAAAGGAGGTAGTGAGGTGGGTATTGGTCCCTTCTCCCAGGCAACAAGAAATGGGGCAAGAGGAAATAGCCTCAAGTTGTGCCAGGAGAGGTTTAGATTGGATTATAGGAATAATTACTTCACCAAAAGGGTTGTCAAGCATTGACACAGTCTGCCCAGGGAAGTGGTTGAGTCATCATCTCTGGAGGAATCTAAAAGACATGTAGATGTGTTGCTTAGGAATATGGTTTAGTGGTGATCTTGGCAGTGCTAGGTTTATGGTTGGACTTAAAGATCTTAAAGGTCTTTTCTAACCTAAACGATTCTGTGATACTGTGGTCCTGCAGCTTAGGCACTGCACTGCAGCTGTGTCCACCTAGAGGGACCTGCCTGCTTTTCGTCATGATCACCTCCAAGCTGGCTTACAGAGAAAAATCAAGCTGCTGTCTTCCACTCACTAAGATCATGAACCTGAGCAGAGGTTGCTGCATCTCTCATCTAGTTAATGTGCCACCTAGTCCAATCTCCTTTCCAAGATGACAAGGGTGAACAGGAAGGAGATCATCAGCATATCTCATTTCACCATGGACTGGGTTTGAGGCTGGGATATGTTCCCAGGCCTGGGGGCTCAGCAGTGCTAGCAGAGGTTTTCTGCTCTCCCTTAATATCTGTGTGCCACTGGCAAAATAGCTTGAGGTCATGGTGCCCTGACTCTTTAGACGTCAAATGGGGACTCTGCAGCTTTCTTAATAATTTTTTTCTGTTTAGCTTGCAGACTCCACAGAGAGAGCTTGCTTCTGCCACTGTGTTTGAAGAGCCCATAGGAAGAAAGGACTTGATTTCATTTGGGGTGCTTTGGCACCATCATAATACTGTCATTAAAGCTGCTGATAATCTTTTCAGCATGTGCACTTCATTTTTTTAAAAATTATATGTCAACCTATACAAAACCAAGTGTTTTCTGAATTGTTCCCATGAATACGACAATCATTCTACTTGGTTTCACTCAGACTTCTGTAGCCATGTAGCTACGTGAAAACAGAAATAAATATAACCCAGAAGGTTTATTTGTTCTTCTGAAAGGTCCTCAAGCAGACAAGATTTGCCTTGTTAATTATGTAAACATCTAAAAATCTGGTTACATGTATATAGGAAAGGAAAGCCAAGATCTTGGCTGGTTCACACTCTGAGTTTCTCAGTCCCAGCTAACTCTATTCTACCTCATAAGCAGCTCTGGATGCACACTGCTGAAAATCAGAGCAGAATTTAGCCCAGTGTCTACATCCCCTCCAAGGACCAGGATGGCAAGAAACATTTTCAGCAGAGAAATCACAGCAGAGGCTTCTGGATGTTAATACAAAGGGGTAATTTTTGTTTGCCTTGCTCTCAACCCTGAACACGCTTGGAGATACACTGGATAGAAGCCAACATTTGATTACTTTACAGCTTTGAACACAAGAGACTGGGTGGATACTGCCTGACTGATTTCAGCCTGTTCTTATTACAGTGCAAAAGGCTGTCAGAACAAGATGTGAAAAGCTCCAACCTTATCCTACTTCTGTACAGTTCAAGGAGACATTAAAAACATCAACATTTTACTTCCTCATAATTCAATCCTCAGTTCACTTTAAGCTTAAAGAGTCTTGATCTCCCTGAAAATAATATAAAAAAACTATAAGAAAGGTGTTGCTTTTGTTTTAAAAAAGATGCATTGATAGAAATACAAAATATCTATTTTTAACACTTGACATTTTATTCAGAAAGGAAATATAAAAACTCGTCTAGTGGAAATAACTCTGCCAAGTTCTGAATCAATGATCACAGTAAAATCTTAAAAAGGGAAAAAAAATGAGACAGACTCTGCCCTCCACCCACCCCCCATTAGGTCATCTAAACTATCCCTACACAGTTGTAAATGCGTTGTTCAGTCCAGTTGTAAATGTCTTAAATAAAGCAGTTTTCATCACTTTCCTTGGAAGATTATTTCCTAGCCTTATTTACTTCACTGCTAGGGCATGTTATTTACAATAAGTCAAAACTGTCTCTCTCTTAATTGCACATTATTCATCCCAGTTGTCCTACTTCATTGCTACTCAAAAAAAATTACAGCGTGTTCAAGGGGGAGAAGGGGACACAGCATGAATAAAATCTGAATTTTTAGTGAATACATGTAAAGACAATAGAGGATAGCCTGAATTCAGAATAATCAAATTCAATTTATAAACAGTCTTTTTTATTCTCTTATATATTTGCTGCTTTGTTGTCTCAATGAGAGACTGATACTTGCTGACTAGCAGCCATTACATCTTGCTGGTTTATAATTACATGTGACTTTACAGAAAATTTCATATTCCTTTTGCAGTCCAGTGAGATATTTTATATATGAATCAAAGCAAGTAATATCACAAACCTTCATTCAAATTCTTAAATCTACTTTTTATTGAAGTGGAAAATTTCAAGTGATAGTCTTCATTTATTAAGCCTTTTCTAAAGGTCCACTTCAAGCTGATTTTGGTTAGAATTTGGAAATTAGTTGAACTGGAAAAAAATTAACTTAAAATAATTGGCTATTATAGCAAACTAAAAAAAAGCAGATAGAGAAAAAGTGCAGAAAGCACACTTTTTCTTTGAAATTAATAAATCTATAAAACAAAACAAACCTAATCTAGCATCAAAGGCTCAACAACGAAATGATGGTTTCTGATCTCTATAAGATCGAAAGACCCTAAATTGGTCTTTGATGCTCCTAAGTGTGGTGCCATCACATCCACATCTTAGTCCTCTTGTCTTTGAAGTGAGGTAGTGCCTTAGGGAGTCAGACAAGGCAGAATGGGGCTCAAAATTAGCATTACAGTGGAGGAAGCGCTATACATCTTGCCCGAACATTAAACTCTTGGCACAAGGGTCAAAGTGCAGGTGCCTCTCCTCATGGACGGAGGTTGGAAGAGGATGGAACCTCTTCTCATGTCTGTAAAATACAACCTGCATGTGCCTAATACATTGCAGCACATAGGAAAAGTGGGGGGGAGTGGTGGTGGAGGAAGGGGGGATGTCTGTAACCTTAGAAACTCAGCTCCTGCCTTGGGTCCATCCCCAAAGAGTTAGATGCAGTTATTTCCAGTCTCACCTACTTTTAACATAGAAAAGGAGACAAGATAACAACTTTCTTGGCTCTTTTTTTTTTTACCCTCATGTTTCTCAGCACTGAGTGGCCCAGTCTTTATATCGAATTGAAGAAAATAAGGAAAATATTCCCCTCATGGCATGGGACAGATGAAAATCCTCACTTTTCGAGACACAAAAGCAGAAAGTCCAACCAATGGCTTGTCCCAAGTTTGACTCTCTTTAAGGCTTTGGAAGAAAACGTGCAGCTTTTAAATGAATCCGAATGCTTTTAGTACAATATAGTAACTTCATGAAGCCTCTCATGACCTCAAGCTTAATTTCAAATTTAGATTTATTTATAAAAGGCAAAATGTATTTAAAGTTTAAAGAAGTGATTTCACTTCTTCTTTTTCAAAGTCATTAATTTCTTATCTACCTTGATAGAGGCCTGCCCTGGGGCATAACAAAAATTCCCTCCAGGAAGAAATGACATGAAAACCATACCAGATGGTGATGACAATGATCAATCGCTCATAGCAAGGATACGTGTTATCCTATTTTTGTCTTATATGCATTCATTTAATAATTTGTGGAGTTTTTTTGTAAATAATTAGCACACAAATATCTTGAAGATAATCAGGTCTTAAGCATATAAGGTGCTGATGCTAGGTGGGGTCCCTGCTTCCCCATTCCCTGTTCCCGGGGCTCTGGGGAAGCATGACACCTCCCGCTGTGCTATGCCTTCTCTCAAGAGCCATCTCTTTGCAGCATGGCGGTGGGAGGCACCCCTTCCCTGAATCCACCTCCTCCTCTGGCCCCAGGTGTGTGCCTGGTTGACAGACGATTGGGCAGAGCTGCACACAGAGTTTTACCCCATGTCGACCCTCTCCTGAGTGTGAAGCCCCTGGTGAAGAGCAGCAGTGGCACAGCTCTAGGGCTGGCAGGTCCCTGGCCTCAGCAGATCACACCTCACAGGTGGTTAGGTCAGCGCTTTGCTCCTGGTATGAAAAGGGACCTTCTGCAGCCTGAGCACGCATGCTTTAAGCAGGGGGGAGCAAAGGGGAAGAGATGAGCTCAGTTGCAGCCTGTGCTGACCTATATTGGTGAGAAAAAGCTGCGGGGAGGAAAGAAGCGGAGAAGGAATCAAAAGAGATGAAACTGGATCAACTAGTTGTGCCTGGACTGGAAATACTCTCATTAGAGGGAACCAAGGGGAAAAATGTGGGCAACCCACAGCTCCATCTAAAGCAATTAAACTGCTGGCTGCTGTACTGATAACACAACCAGGAAAAAAAGCCTCAAATGCTTCCAAACAGCTTTTCTGCAGATGCCAGTCAGAACTGACAGTTATTAAGAGTTTTATTGCCGCGGGTATTCTGCCTTGAAACACACCCTTTCCCTCCCCACGAAATGTTCACAACAATTTCCAGAAAACGAGGACTTGATGATGGAGTGCAGAACATATGGGAATAAAGGTTTCTGCCAGTTTAGGGCTGACACAGCACTTTTCGTGGTCTT
Source organism: Dromococcyx pavoninus (assembly GCA_033558185.1). Lineage (NCBI taxonomy): Eukaryota > Metazoa > Chordata > Aves > Cuculiformes > Neomorphidae > Dromococcyx > Dromococcyx pavoninus. Next base: position 129,014 of record JAUMJL010000687.1, read on the forward strand.
TCTCTGTTCTGAAGGTAACTTCTAGGTGTTTTCATTATTGTAAGACAGGCATTGCTGAATAAATAATCATCATAATAAGGAAAAAAACCCACTTCTTTAGTTCCTTTTCTTCTGCAATATGTTTTTTTAAAAAAAATCCACATTTTTGTACATTCGGGAAGCTCAGATGATGTATTATAGTGGCAGAAGTATGTTGTTCATTCTTCAGTTCTTGTGTTCTGCAGTAATGTGAAGAAAACGATCAATACCTCGGCTTTTTTGACATTTTCCACAGGAAACATTGCTATATTACTTTCTTCTTACAGGGTAGCTGAGAATAGGAAACTGTGAGATGGCAGTTTTTCAAGTTGTGCTTGGCTGTATTTTACACTCTCTTTCTTTGATTAATTGATTATGGATAAAACAGCAACTGCAGCAACAAACAGTATCAAGCTCATCACAAGTTAAATAGAGAGTTATGAAAGAAAAAGTGCTCACCTCTTTGCCCTGTCTTTCTCATCTTCATCCATTAGATTGTCTAAGCAGTTTTTTCTGTTGAAGGAATGCAAGAATCATTATGAATTGTCATTTTGTTAGCTCTACTTGCAGGTTAATCTCAGAGTTGGTCTATTTCATTTTAATAACAGAGTGAAGATATCCAGGTCAGATAAATGTGTCAACAGTGCTTTATGCCACAGTCCTTGATTTTACAAAACATCTATTGTGAATAATGTTATTCTGGAATATCACACAAGCCTTAGAGGCTCCAGACAGGTTTCAAGGCTCCCAAGCACAACATGGTATGCCAGCACAGTGCAAAATGAGCCACTTCTTGGGGGATTTTTTTCATGTGGAGGTTACTCTCTGCAAACTTCCAGGCTGGATGAACCATGGGGTCTGTCCAAGGTTAAAAGGTATTTTCAGTGACCCCACGTTCCCCCCAAAACCATCACCAGTGCAAGAGCATTACTGATGCCTCTGACTCCTCAGGTGGAACTTCCTACTAGAAGGCTCTTCATTCTCCTCTGTGGGCCCTCACCCAAAGTCAAAAGAGAAGGCAATTCCTCTACTGAATTATACCCCAGATTGAAGAGGTCCTCATAAATCCCACTACCTAAACTGCACTGTGAAAAACACCCTCCCCTCTAGCAGTGAGTGTGGGCACTGTGCCATCCCTGTCACTCTTTTTGTTGATCTTCACCAAAATGGTGTGACCTGCCCTCAGGTTTATGGTCCAATTGCTCTGGCAGTTGGAGCTGTAAGGAGATCCTCAGTAACACTTGTCACTAGCTCATCGCCTACCCCTCTTTGCTATGTGGCCTTAGGAGAAGCAATGTCTACGCTGTAATGGCTTCAGCCGGAGGAGGAAGAAGAAGCCCCGTGCTGCTGCAGTGTCTCATGGCACCTCACACCCATGTCTGGCACAAAAGCCACATGCTACTACATCCCACACAAATATTTCCCTGACTGGCAGCAAAAAGCCACTACAAACCTGGATATTGTCAAAGCAGCAGTGTAATGACAGGCAATGATAACACTCATTTTCAAAAGTCAATGTTTCTCATTTAATGAGTTCTCAGCATGTAAGATGTGAATAAAATTGGGGGGGGGCGTTACTTAGGCATTGTTAGGCGTTATTTAATTCCATGGTATTTTCCAGATAAATCATATGGAAATTAGCCTGTTTAGATAACATTTTATGACAAAACAAGAGTGAAAACTTATTGATAGTAAGAACAGTGAATAAATTTCCTCCTTCTGCTATGAGTTCTCTTACAGCAATATTCCACCTGTTCATTACTCAACGAACATGAAACTAGTGTTTTATCAAATATAAGAGTAATGAGGAATTAAAACCACAGATTATTGTTTGGAGGGTAAAAACACTACTTCATGGCAAAGCATAAACAGGAAATACGAAGTCCAAGGGAATGGCTTTTTTAGTCATAACTGCCAAATTTAAGTTGCCGAATTCTATTATATAGAACAAAATAACAAATAATACCATGTAGTTTTTAGATGTTTTTTTCCAGACATTTATTTGGTCTTGCAAAACCGCCAAATCAGCCACATCACAACCCATATTTTAGATTACGAAAATTTACAGACCCTCCCTAAATTTTACTTACTGAAGTTTTACAAATACTTTAGGTGGTTATTTGCCCAGTCCCAGAATCAGATTTCTGGCCCAAGTGTGTTTTCAAATAATTCAGGCTAAAATGTAGTGACAAAATTCAGTGGGTTTTGCTGTTATTTATTTGCTCACTTACTGCAACTAAAATGTTTACCTATGTTACGCAAGAATAAAGACGGCATCAGCAATATGGCAAGGATTAGCATTTAGAATTTCACTGTCTTTCTTTGCTAGACCTTTGCTCAAAATGCACAGTTGCGTGGACCCTTGTTGAGTCTAAGGTATGACAAGCAAAATGGGGCAGTGTCAGCAGAAGAAGCTCCTTTCTCTGAATCACTAAAGATCTTCCTCTGTTGCACCAAGGCCTCCTCTGGTTGTAACAGATTCCCGGTAGAAAGCAGGAATAGGAGGACGAGTGCCCTGGGTGGCTCTGAGGAAGGATGGGGTTGGATGGGGCAGTCAGCATCAGTGCTCCTCAGCCCTGGCTGTTTTGGAGAGGCCCAACGTACCTAATGGAAAACGGCTTCCTACAGCTGTACCCGATTAACTGTCACGGAATTACACTGCCAGGAAGCCTCTACCCTTATGAGAGAGCAACAAGTCTAACTGGTCTGTTCTGCCAAGGATTTGGCTAGAACTGTAAAGCAATTCATGGCCAACTTCCAGTAAACAAGGTTCCTCACTGACTGACATGAAATTCTGGACCTGCTGTGCTGTCAGTAGCGTTAAACAGTATCTAACTGTCATTTTGCTTCTGTTTGCTCACCCAGCAAAATCTCCAGAGCACTGTAAGCAATCCTAACAGCATTTGCCAGTACATATGTACCACATGAAATTGAAATTGTTCTCTATAAGATAGATATGGCAGGGTATACAACTGCTGCGAACCCTCTTCTGAGGCATGCTTACACCTGAAGGAGAAACTCATGGCATGGAGCTTAGGTATGTGTTTAGTGCAACCTTCTTGCTTCACATTATTTTCCCAGTCCTTGAGCTGGGAGGAATACCAAATAGAAAATGCAAAAACTATTCTTTCATCCCTGTCAGTGCCTGGTTTAAAAGACAAGGTTCATTCTGGTTCATTGCAATGACAGTAAATGTCATCATTTTGTGCTCCTGCAAAGAGATGACTGAAAACAACCAAGTGGCACAAGGATTTCTCAAAATTTGAACAATCCTTTCATGCTAACAAAATGAATTCAGAAAACAATGGGTAACAACACACGATGTAACTCGTGCTCATGCAGTATTTAATAGTGTCAGTTACATTTGGACCTTCATTAATATCATCATTATCAACAAGGAGTGAAGATGGTATCACTCAAAATGATGGGAAGTATCTGGAACAAGGAGAAAGCTCATGCACTCCCACCATGATGGTACTCAGGCACACACACAGAAAGATGCATCCCCACAAGCAGGGAGGAGGGGCATTTTGGAAACCAAAAACTGGCTAAAGCTGTTAATTGTGTACCCCCAGCTTAGTTATCAGATGAAGAATTATAGCACAAACATCCCCCTGACATTCATTCATACAATGCCTGGGAAAGAAGTTATTCAGGCAGAGTGCCAGCTCACTCCAGGGACTCTCCAGAAGAAAGGCTGCGTATGTTTATTTTGATACAGTCTATTCCCAGTGGACACAGAGCTTGCATTATAATCATCTGGCACTGATCACCTTATTCTGCACTGGAAACATGTTTTTTAGAGAGTTAAACTACTGCTCTTCTGCATGGGTGAGGTTTGTTTCTCTCCTTCCTGCTCTACCGCTCGTAAGGTTACGCTATAAAATGACTGACACTCAAATAAATGCAAGTACTCAGCTCTTGATTTCCCACTAAGTTGCCATGTGGCCAGCGAATCTCAGTTCCTACAAACCAGTCTGATATTTAAGAAGAATTTTGAATCATATTTGTTTAACAGGGAGCTGGCGGGGAAGCTTGCCAAGCCACTCTCCATCACTCATCAGAAGTCCTGATTAACAGGGAAGGTCCCAGATAACTGGAGGCTTGCCAATGTGACATACATCTACAAGAAGGGCTGGAAGGAGGATCCAGGGAACTACAGGCTATCATCAGCTTGATCTTGGTACCATGGAAGACTATGGAGTAGTTCGTCTTGAGTGCGTTCATCAGGTATATGCAGGACAACCAGGCGAAGAGGCCCAACCAGCATGGGGTCATGAAGAGCACGTTCTGCTGGATCACCCTGATCTCCTTCTATGACCAGGTGTCCCGCCTAGTGGATGAGGGAAAGGATGTGGATGTTACCTACCCGGACTTCAGGTAAAGCTTTTGACACTGTCTCCCACTGCATTTTCCTAGGAAAGCTGGTGGCTCATGGCTTAGAAAGGTGTGCTCTTTGATGGCTGGATCTGGACAGGATGAATTGATGGGCACAGGCTAATTCTATGAGATTCAACAAGACCAAGTGTTGGGTCCTGGAGTTCGGTCACAACAACCCCGTGCAATGCTACAGGCTTGGGGAAGAGTGGCTGAAAAGCTGCCCGGTGGAAAAGGACCTGGGGGATGTTGATCCACAGCCAGCTGAATCTAGAGCCAGAGGTGTGCCCAGGGGGCCAAGGCCAATGGCATCCTGGCTTTTAATAGAAATATTGTGGCCAGTAGGGCCAGGGAAGTGATTGTGCCCCTCTACTTAACACTGGTGAGACCTTGCCTTAAATACTGTGTTCAGTTTTCAGCCCCTCAGTACAAGCAGTACATTGAAGTCCTGGAGCATGTCCAAAGAAGGACAATGAAGCTGATGAAGTGTCTGGAGCACAAGCCTTATGAGGAGCAGCTGAGGGAACTGTGGTTGTTTAGCTTGGAGAAGAGGAGACTGAGGGGAGACCTTATTGCTCTCTACAACTACCTGAAAGGAAACTGTAGTGAGGTGGATGTTGATCTCTTCTCCCAAGTAACAAGCAATGGGACAAAAGGAAATGGCCTCAAGTTGCACCAGAGGAGGTTTAGATTGGATAGTAGGAAAAATTTCTTTTACTGAAAGAGTGGTGAAGCATTGGCACAGGCTGCCCAGGGAAGTGGTGGAGTCACCATCCCTGGAGGTGTTCAAAAAGTGTGTAGATGTTGCACTTTGGGACATAGTTTAGTAGGTATGATGGTGTCTGGCTGGCAGTTGGACTTGATCTTAGATATCTTTTCCAACCTTAATGATCCTATGATTCTATGAACTCAGCTGAATTAAATTAGAGACCTAAATCTCCTTGGGATGTGCCTGAGGAAGCCTGGCGACAAATCAGTGTTTGTGCTTCTCTGGCCCTGTGCCAGGCAGCTAGAGGAGCAGACAGGGCTTTTCCTCCCCTTCCCACTCCGTCATGGTGGGGTGTCTGCCTCCACCACTCCCCAGGCCTGCTTGGGCTATTCAGCCACTTGTCCTGTATAGGGCACGTTCAGCCCTGGGGAGAGTGGTGCTGACCACCATGCCTTGGCGTTGCTTCCTATCCACTACAGATACACCTGAGCCCTCCCTCAAACCTCACACTCAGACCACTTAGGTACAATATCACCATCCTAAGTAAAGACGATGATATTGCATTTGGAGAACAATCCTCTCACAGACAGCGGATGGGCAAGGGTTGAATTGAAAATCAGGACACTGGGAAGAAACATGTTGAACTACCTTCTGGCCTCTGGGCAGACCCTCCCCAACAACTGTTACCTTTGTGAGGAGGAAAGAAAAAGAGCAATAGGGCAGAGGGTAGGTAGGCATGCCTTGTACCTTTCAGACACATTGATCAGCCTTCAGCGCCCATCTCTGCTGAGCATTACTTCTGCAAGACACTGACTGCTACCTCAACAAGGAGTTACTCTCTGGTTCGCTATTTGAAGGGGAGGAAAGAAGCTGTTAGTGAAGAGTTTAGCATTATAAGGGAGGCATGTGGATATGTTCAGTGGTTCAGGATTTAAAGGCCAGATCCACCCATGCATGGCATCTCGTGCATAGTGAGTAGGGTCCAAGACACGGGAAAAAGGCACTGAAGGGGAATACAGGCTCTGGACATGAGCTAGGGGGAACAGTTTCTGGCTGTCCACTAGCACAGGGGACAGTGTGGCTGGATTGGTGCACTGGCACTGCTGCCAGATTCCTTGCCAGGGGACGACGGATAAGGTCTGATGGGTGCTGTAGTCAGACAGCGGCATTGTCCCATGGATACTCCACAGTGTGGGTTAGATGGGCACTTGCTTACACTGAGGAGCACCACTGTGGCTTGGTGCTAGCACCTCTACCCCCTTCTTAGCTAAGGCAGAGCTCTGAAATAAAGCAAACCACACTAACAAGTAAAGAATTTCCCTTCCACGCCTTGCTGTGGTTTCTCTGACGTGGATGAAGCACTCAGCTATCCCACCGTGAGGGCTATGGCGTGAACACAAACAGGAAGGATCTGTTTAAACACAAATCACTATAAATCAACAGATCCACAGACACATCAAACTGAATCGCGCCCCTCTATCCTTATCTTTCAGATGTTAAATCTATGAACGGCTACAAGAACTTGCTGGAGTCCATAACTAAATACAGTGCAATCTCACTTGTAGCAATCAAAATTGATTTATCAAAATGTAAGCAGAGTAGCCTTAAGAAAACTTAAGGAAAGATAGCAAAAAATCACTTTCATGATTCTATGATATACATTTTTATTTGAGAAGGGACTGTGACTTTTTAGTGGGAGAATAGCATTCTGCAGTTACCACAGGTCATGTAATGCTGTGATTTTTATAGGAATTACTGGTTTTATGAGGAAATATCCAGTAGCATGGTGAGTGTCCAGCTTTAGCATTACAAATATTTTTGCCTGACAGTGTGCAGCTTATCTTCCTGCATTCCGTAGATTGTTACATTTTGTTTACATTAGAGAAGAAGTTATTTAGAAGTTTCCAAAAAGGAAAAGAAAACCTTTAGTGAAAATATTGGATTTCATGAATCTTATGGGCTTGTCCACGATTCATACATATGTGTACAACGATTCTTTGGATGGTAACAGGCATAAAGCAAAACAGACGGTAAAAAGTAAGCCGAATGCAGACAATGAAAATAATGGAATTTGACATAAATTAATGCTCCACTTTTCTAAACTGGGAATGGCAGGGAGATGTTCGCAGGTAATGCAGCTGAGTAGTATGAGTTTATGATGAAGAGAAGTAAAGGTGCAGAGCATACTCTGTTTTTATTCTTGAGAGTATTCACATTTAATGACAAGAGCTATTCTTTTCTGCACGCTAGAAACCTTGTCCCTATTGCCATGTACTATTAAACAGCTTCCCCTCCTCTAGCCTGGTGTTGGCTGAATTTTAAGGTGTGTAACCTGTGAACCCTCTATCAATGTGGTATAATTCACACCAGTTTAAGTCAGCAGTGAGAAGGCTGATGTCAGCAGCGAGATGGATGATGTCAGCAGCGCCGTGCTGGAGTGCAGCCAGGGTAGGTGAAAGGCATCATTTATCTCTAGTTTGTGAGCAATGTGTAAAGTTTTGCAGTGCTTGGGATCACCGATGAAGATCGGTACATACATGATTATTATCTTCATTATTATTACTATTATTATTACTGAATTGACTAAAGCCATTCAGACTTCAGTGAATAGGCTAAGTGAATCCCTGTGTTCAACTGCTGCTCTGCTCTCCCCTCGCACAGCTGAAAAGGAAAGGCATACAAATTAAACTAACATTAATCAGCAAAGACTGCCATCTGTATAACTCGGAGCACTTCTCCGTGTGCTCGTCCCCTTCCAGCAATGCTAAACAGGATTAGCCTTCCGTGGGCGGATGGGGAAAGTAGGTCAGTTTGGTAACATCACTGCGTGCAATGAATGGAGGAGGATGTGACTGCAATGGTCTGCTGGCAGCCCTCTCGCCTTTTGTATGACCCCTGGAGATGAAGCACCTAGGCTCGTCATGAGGCACATGAGGTGGCTCAGACCCCTGTGTCCCTGTATGACCCCTGCCACTTGTAGAAGCAGGAGTTTTGCAAAACCTGGTCAGTGCATTGGAGTTAATTCGTGCATTTCAACAAGGAAATTGAGGTATGGGTCAGCTAAAAGCTTAGTTATTAGTAGTAAAGCTTAGGCATGAGCAAAGTGACAAGGGATGGTAAACCATCTGGTGGAGGTATTGTCTTTCTGTTTTGACTGTGTTGGGTGTTTAGGGATGATGGCAGGAAAGCCAAAACTCACCTAGAGTTGACATTTGTAGAGCAAACATCAAGCGCAGTAAGAGGAGCTTCTGCTACTAAATCAGTAACAAAAGGTTGAACAAGGAAAGCGTGGGACTGCTGCAGTGTTGGGGAGACGAATTAGTAACAGCAAACACAGGTAAGGCTGAGGTATTGATGTCTTCTTTGCTGCAGTCTTCACCAGCAAGGCCTCCTAGGCCTCTGTGTTGGAGGCAGTGTCAGAGAGGAGCAGAAGGATCAGCAGCAGGCAAGGGCCAACTTAGGGAACTTGTGTGAGCTTGAGGAAAGTTGGCCCACAAAAGTCAATGGGGTGTGACCATCTGTCTCAATGGATGAAGGGAGAGTTGGTGGTGTTCATGCTAAGCTGAGCTTTCCCTTTGAGAGGTTGTGGAGATGTGGGGAGGTGTCTGATGACTGCACAAGACAAGTCTTGCCTTCAAAAAAGGCTAAATGGGTGATCCAGAGAGCAAAAAAATCTCTCTTCAGTCCCTGGGAAATCATAGAGAAAGTCCTCTTGGAGCACGTCTCTGGACATATGAAGAAGGCAACCAGAAACAGTCAGCATGGATTTACCAAAAGTAACCTGACTGCCTGCTATGAAATGATAGGATCTGCAGATGGGGAGACAGCAGTGGATGTTATTTATGTAAGCTTCATGCTCAAAGGCAGGGCTGTCATCATGGCGTGGTGGGGGGCCACACCCAGAAAGGCTGGAGGAAAGGGCTAACAGGAACATCATGAAATTCAATGGGGACAACTATCAAGTCCTGCACTTAGGCATGAAGGGCCTTGGGCTCTGACACAGGCTGGGATGGACTGACCAGGGAGCAGCTCTGCAGGAAAGGTCCTGGGAGTCCTGGTAGGCAGCAGGCAATGCACCATGCGTGAGCCAGTGGTATGCCTTGGTGATGACAATGGCCAACAGCATCCTGGGCTGCATGGACTGCATAGCCTAATCAAGGGAAAGGATTATCCCATTTGACCCATCACTTGTCAGACCACATCTAGGGTAGTGAGTATGATTTGGGGCTACCCAGCACAGAAAGGATATACATTAACTGGAGGGAGCTCAGCAGAGACCTCTCCCAAATCAGTAGGGGTTGGAACACTTGCCTTATGAGAAGGCACTGGGAGAGCTGGGCTGTTTTGATCTGGACAAGAAATGTCTTTGGGGCATCTTACATACCCCAGGGGATCAATGATGAGCCAGAGCTGGGTTCCTCATGGTGGTGCAAGATGAGAGAGTAAGACATGATGGGCATAAGTAAAAAGAAGAGAGGAGAAACTTTTCTCCATGAGGACAGCCAGCTGGTGGAGCAAGCTGTCCAGCAAGCTGTGCCATTCCCATCCTTGGAGGTTTCCAAGACCGGACTGCAAAAAGCCCTAAGTAGCCGGGTCTGACCTCAAAGCTGGCCCTGCTTTGAGCTGTAGGTTGAACTGGAGACCTCCTGAGGCCCCTTCCAACCTGAATTGTCTTGTGATTCAGGATCTACTAAGCTAGCTACCACTGGGAACATCCTAAGCACATCAGTCCCCCTGAATTAGCTCCTATTTTATATGCATTCCTGAAATCTATTATATTATGCCTTTGCTCTTCTGTGCTACAAATAGCTTGTGCACTGTCTCCTCTATACCTACATCCCTCCTGCTTTATAAACCTGCCATCTAGGAGAAAAGATTGCAAGATACACATCTTAACATTGTATGTCTGTATGTCATGTGTCTGTCATGTCACTTTTAGACAATGATTCAAAAAATATTCACTCTATGATAGAATTAGCAAAAAAAAGAAGAAAAATGCCACTCATGAGAATGGACCTTGACTATTACTCTTCTCTCTCCACTTCTCATGTCCTTAAACTGTTTTAGGTATTCATAAAACTTTAATCCTCATAGTATCACAAGTCCCGAATGTACAAATAGTTGAACATGTGCTTAACTCTTGATTGCTACTTGAAGTCCCGAATGCATGTGTATCTTCGCAAAATCCAAGCCTAAATGTGGAGGGAGAGCTGCATAGATTATTTGGTAATTATTAGTTCTGAAATCTTCCCTTGAAAATGATCTCAATTATAAAGTATATTCATCTATAAAGATCCGTTAAAGTTTATTTGCTTCTGAAAATACTTAAATAAGACAAACAATATAACATGTGACCTATCATCTTTTGACAGCCAAATGCTCAGTCAGTATAGGCAAACTGGCATAATATGCAAGTATAACATTATGAACATTGATTTGTTGAAAATTCAAGGATTGTTGTTGTGTTTGGCACAAACTACTTGGGAAACACAAGCATAAAAATCAGTCTTTTTCGATGGGACTGTTGTCAAAGTCTGGTTTTTGTTTTGTTTTGTTTTTTCTGGCAGCAATAGCCTTGACAAGGTCCTTTTAATACTTTCTATCCAATTAAAATGGCTGCAGTGACACTAGAGCATAAAGCAAGATGTCCAGGAGTTGACATGGGCTGGTCTCATTCCCTCCATCTTATCTTTTTTGTTTCTCTGTTAATCATTTATGGCTGGTTCTCAAAGTAGCAAACTACTCTTCTTCTAAAAGCTCTGGGCCTGGGAGTAATTTCACTAAGACTGAAGATATCTGCTTCAGAAGGGAATTCTGAATTTTTGACAGGGCTGTCAAATTAATTGTTGTGATTTATAACAGCTGCTATGGTGTCTCCTCCATACATAAGATGTTAAAGTAAGAGGCCACGCATTCCTGTGGAGATTCCAGCATGAAAGCAGAAACTAAACGTGAAGCCAAATTTCCTTCTAGTTCTAGGCACCTAATCTGATGTGGCAGCTCCCTCTCCATTAAGCAGGATGTGAGGTCAAGGATCGTCCTCTCTCAATGTTCTAGCCTTCTCCCTGCGCCAGTGGGACCTTGCTTGCTTCTTCAACCAGCTAGAACCACTGTGCCTAGCTCCAAGGAGTAGAATGGGACTTGAGCCAGGCAGTGAGAGCTCGCCTTAGCCTTGCCCATCCTCATGGTCACCCCAGCATGGTGACACCCAGGGGGACTCAGTTGCTCTGCCATTGATGGGGGCCAGATGCAGTGACTGTCTGTGCAGAGAGCCTGCAAGAAGCAACAACAACCCTGCCCTGTGCAAGAGCCAAAGCTGTGGCCTAAATTTGCTGCTGTACAGGGGAAAAAAATCCCTATACAATATGAAGGAATAAATAGAGATATCAACACCAATAATCCCATCACTTTTGTGTTAACAGCTTGATAACATATCTGCTTATAACTCACTCACTGCACTAAATTTTCTGCTTTATAGTAACTACCATATTCCTGTCAGCAGAACTAAATATTTAATCATCTGGGGAGATGAATCATGAAAAGCTGTTTTGGGGAGATATTTTTAAACGGACAATCTGTTGTCATTTAATTTTGAGAACTTGCTGTTTCCCTCTTCTCTCAGGAGGGGCCCTGCAAGCCTGTGACCATACAGACTCTGCATGGCTTGCTGTCTCCCTTGCAGGTGAGCAATGTAAACTACACGGTTTTAAGGTCATTTCTGACAAGACCAAGGCAGGATGATGCAGTTAGCTCAGGGTCTGGCTGGAAACCACTACACCTAAAGACATAGGAAGGCCAGAGACACAACCTGCCTGGCTGCCTGGCACTTTATGGCTGGATGCTCTCCAGTTGCAGTTCACCAATTTGGTGTCTGAGTTCATAAACCTGCTGGGAGTTCAGACACAGTGCCAGAACAAGGTTGCCCCTGTATTTTGCACTGTCTTGAACATTTATGCCCCTGAGTCCCTCACATCTCAGATTGAGCCACGCTCCAGCTGTGGTGCTGGCGCATCCCCACTAACCTGCAAAGTGCTGCTGTTCTCAGCTTCCTCATGCTACCAGTGGTTCCCATTTTTACAATTATAAAGTTTCTCCAGTGTGATGTAAAATTCAAATCAGGTTTTACAAAATTAATCTCTAAGGAAAAAGGATCATTATTAAAGAGCTTCATTAGTGCTTTGCAATCTTAATTATGGTAATGATATTTTTGTAGCTAACATAACATAACTCCTGCTTTTAAATAACATTAATGAGCATTTTTAATCCTTCTCCAACTGGCCCAACAAAGTCATAATGTTGAACTTTATATTTACACTGGGCAATATTTTTAATAAAAGTGATGCACTAATCAAAGAGGGAAGAGCACACAAATTCAGATATCTCAATAAAGAATTTAAAACAATAAAGCACATATTTAATGCTATCTGCCCATTAATCTCTGGAGTAAATTCAGAAAACTAATTAAAAGCTTCTACACAGATAAATGATAAGCTTCTTTATTCAATGAGCTCAGCATACGAACAAACAGAGGTTTGTGTTGATTTCATCATTATTAGCAACTGCATTAAAGCAAATTATTTTTGCTGTGCTATTGGGAATACAGTGATTTGAAAGACAAAATGTTAAGAGATGAAAAATTCAAATCTTTGCTGTACTGAACTTATTGCATTTCCTGTTGTTTTTTTACTTATTTCAGGTAACAATAACTCATATAGGCCAGTGCAACAAAAAAAATAAGACATGAAGAAGAGAAAACAAACCCAAAGCCTCTACAGAAGCAGGAAAAATCTCTGCATAATTATCCTGCAGTGGAAGTCCAGCTCTAATGGGCAATACTGCCTTCCTGCATGGGAAATTCTCTTATTCATCAGTTCTTACTGCACCTCATGTCCCCTTTTCTGCTAGTGGATTCCACACTTGCAGGAATTTTTGTCTGAATTTTACAGGAAGGTTTTGTCTCCTCAACCGTAATTGATAGATGTTCTATTTTTGTGGTGCAACACCACTGTCTTGTGTGACGTGGTGTGGTGGTGCTGCATGCAGAGCTTGCAAGGCAGCCAGCCTTCCCCTCCCTTGGTGCTCAGGGTTCCAGGCATCCCTTTAGATAGGTGCATCCTGAAAAACGAGAGCCTGAAGAACACTTAAGATAACAAATTTTATAGCTTAAGCTGTGCATTCAGTTTAAATGCAGAGCCTGAAATGATTAATTTAAATCTACAGTCAGTCCTGAATCTGATCATTTAGGATCAATTAAAGCCTATCTGTCTCTAGAATTCAGATATCCTAGTAGGGATCCTACACAAGGAAAGAACTTGAAAAACTCAATTTTTTTAATCCATGTTGCATTCCAGTGACCTGGGTTTGATTAGCATAAAACCAACATTAAACTGATGAAATGGAGGAATGAGAGAGAACTATAACTGCTTTTGCTTATATTTTTTTATTCATACATTAGCATCTTCCTACTTCATATGGTACATTAAACTCTCACTATTGACCAAAATGAAAAAGAGATTTCAAAAAGTCTCAGGCTAATGTCCTCTTGCATACGGCCTAAATGTAGGATATAGTCCACAGAGTGTAAAGTGCACTTAAATTTTAGCATACTCACTCAGTTGTGGTGTTTCAGAAACAGAGAAGTCATTAAAAGTCCCATAGTGAAATATCAAATTATGCCTCTGCCAGATATTAACTTTGAGATGAAAGAATAGAGACTCTGAAAACCACAGTGAAATACTGATGTGCTGATCCACTTCGCACTTATGTACTCTGCAAGTTAGAACTGCAAAATAATGTATCTCTTCTGTGCCAAATGATATTGGTAGGAAAGCATCTTTTGGCTGTGATGGGTGCTGCTTTCCATTCGGAATGTGCATTCTTCTTTTCCACTTGCAAGAAAATTTGCTGTCAGAACGTCAAGCTGACTTGCTCTTTTATTTGCCATCTGTGTCAGATATTCATACAGACACACGAAGTATGTGTCTATGTCCCAAATGACCTGACTTGTTGCACACTGTTACCTATCTTTCATAATTACCAGGGTAAAACTAGGAGGGGGAGGGGGGCGGGAAATGACATAATTCTAAATCATGCTGAATCCCATTTTAGTTCAAACACAGTGCCATAACCATTACTGGAGCAGCACATATGGAAATACAGGACGTGAATCCTCAATGCATCATGAATTTTGCAGATAATCAAAAAAATCAGGATTAACTATCCTGCAAAAATAAAGTACTTTACATCCCATCTATTCTATAGCCCCTGTGACTGCAGCTCTGATCTAGCTCTGAACAAGTAGTGAAAAATCAGTGCAGCTCAGTGTAGGTTTGCTAGTTCACATACTTACTCAGTGTCACCAAAAAGAGGTTGTTTAGGGTAGTTTGATTTGAGGGGGCAGGGGGCGAGGGCAGGGGGGAAGGAAAAAAAAAGAAAGAGGAGGAAAGAAAGATAAGCAGTAGGCAGGGAACCAAAGCTGGTGTCTGGTTAGGTCTGCTTGGCTCCTCTGGCTCACAGCCTTGCGCGAAGCAGCTGGCAGAGGTAAATCGCAGGGCTATGGGTTGAGATGGAGAAAAAAGGGAAAGTCCCATGTCTTGTTTATAAAATCCACACCGAAAAAAAAAAGGGATCTTGAAAGCAGTGTTGGGGACCCCAGGAAAAAAGCTTTTGTTACAGGGTGAATTGGGATGTAGGGTCACAGAGATACTATTGCTGCTCCTTGGCTAGTGGGTTTAAAGCAGTCTTCAGAAAGGACATTAATTTATAGAAACTGTGCCAAAGGTAGTAAAAAATTTGATATCACAGCACTTCATTTTAAATGACTTACACTTCATCCTACTGCCACACTATTTTGGGAGTACTTGGGTCTAGAGATTTTTGCTTTTAAACAGAAAAATATTTGGTTCCCTGTGAGTGTTTTCTTCCCCCTCATCCTCCTTCGTTTAGATACTTCAAAAGGCAAGCTCCTGAGAAAACTTTTCTGCTGGTTCCTGTTGTTTCCTACTTCAAGTGCAAAAAGTACATGATGCTAAAGCCGAACACCAAGACTTTGTGAATGTTTAAACTTCAGAACTCTAAACCTTTCCGTATGTGCCAATGTAAACCATCTAACTTTCCCCTTTGAAAATTCTTACCTTGCTGTTCCTAATCAACTCACTCACAAGAACATAGAGCAGGAAAAAGTAAAACACATCTTTGCTAAGCAAAATACTCTGTATTCCCTAAATTCCTGGGAAAATTGCACAGAAATTTTAAGCAGCACTTTTTCAGCACATATTGGGGTCTATGTCACCCACCCTTTTCAATGTTGCTCCATTAATGTCTAACTGGCCTGATTTCTAGGAAAATAGGTGCCTTGGTCTAACCCCTGGAGGCTGAAAGGGCTAAGACGTGCATTTTGGGAAGCCAGTTACAGGTTTTCTGTCCCTCGGGCAGCAACAGCCTCTCCCTGCCCCGCTTCTCCCTCTACCCGTGGCACCCTGGGCCAGCATCTTCTCCCCTCAAAAGAAACCGACCCCAGTCAGCCATGCACCCTGCTGCCCTCCTCACCCACAAGCACACACCATCCCCTCTACCAGTCGCACAGGATCCAGTGCCCAGACCAGGGCTGCATTGCCTTAAATGCCATCTTGTGAGTTGGAGCTGCATATCAGGGAGCATGTGAGTGCTGCGACACCAACCAAAGCCTGATGTATGCGTTGGCCATGAGGATCTGGAGTTTGGCTGCCACTGCTTGGGTGGCCAAGAGGGTTTAAGCCGATGTCAAAGGAAGCTGGAACAGAAAGCCATTAAAAGGCTGGCATTCCTTAGATCTGCTATTATTTCTTCATCACTAGGAAATATTTTACTGTAATGAACCACAACGCAGTTGCAGCTGTGCTTCAGTTGGTCCACTGTCTAGTTCCACGCTATTCTACAATTAACATTATCCTATGAAATAATGAAGAGTCTTAAACTATACTGTGCACACAGTAAATTTTTAGTTGGTTAAAAAGTGAGGAGTTAAATGCAAGAGAATGTTTTTCCTGATATATTTTCTCTCTCTTGCTGGAAATATTGATGTGAAGGATAGTAATATTGCTACTGAATTCTGATCCACATGGCTATAAAGATACATTACTTGCACCAGTCCAGGAGACAGTTCTTTCAATCTTTCTTCCTCTGCAAATGCAGTTATCTTGCTCTGGCACTCTGCAAAATCCTCTAAATTACTATTAAATTAAATACTTTTAATTTATGAAGGATTTTAGCGGAACTCATATTTCTGTGCCATTAATTATCAAGTATTTTACTGACTCTGGGAAAAAAACATTAATAAATCAACCTAAATGAACTCCCACCTTCTCCCATGAACTGGGTGTCATCAGTCACACTCTAACCTGAGAAGGTTATATTTCCCTTGGACTCATCATTACTCTAATTTCGAATTGAGTATTTCTAGGGGGGTTCAGGGCAACATTTTCAAACATGGGCTTTTAAAGTGAGTGATGGTAGTATACTTAGGTGCCTGAATATGTGGCTGGATTTTCAGAGGTCTTCTGTGATTTGAAACAATTTCTTTTTTTTTTCAATATTTTTTTCTTTATTTCTTTGTTGGTTTTTATTTTTTTTTCCAGAAACAGTAATTACACTGGTTAACTTTTAGATAAAATATGATTTCCAGTGCATCTTTAGACACAGTGGAACACTTGGGAAGTACTGGTATAAACACAGGCAATGATAAATCACTGGAATTGAAGGGCATGTGGGTGCTTAAAAGGGTAATTAGTTAAATGAGTAAATATGGATTTAAGTGCTGACCTCTCAACATTCAAACTTGAAAATAGGGACCTTGATACGTAGTGTTGGTCTTTAGTGTGCCTTCATATGGCAAAAATATCTGCAGAGGTCCAATGCAGGTAAGTCATATCCCAAAGCACAGTCTAATGAGAATTGTAGCAGTAGAGCAGGCAGGTGAGATATTTCAGGTGCTGACAACACGACCAGGAGCATTCTTATTACTACCTCAAAACAGTGTTACCCTGGAGTGAAAAAACAAGGATGTTATTTCACAGACCAGTCAACAAAAGTAAATGTTCCCATTTGATCAGTGTTTCATCCTCCGTTTGCCAAACCCAACACAAATCTTGGCAAAGGAAGGTATTTCATGAAGTTATGTGGACTGACTTAATGTATTAATCTACACAGTGACACAGATTATTGGAAACTCAATGATATGTGGAATGTTTTATGATGTGCTTTCACGCTGATAAATAGCTAATCACCATATATTTGTGACAACAGAGCATTACAGGGAGCAGTGATATGTGTTCTGAAAAACACCATCAGTCCTTTTACACCCTCTGCATAATGCCCTATCATCTGCAGCGTTTAACTTTGCAGTCTGGCTTTCAAAAACACACACAAAAATTATTATGAGAATCCTAACATTTGTCAAAGCCTCCTTTCTGGTCTTCTGTGTTGTTGTTTTAAAGTGCATTATGTGCCATTCAACAGCTGGTAATTGCATGTGTATTGAATTAAAGCATTGTTTTTAATTATGAAAGTCAACCTCACTCTCTTTTAGCTGAATGAATTACTTTTTTTCAGAAGAAAAAAATTGGTACTGGACTTCAGATACAGGATTAGACTTTATACAGCCTGTCCTCAAGGGTATTTTCTGCTGTTCTTTTTTTGAAATATTGAAACGTTCTAACTTGCCTATTACCCAGGAAAAGAAAAAAGATAATAAATCTCCGAATGGCTAGCACATCTCCTAAATTCATAGCTAGCTTTCAGCTATTTTCTATTGCATTCCAATTCCCTGGCTGCTGGGATGATTTTCAATCGTACAGATAAGCTATAACAGGCTGGGCAAAACTTGGATGAGAAACCTTGAAAGAAAATCCAGGTACTGGAATTACACTGGAATTACATGGACTGCAATCTATCTTTGAGTCAATGGTGAGGTATATTAAGAAAGCTCCCTGGGAAATAGAGGCTCTCTGACCCTTTCCCCTGTGTTATCCTTTTCACAGATGCAAACGCTTTTCCTTCTCTAGTCTACTCCTGAGGAACTAAACTGCAGACCGAAGCAGTCACTCTCATGTGAAAACCATAGGAAATAAAAAAAAAAAGGATCATAGGTTGTCATCCCGAAGAGAAGTTCAAAAAAAGACTGAAGCTTTGTGCCAAGTTTCAGAAGAGAGGATTCTCCTTCTGTCTTGAAACCTTATCACCACAAGCCAAATCTCTGACCTGTTGCTCTCATCATGCATTCAAAGACATCTGCTGTTTCCCTATTCTCAAACTATCAAAACAATTATCTTGGGTTCAGTCTGGATTTTGTCCTTCTCCGGATTGCATGAAGCTATTCAACCTTCCCTCCTGACCGCTCACATTCCCTGTCAGAACTGCCTCCTCCCACGGCATCGCCCCGTTGAGCTGTGGTACTGTGGAAATTCTGTTCACCTACTGGCATCCTACAGCACTTTAGCTGGGATGGAGAAATGAGGGCAATCTCTGTTCTCACTCACATCAGTGAGGAATGACAGTAAGTCCTTCAAAATGAGTGGAGCTGAAGCTCTGTAAAACTGACCTGGAATTGTGACCTAGCACTATACACTGAGCTGCTAAAGTGAAGCTGGAATGAGTGAGTGCAGCAGCTTCTTCTCTTTTATAAAGAGGTTTCCTGCTAATGTGGAGCCATGGTTTGGACAAGGAGTGTGCCTGCTCTGCACAGCTCCAGCCACACCGCATGCTGTAAGTGGGACAGAGTCAGAATTCAGTTAAAGATTATTTTCTTTGTTAGATTTGTTGCGCAGGAGGCTGGACAAAGAAACTCTCTGCAGAGTTTCAGAATTTATTTTAATATTGTGTTTTGTTTCCTCCGTTCCTCAAGATTCTGTAGACATGTCATAGCTTTCCCTTTTTTTGAGCAATTTAACCCTTCCAGACAGGCACTATCACAAAATCAGGCATTAAGACTTAATTAAATTCAAATTTACCATTGAAAAAACCCCACATTTAGAAAAACATGGCTGATGTCCCGTCTCATGCATTTTTGAAATTCTGCCAGTTTACATCGAAAAAAATGCTAGCCCACACCAGTTACCTCGTGTCTTTTTCACTCTAAGGCCTGCAGTTCTTTTTGTAGCTGTGCATTAAGTTGGGTTTTCTCTGAGGTATAATAAAAATATTGCAGTAGAAGCATACATCATCTTTTGGACGCCATGTTACGCGATGAAATTTTTCATGGTACACTTATTTTGCATTTGTCCAAAGTAACTGAAAGTGAGAATGTGCACTGACCTGCTCCAGAGCAATCGTATTAGCCACCAATATGCAGAAGATCACATGTGTCAATTTGACTCTGTGCAGCACAGTGCTTATAATTTCTGCAATAAACTGTAGAAGAAAATAAAGCGTGAGAGCATTTCATTCACGTCTGGCCTTCCTATTGCCTTGGTATTACTTAACAGGCAAATTAAATATAGGGGTAAACACACAGGGCTTTTCTCTGTTTGGCCATGATGTCTGTATTACCAACCACTTTCTGGTTATTTTAGTCAAATCCTCTACAGCCTTTCAGAATAGGACATGTTTATTTCTTGCTCCTGCTTCCAGGCTTAGTCTGGCTACTGTTAAACTGCTTCGATTTCCATTGACTAAATTAGATACTGGTTCAGAACCTTGATGCATATTTGAGGGATATCTGCTTTTCTACAAATGAAGGGAGCAATTGATGCAATTTCTCTGCTGTATAGTTTTTGTTAATTAATAAATTTATTTCTGTAAAAAATGAGGGTGAATGGAGGAAAGGGGATCATGCACAGATTTATATACTCCTTGATGCCAAAACTTGGGAACCTGATAATGATTAGAGCCATGGTTGTAATCAGGATTTTCCGAGATATATTGCAATGGAAACAAAGCTTAGGATTGTTATTATACTAGAAACAATAGCGTGATGGCAGATCTTCATGTGGGATTGAAAGAATCATGATAATTACTGGCCTCTATCCAAGGACAACTATGAAGAATTTGGGGAATTATCACCCTGTTCACAAAAAAAAGTCACTGACTGCCCTGGGATGATGTGGATTTTATATACGGTTCTTTTGTTACTAAGATTACACAAGCTCTCCAGCCTTGTCTTTGCAAAAATATTAAAAAGATTTTAAATGGGCTTCACCCTAGAGAGACAGAATCCAAAATGCTGTTACACAAATAAAATGATGAATGGGATGCCTATATATCATTTATTTCCTCTTGGAATTGGTGACCTTCCATCAGTCATTAGTTTCCTTCACACTCCCTCGCTTGTGAATTATAAGTTAATCAAGAGTACAATGGAAACAATGCTTCCATAGCCTGCTCACTGCATTCATCTCTCTCCTCAGGGTGGATTATGGATGTTCAAGTTGTAATGAGCTTTCTTTTAGTCCAGTTTTGACCTCAATTCTGACTTTACCAGCAAAAAGTTCTCACGTGAGTTCAAGCAAGATGTATTTGGAAAATATACTGGGATTTGGAAAATGGAATTGTGAAGCAGTAGTAGTCAAAAAAAGTAAGAGCATCTCCTTGCTTTTAACTGCTCTATTTTAGGGGAGTGGGGTACATGGAAAATGACTGGAACTGAGAAAGTTTAAATTTTTATTTTTTTTGCTTGGCCTCAAAGGGATTAATGTCTGTTTCTGAAAGGCTAGTGATTTCTAAAGATCCTCAGACCTAGAATTTACAAACCTGATATTATGACCATGTGTGACAAGAGGGGAAGTTATGGGAGAGATCTCCTGCACTGTGCTGACATCTACCTCCTAAAGTCTGGTCCTGGTTTTGCAACACTGAATTGCTTTAATGCTATTTCACACTTATCAGTGCAGAGGAATGAGTGTTCTAGCATATTGCCCTGTTTCGCAGAACCTGAGCTTAGTCTGTGAGACTTCTTCTCAAAGGGGATGTAATGTATCCATTGGAAATATTTATTTTCAAAACATACAGATGCACAGTAGCAGTGAATGGAACACCAGGAAAAAAAATTATTCTCTCACAGCTGATAATACTAGTGTTAACAACAAAGGAATTATTCTCATTATAAAGAAGAGTTGATCTGAAAGGTAAAGAGAGGTGGTAATTAATTTCCTTTAATAGTCACACTGGGATCTCCTGTAGTGTGTGCTCTGATGTTAATAATATATTTTCCCCCTTATAATTAATGTTCATGTTCTGTTCCTGGGGGATTCTTCTCCACTATCCTCAGCATTGTCATTACTTAAGCATGCACAAGCAACTTCAGCACCTCAGTGGCTGCAATAACTAATCCAAGTACTGCTTTCCTTGCCTATATCCCGTCTCCTGCCAGGTAGGTGGCAAACGCCAACACTGGAACATGCAGCCTCAGGAGAGCTGGGAAATAAGGTATTTTGTCCCACTTTGGCAGAATGCAGAGTTTTAAAGAAAACTGTAAGATAGCAGAGGGAGCGTGTGAGCCCCTTCCACCTGTCCTGCTTTCTGAGGTTTGTGATTCAGGGATGGGGAGGTGGAGGCTGACTCATCAGGGACCTTATGAAGGTGTCAGACCTACTTGGCAGCACAAGGCTGTGCCACAGAAGAGTAAATACAGAAGCCCTTGGATTTCAGAGCAGTCTGTGGCTCTGTGCCAGCCACTGAGGGCATGAGCAGAGAATTAAGGCAGGGCAGAAGCAGCGTGGCCTGGGCTCCTGGCTGACAGGCTCTAGTGTAAATCAAATCCTATGCACCACAGACCAATCAAAATCTGACTTACTCTAAGATTCTCTGACTAAGCCTAGCTGGATGCTCCTTAGATACAAACACAGATGTGACTCTTCTTGGAAAGAATCTGAGAGATGACTTGTTCCTTAACAGAAAGAATAGAAGAGCAAAAAGCTTGAGAAGGACTAGGAAACAAACTGTTCTCATGTTGCACCACTTCCCCCTGCAGCTTTATACTTTTTTTAAATTTAGGATTGCTGCAGGACAGAGGTGCTGCAGAAGCAATTCATTCCCCTTTACCACTAAATCTTCTTTAGTTTTCAGCACAATACTGACATGCATTCACCACACTTCAGAAGATAAGGGAGAATGACTCTTAACAGACAAGTCAGATGAGGGAACAAGACAAAAAGCTCACATACATTATGTTTCTGTAACATAGCAGAGATATATGCTTGGAAGAACACAGTATTGCATTAATATCTAAGTCAAGTCACACAAATGCAAATGTCTTTTTTTTAAAAAAAATATGTTAAATTGAACAATTGGGCAAAAAGTTCCCAAGTCAAAATGTTTCCAGAAGTGCTTCATTTCCCTCTGCTCTATCCTCTGCAGCTGACGCCACAGCCCAGTCCAAATGAGCACTCCCACCCCAGCATGTCCAGCCTTCCAGCTTTTCCCATGTACACCAGCAGGTTGTTCTTTGCTCTGATTTGAAAACTTTAGCTTTGGCATTACTAAAAGGGGATAGTTACACCACAGTAGCAACAGTACATACCTATGACAGAACCTTTCAGGGCTGAGACTGGTGGTCTGGCTCTTTGCTTTAGTATGTGGAGTCGTCATCCCTGGAGGTGTTTAAAAATAGATTGGATGAGGCACTTAGTGCCATGGTTTAGATGACAAGTAGTTGTTGGTGTTGGGTCATAGGTTGGACTCAATGCTCTCAAAGGTCTTTTCCAACCTTGTGATACTGTGATACTGTGATGTGCTCTTTGGATTGCAAAGGTTTCTTTCTGGAGCAGCAGGGAAAACTAAAGAAACCTTGAGACTCACTTTCTCCATCTCCTCTCACTGACCCTCTCTACTCTCATTTTTTATTCGGCACAAGGAACAGTGAACAAGTGAAAGACAGATGCAATGCTATGTCCACAAACTTTCTTCCCTAATTCCACACTTACTTTACACCTGTGGTCCCGAGTCAAGGACCATCTGACTTCTGTCAAAAAAATATAGCCTAACCAAAGATTTAAATTTTCTGGGAATGTTGTATATATATATATATAAAATGTAACAGATTTTTCTGGGCTTTTCTCCCCTTCAAGGCAAAACTGAAACATCTGCAGCTTTGAATGTTTATTTACTTCTTTATGAGTAAGAACTCTATTATGCCTAATTTTGTTAGCACATCTAGACTTCTGCCAGATACATCCCTGTGAAAAGAGGGAAAAAAGCCCTTTTGAACACCATCAAAAATGCCTGGTATTAAAGTGAGAGCTGTAATGGCCACAAAGTACTTCTTGACATTTCTTGCTAGTTGGCAATCTCTCAAGTAGTGAAGTGTCTAAGTAAATAACTAAAAAGCTGGAAATAGAGTACCACCATTATTGACCCAGTAACAAGAAGGTTCCCTGAGATTCAGAGATAAATGCACAAAGCCATACAGCAAAAACCCCTATTTCTAAAAGAAATGTTTGGAAAATAAACATCCATATCATGATACAGCTAACATCATAGAATAGTGACTTCATAATAACCTAACTGGAAATACGTTATTGTATGGAAAATACTTTGAAGGGTGAAATTTCAGCATTTAATATAAACATTGCACATATTTCTGCTCATTCTAAGAAAAGGTGTTCCTCAAAGGCATTCAAATCAAGCTTTTCCCAAGTTTCTCAATTTTGTATTTCCCACTTTGCATCCAGGAAAAAAAATAAAAGAGGATGGAATGAGGAGTGGAGATGAATTTTTTATTGAAGGTTTCAGTACTTGTTTTCAGCTCCTCACATTTTTAGGCTTTCACATTTAGACAAAGGTTAGTGTAAAATGCTATTTATGAGCTACAAATTAAGGAGAGGACTGCCAAACAGATGACTGTGTTTTCTACATGAAAAATTGTATATTTTGATTTAAAAAATTCCAACACCATAGACATTTTGTGTCTCTTTCAAAGAAGTCTCTGGGACACTGCTTTTATGGAAAACTGGAATACATCTTTTCTTTACTGGAACAATTTACATCTCCTGATTTTTTTTCAGTAAAAACTAACTATTGGAAAAATACACAAATAGTCTGGAATATCATGTTAAAAGTGTCCCACTTGAACATGACCCAGAAGCTACTAGCAGGCAGTGTCCACTGTTTCCCAGCCTAAAACCTCCTAAAAAGCCTGTTGCTTCTTTCGCCACATTGGGTAATCACCACTGTGAGACTCAGTTCCAGGAGGCGATGTGGGCACAATGTGAACTGCATGCACAGATTTCCAGTTCTGAGAGAAACTAAGAGTTGGTCCTCTAAGAGGTGGCTCACACCTTTCAATCAGAAAGTTTTTGTGGACCTTCTCTCCCAGAGTGGTAAGAGATTCCAAGGTGCCAATCAGGCCCATAGTTTCCAGTAAGAGAGCCACTGGAAACCTGCTACTCTGTCTGTGGGTGCCTGATCCAAGGTTTCAAGCAGGGGACTGGCCCTGCTGAGTGCAAGCAGCAAGGCAGCTCTGAATACTACACATAAGCATACTGAGAAAAATAATACCTTTACATCTCCACTTATATTGAGAATGCACCTCTTTCTCTCTAAAACAAAAATGATGTCATGGTGCTAGTTAAAATATATAGTGGTAGCACAGTGTGCAGCTGCATAGTGATGAGGTTCTCTCATCCACAGGGGAACCAGTGTATTGAGATATACACACTCTGCTCTTATCGAAGGTTTGCTTCTAATGAGGGAGTAACTGAAGCCCTTTTTAACACCTGTATTGCATGGATTTAATACGCTAATGTGTAAACCTGTCTCAAATACCTAATCCTAAAAATGTTTTACTTTGTTTTCGGTGCTCTTAAAGTAGTTAGTCCTGCTAATTTAACTCCATCAGGCTGAAAGGCACTCCATGAAATGTCTGGAAGGAATTAATTTAAGTGCTTATCAAAGACTGGTAATATCACTTTCCATTAGTAAGTAAAATGAACGTGTGTGAATTGGAATCAGATACATTGATTCAGCTCTATTACGAAAATATAGCTTGGAGATAAATAGTACTACAATTACGTGCCCAGGAAAATATGCATCATCCTAATGGAACTGCTCTAACGACCTTTACTAAACTAACTGCGCTCCCACTTTCTCAGAAGCAGTGCCAAAATACCAACAATAGAACGACGTATATATCTGTTTTCTGAGGCGTCCATTTTACAATGAGGCACTGAGAAACTCAATCTTTATCCTCAAACATTTCCTGAGTCATATGTGTAGTTAGTGTTGTACTTCTGCATAAAGTAAACTAGAAAATAACACAGGACAATATTGAGTGCGACAGTTAAAAGGCAAACTACAATGCACACTACCCATGCTCTACTGTCGTTTTCAAAGAACAGGCTTGATAACTATAAACAAAGCTCATGCCTGATGCTGAGCTGCTTCCCAGAGCATCATTCTGTGTTAGGGGTTCATGGCTCAAAGACAGCACAGGCTGTCCAGCACGGCCACTAATTCAAGTCTAGGAATGGCATTGGCTGGTGTTTGGCTTTAGAAACGCTGGAGCTGAAGAGTTCTGTCTGGCTTCTCCAGACTGCAGGGCTGTGATTTGGTCTAAGTTGATATTTATTAATTTTGGAGACCTGAGTTGCTCAAGTTTGGTATGGCTGGAGCTGAGATTGGGGCTGAGGACTGATAGGGATGAAAAGCAAGTGTTATTGGTGGGAATAACAAAGCTTATAAAGCTCAAAAAAGCTTAAGCGTGGTAAAGCATGACCAGCTGTAGAGTTGGATGGGAATAATATGCTTTAGGGTATATTAGCCTGGGGTTTAATAGCTTGAAGTAGAACTAGAGTTTGGACCTAAAAAGCTGAGTTAATTACTGGATTTCACAGGACTTAACTGATGTTCCAACTACAGACAATGGCAAAACCTTGCCACAGGACTCCCTACGCAAACTCAAGGCTATGCCTTAGCTTGGGCTTCCTCATCACTCCCCCTTGTGCAGAATAAACTCCTAAATTTGATTTTCAGCTGTGAAGAGTCTTTTTGTTGATAAACAGGATTTTTAAAGGGCTATTATTAGCTTACTTAAATGAAACTGCTCTTGATATGAAAAGCTTTGATACAAAACCAGGACAAAGTGACCTGAAATCAAGTACAGCTTCATGATCTTGCCAAATATACGTGTTCTGTGGAGGCTTATGACGTGCTGGCTGTGTGCGTGTAGCAGCTAATGAGGATTCACATGCAGGTAGCTTAGGAATAGTACTATGAAAGGCAGCAGGCCCACATCAACTAACCAGAAAGAGGAACCATTTCTTGAGACCTTGTCTCTGCTGCTGAAGGCAACATTGTCTGGTTGTGACTTGGGCTCTCTAAGAGAATAAGCAAGCAGGAGCATCAGTCACTAATGTGAGGAGTCAAGCAGCTTACAGCTTTCTATGTTTTGTTATATTTGTGACACATGCTTATTAACAAAGATTTTTAGGGTTCTTGCCTGTCTTCTGCTGTTGCCTCAATCCCAGAAAAAAACAGCTCTGGCTGGAACATCACAGGCGCTGGGACAAACTCTTTCTTGTCTTAGGTCTTGTACAAGTGTCCATGCTGCAGTGGGAATGACTACAGGCAACGTTAGAAAGTCTTGTTGGCCCACTGACCTGGACTGAGCACAGATGCCGTAAGAGCAAATGGCTTCTGAATAACCCTGGAGTAGATGTGGACTGCTAGAGTACAGCAAGGATGATGGTTAGTGTTAGAGGTAGGGTTAAATGACAGGGCAGTGGGGAGCACTAACTGGTAGGCCCCACAAATTCAGCAGGGCCGGATGATGGCAACTGATGTTGGGTTTGAAGAGCAGATAGATACTTGTACTGTGAGGAACATCATGTGAACTTCTTTTGACAAGCAACTTAGGTTTAGAGATACGACTGAGATAGGAGTCTGATATCTGACTGGATCTGTACAGCTGGAACAAGGTGGGGAAGAATGAGCCAATGATTGATGATTAATTATGGATGTGAGTCTGAGGTGTTTCAGTTTCTGCAATATCCTGCCTAAACACTAAATGAAAACTCATCTTCTCTAAGCACTTTGAGGGAACCTGCTACCATCCTAGCAGTCTGGTCTTTACACAATCCAAAAATTAATTAACATCTTCAGATCCACTTTCCCCTAATCCCAGCCAAAATGAAGACAGTAAAACTGGGTAAAACAGCTACGTGTCAGCAGAGATCCCTAGCCCTCACTGCAGCCCAATATACCCCGGTAGCTGTACCAGCAGACTGAGCACCTCAGTCCTGCCTTTTTTTAACCATAAGCACCGTCCTGAGCCTAATCCTATATTTAATTATCACCTGAAGACTCCTAACAGCTAAAAGAAAACTCCTAACAGCTAAAAAAAAAGACTCTTGCCTTGTCTGCCTCTCCCCCTACAAATCTTATAGGATCCAGCAGCAAACTGAACTGCCCATCCCTGTAACTCTTACCACTCACTTCTCACTCCATATGTTACCTTCAGACTTCCTTTACCTGTCCTGCTCATGGGGTCAAAATGCTGCTTAGAGCATTTGGTACTGTCCACTCTGCCTTCATACCAGCCTTCTGGCCTTGTACAATACAGGAATATTTCTCCTCATTCAGTATTTCCACATCTAGAATTTAGCCATAATTTTCATCACAAACACTGTGCAAAAGTTACTCAATCTCTTCCCTTCCTTCACAGTTGGCTGTCCATCTCTGCACCTACAGCTTCAAGAGCTGGACTTCAATCAGCAATACACCTAGGTTTTCCTCTCATCATCTAGTACTGAAGTACGTCCCAGTGATCCTCTGTAGCAATAAAATGAATTCTCCTGCCCTGTTAGCAACAACTCAAACGTTAATCCTAATTTTAATTTTATCTACCCCAAGGCCAAGTAGAAGATGGTCTATGTGAAGGAAAGGGCTGAGAGGAGCTCAGAGCATGGTATGCCTTATTGACTTGGGTCTATCTTATCATCAGGATTTGGGTTCAGAGGGTTACGATCACTGATGGGCGCTATAAGACATGCATGGTGAGTAAAGTACAGTCTCAGTTGAGTGGGGGGCCACATAGCTATGGGTAGGCCTACGGTCAGGGTTGGGAGGAGCAGAGACTGAAGAGCTAAATTTACTGCTATGCCCTGCAAGTCCTTCTGATACAGGTTGCCAGGTAATGGCTATGCTTAGAATATAGAAAATATTTTTGACTTTTTTATACAGCTCCTTTCTCTTCCTTCTCTACAAAAATATCAAATAACTGACACTCAGGTTTTGACTCACTGGAGAATTCCTTTGAAAAAGCCCCAACTGATATCCTTCATGGCAAGGTGGCTGCCTGGTGCTGTCTGACTGCACTTCTATAAAGCAGTACTGCTCTGCTTCAGGAGGCTCCTATGGAGGTTCACTGTCAGTCCCACACTGACATTTCCCATTCCTCCCCAGCTTCCCTAGAGATAAAGGAGGTTTTACAACTCAAGTCCAAGGGCCTGAATAGCCACCTTTATATTGCTTGAGCACCATCTGCACATTAACTGGCTTCCTGGCAGTGGGCTAGGTCCTTTCAGAAGTGTAGATATGGGAAAACATAAAGGCAATCTTTCTGCTTCAGGGCTATGCAGAAATTCCCTGTCTGGAATGTCCCACACACGGAGCAGTGTGCCCATAGGTCAGTGAAACATTTGCTGTTTTAAATGCTGTATTGCATATTTAACTGAAATTTTTCATTCTGAAGAAGCTGTATTTTTCTGGCACTTTTCTAGGAAAGTTTCTCAGTTTCTCAGTTTGCTGCCAGGTAGGAACGAAGAGTTGAGTTTTTAAGAGCACTGAGTGGCATATTAGTAAGTGTAAATGCTTCCAAAAAAATGAAAGAGGACTATATTTCTGCTTCTGTTTCACTGTTCTGTGCCAAATAACACTTTCTCAGTCACCTTTTCTTCCTCAAAGAGAACAGGTTGCAACAGATTGACGTCTTCTCCCCTGCTATGTTAGGAACCTTTATGTGACAATTACAACATCATTTTTGTTTTACGATCAGCTGAAGTCAGTTCAAAACAGTACGTCACCTCACACATGAAATAGCATGGCTTTATCTGACAGGCAGTAGAATTTGGCAGGAGCATTTCCTCATTTGCAGTCTGCTTTTTTCTGTCTCAACGTTTTACACTTGATGTAGAGTAACTTGAGTTTTGAAGTCAGTCAGGCTTATCTGGAAGAGTGACTCATCTAGGGCAGCAGAGTAGCCAGCTCCTGCTTGCTTTGAGGGGAACCGAAATGTTAAGCAGTGGAGGAGGAGAAAAATTACAAATCCATGACGGGGAAGACCTCGGACCTTCCAGATAAAACTGCGATATTTAGCAGCAGCTCTGTGAGCAGCATGCTTGGTGCTCAGCAGGCAGGTTCTTTATCTCCTAACTGTCCATTGTGATTGCCTTTCTCTCTTGTTCACCCAGCTCATGCGTCACTGACAAGGCTGGCCTCAGAAAGTTCAAAGAGAAGCCAGCTGGCTACATGTGAGTCCCCACATCAGTAGATCCTGCTGATGTAATCAACGTTTCTAGGGTTTTTTTGGTACATCTCTAGAGCAGCAGTTAGCCCAGAGCATGTCTAAGTGCTGCAGTGTTCATAGTGATTTCCGTAAGTATTCACTTTTTCACACCATCTATTAGACATATGAAAATAATACAGCAATTCCTATTAGTAATTCCTTCCACTTGTGATTTCTTTTTTTGTGGCTAGAGGAGACAAAGTGTGCATCGCCGCACAAAAACCTCTCCAGAGCAACCTTTACTATAATACCTCATCTGCAAAAACTGCAGATAAATTCAAGAAACCATAAATTCAAGAAACCTGGCCCTAAGCCCATCCACCTTTCCCAGTTTCCAAATAGTTCCTACTTCTTTTCCTTCCTGCTTGCTGACTTTTTAAAATGTTCATCTTTTAAAACAAATGCACAAAAGTATGGTGTTCTAGGCATGACAGGACCCATGTTAAGCATGGCTATAGACACAGGCTGGCAGCTGCAGCTGACCATAAGGAAGCGCCAGCAGCAAGCAGCTCCCTGCTACCTAACTCCTAAATCTTGCACTAAGAGCAATGTTACAGGCATGGAACAGTTTACTGCAGGTGTGAGCTACTTAATCCTCCACAAAATCCAGATCCAAAAAGAAGCATTTGAAGCTAATAAATAAAGTTTTGCAAGCAGTGAAGCCAATACCAGCTGATGGCTTGCTGGTTTCCATCAGAAAGCTCTTTTACAGGTTCTTCAGTGTCTGCAGGTATAGATATCTATTGTCACAAAACCTGAAGAAACTTAATAGTTTTGAGATCTTTACCTTTTTCTCAAACTTAACAAATTGTCCAGCAGGTTCAAAAGATAGCCAGACAGGCACGCATGAAATGCACACAACCAAATGCACACACTAAATATAACCAAATAATCCTTATTTCCCCAAGAAAAGTTATTGCTGTTATCTCAACAGCCAAATGCAACAGGTTGCAAGGATTGGATCCTGTAAGGATTAACGAGATGGTAAATTAGAGGTAACAATGTCTAACTTTCATACATCTGGGTTGTGGTTCATCTCAGCTAACTTCAGGCCTTCACAGAATGGATGCTGGCAGCAGAGGAAACTGTCCAAACTGCTGTTCTAGTCAAGGGAGAGAAACGGGAGCTCTTAGGCTATTACTAACTCAATTTTAAAAGAGTTATCAAAACAAATCTAATTCTTCAAGCTTGAGATATGCCAGCTGATGGTAAAGGATCAGGATCAGGCTAACTCCCTTCTCTGTCTCTAGTTCCCCAGCATCTCAGGGAAGCCCAGTTTCAAGTGCACACTTCCTTGCCTTCCTAAACAAATCAAACTCCTCTTCTTTCCCCTTTCATGCCTTAGCCTTTTCACCTACGCTAGGAAGTCTTCTCTTCCCCTTCAAAAATGTACAAGGACAACCATCTGAAGGAAAAGAAAGAAATCTTTGTCTTTTAAAAAACAAACTCTTTCTTTATACGATGACCCTTTCTTTTATTCTTACTATACGTGACCTGGCACTTAGCTTGCCCTTTGTTTGGATGGTCCTATTAGGTGCAGAGACAAAAATAACGTATTAAATGCTCAGGAGCAGAACCTAACCAAAAAGCATTAATATTCGGCTGCTGCATTTTTACAAGATAAATTACAAATGAGAACAGTGAGTGAATCTCGGAAGTGATAGTCTTTCCTTTGGATACTTGATATTCTATATAGCTAAGTGCTGCTTTAAGACTGACACAAAACTTCTTCTGTATGCTTGATTTACTGTCTATTCGGAGGTAAAAAAGTGCATTTAATACTTTGATTTCCTTGTTCCCTTTTAATTATTTTTTTGCATATCCAGGCTGCAGTCCAGGAAAAATGCAATTTTTGCGGATACATTTATCGACCCTCGCACTGTGATTTAGCAATATACATCATCTGGTACTTACTTGTACATCCTAAAAACCCAGTAAAGGAAGAAGTTGAGCACATGTTCTAAAATAAGTATATGTTTTAAATATGCTATTAAATTGTAGTGCTTCTTTTTCTTAATTCTCTAGATTTTTCCATTTCCTTTCCTGGAGTTTTAATTCCTCTGAGGCATATCATAAAGTCCTTACTCAGACAAAACTGCTTTTCTATATGCTTTGTTTAGGTTGAAAATTGCATGAGGCAGTAATACCCTCAAGACAAGTACTTTCTTATCATTTAGGTCTGGAAATTTAAATTGTTTTTTGACACAGGTTTTTTAAAACAACATTAAGGTCATCAGTCCTTTTCTGACAGATTTTTTTTCTTTTTTTAAAAATTCAGGGAGTGCTCCAGATTAGCAGTCACAGTGTTTATACAGATCTTATGCACGATAACTCACATGCACTCAATTTTTGTACTGCTTATGTTTAAAAAATACAATTAAAGCAGTCTTAATCCTGCATGGAAATCGCCCTTGTGGTTTCAACTCTCTCATCAATTCTGTTCAGACAGTCAAGCACTGTGGAAGTGAAATTCTCCATTATTACTTTCCTTTTTGGTTTTGCACTCTTTCTTTTCAATTTTCTCTTGTGTTTGCCTTTCCATCCATATTTATGACTTTATCTCAGGCTGTTGGGCAATGGGCTGTTGACCTGCTCTAGTGTCCAGGAAATAAGTTAGGAGAGTGCTCGGCATTTCGTCATCACCATGTTTTGTGACATTTCACATGTTTTCTGTAATTGTAATTTCAATGGTCCCTTCAATACTGATGAAAATTATAACATGCCAGGAGCAGTCTCTCAGATTAAGCTGTTTTCTTGTGTATTAAAGGGCTGTCATGGAACATTAACCATGAGACGTCAACTAAATGGATTGAGACTTTAACACAAGGTTGATGACCTATAGCTGGAATTTGGTACCCTTTCTCCCAGGAGAGCTACTTTATTACTCTGCAAGTAGTTTCAGTTCATTCGTTGGGACTACTTGTAAAATGCAGTCACTGTGATTAAGGAGGCCAGAATCTGTACATGTTGACAAAAGATTATATTAACCTTAAGATTTCCTTTGTGCAGCTTTTGCTTTGACTACTGAGCACTTCATCAGATGAGTCATCCACTTCTACTAGGACTAAAGCTTACAGAGCTTTATCCATCAAGATTTGTGGGCAAGCATGTGTATACCCCATTAAGCTACACCACTGAAATGAAGGACACAGCTTTGAAATAATCAGATATTCTCTGTGAGCAAGTATCATTAGACTGGGGCTACAAACACTGTGAGCATGTTGGCAAAGCAGACGCTTCCTCTGAAAAGGGATCTGAGACAGGTAATAGTCTACACAGCAGTTCAAACAGCTGTTTCTAGAGTGGAAATCAGAAGCCTGAATCAGGTGCCCCATGCAACATAAAGGGGGAAGCAGGCCACCCTTGGGTAGGATTTGTAACCCCGAGGGAAAGATTTGTTGCCTAAATGCAGAAGGAACTGGGGCTTTGTATTCCTATCTTACAGATGGCCCTAAGCATAGCCCTTAGTAAGGCACCACAGCAGCAGAGTAAGGTAGGGTTTCAAACCACCCTTCTACCCCGTGCTGCCTTAGGGACATGAAATTCACCTGCTTGGTGAACAAGCATTTCAGGCTCTGCATCTTGAACGCTCAAAGGCCACAGTGGGCCAGACAAATGAATCATGGCCACCGAGCAGAGGAAGTCTTTCCCTTCTCCTGCCTCCCCTGCCGTGCTCATCCTTACTGCTGGTACCTACTCTTTCTGTGAGCTGGTTCAATTCCATAATTTGGCAAAAAAAAATAGCAATCGTTTCCTTTTTTCTCCTTTTGTTTCCTGATGCAGAGAGCTGAAGGGACTTCTGCAGAAAACTCAGTAAGTCAGACAGCAGGAGGCAACTGGTAAAGGTGCACAACTGGAAGCAGGGGACAAGGGCTGGCAAGCTGGTGTTTGCCAGACTAGGCCTGCAGATGGGACCGGACCTTCATTTAAGTGCACTCAGTGGCAGAGTGGGCTTAAATAAGCTTTAGTCTGTTGTGCAACCTCACCTTTCGTCCCTTGGTAGAGCTGCCTGTGAATCCTCCCAGTTGCTCACCCTGACTTCCCTGAAAAATTATAAATTGATTTGGGGAAGAAAATCACCACCTTTCCCAGGCAACAGGAACAGCATTATCCTGAATAGTAACAATAACAGAATAACTATACAAAATCACATTATTAAATCAAAATAGTTTAGTTTTAGATTAAAATTCATAAAATCTTTCTGGAAAGTTGCAAAAATCAACTTAAAATAAATGTTTATCAATTTTATTTCTTGTCAAGCCTTCCTTCCATTTCACACTATGAACCATAGTAATGTCAGATTTTTCCCCTCAGACTTTGATCATTGCATTACCATGACAACAATGTATTTACTGTAGCTATAATAGATGGACTTCAGATGTTAACTGGATCCCTTGGAAGTCCACGGGGAGCTTTTGGTCTCCATATACCAGGATAAATGAAAGAATTACTCTCTCTCCTGAAGACCTATCTAACAGGTAACACACTTGCTCTCAATTTCTACCCGCTCTTTTAGCAAAGTCCACTGCCTTCCATCAGTTTTAAATTTACTGACTATTTTAATTACATGGAAAAACAGGTCAAATTTTTATTTATCAGCTTGCTTTGCTTTTTGCTGACTGAAGCCCGTAATCCAGCAAGTTAATGCATCAATCTGACAGGATATGACGTACGGATACCACAATGTTTTTTATTCTTACTGTTTACATTATCTTTCTTTTCAGAGCCTTGCAGTCTTGTACAGCAGAAAAGAAATGTGTAAAGCTTTGTTATTAAACAGCTCACAGCTAAAGGATGATATTTTGCATACATATAGGCTTGGAGCGTAAAAATATATAATAGAAACAAGACCTATTACTCTCCTGAAGACATTGATGCATGAAAGTAATCAAACCACTTCCACAACAAAAATAACTTCAAATTTAAGGACAAGTTTTAATACCTTGTTGAATTACAGCTATAATACAAACCAGCACATGCAACTCCAGCTCAGCAAGCAAGAACCGACATCGTTACAGGAAGATTCTTAAACTTTGTATTTTTCGTAGCTTAAGGAGCGCATTAATAGGCAATAAAATTCCTTTTGCACAAGGTTTTGTAGAGAATAAATTATAAATATACATAAAAATTTTTCATAAATGTCTGTCAATCTGTTTCTAAAAGATGAAATTAGAGGATCAGAAAACTAATTAGAAAGTCTCTTTGATCTCAAGAGTTTGGTTACATACTGATAATCTTGAAATAATTCATATCAGAAAGAAGGAACGTTGAAGTTTTATACAGTTCTCAGGAAGAAAAACTGATATTTTCTAAGATATAGAAATAGTGTATAGCTCTTTAAAATTAAATTAATATCACTATGGTAGTCATAAAAATAACTTTAGCCATTAGTAAGAAAAAATCTTTATTAGTCTATATAAATAAGTTAGAATTTTTAATTTGAAATCTTGAAAGGCTGATTTAACCAGACCAAATCAGATATCATAGCATGAGAAACACCTGATAATGAACAAGAAAGCAGCATTGTGGGCTCAGTATTTATCATTTCTCAATTATGTACATTTCAAAATATAAATCACAAATTCTATGTCAACTTTAATCTCTTAAGCTAGTTTTTTAGCTGTGTAACTTACTAGAAACAAAGTGTATTTCCAGGGAAATACTTGGTGAGCAAGCATTATTCTGGGAATTATTTCCAGGGACTTTACAGGGGAAATACATTGCAATTAACCAAAATGCATTTTTTCCCTTTGACTTACTCCAAGCTTGCTGAACTGAAGTCCCACTTTTTTTTAAAAGAGATAAAGAGGCCAAAAAAAGGTGCGTGTTGAGTCAAAGTAGCAAAAAGTCATAAACAGAATTGAACAAGTCAGTAAACAGCATCTAATGGCCTCAGTGCAGCTCCAAACTTCTGGGTCATGAAGGCAAAATTTTGGTCAAAATGATGCCCAAAAGAGTTGAATTAGCTAGAATTAGTTTGAATTTCAACCTAAATGTGCTTGTCACTGCTTATCTGGTGCAAAGTAGATTCCATTGGAAATGCCCTGCTTTAGAAAGCTCAGCCAGCCACTGTGCACCATCCCCCACACCTGCTGTGGCACAGAGGGTATAAGGTAACTGGCCATGACCCAGGAGTAGCTTTGTGTTGTGTGCATCCTGTTCTTCCAAACTATCTTTTTGGTTTGTTAGCAGCTAAAATAATTGAAGTAGTGCTGTTAAGTGGTGGCAGCTGTTGATGGTTTCCACTTCCTACTTGCAGCAGGTACTCTGACACTGCCCTTCACAATCCAAATGTGTAGTGCATAAAAAGCTACTTCTTAGCCCTGTTTTTTTACATGACCACTTGTAGCCAGCAGAGTACAAACGACCTTCGTTTTTTTCCATTTTTTCTTCTGACTCAAAGTTAAAGATAGAATAATTTTTAGGAGAAAATGGAGGAGCTCCTCTAAGTAAAGCTTTGGTCTGTGAACACACCTACCTCTTTGCAGAATAGTCAAGGAGAAGGTCTGAAGTCTTCATGGTTTTATTAAGACTCAAGTTTTTGGCTGCAGGAAACATGGATTTCATTCAGGGCTGGTATCACTGGATCTCCCTCAGATCCTGCCTTTTCTAGGTAGCGGTCTGGGAACAGTGCATGCTGGGAAGCCTTGCCTGGTTCCTCCAGTTACGAGAACCTTTCTTGGTTACCCAGAGCATTTTCAACACCAAAACACTTGAGTTGAAAGTCTGCAGTCTAGTGTTTCCCTTGGAATGATAATTATTCCTGATTTCAGCCAAAAGAGTTAAGAAGTAGAGATACTATGTCCTTGAGAAAAGTTAGTCCTTCCTTTGCAGGTGTGGGGGCTATTTGCAACAAGAATGTCCACATTTACGAATCTGCCTGAATTTGCCAATGTATAATAAAACTGAAGTATTTACCCTACTACATGGAGATTAATGTTGTCATTTCAGAATTTGTTTAGGCCAGGCTAAACTAGCATTTCTGGCACAAAAAATGGTCACGTCCTCCCCTGCACTCCTAGCTTACACCAGGAGTTGTGCAGTCACTCAGTGAACTGACTGGAAACTGCCAGCGAAATTAACTTGACTTAAAATGACCAGAAAAAACAAAACAAAAAAAAATTTGATCATAGTGTAATCATTAAATCATTAACTACTAAATCATAATGAATATGCAGGATGTGAATAAAATTAAATTACACAGGCAGACTTAATTATACCATCTCCTAATTTTTGAGTGCTTGACTTTGCATCCGTAATGGTTGGCATCTAATGCAGTTTCTGTGAGCGTGTGACTTTACTAGGTCTTTCAAAAAGGGGAAAAACACCCTATCAGTTGGCATTGTTGTGACATTTCCAAAACATCAGCAGCCTCCCTGTCACTTTACCTAAGAAGCTGTGGCAGCTGGAGTGGTCATAGGGTCCTGCTGTAGGTAGGCACCAGTGAGGAGGAGAGTGTGAGAAGCAGGGATGAGATGCTCTCCCCACCCTGGGCTTGGCAGCAGCAGAGGAGCACCCGGGTTGCAAGCACTGGGGTCCCCTCTCAGTTGCCCTCATGAACAAGCAGTCCCTGCCTGTCCCCATAGTCTCCAGGCTGATGGCTCCTTCTGTACCTCAGGATACTTACTCCAGTCTCACACTTTAGGACAGTGATGTGCTGATCTTTACTTCTAGCTTCCCAAGTTCCAAGTACTTCCTTAGCAACTCTGAACACTCCCTGCTTTCCAACCCCTCTTTCAGTTTTTGCTAAGCCTAAAGACCTTGGATCCTCCTCCAGCCTCTTTCTCCCTGCTGTGCTGCATCCCTGTTGCCACCTTGATCTCTCTCTCTCAAGTTCAGGTCCATGCTTGCTCCCTTCCCAACACTCTCTACTTCCAGTTGTCCATGACACCCTGACCTTACCACAGCTTGTACAGGGGGCTTTTTCGCCATCCTTCTTCTCTCCTTTCTCCTTGCTGTCATCGTTCGCAGTTCAAATTTCCTTGTCTCCCTTGCTCATCATCCACTCTCTCTGCTCATTCTCCTGTTGTTCATCTTTTTTCTACTCCATTTTTCTCACCAGTTCACTCTCTCCTGACCCGATTCAGCCACTCTCAGCATTTCCTGACCCTTATTCCCTCAGCCAGTCTCAGCCTTTCCTCCATTTCTTCACTCACCAGCTCCCCTCAGGACAATCCTCAGTCCCACTTCTCCTAAAGGACTCTCACATGCAAAATATTCAGTGGACACTGTAAAGTGGCTTAATCCAACTCCAAAGGAAGTTCTGCTTTCCTCCTTTGACCTCTCCACCACCATTTGTGTGGCTGTAGAGTGAACCAGTTTAGGAAAACATAACAGCTGAAAATTAACCCATCCAAACACAGGAAAGGTTAAATTTCATCAAGATCAACTTCCTGCTCTGGCCTACTGCTCTGGGACAAGGGAGACAGCAGAAATAATTGTCCATAACTAGGAGCAAGGCAGGATCATCCTTTTCAGTAGCAGCAGAGACTTACATGGATTAAAGTAGACTTGCAAGCATGACTTTATTATTAACTGGTAACATTTGATAAAGCAATGGAAAGTCAGTCTTAAATGGAAGAATATGCTACGAGGGCAGTGCCACATATGTCTCACAAATCCCCAGTTATTACTTTATTCTTTAAGACAGTTATCTTGTGAGAGGCATGGTGTTTTGGCAGAGTGAGAGAAATTTCACACCAAATTTCTCCAAAAGAAACCTATAGACTAGCTGGTAAACAAGACTAGGGTCAAACATCCAAAAAGTTATTAATTCCAGATTAAAATGCAGAAAAAAATGTTGGCTTGAAGTGAGCCACTTCCTACCTTATAATTCCTGAAAAATATGCACCCTCCACTGTAGCCATACTCCTGGTTAAAGTACAAGAGGAAAAGCAGAAATGAAGGCATCAGATGAGGTTTGGGGACCCATCATCCATATTCTATTTACATATAGTCTGTATTTCAAATTTTGTGTGGCATTACCAGCAAGGAATTTGGAAAATGCTCCAATGAACCCTATGTTTGAAACATCTTTGTGCTGACTCTACTATACTTTTCCCAAACATCTTTTTTGCCAGGATAGCTCGTTTTGTTCAGGGAAACAATTTAGCTTTGCCAGTAAATTAACTGCCAGAGAAAGTTACCACTGTGCCCTTACGTGTATTATTGTCAACAAAGACCTTTAACAGCAGACAAGACCTGGCTCACCAAAATGACCTTCCTGCAGAAGTATTTCTGAGATCGCTCTGCAGTGCCTTTCTCTTTCCTTCTCTGTGTTGCAAAACATCAATCTAGATTCATAATTCAGATCCTCAAAAGAAGAAAAAAGGTTACATCAGTGCCTAAGTCAATTTAAGTTTTGCAGGCAAACTGTGAACCAACACGTTTCATGAATAGAATAGCTAGAAAGAGCCAAAAGGTCTAGGCATGTATTCACTGCTGACAAATACTTAATAACTTTCAGAAACCTTCCATGGCTGCTGCAGTCTGCTGAAGAGCTGCCTCCCAGGAGAACAAGGCTCCTTCGTAGCATGCTGGTTTTCAGACATCCCATTTCTCAGCTGATGTGCTACTGTGATGACTGCTCCCTTTCCACCCAAGCCATCCTTGCTGTGATATACATGAGTCAGACTGGGGACCTACTCAGTCCTTAAAAATGTGCTGAAGTCTTTCCATATTTAGGAGAGAATCTCAGATGGAATTCTGAGCAAATGTGTAATGAAAAGCATGTGCCTAAGTGTTTACCTGAATAAAGCTGCTTTGCTGAATCTGTGCTAAAATGTCAAGAGCTCATCAGGCAAGCTCAGGATCTTCTACACTGCTCTCGCTTGCAGAGCCTCTGCTGTGAAAAATGCTAAATTCCCAAGGGGGAAAAGTTTTTTCCTAGAGAGCATCCCAGAATGAAAGGAGCCATCAGATCAAAGATAAGTCTTACCTCCCCCACTACACCCCTCACTTCCCTAAACAGCAGATAAAGGCAGACAAGGTCTAGAAGAAAAGGGAAAAAAAGCCAGATATTTTTTTCTAACAGAGAAATGAGAGGTTCTCCCATCTCCCACTTGCTTTCTCCAAGCCGTGCAGTCTGTTGCTTACTTGGGAGCTCCTAGGCCATTAGATGGGAAATCTGAGTGCAGAAGTCGTTATTTAGTGATATCTCCCGCTAACAAGCTGTTTCACAACTTGGCAGTCACAGGAGAGTTTTCAGACTGACCACAGCAGGCTGACCTTTCCTCCTCCACAGACAGAACGGTCTCCAGCTCCCACGATTCAAGAAGCCGTGGATACTTCTGTTCATTTGTCATTGTTCTTTATATTTGGGAGACTGAGCTGTTTAAGCTGAAACTTCTTAGGGTGAAGAAAAAAATTGTTGCACATTTTACACTACCTCTTGCAAATATGAAAGCTTGTTCCAATCTTCAGATACAATATTTATGAATTGGTCTTTCAGCCAAACCCACTTTTGCATAAGGATACACAGCTGCCACTACCCAAAAGTATGATACTTCCCAAAATACATCTTTGCCTTCTTTAAAATCATTATGGAGGCTTGAAAATAACATTTCTTTCATTGCAAGCGAAATCTCTAGTTCTGATGTTTCAAAGATAGTCTGAAATTATCTGGATTTTGTTTATGTTTGTTTGTTTGTTCACAAGAATAATTGATTAAATCAGCACAAGCGTAACTGATTATACACTCCATGAAAAGTACTGAGCTGCAAAACTAGCAGCATTGTGAAGAGCCATACCAAATTTTCTATGCTTGTATGTGCTACATGGAATCCCCTCTTAGTTATACAGTAGAGAATTTGTAATGTGTCATCACCTCCCACCACTGGATATCTAGATTTTCGATGAATGTAACCTGCATTTTCAACACTTCTAAGGAATTCTTTAAGAGGTCTCTTTAAAACTTTTTTTTCATGAAAAGTCAAAATTTGCATAGGATATTTAAATATTCACTATTTACAAAAAATGTCAGCCTTCTTTCATTCACTAGCATAATGACCCCCAATAGTTTCACACTGAGAAAAAAAATGTGCATAGAAATATGCCAAGTCTAATGCAAATTAGGACTTTGAAAATATGTACATTATAGATGGGGCAAATGAAACCTGAAATTCAAAGTTTAAAATTTAACTTATTTCCTTAGGTCCTCTGGAAATCAAAAAGCTTTCTTTATCAAATTTCACATTCAGTCGACAACAATAAACCTCTTGTTCAGATGCAGTTTAAATTGCTCTTTGGAAGAAGGTTTTGAAAAAAATCAAATGGAAATTGCATTAAAGAAGAAGAAATGCCTACTTAACTGAAATTACGCTATATATATAGCCTGCAGTTTTTGACACATTTTAGGTTTCCCAGAGTAAACAGGCAATTGGACACCATGAAAAATTATTTGTAATCATGACAATAAGAGAAAATGCGTTTGCTTATTTAAGGAAGAATGAGCAAGTTTAGTGTTATGCCTTTTACTGTAAGAAGTATGTCTGCAGGGATCTAGATGCTAAGAAGCAGTAAGCTGGTGACATTAGTTTGAAATGCTACACTATACATTAAGAAACCATATACCTACTATTTATTTCACAAGCACGAATTAGGTCTTCTGGAAAATAACTCGAATTTTAGTCAAACTTGCAAGAAAATATCAACACTTTGCTGTTTCAAAATGCCTTCAATCTGAAAAATGCAAAAAAATAAGAGGTAGCAGGGGGGAACTGAGCCATTGTACTGGTAATCAACGGAGCCAGGACATCTAGGGAAAGCTCCAATGCTGTCAGGTGTGGCACAGCTGGAAGCAAAGTGCCTGCAGTGCACAAGGTACTGCCTAATGCATCGTAACCACCCAGATGGATCAATGCCCCAAAAAGCCTCCGCTGTGGCTCCTCTTTCTGCCAACGGTATATTTAGCACCCCAGAGTCCCTGCTTTGTGCCCCCCTCAAATATCTGGTAATGAATGGCACCTAGAATTAATCATAGCCTACAATACTCCGCAAAGCTGCCCTAGTTTACGGATTAGAGAAGTGATGCACAAAAGCATCATATATGTGGTCTAAGCTCATATCATTGCACAGTAGAAAAATTATGAATAAAACCCATTTCTTTGGAGATTTCCAGTTTTGTCACCCTCAACAAAACCCCTTTTACACAGGCTTCAAAATCGTCAAATATTTTTTTCTGACTGCAATACTATGCCAAATATTTATTTTATCAGTCCAAAACTCAATTTACTGCTGAAACCCTGCATGAATGCTTCAGAAGAACTTCTAAAATCCTGCCCAGAAAAGGAGAAATATTGTGCAAATAAATCTCTGTCTGTATCACTGTTCTTACAAACTACTGCTTCACCCTAAGGCAAGTGCCTGAATATAAGCATCTGTACATACAAGGGGTCTAAACAAGCTAAATGAAATTCCTGGATGCTCACATGATGTATATCAACTTTTTACAATGCTGTAGTTGATGAAAGCAAGGATAACAGAAGGATAACTGAAAGAGAGAGAGAGAGAGAGAGAAAGAGGAGTGAAAAAAGGAGAGGTAGAAGGTCCTAAGGCCTGACTGAAGTAAAAATAAAAAAAGATTCTAGTGAAGGAAGCTGAAGATTAAAAAATACAAATATGAAAGGAGAGAAAACGGTTAAAATACCAGGTGAGATAACAAAATAAATTAAAACCAGCCTCAAACCAAAAAAGTGAGAGAGAAAGTTCATATCTTTCAGAAGCACAATCAGTAATTCTTTGTCATCCAAAGTCTCCTTGATTTCAGTGGGTGTTATGCCTTAATGAGGACAGCAGGATAGGCACCAAATGCAGCTTTATTTCTTATACTTGAATAACAGCAAGATATAGCAAGATAGTCTGTTGTTGAAAAAGATGATGCATTTTTGAAGAAGTATGGATATTAGGGGCCAGGCAGTATAAATGTAATTGCTACAACCAGCTGAGTTACATCAGTGTGCATCAGTTGACAATAAGGTCCTTTGAGCTGGAGAGAAAGAAAAAAAGATCAAAAACCAGACTCATGCCACCTTGCAAACAATCAAATTAAAGGTCCAGAGTTATTCCAACAAAGTTTCCATTGACTTCAGTGACATCTCAGAAAACAAGCAGGATTCTTCAGTCCTTCTTGTAAAAAAAACATAAATACCAGAGTGAATATGAGTGATCTATTTATTTTTTATCAGTATTGCTCTTGCTGAAATTTTTGGAAATGCATCCATCTGCTTCACAGAACTATTATTTGATTAGACTGTTTGTGTGAAAGTACTTTTCCTAAATACTGTATTAATATATTGAAAAGGAAGCATATGATCAGTAGATTGGAGAATAAAATATTCTTCTCAGCTTGGTAACCAAAGATAAAGGAAATTAAAAAAACCTCGATGATCATCTGATGAACAAGATGAAGATTCTGCCTAACTAAGTAGTGGCTCTAATGGTCCATGCAGAAATCATGTAGCTGTTTTCCCTTTTATAAATCATAAATTAAAGGACCTCTCACTGAAATTGTAACTGGAATGTGGGTTTGCCTAATGCAAAGCCTTCAATTTAAAACCTTTTACCGTTTTAGATGTCAAAAACCAGGAAAAGACAAAAATACCACAAGTAATATCTGTAGAACTACCAACAAAAACACCAAGGCAGATATTTCCTATGAGAACTAAGAATAGCAGAAAAATATCTTGTCTCCAGCTGATCATGTTGCACGCAGTAAAAATATTTGTTATTGACAAGATTCACAAGCATACTTTTCTTACCCATAATATGGGAAATATGTCAATTCTCCATGACGTATTAATGGTAAGCGTACCACTCAAACCAATAAGCCTACGACATGCTCAGAGTTGGATTCATTCAGCCACTGACCCAATCAGATAACCAATAATTCTCAGGTTTTGCACGGGTACATCCACCTGTTGATTTAAAGATTACAGGTGGGAGCCGCCTTATTAAAATTGTTCTCTGGCTTAAAAATTTGACACACCTAACAGCAGGAATAGAGAAAAAAAACAAGTCTGGTCTCCTCATCAATGACACAATGAAAACAACCAAACACAATTATTATTGTTTGCAGGGCTAAAATTATGCTTAAAGAAATTCATTGCCATCTGTAAGCTTACTAAAGTTGATTATGTTTTTCTCATGATAGTTTTCTCCCCAATGATTGAATAGTATTGTCTATTTTTAAAGAAAAAAAAAGAAATAAAGCTGCTTGAATAATAAATTGTTTTTCCGAAGACAGACTAAACCATATTGATGAACTTTAAGTACCAAATTGGAACCAAGAATGAAAAACAAGTATTTTCCTGTTCAAGGCTTTGTTTTTAATGTGTTTTTATTTTTAACTGGATCAAGTGCTGATTACAGAAAATTCAAGGCTACTCGGACATCAGACTGCTCAATTGACTGAAAAGTTTGATGACTTCTCTAAAAAGTGACATTTGTGCATGAAATTAAATCAGTATCACTGTTCTGAGATAACATTGGGGGGAGGGAGAGGTTAATATTGCTTATTAAATAACGTTAAATGAGATCAAACAAGACGTGCAGGATTCAGGAGGGCTCTTTTAGCTCTGGGTTGTTTCCCCGGGCTGCTTATGCAACCTCGCTTGCACAGGCAATGTAAGGGTCTGCCATTTTATTACATAAAGTAGCCCAAAAATACAGCTAGGCAGTTGTATTACAGCTCCATTAAGTGCTGTACTGGAGTTTCTGTCCCAGCTGCCTCTAGAAATTTTAAGTAACAATCAGAAGGACTGAGTTTGGGATCGTTGCTGTTGCTTTAATAGCAATAAATCTCATCTAAAAGCTAGCAAATATCATCCACAGGAGTTACCTTTGAATACACTGTGCTTTGACTGTTGCTTAAGTGAACAGCAATACACAGCCTTTGGTTTAGCACAGCTTTAGCAAGCACAATCTAGGGCTTTAAAATCTGTCTTTCAGGTGATTAAGCAAATTGCCTGGTTT
Source organism: Dromococcyx pavoninus (assembly GCA_033558185.1). Taxonomy (NCBI): domain Eukaryota; kingdom Metazoa; phylum Chordata; class Aves; order Cuculiformes; family Neomorphidae; genus Dromococcyx; species Dromococcyx pavoninus. The sequence continues at coordinate 173,560 of JAUMJL010000687.1, forward strand.
AGTAAACAACAGTCAGTGCAACATTATTGTTTTAACCAGTGCTTAAGTGCAGTGGATAGACAAAGAAAATGAATTTCTAATGCATCCTCACATTCTCAGTTCAGAACTTCAAAGCCTGGCCATGTACAAACAGATAAAACTGTAAATACAGCAACACCAGGGCAGGGAGGATGACCACCTTGCCCCAGATCCTCTTTCTGACACCAAGCAACAGCAAAAGCTCAGGAAGCCTGCATGAGCAAGGCAAGCATGTAGCAATATTACAGTCTCTCAGCAGAGACTTCTTCAGCTAGGCATTGTATCTTGGTATTCAGTGCCCCTTGGTGGGATCACTTCCATGAATATAATTGCTTTCTGAACCTACTTGAACCCAAGAAGATAAGGCTGTCTATCCTCGCCATGCCTGCACAGCTCAGTAATAGGACACCAGGGAGAGAGCCTGAGTACCGCACCTTGCTTCCTTCAGCATTGCTGGAGTTTTAGCTCATGCACTGGCTCTGCTTCGGGGCACTTCAACCAATTTCTTCCAGCTACCTCTTTCCACAACAGTTGTGTTATAATGGGGCCAGCCCTGAGCAGTGAAGGTGCAAGCCACCAGGAGCCCTTTAGCTTTGCAAGCCTAGGGAAAGTTGACACTGACCCACTGCTTTTTGCCAAGCAGACACAGCCAAGGAGACCACTTGGCTCAGCACCCCGTCTCAGCCATGGCTAGACATTGGTGCCAAGGGGTGAGTACAAGAAGAAGGCAAACCAATGGTGATATATCCTCAAGATATGCACCAAGCTTCCCAGAATTTGCAGCTCAAAACTTCCCAAGCCAGAGGCAGTGGTTTTATATTTAATAGCCCTTGATGTATTTCTCTTCCATGAACTCACCCAGTCACCTCATTAGCTGATGTAACCTCTCAGTATCCACATCCTGTGGTGAGGAGATTAGCTGCCTGACCATGCCAGTGAAGAGCCACCTCCTTTTGTTTCCATCTCCACAACTGCCTGCTTTACCCAATGCCCTCCACTGTTGTCGCTGTGAACGGTTATTCCCAGTTTTTTTTCTCCATGCGTTGCATAATTTTACAGATTTCTGTTGCATCACTTTATCAGTGTAGTCACTCCTCAGGCAGGAGCCACTCTTTTCCTCTGATACTCTTTTCTGCCTCTTTCTCAATCTCCTCCCTTGCCATTAGAGACGTTTGAGTTCAGGGGATCAACAACACGTGACACTGAACATGTGGGCACACCACAGATTATACAGTGAAATAATGGGGTTATTTTTTATTTTCCATCCTTTCTTAATTAATCTATAATGTTCTATTTGCCTTTCTTTTTTTAAAATCACATCTGAGCACTGCACTGATTTTTTTCTAAGTAGTCTATGGAAGATTCTGTTTAAGATTCTGCATCTTCAGTGACATGTAACAATGAATTTCTATTATTTTGTTTCAGCTAACATGTTATTTTCTCTATAAACTTTCAACCTGGCATGCATATTACATTCATCTGACATGAAGATAATGAGAAAGGGTGACTGAAATGTCCCAGTAGATGATGTTCTGTCCTGCTGGCACTTTCTTGTATGTTTTGTAATGACAAAGGTATTTTATACCGGAACTTCCAAATTTCCATTCTGATCTCAAACACACATACACACCCCTTAGATTTTCTTCCCATATCATCATTTTACTTGGCTATAAATCTTCTATTTTATACCCAGATGCCTAAGAACAGTGGCAAAATAGATGAAAAACACCTTCTGTCATATCCAGGCCAGCCAAAGATCAGCAGTTTTACACAGACTTGTGCCTAAGCAGGAGAAAGTGAGATAAACTCCCTGTTCCTATCATTTATATGGTCATTTTTGGAGTGTCTTTGAGCTCTGGACATGCTACCTGCTGCACAGGCACAGAAGAAAGAGATAGTGTTGCCTCAAAGAGCTTGCAGGCAAAGGATAGGACAAGGAACTGCAAGCAGGTACTGACAGAGTATGGGGCAAAGCGTGTGGCAATAATTGGTAGTGACAAAGGTCCAAGCTCACCAGCGACTAGTGGGAGTTTTATTTTTGTGACGTGACAGGTGAATTTTCAGACTGAAGCAGGATTAAAACTAATGTTGGGGATGCATAAGACTATTTCTTCCAAATGTGGCTGGCAGTGTGCAAGAAACACTTATCTCTGCCATTGTCTTTGGATAAAGAAACAGAAATGTCTTTACCAAAGTAATACAACATTTTGGTTGGACTGAGTTTTGCTTCATGATTTGCCTTCAGGGGGAAGAAACATAGGAAAACAAGCATAGAAAACAGTACTTACCCCTCTATCCCCACAGAATTTACGTGCACAAGGACAAGAAAACCGTGCCCCCAGAGTCCCTCAGTCTAATTTGCCAACATCTCTGAGCCACCACAAGGGAAATTCACGGAGCAGAGAGTTAACCATGTCTACAATTTGTCAGCTGCTTACTCAGAGCACTAACCTACAGGACCACATCCCTTCTCACCCTCTTGCCTTTCCTGGCCTGCAACTCTTATATATCTTAATTCAGCTGGGGATGCACTGGTGTGTTTTTATATAAATATATATAGGTATATCCTGGGTGGCCCATAGCAGGTCACAAAAATAGTAATGACTTTAGTCTTTCCCAAGATACTCTGAAATACGAAAAGCACCACTACAACAACAAATCTACCACCATCTATGCATCTTGCTTAAATACTATCACAGGATGTTTCCTTTTCAAACTTCAACAATGCCTCATAAAAAAAAGTCAGTCTATCGGCCATTGCCAATATCTGACTGAATTAAACTATAACAGCTAAAAGACAAGTATTTGCATGGCCTCAGCCCAGTCTTTCAAGAACAATTTTTTATAAGATCAAGGATCAATAGAAAGCTAAGTCAAATCTAGGAAAATGACTTTTTTTATATACAGATAATGAACCCTCTATAAAATCTCCAACTGAAGTGCATATGCTTTAAAAGCTTGAAAGCAAAACAATAAGCACAAGTGGAAGTTACTTAAATTCAACTTAGAAAGAAAGAAAAGCAACTAAATACACACAAAATACATAATTGACTGTCATTTTCAATGATACAATATTTGTCAATCGTGGATTATATGGTGATGTAAGTAATCTGATTGCTCAGAACTTACGGTTGAACACAGGCATGCCCAGATGAGGCTGCCCAGGGAGGTTGTGGATGCCCCCCCCGAAGTGTTCAGGGCCAAGCTGGATGGAGTCTTTGGCATCCTGGTCTGGTGGGAGGTGTCCCTGCCCATGGCAGGGGGGTGGAACTGCATGATCTTTAAGGTCCCTTCCAACCCAAACCATTCTATGATTCTATGATTATTTAAATCATTACATTTGCAGTGCAAAATGTCCTAATCTTTAAGAACACTAGAACTGCAAATCAAATCCATCAGTTGTTGATCCTAATTTTCCTATCTTAAATGAATGTATCACAATGCAACATCAGTTAAACGTTTATATACTATTTTTTTTCTGTGGAGCTTCACTTTTTCTTTTTTTTGTATTGTTAACATACTGAGCTACAAATTCTTCTTCCAGTGGAGAAAAAAGTGGAAAACTCACCCTTGCCTATCGCAGCAGTCACCTACTGGGTTGAATCCTGTAGGTCCACAGCATAAAAATCTAGTGCAAGATTTAACTGAGGCATACAAAGATATTATTTTGTCCATGGCAAACCTAGTGCTAGAAGAAGGTCGGCAGACACCATGGTGGAAACTAGCATTGCTGCCAAGTCCTGCTCCTTAGGGTGCTGCTGGATGGTGGGGTACACAATAAGGAGGACAACAAATGCATAGGGTCAGCATGACACGAGAGCCGGGGCTCCACAGTGAAGATAGCCCCCTGCAGGTCCACAGGCAACCAGGGAAGGGTAAAGAAGTGGAGGCTGAAGAACATAGTAGGCAGTGAGGAAGGAAGATGAGAAGAATGAAAAAGCAGTAGTACCATTACCCAATCATTGAAAGACTGGCTCAGATCTCCTGTTTCTGTCTCTCAATACACTTTTTTATGCCACAGTCTCACACCCACCTTTCCCTTCCTTCTCCTTTCCTTTTTGAGCTCTCTCTGTAGTTCCAGCCATTTCCCTGCACCTTGTTGACAAGGTTTGTCATATACAATGCCCTCAAGTCCTCTGACTTAATTCAAGATCCCTGCTTTTCACTTTCCCCATGCCTCCATTACCAATGCTTGCTCCTAGCCATTCTAGTCCCACCATTTCTTGTCACCATGAATGTGACCCTACCTCTTTTTCAAATAGGCACACCCTGCCACTAAAGACACTGAGACACTCAGCTGAGATAGTCTTTATGCTCCTTTCTTATGTCGTTTGCTATAGCAATAACATCTGGGAAGAATAACTACAGGATAAAGTCCATTCAGATCATCAGCCACCAGCTGGAGCACACTCATTCTTCACAGGAAGATGAGCAGTTGCTCAGCATGTAACAACGCTGGGACGTTCAGGGATCTCCATGCTGAGAGCGTCTTCAGCAAGTGTAATGGTCAAGCCCTCAACATCCCTCCACCCAGTGCATGTTGTAATAAAATGATAACTGAAACAAATTCTGGAAGCTTTTCATAAGGCACTCCCCCATCACAAGATTGATCCCAAGGCAAGTACCTTTGTCCTGCTCCAAAACATGAAGCCACAGGAATTCAGCAGTCTCAATGAAAGTGTTTCTCAACATAGCCAAAAAATGCAGATTCACAGCAGAAGAAAGATCAAAGTCTCCTAATGGAGTGATGTATACCTAAACCATCTTTGTCAGATACGTGGCCAAAAAATACTTTTCCCTCTAACCACGTTCTCAGAAATAACTGAACCATTTCATCTGAAACTTCCCAAAGAGAACCTGTCTTCAGAAAACACTCAACCTGGAAAATGTCAGCCTACTCTTAAGCTTAGCAAATGCAAAAGTACCTGAAAGCAGAGCACTGTACTGGAAAGCACTAGATAATTTTAACTGTAGACAACGTTGCTGCCTACCATACAATAACAATTCCTTCAAGTGCTCTTGCATGCTCTAGGCTAGAAAATAGTAGCAATAGTGGCAATTCTGCAAAGTCTTGTCTGTTGGTTCAACCCTGCACACATGCAGGGTGGCACCTTTATTTGGGAGGGAAAGCAGTATTAGGTAAGCCTGCTGTCTCCAGGCTTTGGAGTAGAGCATGGAAGTGCTGCCAGCATGGTGAATCACCCTGATGTTGGATACCTGGCTCTGGAAAACCTTCATTTTCACCTGTTCAGTGGAGACAGTGCAAAGCCTGGCAATTATGTTCTCTGAATACACCCGTTTCAGAGCAACATGGTCAATATTCATCTACATAAACGTATGCAGGATTGGGTCCTCCATTAGCCGACAGCTCTTAGTATCGGACACGGATCAGTGGATCAGCAGGCTAGGTGTGGAAACCCTGAACACTAATTATTCACTATCACCAAACAAACTAAACCCACAGTGGGATACAAATTAACATTTCACACTCAGGTAAGAGACAATTTTCCACTTCAGGAGGCGGCCACTTGTTGAGCTGACACTCAGGTTCACTGTACCGGTCAAACAGAACCCCACAGCCCTTCTGGAAGTATAGCACCATGGAAAGATTGAAGTTCCTCTGCTGGCTGTAATGCTTATAACCACTAATTATTTCTGAGTCACTTGAGTGAAAGTAAACTGCCATCCTGTAGACAGTTAAGGAGTACGGAGGAAAGTTTCTGGGTGAGCATGCTTGTTAATTAACAAATCAGACCAGTGACCATAGAGGAAAACACCACCACACAACTCTTTGTATAAGAAGTCCTGGGTTGCCGCTCAGCTGTGGATTTAACATTTCTCCCCGTTCTGCACACGAAGGGAAACAAGTGGGAGTCCGGTGCAGGGCCACAGCAGCAGCAGGACATTACCAGCACACGACACAACCTGTACTCCCACTGGGAGCCGTCACCCATTCAAAATTCCTACTGGTCTTACTGGAAGTTTGCCTTGACCAAGCACTGCCCCTCTGCCACTCTAGCTTAAATAAACCCCCAACCTCAGGGAACCACCAACCAAACCAAAAAGGGATGGGGGCCGGCGGATAGAGTGGGGGACATTGAATTTTTCCAAAGGGAGGGGCCGAGACTGATACTCGGCACTCCCCACGGAAACTTTCCCACGGCAGAGGAGATGCCTGGGGGCTTCGCGTGGGAGCACGGCGGTCAGAGGGCGCTGACCCCGATCGCTGTTGCTGGGCGAGGGGACACAAGGACACAGGGTCAGGTGTGGGTGTCGCAGGTGGGTGTCGCGAGTGGGCGCCCCGCGGGGCCGCGCGTTACCTGGGATGCCGGTGCTGCGGGAGCGCGGCAAGGATGCTCCAGCCACCGCCGCTGCTGTCGCCGCTGCTGCTGCTGTCCGCGCTGGCCACCTGGGCGCGGGAACCGGCGGCTGAGCTGTCGCCGGGCTGGATGCTGCCGCTTTTGCGGTGCCTGCCGGTGCCGCTGCGGCCGCCGCCGCCGCACGGGAGGGCGGCCTCGGGAGCCGGCAAACTCTTCCTCGCCGCCGAAGAGCCGGGGATGCTGCCCGCCTCCTCCTCCTCCTGCCTGGCGGTGCCGGTGCGGTGTCTCATGGTGCGCGGGGCCGCCGCATGCCGCGCTGCCGGGGGCTCCGCGGGCAGCGGGAAGCCGCCGGGAGCCCGGGCTGCTGCGGGGGGGTGAGGATGCCGGGGGCCGGGGGCGCTGCGGGCTGGGGCTCCCGCTGGGGCATTAAGTTGGCCGCGCGGCCGCGAGAGTTCGCCGAGAAGTTGTAGCCTGGTGGGCGAGGCGGGGGCATCCTCTCCGCCGGCCCTGCATCGCCTGCCCCCCTGCCTCCCCGCGGCCGCTCCGCGCTCTCAGCCGACGACGCTCGAGGGGCGCCCCCCACGCCCCGCGCCCATCGGCAGCTTCAGCCCCGCCGGCTGCAGGCGGCTGTGCTCCGCTGCTTCCTCCTCGCTCGCCTTCCCCGGCACGGAGCGGGAGCAGGGGGAGCCCAGACCCGAGGCCGGAGAGCAAAATAGGGCAAGGATGGGGGGAAAAGGGAACCCGGAGCTCGCTCCCCCCCCACCCCCCCCCCCCGCTCCCTGCTGTTGGGGCGGTGGGAAGCGAGAGGTCTGCGGGGAGAGCTCTCCCGCCCCGGCTCCCTGTGCACAAGTGCAGGGAATGTTCCACTGACCTACATATTTTTCCAAACATACGTGACCTTTTTTTTTTCCCTCCCTCCTCTCTCTCGTTCTGTGGGAGGAGACAGGCGAGGATCCAAGAAAAGGAGAAGCTGGAAAGAACGAAAGGGGAAGCGAGGGGAAAATAAATAAATAAATAACAAAACCTCAACCAAAAAGCCAGCTCCGCATCAAGGATGGTTCCACAACGCCTCAAGCAAATCCCCACCGTGCTTGGGTTTGTACGTTCCCATCGCCGCATTCCCGGCTCCCACCCCTATATAGCCGGGTCCCTATGTACACGGTGTCCCCGCCGGCCAGGGCTGCACCCAGCTGCCTGCTCACCGGATCCCGGGGTCGCTCAGAGGGCTGAGGACCCCCCCCACTCTCCGCATGGCGTCGGGGGTTGTGACCCTCGCCCCTGCCTTTGCCCGCTCGCCCGGCGGTGGCCACAGGAGCCGAGCCGGAGCGGGGCATAGCACCGCGCTGCCCCGGGGCAGCTTCCCGGCCTCCCCGGACAGAGCAGGAGCTCCCGGTTTGGTTATGCAACGCCGCACCGACAACTAGAGCAAAACCTTGACAGAGAGCTTTTTTTTTTTTCTTGTTGCAAAGTAGGTCATTCTTTTTATTCCCCACTTTGCATTTTTTTTTCCTTTGCCTAATACTCCTCCTTGCAAAGTGGCCACGGAGAGATAAGGAAGTGTGCTGGAGCCTGGGACGAGCTGTTGACTCGGAGCTTTGCTTTCGCTTCGTCGGGCATTCCTGCCGACTTCTGACGGCGGCAGCGAGCGGGCTCTGGGCTTGCCCTTCTCCTCCCAAGGAGGGTAGGAATGGCCAGGGAGCGGGGCCATGGCTTGGCCGCACCCCGCTGGTGTCCCTGCCGCTTCCCAAGTCTCGCTTCCCCCAGCGCCTTCTCCCGGGGTCCCACCGGCTGCTGTCCCGCTCTGCACCCGAAGCTTGCCGACACTGCTCTGTCCACCCGGACAGATTCCCCTTCTCCACGTTGCTGTGCCTAAGGAACAACCTGATTTAAACACCTCTTCCACCCGCCAAAGGCGTCTCCTCCTGAGGTGGAGTATTTGCTTTTTTTTTGCGGAGAATTGCATTTTTTGCTCAGAGAAGGGCTTTCCTTGGGGTGTGAGGGGAAACCCCTTCGGCTGGTGCAAACTCTGGGCCCCACCAAAGGGCACGGCTGCACTGCCATACTTGTGCCAGCAGAGTTTGCATGGGGTGATGGGGCTGTTTCCCCATTTCCGTCGGTCCATTCTGTCTCCCGTTTAAAGCTACGATAATCCTTGCAAAACAGCAGCCAGCAGAGACCTGTCTGCCCACGCGGGGTGTGTGCGCGTGGGTGCAGCGTGTGGGCTGCAGGTTGCTGCAGCTACCTGGCTCCAGCGAGAAGGAGTCGTGCTGCTTCTCCCACTACCCTCACCATTCCGCTCACCCAGTCACCCTGCCGTGATGCCTGATTCCCCCTGTACACCACATCCAGCCAGTTATTCTATTTGATTCAATCCCTAATGCAAATGTTAATAATTGCAAAGTAGAGAAAAACATCGTGCTCTTTTTGCTGAGCACTTTTATGCCATACTTTATACAACAGGCATGACTAATGTTGAAAGGGTAATGTTGTTTACTTTTAACCAAGATTAAATACAAAACTTTGAAAAGCCCTTCCCTTCCTTTGGATGAAACCCAGCATTTTTTCCCATTTGGAAATTGTCAAACACTGGTTAAACAATCCTTTGGCAAACAAGTAGTGCCTGAGGGAATAAAGCATCAGATACATGGGGAGTGCAATAAAAGACATTTCTGTTCCTGAGGTATTTTTCTTGTGTTGCACAATGAAGTATAACATAAAATCTTCAAGCCTTGTAAGGTTAGAAAAAAGGAACTTCCCATGATTATATACACCACATGACTTGATATTCCAGACCTTTTGAAAGCTTACCAAAACCCTACCCCCAAAACAACCCTGCGCTTTCAAAAGCTGGGAAACCAAAACATCACACTGAGAAAGGCGAGACACAGAGGCATATGCATAAAATTACCACTCTACCGGGTTTTAACCTGTGCATTTCTAAGGACCCCACTGCAAAAGTGAAGTAGTGAGATTGGTTAAGGTTTGTTTCTTAATTCATTTCCTAGGTTACCAGTGTAAACTTTAATTAGGGCAACAAACAGCAGATTGGCTGTGGATGAGGCAGGCTTTTCCCAGCACATACCTGAGTCCTGTTGTGAAACACCAGCCACTCAAACACACAACCTTTCTGTCATTCCAGTGACCTAAGGAAAATAACTCAATACTGTCAATACCATGTTTAGTTTGGAAATTAACCACAGGGTCATGCTAGATGCCACGTGTGAGAACTTTAGGGCAGGAGCCCAGCATTCAATTAAAATGAAATTAAATCATTTTATAATCATGAAATATCAGTAAATAGCTTTTCAGACACCAGGAGCCTGTGATCCAAAAATGCAATCCCTTTTGTTTCAAGTAGAATAGGCTGGCCAACCTTTGTGACCCAGAAATGATGCAGCAGGGTTTTCAATGGGCCTCGAACCACAAGCTAGGTGGGGTGTAGGGCCAAGGGGAAGAGCGGGAGAGGACAGCAACTCCCCTGGGACCCCACTGCTCCATTGTGTCAAGCCTGTGGGAGGGATATGGGGTTAGGTCCAGTTTAAGCCTGGACTTACTGGGTTTAACTCTGCTGGTTTGCTTTCACTTGCTACCAGGGATTCAGATTATGTGGTGCCACCATCCCCACCACATGATATAAGCCTGAAGGAAGGAACTACCTTAAACATGACTTGGGTCCAAAGCCAGAGCCTGGCCACCACAACCTGGAAGTGTAGAAATTACTTGTGCAATGCTTTTAACCTTTAATAAACATGTATTGTGAGGAGATAAAATGCAATCTGTAGTCCTTAATCTAAATGTGAAGCCTACATTTGGACTAGTGTTTGTGCAGAAGTAGAAAGAGTTTCCCCAAATAATCATCCTCTAATCAACATAAATGGCAACAGTGGTGCAAAAGTCAGTAATGGCACTGTGGGAGAGAGAGGCTTGACAGAAGAGAATAAAGGACCCTCAAATAGTTGACCAAATTGCACTGAATGTGAAACTATTCTCTTAAATTTTCAAGTAAGTAAAAAAGAGAATGGCGGGGATTAAGTTGGTTACTATTGATTAAGGGGCAGGATAGACCTTGGGCCACTTGTCTCCCTGTCTTCCTCACTAAAAGAGAGAACAACAGGGACAAATGCATGACAAATCTAGTAGCTTCTGTTAGTCAAAGGAGTCGCACTATCTGTGGTTGGTGGGCTCTCTGTGCTTCTTTCCAGCTGGGCTGGCTGGGGGAGGTGAGCACGGGAGTGTGAGGACAGAAGTGGGGAGCTCCTTCTTTGGGTAACACACTTCTGTAACCAATTTTGGCAGAAATTTCTGCAGCGAGGAATGGTCTTCAGAGGATCTGCATTATTTTTCATTCTGCGGCTTACAGCTTCCTGAGCGAGGGAGAGGTAGTGCATACTTATTAACCAGCAGCACAGGCTCTGAATCAGGGAAAGCCAGAGAAATGCCACAGTGAAATGGACTTCAGATGCTGCTGCTGCCCCAAGCACTGCAGTAGGATGTCTGATGGGTATTCTGGATCTCTTTGTCTAAAAAATCAAACTCTCTATTTTCTGCATAGTTATTACAAAAGAACAGCCAATTTGCTGACTTCAACTTACCTTAGCCTTATCTATTATGGAGCAAAAATTATCCATTGCCAGGGGTTTCCATGAAAGAAATTAGTCACATATACAACCTACCTGTGGATCTGAGTGTCAGACCTTATTCAAAAAAGGGTTTGCAGGTTTTCTTTAAGTGGTTAATGCACAGAGTGGGGAGGAAGGAGGCATGAGTTGAAAAATTAGTGACTAAACATTGAATAGACTTAATGTATGGAAGGGCTGAAATTGCTGCTGGGTGCCCAGAAAGCCCTAAAGCTTTCTGTCTGGAAATCTTGTGGTTAAGCATGAACAGCTTTCCTGTGAAACAAAACAGTTCTGCAACATGATCTGTATGTATGCACACGATTGCCGTGGTGCTTACTCTGTGTGTGTGTGTGTGTGTCAGCCAATGCTCAAGGCTGTGGAAATAATTCCTTGTCGGGAAACAGACAATCCACTATCCTCTGGTTGGTAGTGGTCTTAGTTCCAGTCCACGTCTTGGCCCATACAAGGCCTTTTGTTCACTCGCAGCAGGACGGGAATACACCTCGTGACAAAGTTTGTTTTCAGTGGGAGTGCAGTGGTTAATATGAATAATATCTGATGGTATGACTGTACCTAGGAGAGAGGGTCTGGTCTGAAATCAGGCTGATGGAGCTTGTTCAGCTTTGAGAGCTGCTCAAGAAAGTGAAGTTCAAACTAAAACCCAGGACTGAAGGATCTACTGTTTATCTGGAAGTCTAGGTGAAACAGAAGATAATAAAAGGTTGTAGTGCTGCAATTAAGAATGGCTGGGAGAAGTCTGAACGCAAATGCAATGTATTTAGCTTTACCTTGACTAAGAAAAGCAACTGCATTAATGTTGGACTGCAGTAGTACTTTCTGTCAAGACACAGTCCCTATGGATCTGTAGAAATATTTTAGTTTCTGGCAGGTTTCATAGAGACCTCCTGCCCTTTCCAGAAGTTGTTGATGAGCAGCAGGAAGGTGTCTCAACCATTGTCTCTCTCCTTACAACAGGCAGCCTGATTCCCCTCTCCACTGCCTTCAGCAGAAGCAGGTTAGATCTAACGTTCATCCTCACTTTCAAGAGTCTGCAGAGTTTTCTGAATTCTTTGCTAATTCCTCCCTCCTCTTTTTTTTCTGAATACTTTTCTTACTCACGGTGTTGGAGTTAATCTATTTACCACCATGCACTTGCTCTTTCAAATTCTTCTCAGCTTGCTTTGATTCTGTGCAGCACTCTACTCTTGCACCAATCTTAAGCTCATTATGTTATTATTACTAATGACACGTTAGTAAAAATAGGGAAAATTTTAATGTGAAAGTTAAGTAAATAAAAGGGGAAATATAAAAACATCTTTAGACTTGGCGGCATATGGCTACAGCTCTGCCATCTATGATTTTTTAAAGCAGGAGGCACTATCAGTATCGAGACAATTTGTAAGCTTGAATTTAGCTGCTTGACTTCAAAAGATCAGTTCAGAAGATTTTGTTCCAGGACGTTTGTAGCATATGTGCTGAGATCTTTCTCGTTATCTTCACCCATACAGCCCTACCTGTGAGAAGGGACTATGAGAACCAGTGAGTCTGATCTCACGAACAAATCCAGGACACAGTTTCCTCTTAGTGCATCTGGCTGGGTGACTTATTGTCATGTTTTAAAAAGACATTGATCTTGACTTAAGAAAAAATAAATTAGGTTCGTTTTGATATTATCAATTTTAGTGTCTGACTGGTGTTGCTCAGACTGCAGCAGTCAGTAGGTACTAGATGTCAAAGAGACACTAGGATTGTTCTGCAATGTGCTCACCTCTGTCAGAACAGATGCTAAATTCCTGGTAACAGTAAAAAAAAACCCCAAAATTCTTTGGAGTTAAATCATATATTTAAAAATTATTTACTTTGCTGTTTTAAACTCTTAGTCTGAGCATAGTCATAAAGTTAAAAAAAAAATCCCAGAAAAACATTTTCCCTTTGAGCTTGATTATTTCCTTTCTGTGTTGTCAATGAAAATGGACTGCTTCATGGACTGCTCTTCCTTTTTTTTGTGGTTGTCAGCTCCTCTTCCTGATATTCATGCAAACAATGGTTCTGGTTTCATTGTGAGCATCCCGGGATAGTGTTGAAATACAAACAAATCTCTCAAAAACAATTTTGCTAATAAAAAATCATGTGATGTGTTTTGTTGCTTTTGCAAAGTCAGAGCTTTGGCTGTAAAAACTTTGAAGGTCTATTTGGTCTCCGTTGCTAGGACAGGCTGTGCACAGAGGCGGCTGATGGGAGAGGCTGTGCTATTCTGCTTGCACAGAGCATTGCAGGAGGGAAGGAAGAAGTGGAAGAGAAAGTGTTAAAAAGGTAAATATTGTCTTAAAGAAAGGTGACATAAAGGAGAATGTGGGAGAACTGTAAATGAGCCAGAGAAGATGGAGAAAAAAATCTTTGGCAACTGTAATTAGGTTAGATTTCAGAAGTAATATCAGTGTTCCAGCATCAGCAGATACTGTGGGCAATATTTGCCCTCAGCTGCGTCTGCAGAGGTGAATTGTTTCAGTCCATAGGGCCTGACCATGATGTGTTTGCATCAGTTGCACAAAGATGTGAGCCCAGTGGGGCAGCGAACGTCCTCCTTCTCTGTGTTACTGGAAGAAGGAGCAACATCCAGCCAGGAGGTTTGCAGTGAGTGGGAGCAGTGGGCACAGAGACACAAAACCAGTGGGGTGTGTGTGAATGTGAACACACAGCCTAAGTGGAAGAATACGTACTTAATGGAGATGCTGGTGCAAATTTATGTTACTGAATAAAAGGTATTTAATCTATAACCAGTGCCTGGCTAATACCACCGCCTTTGGAGAGAGCATGGGGGGAATGGGCTGGTACCTACCTTTCCGCCACAGGTTGGAGCAGTACCTGGGATGTGGGAACTGCAGTTCTCTCCACCTCCTTTAAGATATACTTCTCCTGTATAAAACCAGATTATATAGGCTCTCTGCAGGGAAAATAGATTTCACCTTTAAGTCTTTCTGCAGAGATCTTACATTAGCAGTTCATGCACCATCAGAAAATCAATTACCATTGGTATTACATGGAGATGAACAGTGCAGAGTAATGCAGAATTCGTTTTACACAATGCTTTTAATAAAATGCTAAATCCAGCAAAATATTTTCCAACGGGCTATTTATAGGGTCTGTGTGGGAAATATGTCTCCAAGGGGAAGTCTGCACCTTTGTGATTTGGACAAGGAGTGCGTCTCAGCCTTCTTAATGCTAACATTGGTCAAGTACATATTTCTGCCAGGATGAATTAAAGACAATAGCAGTCCATTGTCTGTATTGTGGTGGTTGTAACCTCACATGGAAAAACACTTTTTATTTGAAAAACAAGAGTTTCACAGGCTGCGTTTTTGCAGTGCCAGTTGTTGTAAGACAACAGAATAACTGAATTAGTTCCTGACAGTCCTTATCACCTTTTCCTGTTCTTAATGCCAAAGCGGTTTGTGGATTAGTTTTGCTGTGCGTATTTCAGTAAATCATTGACATAGGCACCTCTTTTATAAACAGACGTATCTGCAACAACAGCCCTGTTCCTACCTGAGTTTGAGGGTGTAGGTGGGGCAAAAAAAAAGAAACTCAGAGAGTTTTGTCAGGAAGCAATTATGAAAATAAGAACAGCAATGCAGGGCCAGACCAAAGTATGCTGCTTCTAACTGTGTCCAGAAAGAGAATTTTAAGGAGGTGAATAAGAACAGCACATGGATGCACTTCCCTGGAGTGTTCTCTCAGCCATCAAGAGTTTATGCTCAGGAGTTCTCCTTATGCCTGTGTAACCACCATGGGCAACATCTTCCTGCTGGGAACCCCACAGCTTAACTATACACTTTATGAAGAGCCATCTGTTTTTGCTCATTTTGAGCCTGCTAGCTTTGTTTTTCACCCTTTCTTTCTTGTGTTGGAAGAGAAAGGGAACAATCAAGGCTTCTCCACTCTCTTCACACTCCTCATGGTTTTATAGACATGTGCCATATCCCCTCTTGGTCATCAATTTTTCAAGCTGAAGAGCTGAAGTATGGAAACTTCTTCATGGTTTTGACCATTCCCTCTGGATCTTCTCTGAATGTTTGCCCATATATTTCCTTTAAGATCAGAGCCAGGACTGCAAATAGTATTCAATAGGCAATCCAAGTAGGCACACACTAAATCTGTGTAGGTGCGTGATGGTGTTCTTGCTTTTTCTTCCGTAATAACTGCTGTCATGGTGCAATGCCTCTGGTGTCCTTAAGATCTTCTCACATTCATAGCACTTTTCACTTACATGAGCTCAAGAACAGTTTTTTTCCATTCACTTTTTTTTTTTTGAGTAGCCCTACTGAATCTAACCCAAAATAATAGAAATTCGTCTTAACTTATCTACAGATTTAGCTCTCTTGAAAGAAAATAATGGCTGGAATATTGCTAGGGAGAAAATGTATTCTTATTCATTGTAACTTCTAAGATTTCTGGAGGGGCTATATTTAAGTTATGTACACAAAAAATAGCCATGCTGAAGAGGGAACAGTAACAGAAAACTTGAACAGTAAGAGGAAATCTTTCAAAATGTTCTAAACTTGTGAAAATAAATGTATGATAAGAAAGAACACATAAAAAAATCTTTGACAATTCCACTGCAATCTAATGTACTCCTTTTAAATATTTTTGTTAGAGCTAAAACCCATCAAATCATGAAAACAACTAAAATAACAGATGAATCCTCCTGCCAATTGCTATTGCAATCTATTTCTTGCAGGAAGGAAGCATGTTTATTTAAAAATATCCTTCTAACTCTTAAAGATGTAGTCAGATGTTCGTATTACTTGAAAATTATTGTAAATATTTTAATTATCCAGTTCCCTTTTCATTTTGCAATCCTTGATAGGTATATTATTTTATGTCTTACAAATTTAATCTAATCTGGTCTGGTACTGTTAAGTAAGACTGGTACAGTCCTGTAGAAAAACAGCAGTGATGATCTAAGATTCAGTCTGATGTTTCCTTCTTCCAGGATAACCAATATCTATTTCCTAGTTGGTTCTACCAAGCAAACCACCAAAGCTGACATTCGTCCTCAGGTTTTTCACTAGTTCCTCCTGCAACCGTTGCTCATGCTCCTTGTTGCCACCTCGGTCTGACAAACCAAGTGCCATGGGGTGCCCCTTGGGTTGCTGCACAGCCAGAGCAGGGACTGTGCTGCAGGCACTGGGGACACCCACCCCTGATGGCCACCCTTCCCAGCCCTCACTCTCGTGAGTGCAGGCAGGTTCCCAGCAGAAGACTCACTTCTGCCAGAAATGTGTGTGGTCTCAACATGTTCCCACTGTGCATTTGCAGCCAAATGTGACTCTTCTGGAAAAATGTCACATGTATGTTCACAGAGAGCTTATACTATGCGTGACACATCACACATGCGGGGCACATCCGGTAGTGGGATGGGAAACAATTCATTTGCTGCCTTCTGAAATCGAGGCCTGTAAAAAAACAACAGACTTGTGTTAATGAGGATTTGATCCAAGGGGACTTACACTGCAGTATACAACATCAAATATTGAATGTGTGCCTTAAAATGTCTCTCCAAAATTGTGCCTAAGTATCCCCAGCAGCTTTATAAGAGTGAGTGAAATGGTCCAAAATCTTCATTTCAATTAAAATAATCTCTTCTCTAGCTCTACTTGCCACAATCAGTAGTGGCATTCAGCTTTCAGAAGTCGATGGCAATGCTGTATTGTCAGGAGTGTGTTGGCCTGTTCACTACTTTTGAGAAGAGCAAACAGCTTTGGTCTGCATCACACAAACAGATCTATGTATTTTCGGAATCTTCAATCTGCAAATTTCCTACCGTTCTCTCTTGGGTTAGGTATTCGGACATCTTCTGTGGAGATGCAGACATTTCTTTGGGGCACGATGAGCTTTTGACTTTTCCCTTTCTTTGATTTTTTTTTTTAGAAAGATAGAAAGCGAAGATCTTTTCTGTGAGCGTGCCTGCCCTAGGCAGCCACTATTCACAGTGGAAGCTGAGCAGCAGTTTGCTATTCAAACAGAGATCCAAGTGTGTTGTGCAATTGCAGCAATACAAGTCAGATCTGGAAAGATGGCATGGAGCCATCCCTTACTGATTGGTAGAAAAGGAAGCTTTTGGAAAGGCAGGTAGAGAGAAGGGTATGAACAATATATTGGCAAGTTATGAAGCAAGGGTGAAGAGGTCATCAGCATACGTGTGGGGCATTGAGAGAAGGAAAGGACAAGAAGCTGAGATGCACAGGGGGTTGGTAGGAGGTATGATATAAGACTTGCAGGAATTCAGTGTGGCTTAATGATATGAGCACTTTGCTGAGACCCTGGAGACTTGAGCTTAAGTCTGAAGTTCAGTGAGCTGCCTTATTGCCTCTGGCAAGTCACTTCACCTCCCCAGATCTCAGATTTCCCCCCCAACTCTTCCTGCTCATCAGATCAACATCAATAAGGAATTGTCAAGAGATGGGAAAAGAAAGATAAATTATGCTGGAACTTACAGATGAGGACACAGAGCCTGAATCAAAAGCAAGTTGATTCAGCAAGGTTTAGTGGAAAGAGGTGGGATGACTTTAGTTCTCTTCAGCCAGATCTTGAACAGAAGATCTGACATCATTATGTTCTCAGCTCTAAATGCAGAGAGAACGACGTGAAGATGAGGCACAGAACGTGCAGCACGCAGCTGGCACGACAAAGTCGTTGCCAGGTAGAGATAAATGTAGGACAACTGAATTACATAAAGCCCATCTCTCTTGGTCTTTGGCTGCTAAAGAAGGACGGAGCATTCAGAATCTCTTCTTGTGCAACAGCACTGAGCATAAGGAGCTAAACTGTTCCTTTAATAATACTCAGGGAGCAGCACATGCTGGTGATGCTTTGTGTTTATTTTTTGTTTCAATAATCAAAATCAGATAGGCTACATGCTCATGGATGTACTGAAGTTTGTTTTCAGTTTGCATGTATGTGATGATGCACCTTATCACATGCTGGTAGATTAGGTTGTTTACACAAGCTTGGCTTCAAAGACTGAGCATTGTACGAACACAGCACAGTGAGAAAGCACTGCAGTCCAAGCCTCGGGTCCTGATCATATTCTCCATTCAAATGGTCCCACAAACTATCTGCTGGTCCTGCTTGGTGCACCCATGTCCCCTCAGGTGTCATGCCAGAACTCAAGTTTTAAGCCATTTTAGAGACTTTCAGTAACTCAAATCTATTTGGAAATCACAAGCTTTCAATATAGATATAGTCATAGTGTATCTCCTTTCAGAGAGGCAATATCCCCTATTAAAAGAAAAATCTTACAAAGAGGTCAGGAAAGAAAGACTTATATGCAACCTCAGGAACTCACTTGGTTGTCAGCTACTAGTCAGACTTCCAGATGCCAAGGTACATTCCCTCTCTGAACCAAGAAAGGGTAGGTTAACCTAAGCTCCTAGTCAATGTTATGAAATAAATGCATTGAACTGTATACATCTTAAAGCACTGAGCACTCCTCAAGTAGTCATTTCTTTCGTGGAAGGAAGAGCCATGAACTGGTGTGGGGGAGATCTGAGACTCCTGAACATACCAAATACATCCAGCATAGATTAATTATTTATGGTTCTGTAAGGTTTAACTGAAATTGTGAATGAGTCCAGCTCCCTGTTCAACTCATCCAAATTTAGGAGTCTGTCAGCTAGATGCTTAAGCTTCAGCAGCAGTCACTGGAGATCTAAAGGCTGTAGTCGGTGGAGTTAGGGGTAGTTCAGCTAAGCAAATGATGGAATTTACATAATGCTGTGAATTAACTCAACTCCATTGTTCGCTAGATTTCCATCAACTCTAGTGGAAGTTTAGACACCCAGCTCACATACAGATGTCTATACTGTATTCACTTAAATTTAGACATCCTTATCAGGAGCTAAATCCCCCTGTATAAGGCTTATTAGGTCAGACTCATCTGGGCAGGTGTGTGGCCTTCTGTTCTGTGTGCATTACTTCAGTGTAGAACTTCTTGTATAATCAGGGCTGAACATTTAAATGACAGGTCTCAAAACAGAATAAATTGCTTTAGAATATGCTTTATGTAGATGAAACTTATTTGAACTTTCAAATTCCTGAGAACTAAAATTAAATGTCTGAAAGAATACCTGAATGCACCAGGCAAAGAAAATGATCCTGAAATAGACTCCTTTAAACAGTGGGACTGATTGCCACCAACACTTACAGCAGAGGCTGGGTTAGACCAGAGTCAAGGTCTATCTAACCTCACATACTTTTTAATGCAGACGTTTGGGAGACAGTCCAAAAAGGAGTTATCCTTCCCCTTCTGTGTCATTGCAGCTTCAGTGATCAACAACTGTTTGGGCACTTCGTGCACTGGAGAACGCATCCAGGTAACTCTATGCAGTGCCCCTAACCAGCTCTCTCCTCCTCTTAGTCATTCAAACCTTTTTGTTATCTGTTCATACCTTAGACCCCCTCAATATGCGTTTCTTCAGAATAAAAATTTGAGGACCTACTGTTGTGGCAGTAACCACGACAATTTGAATATGTTCTGTGGGAAATCAGCGCTCCATTGGTTCGCTTCCGATGTGTTTCCCAGAGGTGCCCCTTGTTCGAGCATTCCTCACTCACCTTCTCCATCACCTTTCAGATTTTATAGTCATCTATTGTAGTCTGTCTCTGCCAGAATAAATGTTGTTTATAATGAGCTGCAAATGTTTGAAGAGACATTAGTCTATGTAAGAATCAGCTCCAGGAACCTGAGTGAGAGCTCACTGTATGAAGACATCCCTAATGAATATAAAATAACTGGGGGGAAACAATACCTTCAGAGATCTAATACTGGATTTTCCCCTAAAAAGTCCTTTGATTTAGTCAAGCATTCTCAGTACATGAGTAGTCGGTTCTTGTGAAACAAGACAGAGGATGACTAGAGTGTCTTTCTCCATTTATTTTAGTTAGTACATGAGATTCAAGGTATGAAATCCTTACAGGTTCACAAAACCCTCTCAATCTGAATTTGTTACTAGTGGTATCTTCGGTTTTCATTTCTAAAGAATAAGGAAAAGAGAAATATTTGTAAATGGATATTGCAGACCACTTGTTTAGATGAAGCTTGTGTCTATGTCATTCACATTAACCTGAAGCCTTAACAAGTTTCAGTCATCACAGGATATTATGCTTAACAGCAAATTTTAATACAGTCATAATAAAATGCACAACCCTAACCTTCATTAACTTGCCATTCTATATATAGGATATACGTGTCTTCTTTTGTGTGCTGAGGAAGTTATATTTTTTTTTAGGTAATTTTGGTAGATAACTGTGCTATTCAGTGATAAAATAAGGATAAGATAATCTATTTCTGTGGCTTAAATATTCACGTTACTTAACGCAACCTGAGGAAATGAGCTAGAAGAATTTCAGGTGAATTTCACAATAAAAATTGTAATGTGTTTAGTAGATGAATTGAGCAGTATTTACAAGAGATAATTTCAACAGTCAACGGGAATATGGACTGAAAAAAATGAATGCAGATTACTGAGAGGAATATTGGAAACTGATAGATGAGCATGAGAAATTAGTTCCAATAAACACAGCATAAATTACAGATGACTCAATTTACTATAGAAAACAGATTCTTCATCATGTCTGAAGAAAAACTTGGGATCTCAGATTCTGGGTGATGGTATAAAAGCCCTGTTTTTTCCATATGACTCCTGGCTTCGTGCATATGTTCAGTCTATCAGTGAATCACAGCTTTTCACTGAGCTTCTTTTGGGACTTGCTAGATTATCCAATAAATTTTGAGTGGGGTGGGGAAATGAACCATTTCAAAGAAATTAGCTTACTGAATCACCTGCTTTTCTTATAGTTTTTCAAAGCATGGCCTGGTCTGGAAAAAGCTCCTGGTTCAACATCTCATATACAGAGTTAAAATGCTTAACTGTGCAGAGCATTAGTCAGTGCTGTTCTCCTGAGGAAATAGGAACTTTATAAATGATATTTGCTTCCCACTGTGAGGAGTAAAATTGAACTATTTAAAGAATATATGTGTTAAGCACCTAAGGCTGTTTAGAGAA
Organism: Dromococcyx pavoninus; assembly: GCA_033558185.1. Lineage (NCBI taxonomy): Eukaryota > Metazoa > Chordata > Aves > Cuculiformes > Neomorphidae > Dromococcyx > Dromococcyx pavoninus. The sequence goes on from JAUMJL010000687.1 coordinate 194,584, forward strand.
ATCTGAGATCTCATAATACACCATTATGGTATCGTGAAAGAGTTTTGTGAAGCAAGGTATTTAGTTTGAAAGCTGAAAAAAGAGAAATAAAATTGGGTAAACTAAGAAGAGGAAAGTGATTGTCTTGAGCCATACTGACAGAAAAAACCCCTAGGAATAAAAGCCTGGCTATGTTTTGGGGGGGGGGGGGAAATGAAATCGGATTTGCAAGAGCACAATGTGAATCTCAAAAGCATATTGATAAATGTCAGCCTGTGAACAAATCTCACTCGTATGGAGGCAGGCTACCAAGTAAAATACTGGGAATACACCCATGGTTTGCTAGGCATAGAAATATAGACTTTGATTAGGATTCAACATTTTGGGCTCAGGCAGGTGATCTAAGCATGCCCCTGTACACTGTGTTACAGGCAAAGGAGCTCTGCCTGCCCTTGGGCCTGCAGCCAACAGACAGCTCTAGCAGGAAAGCCAGGGAGTCACTCTTGTACAGCCCTGACCCAAGGCATGGGTCCTTTCTTGCTGTCCCCTGTGTGTGTGGCTCTGCTGTGCCTGGTGACAGGGGGACAGAGGAGCCCAAGACTTGATCCACAGCTGGCCTGCATGGCTCTGACTGCTCCTAGGAGACAGCCTAGGGCACAGGCACCTGCCCAGGAAATACTCTGCTTTTGAGCCACCCCAGGACAAAGACAGAAAACAGTAAACACAAGGGATGTTTAGGAGTCAGGCTAGTCTTTGATTTTGCTCTAGCTTTAATTCATAGGCCTGCCAGCCTGCAGTGCCTATTGAATACTGCAGGTCTGATTTTCCTCCTAGATCCATCCTTGAGAAGAGCACTGCTGATGGCAACACCATTGGCATTTCCAACAACAGCAATGCATGGGCACAAAACTAGAGAAAACACAAACTTGGCCATTTAGGAAATGTTGGTTTGATTTTTTTTCTTGGAGGAGAGGAAGGGGTTTTTGCTGGTTTGTTTTGAATGTACCAGTGACAGTACTGGCAACAAGGTGATGTCTTAAGAGGAAATAAGTCACAAAAGCTGCATTTATCATCTTACTTCAAGCCTACTCTAAATGCTGTCCAGGCAATGTCTGTATCAATAAGGATCAAGCAAGACAACTGTGCAAACACATTTTGCCTCTTACTAATTCCCCCTTTCACCTGCAAGTCAGGAAAAGTGAAAAAAATACCAATTCAAAAACTGTACTCATGTAAATATTGTCCATAAATATTTTGTCTGTTTATTTTGTTTTACTTGTGGAACATGATTAAAAGGAGCAAGGGCAGCAGAAGAAGGAGAGAGGGAAAGGGGGAGTGCACCTGCAGTTTTCAAAAGCAGTATCAAGAACTTTTCAATAAGACAGTTTTAAGTTGAAAGGGCCTTGGCAAATCTGTGATGTGGTTTTCCAAATGGTGTGCAAAATGTCATTCAGTTTTAAGTCTGTAATATTGCTTTAATCTCCAAAAAGGAAATAATAGTATTTGTCTTTGCTACGGTTGATCTAATCTTGCGCTCCTTTCCAGACTAAGCTCCTACTGATTGTAGCAATCTGGGCCCAGAAATACGCATTTGACTTATTTACAGCTTGGATCTGTTACTGCCATTAGGTATCCAGGATACACATTTTGCACATGTACAGCACATACAGAACACGTACTTGTAGACATACTTTCATTGAATATGATAATATAAGGATCATTATCCTACCTAAAGAAATGCATTTGAATTGCATACATCTAATGCTACCCTCCAAACACCAGATAAATACCTTCCAAAAATAGCATCATTCATTTTTCACAGTAGGTGTCATTCATCAGGTATGAGGCTGCATCTAAACGTGTAAGTAATAATAATTCAGTTTGGTATGTGACTCCAGCTCACCATCAGCCCCAGGCACTGAGAGCTAGTGAAGTCACTAGAGCAGCACAGAAATATTTAATCCTATAGCAAATATTTAGTCTTATGACATGAATATTACACAAATATTGATCCTGTAAGTTAGAAAGACTCTGAAGAACCTGGCTTTTCACCTTCAGCTGTCCAACCTGTCTCCCTGTTTGCTCGCCTCCATGGTACTGTGTGCTGAGCTGAACCTGCTCCAGGCTGCCCGTGATACCTGATCTGAGAGTAGGTGGTGGGTAAAAGAAAGGGCGAGCTGAGGGGGAGCAGCAACTGCAGCTTTCCCTGAGAAGAAAGGATGTTGCAGGCACAGGGCAGCCTGATCCTCCACGTTTCTCCTTTCCTCACCAAACCTGGCATGGGGTCTTCTCCCAGGTGACAGCGCCAGAGTTATTTTGGAAGTGGGGATGATGCCCTGTCAGAGCTTTTCATGCTTTCGACACCTTCCTGTGCTGCCATAAAACACAGCGGTGTTGTGCTTGCTGGCACACCGAGAGTGTGACGCACATGGTCCCCTGTCTGTGGTCCCCTGTCCACGGTCCACTGCCATGCCAGTGCAGGACCATGCATTCCCCTTCACAGCACTTCTGCCACAATTGGCAGATCTGCAGATGAGAAATGCCACCATGTGAAGGCTAATTAAGAGTCTGCAGGGACTCTTGTTGCATGTTTCTGCTTAATTTGTAATATTCACACTAGGCCTGACAGAAAGCCACTGAGGGGACAGGAGCATTTCCAGGGACTTTTAATAGGCTGTTTGCAACGGGACACCGATAATGACAGGCCAGTTTGCACAGACAGTGAAAGGGCTCTTTCTTCAGGCCCTACCAGGCACCAGAGCCTGTTGACCTTAATTAGATTTCATGGCACACTTGGCTTGGTCCTGCGGTAATTGCTCAGCCTTTACTTATATGTGTTGGCTAAATGGGAGAGCAGTTTGCAGGGAATGCAATGTGTGATGAGACCCTTCTGTTGTTGCCCTGCACCTCCAATCTCCTTTGCTGCCTCTCTTCTCCATAGCCTCATTTCATCCTCTACCCCTCCTGCTCTTCAATCCTTTCTGTCTGGCACTTTTAGTGCTGTATGCTAAAGATTGATTTATTTAGCAGCATGACAGTGATAAATAATTATTTTTCTGTTTATTACCACTTAGTGTTGCTACAGAAACGTTTCCAAAACTTGTTTATGCCCTGTGTGTTTGTGGTGCTGCACAACACGAACAGCAGGAGCCTGTATCTTCTCCCTAGGACCTTTCCATCATGACATCTGCCAGTTTTATTTTGAAATCTCAGTTACAGAAACACAAGGCAATCTGGGGTTTCTTCTTCCATATCTGTGCCCTAAAGCCAGGATTTGGGTTTGCCAATTTGGAAGTTCCTCCATTGTTGGAAGAGGCCATTTGGAACCAGCCTTTATGAGAGGATGGTTAGTGTGTGGATTGAGGGGAAGGGAGGACATCCTTTGCACCAAGAGTCACAGTGGTGGACGTGCTGCCCCCACCATGTTTCACCACTTGGCCCCTCCAACTGGGAATCATGGAGGAGATGGCCAGGGCAAGATTCCCAGCTGGCTAGTGAAGAGGCATGGTTGATCTGGCTATGGAGTGATCCCAAAGAAACTTTTACCCTTGCTCACACTTACAGACTACAGACTTAGAGAAGAAACTTTCTCAGAAAGTCATAAGTTTTTATCCTCTGTCCAGGTCTCAAGTAATACAAAGAGAATCCCACCAGCACTCCTGATACTCCTTTTTTGGGATCTTCTGGAAACAGAGATAAATTCCCCAAGAGTCCCCAGGGAGACAGCAAATGAATGCTCAAGCTTTGATCATCTCCTTGAGTGGGAAAAATGTAGAAAAATGGCAGAAAAGTCTGTGCAATGCTGAAGAGAAGAGATGAAGGTGAGAAGAAGGAAAGAAGAGACTGTGGTAAGAACAAGGAGAGGTGAAGAGTGGAAGAGATGGAAAGCAGAGAACAAAGAGGAGAAGCCCTGAGTGCTTGAAAGAACAGGTAAATGAGGGAGTGAGCATAGACGGGAAAGAGAAGAGGAGCAGTACCTTAAGAGAGATATATAACAAAGGGAAGAAAAAGGAATTCTTAGCAATGTATTAAATAAAAAAGAAATAGGGAACAAGGAGCTAAAGAAAGCTGCAATCAGAAAGAGGAGAGTTCCTTGCAGAGAGAGATGAGAGCAGTCTGATTCTAAGGCAGGAAAGTACTTGAATCTGAAGAAACATGTTAAAGAAATATATTACAAGCTTGACACGCAAAAGTAGAGGCATAAACTGCAGTAGAGAAAATGAAGTGGAAAAATGAAGCAGGTGTGACAAAAGGAAACATAGTTTTAAAATATTATTAACTGTAGAAGTTGGATTGAAGAAACCTTATGACTGAGATAATTTCTCTTTAGAACTGCACGGTATGAAAAGAAACATATGTACAGTCTGGCATTGCTGTTAATATCCCTTCCTTCAAATCCGCTTTTAATGGGTGCAGATAATAAAGCTGGTAACCGTTTAAGAGCAAATGCCATTACAAACGATGACCTGTAATCCACTGTAAACTTTTACCCTCTGCTTACACAAACAGTGTAAGTGGGTGCTTGAAATAAGAAGAGATTTTATTTTCTTTATTTTCATGAGGAGGCATTCTTCTGGCCAAATTTCACTTCCCAAAGGACTAATGGTTAAAACAGTGGGCTGTAGGGTCTATGCAAAGAGAAAATTGTTTGATTCAGTATCTTCTCTATTAGAAGATGTAGTAGTCTTATTCTATTTACTACTGCTGAATGGCATGTGGAGGATTAGTGAACAGTTTGGCAGAGAGTAGTTTCTTTTCCAAGTGATTAGGTGGCCTGGAGGAGCTGCTTGTTTGCAGCACAGCTTCTAGCCAGCTTCCTGGAAGGTTCCTTGCTCCTCCCTTGTGTGTACAGCACAGGAGGCTGTACACTGTGCTGTACAGGGGAAGGAATAGGACAGGCACTTCAAGCTACCTAATGCTGTCTTATCTGGCATGCATCTGGGCACTGGGCATGCAGAAGGTATGCCTCATTCACACACACACGCGTTTACAAGAGACGAGAAACAATAGTGATGGTCCTGGTGAGCCAAGGTTGCAGAGCCTTTGCTCCTGTGGGGGAGAAAATTGCCCCCTCCAAAAGGAGAAGTCAAGACCATGGTCTGAGCATTATCCTGCTGTGGCCACAGAAAATGTCCTGGAAAAACAGCTGAGCGTTGCGTTGGGCCATGGGGCTTGAGGTCAACTGCACAACTCAGATCTTCGAGCTTATGCTAATGCAAAGAAAATACAATGCGGAATATAGAATGCCTTTATGCAGGTCGTGTGGTTTTTAATCACTCCTCTCAAGCTCACCAAACTGATGCAGCTCCTTATGCAGAAACTAAATGTATGATCACATTGCTTGGCAACATTGTCCTTCCAGAATCAACACTTCCAGAGTGGCTTCAGCCTCTTTCTTCCCTCCTTCCCCTGTTCAAAATCATCCCCTACAGCCCACTTCCCCATTTATCATCAGAAAAAAAGGCACATGACCTCTCCACCCTTCACCCTGCGTGCCACAAAGCAAGCTTCAGTTAAGTCTAAATTTAATGTTGTTTTAATCGTCACTGCACTTGTGAGATGATTTCAAAAGGCCATAATAAGGATGGACAAAAGACATGCGAACGCATAAGAAAAACTAATGATGAATCATTGTTTGAAGGGTGAGTCATGCCTGAGTGCATGCATATGTCAAGCATGAGACTGGCATAGCTTCACTTGATTAACCCAAATCTGCTTTGTTTAAGTCTTCTCTTACAGCACTGCTTTTAGGGGAATAGTAATGCAACACAGTTGTAGTGATTTTATTGCCTGTCTAAATGAACATTTTGGTGAGCCCCAGAATAGAAAGTATGGCTGGGAGAGACATCCATCCTCCCTTCCAGTCCCCAAACAGAGTAGACTCCATCCTAATCCTTCTTAATAGAGGTTTGTATGGTCTACTTTTTAAATTCACTGGAGATGAGAATACACTCCCTCCGCAGGCAGATCATCACCATTGTAGATTGAGGTCTTTCACGGCCATCACTGGATTTACGATGAGACATGTAGCAAGAGCAGTTCCACAACTGCACACAAATGTGTAGCAACCATCCTGCTTTTGCTGGTCAGATGGTCTCCCTGGGCCCCTCACCAGCGACGGGGGGCTGCACAGTGAGTGGGGTGTGCTTCTGTGCAGGGGTACCCGCTGGCTCTTTGAGCGCTGGCGTTAACATGAGGGATGAGGCAGGGATGTACGGCCCCACTGACAGTGGCACAGGCTTGGGTCGGCATGAAGCCATGGAGAAACTGAACCCCAGGCAGTCAGCCGTCATGAACGATCTCTGGCTGCAGTTTGATAAACACATTCAGCTCACGCGAGTCAGCAGTGACACTGAGCGAGGTGACGGTGGGATTGCAGTTGCAGCTGGCAGGGCTGCCCAGCGTACCCAAAGATTAGCCATCCCCTTCAGGCATGGTTCTGCTCCACATCGCACAGTGAGGCTGATCTGCTGTTAGCATTCCTGGTGTCAGCAGGGCTACTTTGGCTGGTGGCTGTCGGAGGTAGACTGAGCACCCTGATGTGTCCCTGCACTTGTGTGACACCACTGTACAGGCACATTTATGCCTGCATAGCTGTCCAGTTCAGCTGACTGCTGCACCACTGGCATCACCAAAGCTCTGCTGGAATTTTTATTGAGTGATATCAAAAAAACCCGGATGCCTTATTACGCTTGTTTCTATGTATTTGCTGGATGGTAGGAGGAAATATTTGCTTCAGAAAAGCGGAAACTGTGTAGCAGCTTTCCATAATAGGCACACAGTTTTCTATCAAACAACATGCATTCATTAATTATACAGAAAAGTGTTTGTATATTAACAATTAAGGGTCCTAGGTCTTTTTCTACAGTGATGCAGAAGGATTTGAGTTTTGTAACTCATTTAGTAAGGGATCCAATGCTGGTAAACACACCTAAATTTGCTAGGCAGCCAGGTGCTCTGGAGAAGCTGAGCTCAGATCCCTTCATTCCTAGTCAAGTGCTGAGCTGCACGAACGCAGAGATAATACCGTGTAACTCTTGCAAGCGTTTAGCCATTGGCGAACAGCTGCCTAGCAATCTCTTTAGGAGATTTATTTCTCTCTTACAGTTTTGTCAAGGAAACAGTAGTTGTTGATAACATTCAGAAACACAGAGGTGCTGTTTAATAGTCGGGACTGTGAGCAAGTCAAAAATCCGCTGTGAAAAATAAGCTTGTGTGATCATTTGACTTTTTTGTCATTTTGCAAATTATATGTGCCCAGGGTTTATAATTCAGTGAATATTTATTTGTGAATAACAGCAGGCTTTAGGAAAACTTTGTAGTTTATTTTATGCAAACAGTTCAATTTTAACTGGCATTTCATAGCATTTGGACTATGGGTTGTGGCAACATCACTCATCTTCCTGCAAACAAAACTCTGCTGTGTTTTGACAGCCAATCCTGATGGTTTTCATTTTGCAAAAGAAGACTTACCTAAGATGAGACTTGGGACAGTTGAGGGGATGAATCAAAATGGGAATGCATGTAGCAGACACAAAATCAATAAAGCATTTGTGCTTTAACTCTTTTCAAGTAGTGCAAGATCATCTCTCCTCAAAGGGTCGAGCTGGGCAGCCAGTGTCAAGGTTTCTCTAAAATCGAAGAACCTCTATTTTTCTCAAAACGAAAGCACTGCCTGCAATCCTGAGCCCGTAGGAAAACCAATTCTGACAGCTGAGCACAGTTGCCGTATGCTGCAGCCCTAATTCTTGCTGATTCTTTTTGGATGGGAGAAAGGGCAACCTGGGAAAATAACACTCAAAAAATTTTTCTGGCACATCAGAGAAAGATTCATCCCCCTCACCTGCGCAATTCCGGCAGATTCACCCTGCAAGAGGCAGATGAAGGCAAGGTATCAGGCAGGATCCATGCTACAGCATAATATTTTGCCTTAATTTTGTCACACCACCACAGAAGCACCCCTATGAAACCATCCCTACAGGCTCTGCAGGCAGCACACAGCTTAATACCATATTAAATTACCTCTTTCATTCTGCACAGCGCAGCACAGTGGTATTGGCAGAAAGAGGGAAATGTAAAAGCATATCACATGAGTCCAGGAAGTTTCTGGACTGCAAACTTACCCTTTCCATTGGGCAGTCCTGTAAGGGCTGCTTGGTTTCTGCAGGGGGAAAGACGGGATTTGGCACTGCAGTGCCCCACTTATTCTCGATAAGAGAATAGGCAGCCAGGTGCTGCTATGGCCAACTCCGATATTAGGGCTAACACTGTGCTTACCTTAAAATTAGGAAGCTACATTTTGGTTATATTCATTGACCATAAATGCTTCTTTGCTGCTTATATTATCCTCTGCAAGGATGCTGTTGCATTTGGGAGCTGCCACGTACATGTGTTTGTGGTGTGGACTGACTGGTCAAATCCAGTTTCTGCTCAAATTTATAGCTTGCTTTTCACTCCATCAAAAATAACCCAGATTTAAAACCACAAACATGATAGTCCCTCAGACACATACTTTTTCCTCTGAGTCACAAGTGAAGAGCAGTCTTTAGGCACATCCTAAGGACGCTACTGTACATGATCAAACAGCTCCAAACCTGACAGAACTGTGTCAGTTCAGCTGAGGGAACAGCCTGCTGTTGCTAAGCTCGCAGCAGGAAAAGGAAGGGATTGTGGCAGGTCACTGTTTTCACACCTAAGCAAGGATTTCTGGAGCAGTTCACATCTTGGTAGCATTCCCTCCACACTGCCAATTCCTGGGTTAATTTTACCAAACATGCACTGCTGAGCAGAGCTGGCAGCATGCAGGAATGCAGACCTGCCCCTGCTCTGTGCACTGCCAGCCAGAGCAAACAAGGAGAGGAGGAAGGAGGAATTACCCTGGTGATCCCTCCTGTGATTCCCCAGCAGCTGCAGTCCTCAGCTGACCCCGACAGGGAGAGACTGTACGAGTTACACTGGATTACAGATCCCAGCTGCTCTTAACCCGGGGGCAGCTGTGACTGACTTGACCAATGGTGCAGTAGGAACTGCCTGCATTCATGGTTTCATTTCAGCCAGGCAGCTATTTATACAGTTCCCTTTGCCTTTCTTTTATCCTTGCAAATCCTCGCCATATAAATGTGTGGCAATAATATCGTTACCATTAAACTTGAGACAGTTCAATTCTTATGTTTTTAAGTTCAAGTGAATGGCTGGCATTGTCCGAGGAAGCCCTACAACTCAGCAGAGCAAGGAGTTGGTGGATGGGCCAGGTGCTGCTATGTTTGGGTGCTAATGATAGCCAACAGTTCTTTCCTCTTCTCCTCCCTTAGAAGGTCCTTCTTACGTCTTTCAGGGGACACCCTTCTTACAGTCAGCCTGTCTGGTCACCAGGGTATTCCCCAGAGGTGAAGAAACTGTCTCAAACAACAGCACAACTACATTGAAGTGAATTACCTGGTGGTAACTAGGACCTCATTTGTTTTATTTTTGTACCTGCCTGGGTATTTGCAGCCCTTGTGCACAATGCATCTTTACTTCCTTAGGGGGAAAATGGGTACATTTCTCTTTGCCAGCTTTGGAATCTTATTTTTTATATTTGGTCTTCAAGGAAAGATATTTATACCACCTACATCACTTCTGTCCCAATATCTTGTTATTCTGTATATAGTTTTACTATATAGGGAAACACATAGCTGACTGCAACACCTACATATGTGATTTTTACCTCTTGCAGTCCCCCCAGCACTGCTACCATGCGTGCCCAGGGCTGCCCTGTGAGAGCAAGGTGGTGTTGGGATGATCCAGAGAGAAGAGTCTCCTCTGCCCCCCTCTCCTTTGTCCTGGTTGTGTGTTTCAGGCACTGGAAACAGTCCAGGAACTGGATCAAACCCACACATTGCAGGATGTAGTCACACATCTTTTCTTTGCAGTGTAAGAGTGTTCCAGGCTCAAGGCAACAGAATTTGTAACCTACGCAGGATTTCCTGCCCGAACAGAGAGTCTTGGGCTGCCTCTGTTGGCTGACTTGGGTATGAAGTACTCAGGTTGGGGAGAAATGGTGAAGGGAATGGAGGCCTTTTAACGATCAGGATTTGATAGAAAATCTGGGGTTTGCCTCCAGCAGAAGTCCCTCGAGATAGCATTATTTTGGTTACATTTGTGGCAGTCGTAATAAAAATAAGGGAGGGGTTGTTTATTCTTTGCTATTTTAACATCAAAGTACATTTTACTCTGCCCATGTAGAGTCCTTCTAAAAATCTAAGATTTATATAATATTTAGTTGTACTTAGTCCTGTTAGTATCGCATGGGTGTTAGAGATCTCTATTGCTGGTTTCATTACCATAAAGCTGAACCTGATCCATATAAAGTGAGTGGAAAATAACCATTAAACTGGTTCCTAATTAAATTATTTATTGATCACATTATTTTAAAAATTCTCTGAATTCTTTGAGAGATGATCAGGTCTAGGAATAAACACTGTTGTTTAACACCAGGGCTTTTACATCATCTGAAAAAAGCCCAAACAAGTTCATATCTCTAAGAACCACTGTTACCATCCTGCTTGTCTCCTGCAGATGCTTCTAATGCTTGCCTCACATTCATCACCACACCACAAGTTTGCTGGAGAAACAGGAGTGGTCGGGGTTTTTATGAGTTTTACTTTCCTTTCCTTAAGAAAGACCTAATCCATACGATGTGTGTGACAGAGCACTGCTATTCAACACAGTATTTAAGCACATGCTTGTCTCTAGGCCTTAACAGTGAACAGAAATGATCAAACTTACCTAGTTCTGCTGAGTCAGAACCTTTATTATCCAGCATAGACATTGTTCCTTTGCGTATCTAAGTCATTCAAACCTTGACTGATCAAAATCCGTGTGTAATAAATGAGTTTACATTGCTAAAAATGTAGCTCTAAAAGTCACTAAGAATGATAATCAACACGGACTTTAATGCACCAGAATGTGGGCCAGATCCATGCTCCAGCTGCGTGAAGCAGGAAGTGCTGAGGTAGGTGTTGTGCAGACCTGGAATGTCCTGCCAGCAAGTAGAGGACAGGCTGCCTGTTTGCAACACATGCTTTCCAACTGCCATAAAGTCCCCGTGCTTAAATTAGAAAAATTGAGCTGGTAAAAACAATTTGTGCCAATTTAGCAGCCTTGCACACTAGTGTCCTCTCATTATCAGCAGTGGATAGGAAAAAACAACCCATTTTCTCTCCAAAGGTAGAAAAATGTCCTGTGAACCAAGCTCCCTATGCAGATTTGGGAATTAAATTGCCTGGTGTCAACAACCGAAACTCCTATGTAATACCATCATTGATGCCACAACGATGGCTCTGTTATTCCAATACTTTCTGTTAAACAAAATCAGTCCCTGCTTTGGTTAATACACTGGGTATTTAGAACTTATTATTCTTGATGTGAATTTGTGTGTTAGAGGAGTAGTAGCCAACTCCAGATGACGGGACAGATGGAGTTTTACGGTGCATAAAAAAATTAGGTTCTCGATAATGTCATGCGTTACACTTACACATTCTTCTACACAATTAAGATATTTCCTTTAACAATTAGCAAAAATGGAAGAGAATTGGCACCACAGCATTTTGACTTAGCTGTAATAAAACTGCAGAGCTGAGGCTGTGGAACTTGCATATTCTTTCCACAGGACTCAACCCAGAAAAACAGATTTAAGCAAGCACAGTGAGCTCATTGGGATATGCTGCAGCAGAAATTGCTCCTCTTTCTGGGAAAGAAAGAAATATTTTGATAAAGAAGGCCACTCTAACTCTGGTGTTTGTGTCTGCTCTCGATCTGCCCAACAGGCTGTTCTGAATCTGAAGACTCAACTTCCAAATGCAAACCTCTCCAAAGAGGTGCCACGGGAAAGAAAAGCAAAAGTTTTGGTGACATGAATTCCCTTGACTCCATCACCTTTTAGCAGCTAGCATTGGACATGACCTTCACCTCACAGCCTTCTGGTAGTTCCCTCCCCAAAACCGGTAGGCAGTTCTGGGCAGGAGAGAGGAGGTTATCTGTCCTCAGAGAGGAGGAATCACACTCTTCAGCATCTAGGGCTCCAATGCATGATTTTGTTGAGCCTCAAATTCAGATAATGACTAAAACTGCTTATAAAGATTGCCTAAGGACTCTGGAAAAGACATTGAAGGTGTGTTTGCAGCCTCTTCCAATGTAGGTCTGGCAGGCACTGCACTAGTCCGCAAGCCAAAACACAGTCTTTCTGTAAATCTTCACCTTCTCTTTACAATTAAGTTGCTTGTTTCCTTGGTGATCATGACCTGGAGATTCCACTTGTGCGTAAAAAAACAAAAAGACTGATATAGAGAGAAAAGTTTACTGAAACATACTAAAACGTTTTTCATATCCTTACTAACTGCAGTGATTATCCAGAAAAGAAAGTGTTACCTGCCTACTTTCTGGACAAAGATTTTTTTTAATATACCACCTGTATTGTTTGGAGCCACTGAAGTCAACGGACATTGCATTATTAACTAAAGGAGGAGCCAGGTCAGATCCTGAAAGTGAAATTGTTTCAATAGAATCCTTATTGCAAATACCCTCCTTGACAAGATGGAGCACAGTTGCCCTCAAATACTTCAGTGAAGTGCTGCACTACACATTTTCTGCTCCAGTCAGCCATTGCAGAATGAGTAGGAATATTACCTGCTGCCACAGAATCACAGAATGATCAGAGTTAGAAGAGACCTCTGGAGATCATCTAATCCATGCCCCTCCCTGACAACAGGTTCACCAGAGCAGGTTGCACAGGAATGCGTCCAGAGAAGAAGAATCCACGGCCTCCCTGGGCAGCCTGTTCCAGTGCTCTGTCACCCTCAAAGTACAGAAGTTTTTCCTCATGTTCAGACAGAGCTTCCTGTGTTCCAGTTTTTGCTTGTTACCCCTTGTCCTGTCTCTGGGCACCATTGATAAAAAGTCTGGCCCCCATCCTCCTGACGCCTGCCCTTTAGATATTTATAAGCTGCCCTTTCAGTCTTCCGTTCTCCAGGCTGAACAGACCCAGGTCTCTCAGCCTTTACTCATTAGAGAGATGCTCCAGTCCCCTAATCATCTTCATGGCTCTCTGCCGGACTCTTTCCAGTGGTTCTTTGTCTTTCTTGAACTGGAGAAGCCAGAGCTGGATACAGGACTCCAGATGAGGCCTCACTAGGGCAGAGCAAAGGGAAGGATAACCTTCCTGGACCTGGTACTCTCACATGAGCATGCAGCATGGTAAGCGAAATGCACTTCTCCTCCATCCTCTCCTCACTGAGTCATTGCTGAAACTGTCCTTTGCTCCATGTCAGCCTCTTCCTCGTGAGCACCTGAGCCAGCCTGAGGGAGTCTTTATTTTGCATATTGTGCAACTTCTGGATCCTGAGCAGCACTCACTACATGTATAAATCCCAGTGAGTGAAGTCTATAGTCCAACGTGAGTATTTCTGATTGCCCAGAGATAAATCCTCTCTGTCCCTTGGCAAAATGTACTCAGTCTTATGATAACCACAGGAACAGAAAACTTTTCCTAGCAACTCTTCCCACAATATACCTCACAACTCAACCAAGTGCTGCTCTGATCACTCTGCTGATGAGCTGGGAACAGTCAAGCAGCAGAAGTTAAGGGTGCTCAGCTTCTCAGAGGAGACCTTCAGCGTCATGAAGGTCTGAACCCTCTGCTCTTCCCAATAAGTCCATAACTAAGGAATACGGGAACATATGATTTTCTTACTGTTTCCACTGATATTTAGGGATTTATCATTCCCTATGATGGCACTTGGTTAAGTGATTTCCTCCCTATTATAGTTTCATAAATAACAAGTATTGAGAGGCACATCCCAGTGTCAGTGGGTGGGAAGGATCCCCACAAGTACATTCACTGGTCTGAGCTGTAAAAGAGCCAGTAAAGTATGAAGTAGATGGATGGAAAGGAAAGCCAGGGAGCCATGGAAAAGAAACCAGCTCCTAGAGCGCCCACAGTTCCTTTTCTGAGACACTTCATGCAATGGCTTCACCCTGTGCTGTCCTTTTATTTCGTTTTTTTTTCTCCGAGAGCCTTGTAGCACAACTCAGTCCTGAGGGCAATGCTCATACCTGTATGTGAAAACAGTCTTAGTAAATAAACTGTGCTCAGACCAGGAATGAGGCAGCTCTTACAATGTGCTCTTCCATAGGGCTGAATACTGAATTTGAGGTAACCAGCTGCTTGGTCTCACACAATCTCAACAGACTGCAGTGGGAAAGTATGAAAGCTTTTGGAAAAAAAAGGATCTGTAATTTTTCTTGCATTTTTTCTCTTCAGAATTTGCTGAAAGAACTTTTCTCTGGCATTTTAAACCCACATTTTTTTCTTACAAATGAGTTCTTTAATTGTGATAATTCTGAGCTGATAGTAGAGATCCTGTCCAGCTGCTATTGATTATCAGGGATAGGCTATTTGTGCTTCCCACCTTATCAAGCAGTTTTATGAGTAATTCTGGTGACTACCTGGGTTCAATGGCCTTGACTGACTGCCTTATCTAACTGAATCATACTCAGACCTCCTGTCATCTCTGAATATGTCTATTTTGGTTATAAAATGCAAGAGACTATATTTAATTGTAGAAAATGTAGGTCAGGGTAAAAAGTGTTAGGTGGACGCTAGAAGCTGAGACACAGAGAGGATCTATTAGGTTTTTTCTTACCATTACTCAACTTTTTTAACATTTCCAAATATTCTGCCTGGCTTTAAGCATTTTTAATTTACATTTGCAATATCTTTATGAGTTTGTCATTTATTTTCCTCTGTTTCTTGCAGAACTGTGAACACCCGAGGAAGATGAAACCAGAGCTTCGTTACTACTCCTGTTAGGAGCACATCAAATTTCTACATTATTGCTTGTTTATATGTAAAAATGGCAGAGGATCATGCTGATAGTAAACTGAATCTCAGAAGTATAAGCAGCCACATAATAGAATAGATCGCTATGGAAAGAGCTACCATAGGAAAACTCTCTGACTCCAGGGCGTGGGTGTTTATCTTGTATGATAAACTTGAAGGGTTTCTTTTCCTTGTATAGGAACACTTCTCATTTCACTGCAGACATTCATATTGTCAACACGTGCTTGAAATCCCTTTTGTAATATTCACGTTTATATTTGCTGCTCTTTTTGCATCATGCTAGGTTCCTAGTGCCTGCATTCGTCTGTGGTATTGGGATCCTCAAGTTAATAAATTAAACACGATGTCTTCCCTTTCACAGGCCAGTTCTACCCGAATTCTTCTGTCTCAACAGCTGTTTTTCCCTGGTAGCACCTCTCTAAGTTTATGACATTGTCATGGGTAGGCTGAACTTTAACAGTATCCTGTGGCTTGCAAACAACTTGTTAAGAGGTCATAAACCAGCAGGCAGATAACCCTTCTGGGGAGACCAAATGAAAGCTGAATTACAGTTTGGTGACAAGTCCTGTCTTCCAAAATTGACCAAAGGGTTTGAAACAAGAGAAAACCCCCCAAACTCCTGAAATTATCTTATATCAGAGATCTTTCCAGCTTTTGTCGAGCTCTGAGGCGAAATATCCCCTGAAGAGAATTTCCAGGGACACCTTTCCCACCATATCTGACCTCAGTTGTCCTTTGACCATGGTCTGAAGGCAAACCTACACTGGCAGAATCCAGAGAGCAGATTGCCTGATCTCGTGCACGGATTTTGTCCCGAGGAACATTTTTTTCCCCAGAAAGTGTGACTTTGAGAAGCCCAGCAATCTCTGTTATGATGGCAACATGATGGCCAATTTCCTCCAGTTTCACTGTTGCTGCTGTAGATGCCCTCCTGGAAAATTTAAAAAGTTTCTAGACACTTTTCCTAGCTTCTATTGGTCTATTGGCTAATTGCTGAAGAAGTGAGATTTACTTGTCTTGGTGTTTGGACCCCCAAAGTACAGTGATTTAATGAGAAAAAATGGCACCAGTTGTTATATTTTGCTGCATTAATTGCTATAATTCTGTTCTCACCACTTAAGTGGGCAGAATGGTGAGAAATTAGTTACCTGCATCCAATGGATGTTTTTGGTTAATTCATGTTGAATAGCTGGGTCCTTCAACTAGCCAAATGTTACTTTGGAAATCAGTTATTTGGAAAGTGGTTGTCTAATGCACCATATCTCTCAGTTTGTAGCATATGTCTACAACCAGCCTTAAGCATTTTGCACTGTAGTAAATGTACCACCTTAAAAATAAAGTTGTAGTGGATGAAAAAGAAATAAAGATGCATGAGCTTTGCTGTTGTACTGAAAGTAATATGAACGAAGCAGTAAGGGATCAACACATTAACTTACCTTGTACTTCCCTGATACTAATTCACACATGCATATGCACCCAGGAAAATCTTCTCTGTGACCTCTGCTTGGCAATGGTAATATGGTAATATGACTTTCCAGTATTGTGCACTTACAAGAACAAAAATGGACATACTTTAAGAAGGAAGGTTATCATTAGTTATAGCTCCATCATAAATCCTTCCAGGTATTTTCTACCTTAATTCAGCTCTGTAGCCTAATTCTCTTCATAATTAGCAATTAGTGTGCATATCGAAAAAAGCACTTAGAGGAGATAAATTATTGCAAAATGAACATGTATCATTCGCACCAAGTTCCTTGAAACCTACTATTTCTGTTTTTCTTTTTCATAAAATGGACAGGTGAGTCTGCTTTAAAGAAAATTACTTCTTGGCAACAGTGACCCAAGAGGACTGCGTGACTGCATAGCAAACAATCTCAACAGCTTGATTATTTGTTATAAGGTCTGAAACATTTAATCCACAGAGCAGGTTATGATTTCAGCTGAGAAATTTCATTTTTAATATTCCTGAGGACTGAACTAAAGTGAGAGGCGGGCAACTGCAAGTCACTCATTAGTATCCACACCGTGGTTTAATCCTTGTTAGAGAAGAATATGAAATGTAGAAGGGTTCACTTTCCCCTTCGCATGGGAAATATGAGTCAAGAATGTATTTTTTAGTCTGCTCAGAAACATGCAAAAGTAATGTTCACTAACATTAGGGAAGATACAAATGCCATGTGAGGAAAGGATACAGTGATGATCATTGATTCTGGCAGAAGACTTCAGGAGCTCTCTTTGAAGTCTGACAACAGGAATCTGTGCCCAGATTTGCCAGGCTTTAATCTGTGACAATTAAATTAGGGGATAATGAAGGAAGGTGGTGCTGTCTTTACTTTTGGTTATATTAATGATTTCTGAGTTTTGGGGAATACTTATCTCCCTGACTGGTCGTTACAGAACTTCCATTCCACCAAACTCTGATCATAAGCCTGTTTTTAAAGCCCTGGAAGCACTTAAAATTATTCTTTATTGTGGCTCCACTGTTATTTCCAGGGACCACCAAATGCATACATTGTTAGTGCTGTAGAGGTATATATTAATGTAGCTCACCAAGGATGCATGGAAGAGATGCAAGTGCCAGTCATCCCTGAAGAGGGAAGAGGACCTTGCAGGTCAGGAGGTGCAAGCCATACATTTCAGTGTTTGGGATGCTTCTGGTTGGGGGATGCGAGAGCTTGTTTTTACCTCTTTCCATCCCTGCGCTGCATCCCTCCTTTCTCTATCACATTGCCACATGTTGAGCATCACTCCTGCCTAGACCTACCCATGGTCAGTGCCCACACATCTACAGCATGCCTGTGCTTCTCTCATGGCTGAACCAGGTTCACGTGACCCGTTATAAAACCATGTTATTTTCTGGCTCAAACCCAGCATAGTTTAAAAAAGCCTCAGAGCATCTCATTTTTTTTCTTCTACAGAACTCTTCAAATAAGATTTGCAACACTCATATTTAAAAGTGATGCAGTTTAATAAAAAGAAATTACTATTTTCTTTAGCTGCAGCTGGGTAACATATTGCAAGAGACAAAAAAATAATAGTAATTTAGAGGTTATTATTTATCCTCCTTTTTTTACTTAGAACATTTCATCATAACCCAAGGCCTCTGCTGTGACCTTCAGGCAATATTTACTTATCATTACAGTCAGTATTTAGAATGTATGATGTGACAGTATTTATACCAATGGTACAGTAAAAAATATACTGCATTTTTCCCTGAGTAACTGAGCAATCTCTATCTAAAGTAGAACATGATCCGCAAAATTCCTGGAGAGACAGTGAATTTGCCATCAGTCAGGCATTTTGTTTCCAAAAACCCATTGTGGGTCAGCTAGAAGGAAAAATCTGCTTGTTCATAAATTCTTCTAACTATGGAAGAAACCCAGCATATTCCTCCCTGAATATAGAGTGACAAGACACGTAAACATGGAAAAGGAAGAGTTACGTTGCCTCAAGATGAATTGCTACTGGAGAAGGGAGACACACACCATTGCAGCTTTTTAAGATCCAAATTTGGAAATGCATTAAACTTTATTAAGCTTCCAACATATTTTATATGTTTCACTCCAATTGTACCCTGTCTGGCAGGATACATCTGTTTTAACTCAGACATCTGAAAGTCAAACATCTAAGTTTGGCTTAGTCACCCAAAGTCCCTTTATAGACAAAGGACAGAGGTAGGCACCTGCAGAGGGCACTTCACCTCATCCTCTCGTTGGAGTCTAACACAAGGTCAGACCAACTGCCCTGGGGGAGTGCCAGTGTCTCAGCACTGATTATAAAAAGAGTCCCGAGTGACTACCTCTGCCTCATATAAAAAGAGTCCTGAGTGACTACCTCTGCCTCAGATCTTTCATACAGCCCAAGTTAAGTGTGATGACTCCGTGTTTAGACAGAAACATATCTTTTACACTGTTGATGGCAGAATACTCACTCCCATTTACAAAGCAGAATGTTTCAGGTTAGTTCCTGTGCAAAAGATGAGATATACACCAGATGTATAAGTGTGACTTCTCTTGCCAAATATTTTGTAGGATAATTGACTGGATCTCTGTGAGACTTCAAAGGAACAGATGGATGCCAAACTTCTTGAGGTCTGATTAAAACTAATGCAGAGCCTTTATGGGGGTGCTATGGATTCACTCTGAGAAGAAAGCAAGGTAAAATTACTCTATTTGCTACATTAATTAGTTAAGGTTATCTGGGAAGGTAGGCTGCCTGCTTTTTTATTTTCAGCCCAGTTCCAATGAAAAGACAAGACAAAAAGGAATCAGAGAGTTAGCCTGAAAAAGCAGTTGTCATGGTGTAGGCAGGCATTTCAAGTATACACATTTGAGTGGCATTACAGTTTTGAGTATGTTGGGCTTCACATCATAGCTGAAATTGTACGTGGTATGTTATAGTGCTTCCACTAATATTTGCCTTGTGCCCTAACAGAAAAAGAGAACTATTGTCTTTGGTAACATGAAAGTTAAATGTTTTTTGACATTTTTTCCACCTAATTTAATAGAACTATTCAATTATTTAACAAGTTACTCTATTTTCAATCCTATTGGATCTTTCTGTTTTGGACTTGCCTGCCAGCCAGTTTTTAGCTGTCTCTTGGCTGCTTATAGCACGAGACAGCCACCTGAATTCCACCTCAGGAAGAGCCTTTGCTGTTTTCTTCTCAACTGAGAGACTTTGCATATTCTTGTCACCCTTCCTTGGCACTGGCAGAGCCTAGTGAGAGAATCAAACCCCGCATCACGCTGTAGTCATCCCAGCCTAATGTGAGGAAACCTGTCAGTATCCAAAAAGGGTCACCGACTGTTTTTGTCTGATCTCAGGCAAGAGCCTGGTCTGAGATGCATGCAGTTAGTTGATCTGGAAGTTTGTGTTGTGTGCTCCTGGTACAGAACTATAGGAAATCAGGGCCAGAGAAATTCCAAGCAGGGTAGACAAGGAGAGAGACTCTGCTGAAGCAGAGTTGTTCCCTAGCTGGTTAAGTGCAGGAGGTGATTCTGAGCCAACAGAGGGAATTTCCATGTCTATGAGGGGAAAAAGCCCTGTTATTTTATTTAAGAGTGTGGCCATAATGCCTCCTCATAAAGGAAGGAATAGTGTGAGCTGCAGGATGACAGATGGGATCTGTCTGGACCCCTGAAAGAGCTCAGTGCGAAGCCTGAACACAAAACCACAAGTGATTGTGAAAGAAAGGTGAGCTGATCATGAAGAAGAGGTCATCTGAGGCGAAAATGGTGAAGACGGGTGCTTGGAACTGCTCTCTGGTGAGGTCCCCCAGAGAGGATGTGCACCCTGAGAGGGATTCCTCAGGGGCCTCCCAGGATATTCACCCGACAGTGCGAAGCATGATGCCTGGGGCTCCGACTGAACTTGCTGGGTCTGGTGGCTGGGGGATGCCAACCCGATACAACCACATGACTTCCTATTTCATTTCATCCATTGCCTCTTCTATATACATTTGTAACTGTGTTGCCTGATATGGATACTATGAATAAATGACTGTACTTGCGTTTTAGCTTAACCTGGTTTGAGTTAAATGTGATTTCAGGTAACCGGATAACAACAAGTCATTCTTTCCCCAAGGATATAGTGAATCTGTGAACGAGGGGCTGGTTAGGATGACAGGTCACTCCTGCTATCTTTTTCTCTACCATCTCAAATGATGAGTGTCTGTGTGGGGTATCGGTTCAAACTGCTGCAATGAACCATGTTGTAATCAATATGATGTCTCAGGATGGAATTTCAGTCTTCCTCTTTTGACTTTTTTATAAACTTAGGAAATTAAAAGCACACATCTATACATGCTGTACAGAAAGGATATTACTAAGGTTCTGTGTCGAACAACAAAAGTTAGTACCAGAACCAAGATCCTCTGCACAAACTTAATTTGGACTCTTTTTAAGTATGCGTGAAAATAAAGTTTTTAATTATGTGATCAGCCACCGTTCATTTTCCCTGGGCCCTACTTAATTCAGCACACATTTAACCCACTCTAGGGAGAAGTCAGTGGTGTACAGAAGATAACCTTCTTCTTCTCTGTTGGAGGGTATATGGTGAAGAAGGTTGTCAGTGAGACAGCCACATACTGCCTGAACAGAGATTCTGTCCCTGTCTCCTTGGAGAGCCCCTTGAAAGCCAGAGAAGTCAAATAAGTGCCCTCTGGAGAGTTACTGGGTCCCTGACTTGGGACTTGGAGGTCTCACCTATGCTGAGTGCTAGCATCATCTGGTGGCACCAAAGTCATGGGGCTGTGCTAGAGATGCACAGCACAGCCGCTCCCCTCCCCCAAATTAGTTGCTTGCCACTGTAACCTCTTTGTGCATTTGAATTATGTCTTGTGTCTGTGATCACTTCACTATGATACTGTGCATATTAACTTACTAGTGCCAGAGATACTGTATGATGATCATCACAAAGCATCACAGACAATTTAGTGTTCCAAACTTCAAAATAGAGTTTGAAAAAAATTGACTAAATAAGAAAAGGAGATACCCACCAAACAAGAAGGAAATAATGGATCAGAATACCTTCTGGTTAACTGAGAAAATGGTGTATGCTCAGACGCCTTGTGATCTATGGGGGGAAAAAATCAGACAAGGCACATGAACGTTTATAACAGTGTGTCATATTTGGTATAGCCGAATGACTTTTAAGGGAAACATACTGAAATACATAATGAGACATACTGAGAAGTTGTGAATGCCCCATCTCTGGATGTGTTCAAGGCCAGGTTAGATGAGGCTATGAGCAACCTGATTTAGTGGAAAGCGTCTCTACCCATGGCAGGGGGATTGGAACTGGGTGATCTTTAAGGTCCCTTCCAACACAAATCATTATTTGATTCTGTAATTTTATGATTCTTTAATTCTATGATTTGGTGAAACTGACCGCGAATGACCTCGGTTTTGACTGCTTGATTTTGCAAAGTCAGCAATGGTAATATAACATAATTTATAGGTTATATAAAAAGTGCATTTATGTGCATGTTATTTGTATCTACATGTACAATATATGTAAATGTCCTGGTTTTGTTTCCTCCCTCCCCCTGCCACAGACACCCTGGCCAGGTCAGCAGCTGAACTGGACTGTTGTGTACCAATTGCCCCCAACAAGGGAAGAGGAAAGGGAAATAAGAAAGAGAGACTTGTGGGTTGTAAACTAAAAGTAGAACAGCTTTAATGAAACAATGATAATAAAAAGGAAAATAATGATATTAATAAGAGAATAATAGAAACCATACAAGTATATAAAAAGCAAACAGACTTCCCTGATGACTATCGGTCATCATTGACACTGTAGGGCAGGTGCAGGGAAAGGTCCTGGACTGGACTCAGTGGCAGGTAGGAGCTGCACTCAGGAACTGGATTCAGGAACATATAGATTGAGATTAGGGGCAGACAGACAGAGGAGGTTCTCAATGGATGTCAACCACTGAAGGAGAGCCATTGATCCTCATGTTCCCTAAGCTTTATACTGTGTACGCCATAGATGAAAGGGAATGATTCTTTGGTCAAGTTTGGGTCAC
Organism: Dromococcyx pavoninus; assembly: GCA_033558185.1. Lineage (NCBI taxonomy): Eukaryota > Metazoa > Chordata > Aves > Cuculiformes > Neomorphidae > Dromococcyx > Dromococcyx pavoninus. The sequence goes on from JAUMJL010000687.1 coordinate 216,969, forward strand.
CTGTCCTGTCTGTTCCTCCCTGCAGGTGAAAATCCCTTTTTTGCCCTTTGATTTGTGGCATTCTACCAACTCTAGGATGGCCTTGATTTACGTAGGAATAAGTACAAGCAATGGCCTCTCTACCTTGTTACCTTGGTGATAAACACCAGGCATTAACACATTGAGAGGCAGATACTATTGAAAAACATCTTGTTAACTTTCAGAAGTTACTTAGAAAAGGCTTAGATGAAAAGTTAGAGAATTAGTTCTAGTTTAGCTCAAACCAGAACAGCATGCCACACACAGATACATACCACACAAACACACATGTACACGTGCATACACTTTTGGATGCCAAATTCAATGTCAAGAAAGGTTTAGTCTCTCTCCCAGAGCTTTATAGCTTGCATAAGATGTAGTCAACTCTGTACATACATGTAACACTGACCAAAGACACCCCTTCAAATTTCTCTGTTGCCTCAAGATATATACTGTATATTTCACTGGTTTAACACAGGTATAAATACACCATGAAGAGGCCTTTCAGGACCTCTTCATACCATCTAACAATTAATGCAAAACAGAACTCCATTTCGTTGTTGATTCTGGAACAGTTAGCTACAAACTTAAGACCACATCCTCAGCAGGTGTAAATCAGTATAGTCACCATGAAGGTCAACAGAGCAGAAACAGCTTGTGAATTTATCAGAGGAATAATAGGACAGTTCAGGTTGGAAGGAGCCTCAGGTCATCTCCAGTCCAACTTACAGCTCAGAGTAGGACCAGCTCTGAAGTCAGACCAGGCTGCTCAGGCCTTTGTTTCAAAAACCTCCAAGAAAGGAGACAGCACAGCCTCTTGGAGCATCCAGCTCCATGACCTGGCTGTCCTTGTGGGCAAAATCTTTTCCTTATATCCAATCTGAACCTCTCTGTTTTCAGCTTATGTCCATTGTTTCTCACCCTCCTGCTGTGTGATGCTGTGAAAAGCCTGGCTCTATGTTCTTGATAGCCCCTCCTAGATGCTGGCAGGCTGTTAGCTCCCTTCAAAGCTGTCTCTCCTGCAGGCTGAGCAAGTCCATCTCCATCTTGCTTCTTCAGCTCCACATATTGATGCACAGGCATTACATTTCCTCTGCTTCTTCCCCCAAAGATGAGTAAAAACAGCTGCTGCCCCTTTGCCCCTCTGCTCAACCCCCTGCCCCGCCTCCATCCTACTGGTGTCAGGGGCTTTTGAGGGGCAAATCTTGAGGTATCTGGTGAATCTGGTTCCTACACTTGTGCTTACAATTCTGTACAGTCTCTAGAAGTTTTGTTTTTTTTTCATGAGAATGCTGTCTTTGTCTCCCCTTTATGTGAGAGTGAGAGAGATAGGCTGGATTGCGTTATCTCTCATCCTCAGCTAGGTGCACTGTGCTGCGGTGTCATTTTTCAAACAAAGCCAAAAGACTGGCTCTATCTATCTGGCGATTTTGATTTCTTGCTTTACCCATTCTCATCTCCCTCCTCCCTGCAACAAGATGAAAACATCAATATCTGTTTTGGGCTCCCAAGGTATGACACAATGTCAATGGAATTTGTTTTTAATCTGTGTGACTAACAGTTATCTGACAATTCACCTAATATTTCTTCACATCCATCTGTCAAACTCCAGCAAACTTACAAGGGGAGACAGCATCAGATTTAGCAGCCAGGCAAGCCCATTAACACCCTAGGACTGCTACTTCAACTCCCTGTGATACAATTTTCCCCTAGCCTGTCCTGTACTGCCCTTTTCACTTTTTATTTACGTAAAATTAGAACTCTTGCGTTTGAAAGTCATCCTCTTTTATTTCTGAGGCTGTTTCCTACAGTGAGTCAGGTCAGGCAAACTATTATTAGGACCATGTTTATTTATAACGGGTAGTTTAGCATTAAGAAACGAGTTGTGACAGGCTGTGCTTTTCTGGAGGACGATGGCAGGCTCGGGGTGCCTGTGCAGGCGCAGTGCTGAAGGCAGAGGGCTCCTGCCATCCCAGCCGGCCTCCGGACACACTCTGCTGCCAGCCGCTTGCTGCCGTTATGAAACAAAACATGGAGAGCAAAACGAGGACATGCTGGAATCTCACGCCTGGTACTGGGGGATGTGACAGCTGCCCAGCTGCACTGTCCCTGCCCTGCTGAGTCCCCTGGCCAACGGCAGCTCATGAGGTGGGACTCGTGAGACTCAGAGCAGCGTCCAGAAGCAGAGGCCCGCTGCCCCAGTTTTTTTCCATGTACCCTTCCTTTTCAGCCCCTGCTTGCTTCCCCTGATGCTGCTGGTGTATTCCTCCCTCTCCACTGTGCACAAAGCAGCTGGCTTTGCTGTACTCCACAGAGTTTTCTGCCTTTACAGCAGAGCTTTCAATATAATTAAGTTATTTTTCCTTCTTTATTCTATTCCATCTTCCCTGACAGATCTGTATCCCACGAGCCCAATCGGAGGGCCTGCCAAAGACTGCAGAAAAAGGAGGACAGGGACACACTCCTACAGCAGTACCCAAAACAGAGCAGCAAAGAAGACAAAGGACCGCTGAGACCCCTTCCCACTAGCAGAAAGGTTAAATGGACAGTAACTCACTACTCGGGCTCCTGTGCGGTGGGGCAGCCTGTGCAACCTGCTTTGGCCCCTTCAGGAAGAACAAATTGCTTCTTTTTTGTCATCTTCCCTCCAGTCCCAAACCATGATAAGGAGCTTGTGCCAGCTGAGGAACTCCTTGCAGAAATGTGTTAGGTTCAGGCACATCATTTCCCCCCTCCCACAGATCTGAGTGTCCACCTGCAGTTGGCATGGAAAGGCATCTTGTTTAGCATGATGAACCCTGCTGCCGGAGGTCCAAGCGGGTATCTGCTGCTGAATATCTCTTTAGGAAGTATCTGACCCTCCCAGGCTGGTGGAAGTAGGATACTGTCAGGGCTCTGACTGATGGCCAGTTACTTGCCAAAGGCAGGCCCACATGGCGGGCTTGCAGCCGTGGAAGTTTTCACGTTTCCTCTTAGCTGACCCCAGTACCTCCTTTATTTCCCTGCAAATGTGAGCAGCAGCAAGGAGTGTGGTGCTGGGGACTGGTAAGGGGCTAATCTGCTTTTTTCCTTCCCCTAGTAAAACCTCTGCTTGCACTTTTCTTCTTACCTATCAGTTTGCATTTGGTTGGTTTCTGTTTATGTGTTTTGAGGAGATAGGGGACATAACTTGGATGTTTATAATCCAGTAAACCCAAGATGACATCTGTGCTTTTGCATCTATCTCTCAAAGTGAGAAGCTGTGACCATGGCTGTCAGGAGACCGATGTCCAAATCAGCTTCCACAGAGCTAAATTCAGCAACCCTTATTCAATTCTTAGCTTGGCAAAACCCCAATGAAGATAAGGACAGTTTAACTGATTGGGGATGTCATGTTCCAATAATGAGCATGGCCACAGTTCCTGAAATCTGTTTTCATGAATTTGCTGGAGAGTATATTGCATAGGTGCTTCTGACATTTGGCCACATTAATCTTTAAGCCTTTCTGTGTTATTTTTGCTAAAAGAATTAGAAATTAACATGTCATGATCATAATACAGCAGCTGAAAATAAAGGGCCAGATTGTGCCCTCAATCCACGCACCCAGTTCCCATGGATGTCATTGGAAATTGTGTGCAAATGCCTCTGAGGGCAGAATTTGGGCTAACATGCCTCTTCTCTTTCTGCAGCGTGCCTATTATGCTCACTGCTGCTAACAGGACTTCTAAGCAACAAGAGAGGAGCGCGTGCCTAAATTATTTAGCACCTCGATAATCCACAGTATTTTCCCTTCCCTCTTATAATGATTGAAACTTTAATTCCTCCTGTAGCTTAAGCTGATATCTTTGCATCTGGGTCCTGCTCACCTCTATTAGCAGAAGGGGAGTGAATTGCCTACAAGGCATGTCTCCAGTAGACGAGCATATTGGAGTCTACACCAATAGGCTCGATCTGGTTCCAGCAGGAGTGACAGAGGTGTTGCTGGGACTGCCTTGGGCAGGGAGATGGGCTAGATGGCCTCTTGTCATTCATTCTGACTCAATGCATCTTTTCAGCCCTTGAGCCAGCACCTGATGGACTTGTGCTGAATGTTACCTTAATGAAGGTTGCTTTCCTGAGCCAAAGGGTTTTTTTTTACTCTATGAGACTTCACAGAATGACTAGTTATATCACATTTATAATGACTATTTAAAGGAAATCCCTGATAGAAGAACTGCTCAAAAGATAGGGCTGAGGATAGTTCATTGAAAAATAGTTGTCTTTTTACTTCACTTTCCTCCTCCAAAATATTCAGAAGTAAACCAGTCCTGAAAACAGCTTGATTCATCAGCAACAGAGTACTCTCATGTAGCAAAATCAAAAAAAAGGTGTCAGATGTGACAAGACTGTATGTACTATACATATGCTTTAAAAGTGAGTGGTAGCCGTCATTTTGAGACACCGTACTGTGATACAGAAAAATACATAAATACAAGTCTTCATCATTGAAGCTAGGGATCTGACTCAAGTCTTGATGAGATCTGAACGACTGCTCTTCTGTTGACTTTGTTGATCTCTTCCATTGACTTTGTTGATGTCTTTCCTGCTCCAGGTGCTTGGAAGGGAAACTTCTGAGTAGTGCTCCACCAGTTCACTGCTGTGAATTGCAGAGTGCTGTGCTGGCCCATGCTCTCACTCCCTTATTTGCCCCCAGTTGCTAAATGGCAGTAAGAAAAACACACCAAATACTTTCCTGATACTATTTACCCATGAAAGTAGTGACTTTATTGTAGTTGCTGCAGGAATCGGATGCCATTGCAACTAGAAGAAGTTATGGTCCTTACGAGAGGAGACAGTCTGTTACATCTCTTGCTTTGAATCTGACTCACCCTGTAAAATATGTGGGAGGAGTATGTCGTGCTGTTTGTAACTAGTTAGTCTTTCCTGTACTTTCACTTTGAGACAGTAGTCTTTGAGAAGATGGACATGCGGTATATAGCTCTTACAAATGCAGAACACATAAACTTCAGTCCCTATCCCAACAAAACTACGGTTCAGTACTAGGCACTTCTGAAAGTTTAGGGTTTGAAGCACATAAGCACACTGGAAAAAAAAATCCAACTTTTTTTTGTCCGCATTTAAGTCATGCAATCAGCGAGACCAAAGCTAAAAAGCACCACCAGTTGATTTATGCATCTGCTGGTGTAACAAGAAAGAAGAATTAATGCTGAAAGTAGCGAAAAGAAAATCATTACACAAGATTCTGTACACTGTACTTTAAAAATTGGAGTTGATAAGAGGCTTTCAGAGCTCCAGGACAGCATTTCTGGCATTATTATTAAACAGTTTGTGTGAAATAGTTACGGCAGATTGGGAGAGAAGGGGTCAGGGGTTGCAAATTTGGCTGTCAGTACTAAGGCCCTGCTCCTGCTCTCAGTGAAGGGAAGGGGAATCTCCCAGGGCACATCGGAGAAAATATATGAGTTGACACTTTAAAAATTAAGCTTCCTGGAATTGCTGTGTCGATTATTATCCCAGAGACAGCTTAAGTGATTTGCCCACAGTCACGCAGTGAATTGGGGCTGAGCCAGGAATAGAAGATACTACTCCCAGCTTCTGTTCTTGTTCTCTTACCAACTAGGCACAGCCCCAGATGTACAGTGTAATCCACATGGGGACCAAAATCCAAAATCAAAGATTTATCTCACTTCCTAAAGCAGCTGTAGACAGCTCTGCAGCACAGACACAGAGGCAAATCTTACTGCCCTAGTTAAGCAGTGTAACCCAGTGATTGCAAAGGAATTGCTCACCTGAAGAATTTTGGTTTCACAATACCAAATAACTCAAATCCTTATAACGTGGATGCACATCAGGAGAAGAAGATACTGATTGATAGTCTAAACTATGTGCCTGGGATTAGTGACTTGAGTAATTTCAACTAAACCTATTACATAAATTTACAGTTGTGTGTTACTAATGGGCGCTTCACTCATTAATGTGCAAAGGCAAATAATGCTCTCAGTATCACCTGGCTATGCAGAGAGGAGAGGTTAAATACAGAACAGACCATACTTGTAGCAAGATTAATACATACAAGAGGGATAGTATCAGGCTTCTGCTGGCTCTAATCTGGCATCTGACCGTGACAGAGAGAGAGAAGGAAACTCTAAGCCAGTTAAAGTAGTGGATTATTGATGACAGAGGATTCACTGCTGACAGGGGAGCTGTAAAGAGTAGGTAGCAGGGATGAAATACAGGGCAAAGCACACAGCAAAAGGGAGGTAGGAGACATTAGATTTTACAGCAAAGGTGTAACAAATGTGAAAGAACTATGAGTGAGTAGGACAACAAAGATGGGAGCTTTCAAAGACTACAGAATTGGGATAAGCAAGGAAAGAAGAATCCGTACATATCCTAGCTTCCTCTCTAAAACTGTCTTATGCACCAAGGGAAAAAAAAAATCAAACCAAGCTACTGCCTAGGGATTTAAACTTGGACAAATAAGTGATCTGCAAAGACTTACTGGGGAAAAGGCTTCCAAAACCTCCTTGTCATCTTCTGTGCAGATAAACACTGAATACAGAATAACATTGCAAATCACTAATAATTACAGAAAGTTTGGCTAAGACTTCCATGTAGATAGTGTTATCTTGGGTAACAGGCAGCTGAGAGCAGACTGGGGTATTGCAGGCCTTCTGCAGCACAGCTGGCTAATCAGGATAACCTTTGACAGCCACTTTTAAATGACTGATAATTTTAAAGAAAATGACTTTGCAAAGTTCTGGAGCAATGTTTAACAGGGTCATTTGGGAGTAACTTGCTTCTTCTTGTTTGCTTGCTTCTTTCTGGAGAAGGGTGCTTCAGACACCGAGCAGGGATCCAGGGTATCAGGAGTAGGTGACAACTCTGAGGGGAAAAGTGGAAACCAGTTGCCTCCACCAGCAAGGAATCTACGATAGCAGAATGGTAAATTCACAGTTGGGAAGCATTTGTTAGGGTTTTCCTGTTGTACCTAGCAGGCCAGAGTGCTTCTAGGCAATTAAAATCAGTTCACTTAGCAGTGTTTCTCTCCTGGGATTGAGTTTGTTGAAGCCAGCGGTACCACTGCTTCTTAACTTTACAACTTCTTCCCATACTTTGTCTGTCCTTCTCCTGTGTCCTGGCCAATTCAGACTGAACTGGCATATCTGCTCCAGATTTTTGGTATTTTACTATGTTTTTTTTCTTTGTTTGGGGTGTGAATAAGTCAACTTGCCTGTAGCAATATGTTAAGAAATCATATTACAGCCTAGGTCATGATTAAGTTACAGTAAAGTTACAGGCTGTCTAGAAAAAAATGAGCAATCTCAGCTGTGAATGTTGCAGAATGCATTATCTCACAGATTTATTTATATTAATGCGGTCTGTTTAAAATTCTGTAGAGCTCCTTGAGCTGTATATAGGCATTATTTCAAATCAGAAAGGAAAAAAATATCTATGTTGAATTATATTCAGGCATAGAATGTGCAAAACGAGATAGGATTTTGATCCATTTAGTTTTGTTGAGACAATAGATACTACTAACAGTTGACACTTAAGGATACGTTAAAGAAGCTAAAATCTAAATGCCTTGGAAATGTAATTTCCATTTCCATGGCGGCTTTGTCGATGTACAACCTGGTGCTGATTTTCTTACAGGAATGTATTTGCTATGTGGATACTACAGTTTAAAAGCAACACATTTTCTTTTATTTTAAATCAATTTCTTATTACCTTAGCCAAGCAGAAATAAATTAGACTGATGTGTCTAAGTGTTCATTGAATATCCACATTCCTACTCATTGGCCTATACCGGTTTAAATTTACACCTTTGCCACAAAAATGTGCATCGCTGAGTGGCTCTCAGTGGCACATGCAAAGAGGCAGATCTAGAGAGATGTGTGCCAAAAATGAAAAGAGAGCAGTGCTCTGGACCCCTGGTCACAGACACTGCTTGATTGCTAGCTTGCTCCCTTGACCTGATGCTGAGCTCTTGCACCTAGGGGACAGGTCAGCCTAAGGACTGCTCCACAAAATCAGTATGAATAAAAAAACTCTGGATTTTGACTGCTTTACTCTACCCAGCTCTCCTGGGGCTTCCATACTCCCCTATCCTACTGCTCATTGCCCTTGGCTGTCTCTTGGTCAGACACAGAGATAGACAAGCCTGCATGGCTGCCCCTTGAGCAACAGGGGACTGGGACTTTCAGGGGCCAGGTAGTACAAATAAGTGATAGCAATAACAATGAAATCAAAATTCTCTCCTGACTTTTGGTGCATAGCTATGTGCAGGTTCATTCAGCTGCTCATATCAATGTAGTTTTCCTGTTGATCAACAACAGTCTGATGATACATTCTGAGCAACTACACTGAGCGATTAATTGCCCTGTTTGACTGAAGTCAATTGTCTTGTCAATCTTGCCTTTGTACTAGCAAACAGGAGGTGCAGAGAGTCACCCTTGGCCTCCAGGCGAAGTGGCAGAGCCTGGCTCTCCCCACAGTGCTGAGACATGGCCCCCTTGGCTGGAAGTTGCCTTGCAGGATTAGTGAGGTACAAAATAGATTGAGGGAATGAGCTAACATGGATGCAGCCTGCACAGTCAAGAAGGGGTTCAAGTGCTTGCACTCCACCCGTGTCCCTCTTGTTTAGCCGTACAGACACCTTTCCTGAGTGCCAGGAGGGCTCAGAAGACCCATAGCACCCTGAAAGTCACCACGCTCCAGGTACCACACCTTGGGTACCAGGAAAATGTGCAAGCATGGGCTGAAGTGTGTGTTGCTCACTCACAGTCTTTTGGCTGTTTATTCCTACAATAATTGATTCTGTCTCCAGCAACAGGAACACTGGGAAAGGCTAAATCAATCTTTATCATCTTTACAGTCCGTGAGAAAGTAAACAAGAAGAGGTAGTCAGTACAGCAGGAATTAAATAAAGCATGTAAGAATCTGGACCGGTATAACCAAAAAAAACCTTTCAAGCTTCAGCCAGGTTGCAAAGGATACAATTTTACTTAGGAATGGTACATTAAAAGTCATTGAGACATCCTTAACGTTTTCTTATGGTCAAGCGACAAAAATACCTACAAAAGGAAAAAAGCCTCCTGCTCCAAGAGGAAATGGAAACCAAAATTCCAAGCTCTCCATCCACAGTTTCCTTGGTCACTGCTGAGTTTGAGTGGCATTTTGAATGCACTAGGATAGCGGGCTTATACCTGAAACTGTAACTTTGCCCACACATCCTTGGGGAACTTTGAAATAGCAGAGATAATGTCAGCCCAGTTACCATATGCTTTCAGCCTGCCTGGGCAATGATTGTGTAATAATCCCTAACAGAATACTGAAGATGAGATTTCAAGTGGCTGCCAGAAAACAGTTTTTCACTTGAAGTGGCAACTCTGAATAAGGAAGCATCTGGCACATTTGATGAGACAAAGAAAATTAGGTCACTCAGAAAAATATTTGATGCTCTTCCTGAAGAACATAATACTAAAAATGCATCTATGCAGAATGGCAGCATTCTCCTCTTCAGCACTGCTTCTCGTATTATGCTGTTTTGTATTGTTCTGAGTAACTGCACTATATTTAGTATCCGCTAAATAGTAGAATAAAGATTATATAACAGATCATTTTCCTCCTGCCAGTAGCAGGAGTTTAAGACCACAGAGGGTTTTGTTGGTCTTGGGTTTTAAAAAAGATTCAAGGACAACTGCTTTGTTGCAATTGACTGCTGGATGTTTTCCATGAGGCTTTTTAGAACGATAAAGTTGAATGAAAAACGTAAGTGATCTTTTGTTTAACGTTTTTCTTCTCTTGATTTTAAGCCCATCCTGTTTCTTATCATTCCTGGACAGTCATTGGAGTGAGACTTCACCAAAAAGGACTGAGGAGTGCACTGCTTAATGCTCCTTGTGAGGGGAAGACAGGGAAACAGGGACTGCAGGAAGGGTCACAGCAGGAGCTGAACGAGAGGAAGAGAGCAAGGTGCAGAGTAATAATTCTGCTGATTATTCTTTCCTGGGAGTGAGGTGTCCTTGCTGTCCCAGGGAGATACCTTCTTCAAAGTGCTTAAAATAGTTGGAGGAATGAATACAAAACAACACTGCTATTAGGAATATCGAGGTGCTCTGATTACTTCAACGAAGGGAAAACCCTGAAGCTGAGAAGTCCAAGCCATTGCATTCCTAACAGAAGGTATGCAGCAAGAGATGGGCTTACTTAGTTCTGGGATCTGCACCAGCTGGTAGTTCAGTAGAACAGCTCAAGAATTTCAGGCCGTTGGCTAGTAGTGAGCTGATGCTCAACCTATGACTATTAATCAATACCTGAGTGGCATGGGTCATCACTGGTTTCTGCTCTGGGAGACTAAGGAAACCCAGGAGTCCCGAAGACAAGCCCTGGCTAGCTGGAGTGTCAACCTCATGTGTGGCTTACAGTCTAATTTCTCATGGAAAAAAACCATGTATCTCCAGCAACTTTTTTCCATTGAGTTAATTTCCATGAATCTCTCCTCAAAGGAAGTTCTAAAGGGAAAAGTGAGGTTAGTTAATCTTAATTTTTCCGGCTTCCTAAAACCAGGAGAGGAAGCAGTGACCACAGAGTTCTCAGAGCCTAGAAACTCAAATCTGATTTAGAATCATAGAATCATAGAATTATCTGTGTTGGAAGAGACCTCCAAGATCATCAAGTCCAACCCTTAATCCAACGCTATCATGATCACTAGATCATGGCACTAAGTGCCACATCCAGTCTTATTTTAAAAACCTCCAGGGATGGTGAATTCACCACCTCTCTGGGCAGGCCATTCCAATGCCTGATTACTCGTTCTGTGAAGAATTTGTTTCTGATATCCAGCCTAAACCTTCCCTGGCAAAGTCTAAGCTCATGCCCTCTTGTTCTGTTGCTGGTTGCCTGGTAGAAGAGTCTGAACCCCACCTGTCTACAACCTCCTTTCAGATAGTTGTAGAGAGCGATGAGGTCACCCCTGAGCCTCCTCTTCTCCAGGCCAAACAACCCCAGCTCCCTCGGCCTCTCTTCATAGGACTTGTGCTCAAGTCCCTTCACCAGTTTTGTTGCTCTTCTCTGGACCCACTCCAGCACCTCAATATCTTTCTTGAACTGAGGGGCCCAGAACTGAACACAATACTCAAGGTGTGGCCTCACCAACGCTGAGTACAGGGGAAGGATCACTTCCCTTGTTCTTCTGGCCACACTATTCCTGATACAGGCCAGGATGCCATTGGCCTTCTTGACCACCTGGGCACACTGCTGGCTCATGTTTAGCCTCCTGTCAGTCAGTACCCCCAGGTCCCTTTCCACCTGACTGCTCTCCAGCCACTCTGTCCCCAGCCTGTAGCGCTGCATGGGGTTGTTGTGGCCAAAGTGCAGGGCCCGGCACTTGGCCTTGTTGAACTTCATCCCGCTGGACTCAGCCCATCTCTCCAGCCTATCAAGGTCCCTCTGCAGAGCCCTGCTGTCTTCCGGCAGGTCAGCATTCCCTCCCAAAATTTGTCATCCGCAAATTTACTTATGATGGACTCAATCCCCTCATCTAAATCATCGATGAAGATGTTAAACAGAACTGGACCCAACACTGATCCCTGAGGGACACCACTGGTGACCGGCCGCCAGCTGGACACAGCCCCGTTCACCAGCACTCTCTGGGCCCGGCCATACAGCCAGTTCTTAACCCAGCTGAAAGTGCACCTGTCCAAGCCATGGGCTACCAGTTTATCCAGGAGTATGCCATGGGAGACAGTGTCAAAGGCTTTGCTCAAGTCCAGATAGACTACATCCACAGGCTTCCCTTCATCCACCATCATAAAAGGAGATCAGGTTGGTCAGACAGGACCTGCCCCTTATAAAGCCGTGCTGGCTGGGTCGGATCCCATGTCCATCCTGAAGGTGCTGTGTGATTGCACTCAGGATGATCTGTTCCATAACCTTGCCAGGCACTGAGGTCAGGCTGACAGGCCTATAGTTGCCCGGGTCCTCCTTGCAGCCCTTTTTGTGGATTGGCGTGACATTTGCCAACTTCCAATCATCTGGGACCTCCCCAGAGAGCCAGGACTGTTGGTAGATGATGGAGAGTGGCTCGGCAAGCTCTTCTGCCAACTCCCTCATCACCCTAGGATGGAATCCATCAGGTCCCATTGATTTGTGTGGATCCAGGTGGCTCAGTAATTCATAGACTATTTCCTTCTGGAACACAGGGGGACCATTTGGTTTCCTGTCTCTATCTGTGAGCTCTAGAGGCCAGTTATTGTGAGGGCCACCTCTCCTACTGGTGAAGACTGAGGCAAATAGGTGTTGAGTACCTCAGCCTTCTCCTTATCCCTGGTAACTATGTTCCCCCCCCAAGTCCAACAAAGAATGGAAGTTTTCCTTGCCCCTCCTTTTGTTATTAATGTATTTATAGAAGTGCTTTTTGTTATCCTTAACAGAAGTAGCCAAATTAATTTCAAATTGCACTTTTGTTTCTCTAATTTTCCTTCTGCATGTTCTAACTATAGTCCTATACTCTTCCTGAGTAGTCAGCCCTGCCTTCCACAGTCGGTAGGCTCTCTTTTTATCTCTGATTTCCTTCAGTATCTCCCTATTCAACCAAGGTGGTTGCCTTCCCCAACGGCTTGCCTTTTGGCTAATTGGTATAGCCTGTTCCTGTCCACTCAAGACTTTTTCCTTGAAGCACATCCATCCCTCCTGTACGCCCCTGTTTTTGAGGAGTGTGTCCCAGGGTGTGTTCCGGACCAGTCTTCTGAACAGGTCAAAATCTGCCCTCTGGAAGTCCAGCATAGAGGTTTGATTGGTGGTCCTCGTTACATCCCTGAATATTGAAAACTGTATTATTTCATGGTCAATGTGCCCCAGTTGGCCTCCGACCACTACATCTCCCACCAGTCCCTCTCTGTTTGTAAACAGCAGATCTAGTGGGGCCCCACTCCTGGTAGGTTCATTTACCTGCTGGAGCAGGAAATTATCCTCCATACACTCTAAGAATCTCCTAGACTGCCTCTTCTCCGCTGTGTTGAGCTCCCAGCAGATATCCAGCAGGTTGAAGTCGCCCACAAGAACAAGGGCTGGCGATTTTGAGACCTCTGCCAGCTGCTTGTAGAATAACTCTTCCCCTTCATCATCCTGGTTGGGTGGTCTATAACAGACTCCTACCAGGATGTAAGTCTTGTTGGCCTTCCCCCTGATTCAGGTCCACAAGCACTCAACCCTATCGTTGGTGACCTCAAGTTCTACAGAGTCAAGAGACTCTCTAACATACAGAGCCACCCCTCCACCTCTCCTACCCTGCCTGTCCTTTCTGAAGAGCTTGTAGCCACTTATGACAGCACTCCAGCCATGCGAGTCGTCCCACCACGTTTCTGTAATGGCAACCACGTCATAGCTTTCCTGCTGCATGATGGCTTCCAGCTCCTGTTGTTTATTGCCCAAACTGCATGCATTAGTGTACATGCACTTCAGCTGGGCTGCTGATTTTACTTTTAATTCAATCTTATCACCCCTGGGCTGAACTATGGAGAGCCTGAAATCAATCCCCTCCCCTTTCAGACCTAGTTTAAAGCTCTCCTGATGAGCCCCACTAACTTATGGGCAACAGCCCTTTTGCCCTGCCTAGACAGATGAAGCCCATCTGATTTAAGAAGACCAGGTAATATGGAGTTTGCCCCATGATCAAAAAAACCAGAATTTTGACGGTGACACCAATCCTTTAGCCACCTATTGATAAGGTGGGCTTTCCTAATTCTCTGCTCATGCATCTCCCCATTCATTCCAGCCACTACAGGAACTGAAGTGAATACTGTCTGTGCACCTGTCCCATGGACTGATCTACCCAGTGCCCTGAAATCCTTTTTGATTACCCTGGCACTTCTCCTATTAATATCATAAAAACATCACTGTTCCTACATCAGTCCTTCCAGGTGGTAAATGAATCAGCAATTGTGAAGACGCCAGGTTGCCAAAAAGGAGTTCCAAGCTGCCATCTTGGTCTAATTTATTATAGTGTGGTACTATGACTGGTTTAGTCTGATAAGATCCATGATTCTTCAAATAGTATATAAAAACCTGAAGTATTTACATGACATACATAAAAAGTGGTCTTGGTTTTCAAAACATTTTAAACACACGTGAATGTGTCCTCATGTCCTGGAAAATTTCATCAGCAGATGAAAGTAAGCTAAAGATTTTGCCCAAGATCAAGTGGTATGTTAATTCAGAAAGGGAATTAGGCTTCAGGAAGTTTCTAGCACTTAATCATAGACTTCATTCATTGGTTTTACCTCTTTCCAGATACTCTCATTAGGCCTTTAATTTTGTACAAGGGTTTAACTTCCCTCATAAATCATAAACACAAAAGTTTTGAGAGTCTTTTTCACTTCAACAGCTTCAGAATGGAGTTTTAGCCTAAAAGGTGCTTTTGAGAATATACAAATACAAAGCATTTAGTGTAAAATGTGGCTGAATAAACAGGGTAGTCTCAGCTTCCGAGCATCCATCCCTTCCTCCTCAGCCTGTAGAAGCTATTTCACCACATGCTTCTTTTTTTCTGTCCTTCAGGCTAACCACTACATATCCAATTCAGACAAGTTATTTTCACTTTCGCATTCTGATTGCCAACTTCTATAAGTGGGTAAACATCTACTTACTTTATTCTGTTCTGGGATCTGGTATAGTCCACACCAGAGAGGGTTGGCTAGGATGAGTATGTCAGTGTACTGACATTTGGTACATACTGTGTTGACAAAAACACTTTTTTACCACTGGGGGCTGTAGACTGAGTAGGAGTTATACTGAGATTTATATTTTACTGATACTTATATTCTATCATAAGGACTTCCATAACCAGGAATTTCTATCATGGGCATTACTGTTGCAAGCTTTGCACAGAATCCTCTTTTTTTTTGCTGCAACTCCCAGAAAATATATCACCAAAAGAAAATGTGTTTTATTCCTTGTTCAGTGTTTTCTTAGGAAAAACCTCCACACTTTTTCTATTGCACCCAATATTTTACTTCTTTCATCTACTGACCAGAAATGTGCTAGAAATGTAAGTTCAAGGAGCAGATGTCAGCTAATTCCAAAGTCTGTGCTGAGAACATGATGGCAACTCATGGAGAGTTCAACAAAATCTAAATGTCTTGCAGGTTTGGTACAAGGTTATGCTCTGAGCATATAAGGCCCTGAATTTTAACTTGGGATCTCTAAAGAGATAAATAACATTTCTGGAGACAGGTAGCCAATAAAAAGGAATTTCTTAGAACAATACAATCTTGCTATGGGGGGTTTCTCAGACATGTGTTTCCCATCAGGTGTTATTACACAGCTCTGTACATAGGGCTTACCTCTTATCAAAGGTGATAATACTCAGCCATTGACACCCTACAACTTATTGAGGTTTTAAGATGGATGAAGAAGAATTAGTTAAGTGATTCGATTCATAGCTAATACTTACTAAATAAGTTTAAGGATATGATGTCAGTATTTGCCATAAGTGTTCTTATTGTGGTAGGGTGTGTACATGGCAGGAGGGAAGAAGAGCTGTTGTCACGTAGACAGGCCAGAGAACTCTAAATCATTAGTAATGAAACTGCAGAAAAAAATATCAGACAATGTCAGGCAATAGAATAGTGCTAGTTCAGTTACATCTTTTTTTGTCTCTGATGAGAGGGTTTTGACCCTGATTATACCCTGTCTTAACCGTGAGATTTGCTTTCTATAGGGATATTCAGCTTCAGGCAAGAGAGAAGGATGTTCCCAAATCCAGTAACTGGGTCAAATCTAATTATCATAGATAATTTGCACATTTCCTTTATGATAGAGAAATGTGTCTCAAGGTAGGTGAATCCAGTCTGATTTGTCGAAAGCAGGCTAAAACAGATTTTAGAAACAAAAATTGCTAGACCAGATCACTGAAATGGGAAGACAATATTCAACCCTTTATTCCAAACCGATTTCAACAATAAAATTAAACAAAGCTGTGACAGACAGAAAATCTCCCTGAATTTCCAGTGTCCAAAACCAGGAGCTCCCTTCTTGTCTGAAATGCTGAAAAGTCCTCATGTCTCAGAACTCAAGGGAAAATGGGAAGCTCCTAAATTCTTATGCAGGGCAATAACACAGGATGCTTGCTTACAAATTTAAGCATCTGCTCCACTTAGATGTAACCTTCAGTTAAAACAAGACAAAAATGTTAATGGTGAGTCATTTTGACACTTACCTGGTATATTACAAAGAAACAAAGCATTTCAATGCGTTCTGTTGTGGAATAAAAGTCAAAACAGTAGTATTGAAATTGAAATTCTTGTATATTTGGAAGAAAAAGATCAATCAGCTAGCATCACTAAACAGGTTTGATAAACTAGTACAACCCTAGAGAACATTATTGGTTTTGTTAAACCAGTATTTCCATTTGGAAAAAAGTTTGCTGGATTTTAGACTTTTGGTAGTGGGATGATTGTTCATTCTTTGTACTCTCTATACATGATATTAAAAGCAGCCCAGCCAGGTTTGAAAAGGCTACAGAAACTTTCAGTAAATAAGACTGACTAAAACACTTCTTTTTTTTGTTATAGTAGAAAGCTTATTTCTTTGTGTTATCAGTTTAAGTCGCTTTCCTAGATTACATGTTTGTTCTCTCTCTGTCTCTTTCTCTCTCTGCTTGAGTAATTAATAAATTCAAAACCCCTCATAAAAATGCACACAGCTGTAATGACTGGAAAATTTGTAACATTTTTGCACTTGATATCATAAAGTAGCTTTACAGAAAAAAATCCTGTGCTTTTGGATAAGCAAAATCCAACACACATTCATAAATATTCCTAGATTTAATATTCTATGTACATGTCAACTTTCAAAAAAATGATGTGCATCTGGCATATTAGATGCAGAATTTGTTTATGAACAACATGTATACCTTTAAGTATTTGAGCCCAGGTGCCTCGTGAGAGCAGGCCCAATCAATATGTCTATGTGTTTTCCCCTGCTTCATTTTTCCACTCTGAGGTATTTGTTCCCTAACATAGAGGTGGGATGAAAGCATTCAAAGGCAAGTGGAGCAATTCATAATAGAGGCTTTTTGAAAATGAGGGAAAAAGGAAAAAGAAAGAAGAGAAGGGAAGGCAAGGCAAGGTAAAACAAGAGAGACAGGCATTATGTATTGTTCTGTGTGTGATGTATAGAATGGCTGAAACACCAAAGAAATTGAGAGAAAAACTACTTTTTTTGTTGTTCTTACAAAGAAGACTAATGTTGGAACTGTTTTTAATTTCTTTTACCATAAAGTTCAAGGTTTTCAGATGCTCTGCTTCAGCTTGAGTCCAATTTTAATACCTCAGGCTAATTTCTACCTCCTGACTTATTCTTTCTTTTTTCAGAAACAAGTGGAAAAGCAGCTGGGCATGCTGTCATGCCAGGAGTCTCAGAAGGTATCAGATCTTTCATTAATTACTTCTTTGCTCTCCCTCTGTTTTACGTTAAAAACAGCCTAGTTGAGTATGTAGAAGTTGCATAGACTTCAGTGAAAACATACTTATGGGACCCTTTAAACTGTCAGGTTACATCACATAAACTGAGGGGATCATATTCAAACAATTGTAAAACTATTTTCTTGCCCGAAAGAGCACACCATGATGCCATTTAGCTGGAACCTGAAGCTATGGGTATCCTGCTGTGGTATCATGTGCAGCAAGCGCATGTGATTGTTCTCCTGAGGCATTTGTTACATGCATCTTGTTAACCTTAGTTCAGTCAAAATAACTGCCTTCACTGCTGCTTGACCTATTTTAGCATAATTTAGCCCTGAATGTGGTGCATTTCAGTTGCAGTAAGTTATTCTGCTAACAATAACACCATAGGAACTTAAAGTGGAACCAGAATAGTTGGAAAATATAATTCTTATTAAGTCAACATTTTGGTTTCAGTAATTTAAGCATCTTTCAGAACTGACCTAATACTTAAACCTACATAAAAGTGCAAGCAGTAATAAACCCGACTTTAAAAATACTTTTCCTCATAACAAACCAGGTTTTTCCCAAGCTTTGGAAAAAGGAGTAAGTTTAAGAGGTCCCTAAGCCTTGTTATTAGCTGCATCTACAGGAGTCGTAAAAGTGCTAAAAATGCAATGAGGATTTACTACCATTTCTGCAACAGCAGGAATAGAGTTAGCTTTGTTTAACACTTGAGCACTAATGGCAAGATCCAGACGACTCCCCTACCATCTGTGTTGGGACTAAGGCACCTGTTCAGAAAGCCCCAAAATCCCAGCAGGTACCTCCTAGTTGGGCTAGGAGTGCTCTGGGTGCCTAGTGCCTGCTGCTGCAACCTAACTCTTTTGCTGTAGGGAGGGTAGCACCTGGTACCTGAGGGTGTCTGTCTGACTGCTGTGAGCCCACAGCATAGGAGAAGTGTTCTCTGTGAAGAGCTGCAGCAGTGAGGAACAACATCTGCATAAAGATCCAGGGAAAAGCCCAGGTAATGTATCTTCCCCAGGATAAATGTAAAGTACCAGCTACACAGGGTTATCACCAGGCTAAAGAGAAAACAGAGCAAACACAACAGGAAAATACTGTGTGGGCAACTCCTGTGTTAGGGTTGCTGCGGTGAAAGAGAGGTCCCAGACTTGATTCCAAGACTGATTTTGATTTTCCCCAATAACAGCATGATGACAAATACATGGAGAGTACAAGCAGTAAGAACCTCCCAACTGAGAGCCATATCCACCATGAAGGGATTGCACCACCCCAGCTCCTAGAAGATGCACAATGGGTCTTCAAAGCCCAGCCTCTGTATACATTTTCAAATCACCCCATCAGCTTCTCAGGCTGGACAAGGCATAAAGCCCCAGGTTTCTCATGAGCACTGCACTGTGGCAACACCAATGCTTGTCAATGCCTTTCAGGTAAGAGGGGGCTGTGTCATCTGGGTCCTGCAAGGCCAAGTAAGCTCATTTTCATTCTAGAATCAGGTTCCAATGCTATAGAGGAGAGGTCTCTAGACCACCACCAGCATCCCAGTAACTCTGTCCTCAATAAAGAAGATTTCTGCAATGCCCTTCTTCACCATTTACTCTCCCCAGTGACAGGATTGAGTGCCTCTACTAAACTGAGAAGTCTGGGACCAGGCAACCACTGCTGAGACATAACAGAATCTCAGCCAGAGAGTTAAGGTACAGAGTCTGCATCATGCACTAAAATCTGGTTCAGGAGAGTGCTATTTAACTAGTAAAACTGCCATAAACCTCGTCCCTGTTAGCACATCAATCAGGATAGCCTTTTGGGGTTTTCCAAGGATTGCTGTGTTTTTAAGCTTAGATGCATGCTTACAGACCTTGCTGAAATGGGGTCAGAGAATACAGCTCTTAGTCCTTGCTTCAGGAGTTGTACAGTAAGCTATCATGACCTAAATATTGTGGCCTGCGCTGACACTTGGTGTGAGAAGGCAAGATCCATTTCAGAAGTTTTAAGGTTGATGTATTCAGTGGTTTTGAGAGACAGGAGACAGAGTTACCCAATACTAGGACTATTCCTTTCTTCCCTCAGGCTTAAATCAGCATGACATAATTCAAGGTTCAGGCTTGCAGCCTTTTTGCAAGGGATGTAAATTCCAGTTTTTCACCTCCAGTCTCCTGTGTGAGCTGTCTGACTGACAGAAATGCCTACAACTCATATTTCCAGGTGTGGCCAAGGACCCATGGTACCAAATGCACATCCTTGGAAAGTGAAGGTCCATCCTAGCCTCTGCTCGGAGGACGGTGAAGGAGCCAGAGTCGTGCTCAGCAAGCTGCGCAGCAGAAGGGTTCTGCAGGATCTTTATATGAAGTCGAACTTGACTTCACTTGTCAGCCTGCTCTATGTGACTCACGAAAGGCGCTGAACAGACTAACGAGTGGGAGGAGGAAACAGGGGGGGAGAGGAAGAAAGGGAGACAGGCAGCCAAATGAAACTAAGAACACTGATTTATGACAAAAAAAAAGAGACTGTTTTTTAGAAAGTTATACTAGTTCTTTTCCAGCTCTAATGTGAGTGGCATACAATCCAAGATCTCCCAGATTCGAGAAAAGAAAAAATATGAATCAGAACTTTTAGCTAAAATGAGGTAATAACACTTTTAACCTGATGCTTATGATGGAATGCCAAGGGTTTGATTTATTCAACTGTCACATACCGCACATCCCAAGTGTAATAGAGGACATGTTCGAATTGCAACCTTTATTTAGGGTTTGCCTGCATGATTTCATTTTATACTGGCCTTCTCGGGGATATTTTTCATCTTTAGGCAGTTACCACTTTTAAGAGGAAAAGGGATAGCCTTTTTTTTTTTATTAGCTGCTCGCGTTGTGAAGAAAGTGGGAATTTGAGTTTGCTGGAGTGTGTGCTGGAATGTCTCCTGCCCTGCAATGGGCAGGGGGTACTACAGTGGTGGTTTCTGTTAGAGCATCAGAACTGTGGGGTAGAAGTAATTGCTTTGGACAGCTCTCCTTTGATGATACTGCAAAAGAGCAAGTAATGTGTAACACAAAAACAGATTTATTACTGGCATTAAAGAGAGGACATTTCCCTCAGGGAATTGTGATTGGCACAGGGGCATACGGTGTTTCTAAAGGCCAAAAGTCACGTTTATTATTTTTCCTGGAGTGGCTCCTCACATCTTATGTTCCACTTGTCCTTCTCCCACTCCACCCTACTTTCAGTCTCACATAAGTCTCCTGGGAGCTATTTCTCATCAGAACCTCTGAGTTTGCCAAACTCTGTAATGGTGTTGCTATGTACACGAAGAAAGATTTCATCGAGGTAATTGTCTTCTCTTGCAGACTAAGTTGATGTTTATATCCTGGTGTCCAGAAATAAAGGGTCACAGAGTCTGTGGTTTGAACACAAATATCCCTGCCCATCTGATGACCCCAGATGAACCTGGAGGGGCTACTATATGGTTCCTTCAGTAAGACTCCCGCGAGGCAGTCAGTAAATATTGTGAAAGGGCTGACATGAAGGTACATCAAAGAAAACAATGAATGCCTCCTGCTCTGACCTACATATTTCATTCTGAGAGACTCAACTACATCTGCTAGATCACTTGGAACAACTGTTATCCTTTAGAAATGAAAAATCATTTCTTCGGGCAACAAGATAGGGTGGGGAAGGGGGAACCCTGTAGTGGCTTGCTGGGGCACAGAACATTTAAACGCTGCTGTATTGATTGTAGTTTATGATTGAATGCAATCATTACTGTGTCTATATTTTTCTGTTTCAATGAAACCATCAGGCAGTGAGTCATGCTGTGCATGTAACCCAGAGGAAAGTGCAAAGAGGCTGCTGAGGAGTAGCAGTACAAAAATACCATTGGCATCTTTTCCCTAGGAGAGCAGGGCTCTGGACAATTTCCACAGTCTGTTACTGCTTTTCTATTACATGCATTCACCGCTAAAATGTGTAATAGAATCGAGGACACAGTTATGAGTAGTCAGTCTTCTTGCACATGCTGTTCCATAATTAAAGAACAGCTATAATAGAAATCCTACTTTTTTTTTGCATTAACGAGCTCAAATTCTTACAGGCATTAAAAGGGCATATGCTTTTCCTCTAATTTAGAGATTAAAAAATCTGACAGCAGATCAAGAGGAAGGCTGTAGTCTGAACTCTTTAGTGAAAAAAGTTGCACTACCATTAGCAACAAAATAATTTTAATTAGCTCATTCCTGTTTCTGCAGTGGTGCATACCAAATGTATAGAAGTTTGGAAGAATGGAAGGTATTATCCTCTTGAATTACTAAAGGGGGTTCAAGTCCATAAGAAATAAACATGTTCAAAATATTTTAATTTGTAATTTTTAATTACCTGGATTTTGTATTATCTTTTTGTTGTTTGGGATTTTTTTCCACTGAAGATACTAAAATTCAGTTTGAGGATTCCCCCTTTTCCCTTGAATTGTGCTTCTTTCAGTCCCATTTGTGGATGGAGCATATTTTCATTAAGTTAAAGAGAAGAAAGTCATCCTAATTAGCAATGCCTCATTGCATTAGAAATCAAGGTCTGTGGCTACCAGCCTGTGGAGACACAGTGGGAAGACATGATTGCAGTTTGATTCAGCTGTACCAGGCACTGAGTAAAGATTATGCATTCACAGACAGGCACCCTGACTTGAAGCACGAGTGGAGAACACCGTCCTAACCACACCAAGCAGGGCTGTGGCAGTGCGTGAGCAATGACAGCAGAGACTTTCTTTGATGGTTTTAAATCTCTGCTCTGTTGTTTTAAAAACACATGAGTCTTAAGGGAGTTTCCCACAGACCAAGTGTCTGGGACATGATACGTTCCAAAACCACCCCGGCAGCTGCGTGCTGCAGCACAGTGGATTGCCTTCTGTCCCAGCAGAGTCTGGAAGGATTTTTAAAGAGAAAGGCTAATTGCAACACAGGGTAAATGCATGCTGAATCTAGCTAACATATAGGAAGTCCCCATTTCTCACCCTCTTGCTTGCTGCCTTATAACTGATAATGTTAATGGAAAGCAGCCATAAGGCTTCTGTAAAGGTGCCCAGCAGCATTGTTTCTGGGTCTCCCACCCCACAATTTCCCAGTTGAAAGGATGTGCTAGAATCAGTCTGGGAAAAGGAAGGACGAGGTTTGTGCATGCCTTCATGGCTGCAGTGCCCAGCCCTCGCGCTTCTCTCCCGCACTGCACTACTAATTCATACTCGATGGCAAGAGAGGGGGCTCGCGTTTCTACATTGGGTCATGTCATGGGGTGATATACAGTGCAAAGACACCATTGGGAAGCACCTATCCGCTGAGGTGTCTGGCTTGCAGAGTCCTCAGAGGCAGCACATCACTTCTGGAGCTCTGCATGGGGGCCCTGGCTGCTGCCACTCCTCCAGACCACGCCACCATCCCACCTGTCACCCAGCATCCAGAGCCGTGCTACAAGTGAGGGTTGCACATCAAGGCCACGGGGAACACACGAGGGATAGGAGTCAGGCCAAGTCATCCCATGCTTTGACTTTGTAGGCAAGTCAGATATTAATATCTTCCTTTTTTTAAAAAAAAAGATAAAAGCTCCAGTCAAAGAGGCATCCCTGGGAGGATCAGGCAGCATTGGATGCGCTCTAGAACCTGCACAGATTGGTATAACCTCTTCAAACATTTAATATCTCTTGAGGTGTGATGTGTCTTTTTCTCTCTCAGGAGACTATTTTTATGCCACTATTTTTTTCTGAGGGACACTTTAGTCTTCTGGTTTTTAAGTCTGTTTTTGGTACCCTGACATATATTGGCATGTACTCCAAGGCAATCTGGTCAGTTGGAGATGAAATGGACCCTGCAAGTTTAGCAGGGGTAACACTACTGGCATTTTACAGAATTTAATTTGGTGGGCTTCTTCTCCCCATTATTGAGAAAGATACACTCAGACACTCTCCATAGAGGGCAGGTTTGTTTTTTCACCCTCTTTTTTTTAACACAGCAGTGCAAGGTGACATTTTGGCATCTGGAGTGTGGTTAAACCAGATGATGTGACTTGGAAATAGAGGTAAACATGAAAACCCATTGTTTAAAAAAACACTAAATGAGAAGCAGCTTAGCAGGAGATCCTTCTTTTGAAGGAACTCCTTCTTAATGTCTGTCAAAAACATAGCCAGTCACTGCTAGTTGAGAAAAGGACCTTGACCTGGTGGCTTTGCCAAAAAAGGGAATAGCATTTCAATAGCAACATCCTTCTAGGTTGTTGAATCCTATGTTGCATGGAAACAGCATAAAACAGAAATACCAGGACAAGAATCATAGAAGCTGCTAAAAAATGAACTGAGAAATTTATCTTCTTGCTTTATGCTGGGCAGAATCACATTTTAGAGCTGTCACATGTGCCACTGACCTCAGGGATGACCCAGGCAATCTCCCACAGCCACCAGCTTCCTCCCTCTCCAGACTGGCAGTTAGAAACCTTGTTCTTCTGTCAGTAAACAGAGCAGATTTGAGCCAGTTGTCATTGTGATGGCAGAAACCTCAACATAGCAGCATAAAAGTATTTTTTTCTCTGTAGAACTGTATTTTAAAGAGATTTTTGAAACTTACTGGGAATATACTTCCACCTTGAAGAAACAAATGAATGGTGATGGTAGTCTGCATACTTACATGGGCAGCTGTTATCTATTTTATTAGTCAGTGCTTGGATCTCAAAATCAAAATCTGAAATTCGTAAAACATTGGCAATGCCCTACAGCGGCTTAACAAGAAATAAATAGTTCTGACCATAAGCATTCTGAAGCAGCTTTGATACTTGCATTAAATTCCTGTTCAGAATAATTTCTTTGGGAGCAGATTTTACACAATTCCTTCCTTTGTTAAATGCCAATGTATCATAACAAAACACAGGCATTTGGATCTAATTCTCAATAGGAAGATTTGTCTTTGTGAAAAAAACAGAGCACCATCTTGGCCCACTCTGTGTTTCCTGCAGATGGGTTAGATGTTAGGAAATAAGTTCTAGCATATTCTTCTCTTCGCTTTTTTATTTTGTGTACACTTTCCTGGCAAAAGCAGCACACTGTGGTAGTCTTAAAGCCTTTTCAAAATACAGGCAAATGCTCCTTTTTATTTTCCTGAAGTTACATTCTAAATTATAATGAGGAGCTATTTCATTTTCCACTCCTCTCTCTCGGGCAAATAAGCACATAAAAATCAGAAGTAATTAATAATCTCTAGACATCATTGTCTTTTTTCAGTGTGAGAGAAAATACTTTCCTTCTTTGATACTGCCACACTGCCCAAAGAGCACTTGGTGACTAACTCTGGTATTACACTAAAGCCTAACACTCGGGAAAACCGACCTGATCAGGAAAATATTGTGGAAAGAATACTCATGTGCACCAGAATGATCATTGCTTCTGTTAGAATAGCAAAATAGAACCAAAGCTGGGGTTTTCCAGCTATGCACTATCTACATGTATCTGGATTTGTGTGCCCATATGTATGTAGCCTTTTTGTCCCCCTCTAATGCCGGATTTCTGATGGGTAGATGGATAACGCCTACTCCTATCTCCAGGTGCTTTGATACATATGGTACAGAGAAATTTCTATAAAGGAACTTACCTGCAGAGGATAGTTTTCAAACTCCTCACACAAACTGAGTTTCTGCAAGTCTACTCAGTATCCTCATCTATGTGAAGAGCAGTTGAAAACTGAACTAGCTGTGTGAACAAATCACTGATTCACCAATGAGGCTGTCCTTCTAAAAATACTTTCCTGGGTCAGAAAAAGCCAACTAGGTCTTGTGCTGTTGTGCACCAGCACGTTAGTGATCGACTGAGCTCCCTCTTCCCACTCTTGGAAATTCTTTGTACAGAGAGAGTAAGTCAATTGACCCTGTTCTATCTTTTCTCTTTGAGTGCAGCCTAGTGCCAAATATTGCTACCCTACTGCTGGCCACCACCTCTTCTCTGCTTCTGGGATATCAGTTCTCTGAGTAGAGGCATTTTTTTTCCTTATATCATGACACTTTCTGCAGCATTTTTTTCATGTAAATGTTCCTCAGTGTTCCTCTAGAATGCATATTCTTTTTTCTTACCTTTTGAAAGGAATGTTTGGTCCCCCTTCTTTATCACCTAGAAAGAATAAATTAGCTTCTCCACTGATAGTAGACAAGATATACTTCATATTCCAGAGGCAATCTGACTACAAGACCTGAACAGGGCAAGAGTAATTCAATTGACTTCACTGAAGCTGCACTAATTTACACCAACCATAAATTAATCTTTCCTTGTGAAATATGTCTAGGATGACCTTGTGGCATCCGTCTGACTGAATTAATTCTGGGTAGCATCTCACCCTTGAAATAATGCAGAAATTGGGAAACACCTTTTTTAGGAAATTGACTGAAACTTTGCATTTTCACCTTCACAGAGTAAGTCAAAGGGCAGTACAGGAATAAAGATGAGGGCAGAATTAGGCTGATACCTTACATAATCCACATACTAACCACAATTCATCCATAATGCTCCTAAAATACAGATGAAGAAAACACAGTATCCTTCTTTTCTTGCCTTGCTTTTTCACAGTAATTTTTTTTCCCTTCAAAGCTGGTTTGTTTCTGGACAAAAACCTACTCTGTATACTTTATTAATATGAAATACCACAGCAGATGAAAGATCCAGGTGGCTACATAAAGATTGTGAGGCTGTAAAAGAGATCTTTGCAGCCTTTTCTTAAACTACCTGTCTTTTGTTTATTTGTGCAGGGTCACAGCTCTTGACAGGCAAATGGTGCAACTGCAGTGAGACCATCACACCAGAGGACCAGAGTGCTGTTCTAGTCAGGCAAGGGAAAGCAAAAATAAGCACAGCCAGTTTTCTGGAAAGGGTACTTGATTTCACTTAACGAACTAGGAGTCAGGTCAGCCAAACCTGGACATGCCATGCTGCCTGCAGCTACTTTACCATCCCTATCGAAATCCATATGCATTGGCTTATTCAAATTGAACGATGCTGTGCTATTTAGGACTGCAATGGCAAAGACCTCAGTTGGCATGAAGCTTCCTGGTCTTCCTGTGGCAACATGAAAAGGCTACTGCCAGGAACATTCTATGTGCAAGCACAGTATTCCAAAAAAAAACCCCAAACCCAATTCAGCAAAACCTGACTCGACTTACTGTCCCTTCTCTAATGAAAAGTGGAGCCAAAATCCCACCTGCCCCTTCTACTTGGCAAATGAAATCAGAGCTCTTTACTTAAAGTAAATAATGGAATACATTTACCTTAAGCTACCCTAGTTCATTTTTAATCAGGGAGAGAAAACACATACAGCAATTAAAACAAAAAACAGTGTATAAAAATCAGCTTATGAATTAGTTTCTCTGTGCTGTCAATTATTTTAGAAACATTTTTGACTGCTTAAATTAACTCCAATTTGAATTCAAGATGCACACTGTCACAGAGTGAAATTCAGGATACCATTTTTTTCTCACCACTACTGAGTTTTACAGTCATATCTTCTCTCTTATTTTTTTCTGCTTGTCTTGAGTCATCACTAATGAAAGTTCTAAATATAAGTATGACTAACAATGCAAACTTTAGAAACTGTATGTAAACTACCACCAGAAAAACAGATCAGAGAGTTATGCATACCAGAAATTCAAACAACTGTTGCCAACCACTACATACAAGTAATGATTACCACATTTTTCTCATTAGGAAGGCAGCTGTCATATAGCTTACGGTTTGGACAGAAAGAAATAAGTTAGCATATTGCTTGAGAACTGTCTGCTATATCCTTAAATGTGACTCTCTTACTGCATTTTGCCAAAAATATGCTGGAACATAAAATCCTTCATTCTGCAGAATAATAAATGTCGTGTTTCCATTTCCCAGCTTCTTGTCAGATTGTTTAAGAGAATCAGGATCAAATGAGACAAGCACAATGAGCTCAGGACCTCAGAATTCAGAATAGTGGTTTTGACACTGTCAAAGGCAAATGACAAACTGAGCAAAGACTAAATCTTGGTACCATTGCTGAACCCACCCCAAGGATATGGGTTTTTATCTTTTAGCCACAGCTTTTGACAAGAAGCTACTAATACAACCTGAGAATTCTGCCATCGGACAGCAACTCTTAAAGACTGTGGCAGGCATATGGTCAGGACCAAAAGTAATTAGTTTCCATACCCAAGCAGAGGCATCTAAAACAGACTGGCAACTAAGCATTACTTTAGTTTTTTTGTGCTGGAGGACCCAGATCAACAACCAGTTCTGAGACTCTCAGAGAAATAATAACAATGCTGATTTTACCCGTAGATGGGTAATGCAAAAGGAAGTTTACCGTTGAACCCCTTTTCTCCAGTCATTCTCTGACACTAATTCCCCCTTGTCCATCTTTCCTAGTATCTGGCAGCATAGATTATCTGAGAATTTCTTTTCAACAACTGGTACATTTTAACGCATAAGTTATCTATGGTGGAGGTCATTCCTGCACAATTGCAATACATAGTCGGACAGAAAGAGTCAGGGCTTATTATTTCTAGCATGTAGGGCAATTAAGTATTCCGTGTTATTAGATGGAACTTATCACCAAATTGTGTGAAAAAATAAAACTAACTCGACCAACATCTAATCAGTGCTGATGCTGGATTTAGTGAACTCAATGACACTGAATTTAGCGAAGTTCTACCGTGTTATGAGGATCTTCACTGGAGTCTTCTGTTCTGTCCTATCTTATTGTCTCCATATTCAGCACTGTAATATCTGAACCCATAAGGCTAGCTTTAAGCGAATCTCTCAGCTTGAGATGAGACAGTCAGCAGGATTTTTAAAAGAACTTATGTGGTTTTTTACCATGGTGTTTATAAAAGTACCACGTTGTTGAGAACGATTCCCCAAGTTTTGCTATACCATATGGTCCACGTGCTGTTAGGAGGCCAACTACTGTGTTTCCTTGTTAGTCATTCAACTACATATTGCACCCATCTGCAACTCTCATATGCAGTTTCACTGTAATTGCCCTTTTCAGAGTAGTGCATTTCATTCTGCTTTGTGCTGGCGTGTGGAAATGTTCTTTCCAAGACACGTTCCACCATATATTTTTAAAAGGTGCGGTAGTGCCATGGTGAATGGCACAGTAGATGCACATGCAGAGCACGCTCATGATGTAAAGGAACAAAACGATGGGTGTTCAGCTTAGGGATGAAAAGAGGATGTTCCTTGTTCCTTTCTTTGCTCTCCCCTCCCTCTCCCTCCCCCTCTCCCCCCCAACCTGACTTCAGCAAAGAATTTCAGCTATTTCAGAGATACGAAGGATCCCATCAAGCAGCTAGGCTTGCACTATTCTTCCTTACTGCCACTCCACCATGCTTCAGAAGGTTTTGTCCCAGTTCAGTGCCTTCTGAGGAGTCTTTGACAAAATCTTCCTCAGCCACTACCTCACCGGATCTTCAAGACCCCTGAAAGCATAGCACGAGCAGCTTTAGTGAGAGACAGGAGCTGTGAACAAATTATCATCCCGGTGCCAGGCAACTCTGTGCTGCGATCACACCACAGACTCCGACCTGGGCAGGAACGGCCAGTGTGAAGGTCAGACACTGCACTCTGGTGTCAGCAGAGTGAGCAGAAGGCACCTTCCTCTCCATCAGCACTATAAATCCTCAAGCAGAGTACTGGCTTTCAGGATAATTTGAGGCTGACACAATTTGTATTCCCTTAAAGACCTCATTACACATATTGCTCATTTAACCTTTAAAAAAGCTGGAAGAAAGTGTGCCAATAGATTCTGGCTGATAAATATCTAAATTAAGTAAATTTAATTAAAAACTGTTGTAAATGTCATCTAATCTGTGGATGCCCTGACAATTATGGTTGTAGCTTTGAACCAGTTTCAAAATGTGTGAGGATTTCCTAACATGATTTTGTACAGAATGACTTTTTTTCTTCTTGGTTTCAGGAGAAGAGTCAGATTGGACTTGTATTTTATTGCTTAATAAAAATGGTGAACTGAAATCTTGGAGAACTTTCTTGTGTCTTGTTACTGCCAGGTGATGCTGGCAGGAATAGTGGCTTCTCTCTAAAGCCATTAAGTGTTCTTTGCCAGATAAAAGATCGAGGAGGAGAGAGATATGTGCTAAATTTCATCCAGGGAATCCTACTTCTCAGTACACAGGAAATGAAAAGATCAATGCATTTTTTTTCGGCTTCTATTCTGGCCATATTGTGCTGCTTGGGTGAAAACACCATCAGCCCCTATGTTACTTTAGCGCACACAAACGATAGCTACTCAGTGGGGAGCACAGTTTGATGAATTTAGCAAGATCTTGTTGGCTGACCTTTCCACGCTGGAGACATGATTTCATTTCTGTTGTCTGAAAATGAGCACCAACAAGACAAGTTATTTCCATGTCCCAGCTGGAATATCACAATGCTAATGTGTTTCCACATATTCCTTTATCTGTACAATGCTATTACTTTCAGGTCTACCTAAGAACAATAACATTTATTTCCTTTCTGCTTTCTCCATGTATCAGTAAAAAGTCGGTGTATTTTGCACTCTTTTTTTCCAGTCACTCTGTATGCTGCAAATATCAAACCAAAAAAGTTCTTCTTGGAACAGTGAGGTAGGAAAGCTCCCCGAGATGTATTTGCAAACCAATGCTAAGCACATGCAGAAACTGGCTCAAGAACTAGTTCACTGGTAGTATCTACAATCTGTAAGAATCCAGACAGACAAGCTGAGTGAATTACTGTTTATCTGAGTTCAGCCATTATTTTACTCTAGTCATCATCTGATATTGCTGCGAAATTAGTTCTTCTGATTTAATCATTCCTCTGATGTCATTAACCCTCAGCTTTAAAAGCCCACCCCTGTTACAAAGAGGTTTGGGATTTGTTTGTTTGGTTTTTGATAAAGGCAAAAGGGATCATTCAATAGATCACTCAGAGAGAATGACCAGGTGAAGCCCAAAGAGCAGAGCTGAGGTGGTGTGCCTCAGGGGTGGCCAGTGGCCAGGAGAGTAAAGGAGCAACAAACAGCTACAGCAGGGCAGAACAGGTAAACCACACCAGCCTCAGGAACAGCTTATCAGACTGTGCTTTTAAGCTCATTATTCTCCATGGAGGTGTCAAAACTAACCACCACTGCTCTGTTTCCCTAAGGCTTACAGTGATGTAAGGCAGGTGTCTCTGGTAAGGTTTCAAGAGGTGGTAAGAGCCTCAGTGTCCTTGGTGGTTTTGCTAAAATTCCCCTGCAATTGTACCCTACAACAAAATGGTTTATGAATCCCAAAGAAACTCAAGAAGGATGTAAAAAACATTCAGATAATTCCAAATATTCAAAACACCACTCACCAGGTCACAAGTCAACCTCTACAATAGTTTGAAAAATACTTTCATCTCATTTAATAATTCACTTTTCAAAGACTTTTGAAACCTTTCTTTGCTGCCAAACAACAGATTTGAGTTTAAGGAACACATATAGGTTTATCACTTACTGTTCAGATAGTCCAAGGCAGGGTACGAATCCTGCTCCCAGTGAAGCCAGTGACACATGTACAACTGCATCTATGCAGCGGGTTCTGTATAAGGTTAAATAATGCAGCTAATATGTGGATAGATGTGTAAAAACTTTTAAAACTTGTGGTTTGGATCAATCTTGTTTTGTGACAAGGAGAGGGAATAAGGACAATGTTTCGCTTTTTAAGTCCAGCTCTCAGGTGTTCATCGGTATTCTTATTTCAGAAAGAATTCCTTTCTGCCTTTTTTTCTTGATACCTCTTGTGCAGAGGTGAGCGATCTTCTTTTCCAGTTTCAGTTAGATTACTGCAACAGGTAGGACATAGAATATCGTCAGTAAGGTAGATTGATTTCTATTTACAAACATATATTTCAGCTTTGCCCACAGCTTACTCTTGAGACCTTATTTCTTTACTTTTATATCCTACTACTGTTCACATCCCCCAACTCAAAATAGTCTTTGCCTGGAAGAAGTGTTCTGCTTGCACATCCAGATCTAGCTGGTATAGACATTCCAGCTGATTTCAGGATCTCCTCAGACAGTATTTTTTTCTCTTCCTTCTGCTAATGCTGCCTTTCCTATAATTTTCCACAATTCAGGCTTTTCCAGGGAGTATCATGACCTTGCACGTGGCCTTTCTATTCACAGCTGTGCCCTATCCCAGACCCTTCACCTCAGAAAGGCATTTCCAGGCAGGAGCTCCTGCCCGAGCTGGGACCTGGTTTCCAGCAGTCTTCAATGCACAGCCGAGAACAGGCCTCAGTGACAAGAGCAAGTGGGTGTTGCTCAGGTCTTGGGGCAACAGCACTGGGAATCCAATCACCCACAATCCTACTCTACAAGAGCAGTCCTCCTCTGCTTGGTGCTACGCAGAGACAAGAGGGGAAGGATGGAGGCATCAAACTGCAGGAACGTCAGCAAGGTAAAAAATTCTTCTCTCTGCTTGCTGGCATCTCCACTTGCTTCCCAGTTAGGCATGAAGGGAACCCCAGTGCTGTGAGTGCAACTCATTTCCTTCTTCAAAACCTGATTCCATGGAGCAGTCTGATAGAAACTGAAGGGCCAATTTACAAGAATAAGCTCTAGTCATGTTAGTAACAGCTTTTAACACGGAACGGTAATGAGGTCAACTCAAATTTGAATGCGCGTAGCCCCAACTCTTACTGTCTGAATTTACATAGAGACTGACTTGCATTCAATAGAGCAGAATATTCGAGTGAATTAGGCTAAAAAAATCACCATTCTTTAACATTAATTTGCACACATTTTCTTTCAATGCCTTCTTCCCCTTTGAAAAAAAAGATGACTATTTTCCCCCCTCAACATTCACAGAAAGTCACAGAGCTGATTCCTTTGCACGCACAGCCAGCAACAGAAATGGCAGGTGATCCACACATTCTCGGGCCTGCAAGATGCATATCATATTGCTCCCTTATAGCTTCTGTGCTTTTCCGCTGAGCTGGACACCCAGCATTGTCACTCCTAAAATATTTGTGAGTGCTACAGGATTTTCTAGGGAAAGATTTCCCGGGGCAAGATTTAGTCAAATTTAATCCAAGTCACTCGGTGCAGCTCCATTTGTTAAGAACAGCTCCTGTGCTGAGACGAGCCCATCACTGTGTTTTGCATCATGATGTTGCAGAACACAATAACAACAACATTAAACTCAATACCCTTAAGGGGCAGTTGTAGTCAAGGGTCACATTTTCCTTCATTCCAATTAACCTACTTGTCATATTGGATGGTAGATGCACTCCGCAAACTGCCCTCAAGTGCTTCTCATGCTCTTTTAGTAATAGAAAGTGGGGAGAAATAAAATAGTTCATGCTTTGCTGTTTGACTTGTCCTTGGTATTTCATCTTATTGGGAAACCCACAAGAAATGAATACTGTTATAAGGATTTTAAAGATCTGAAAGCAGAAACAGGCTTCTGACTTGTGCTAGTACACCTGGAACAGTGGCACTGGCAAAACCAGTCCTGAGGAGAAGACAGACCAGGAACCCTGAGTTCTCCTCCAGATTTTGTGCAACCCATCTGCTCCCATGCCAAATAAAGAGCAAATAAAATTTGGCTAGACTGCATCTTCTCCAGAATGATGTTATATGCAGCAGCATGATGTTACATGGGAAGAGGAAAAGGAGTCACTTAGGTGCTCCACTGAAAGAGGTATCTCGGAACATGTTTTACCAGGCTATGAGGGCACCCTCAACCATTTCTGGTCACACCCCAGGACCCCATTTCAGCTCATGCAGCAATGCCTCAATTCCCTGCAGTCCTGCTGAGCTGGGGCCACATCCTATCCTAAACTCAGCCCACCCCCAACCTCAGGAAAGTGTCTAGTGTCTGGGGCTAGGGCTGTCCTGGTGTCACCTGGCTGGGGTGAAACTGGTCCTGCTTTCCAGGTCCTGCCCTGAGCACCACGAGGACAACCCAATCCCACATGGCTGTGCTAGAGGTTTCCATGGTGGATGAATATACCAACCATCCTATGCTCTTCCCTTCCATCTCCAAATTTGTACTCCCTGGAGTTACTGTTTTCAACACCATATCTGCCATATCCCACCTCCTGCCAAGTTCTCAAAGACAGGATGCTCACCAAATTCACTGACAGTGTTCAATTTCCACGGCAACATGAAACTTTGGATCTCCATTCAGATAGGAGGGGCTGAAGTCAGGCAGTCCAGCACCCTGTCCTTAGCCTTCCCCAATAAGGATGATGAGCCTTTGGGTAGAGGAGCAAGCCTAATGCCCTCTGAAGAGATCCTCTCCAGGAGAAGCCTTGTCCATTGCTGTATGTGCCAGAAGACTGGACAATTTCTCCAAACAGCTGCATCTCTCCTTACAAGCATTAGTTTCCATCTCCAGTTGCACCTGATCTGTTGTCCCCTAAATCATATTTTCCCTGGACTGGACTTACTTTTGCTTTATAAGTTTAATTATTCCACTTTCTTTGATACAAATTTTTGACACTGTAGGCATTCTGATCTTCAATTTTCTCTAAAATAAAGCATCTGCTTGTGTTTGTGTGTGTTTTGCTGGCAACAACCTCTAATTCTATTACATAAAATATAGATCAGTGTTTGAGTCTACCTTGGTTTTTTTGGTGCTTTATTCTTACTGCATTTCCACCATCCTCTGGGTTAATGTGATACAGACTGCAGGTTTCATGTCTGAACCTCTGCTTCACTGCAAGCCATTTGAACTCATGCCATTAAGTTGTTAAACAATATATCAGACACATCAACTGATAATAAACTTGACATGAACACAAGTCTTCCGGACTTCAATATTCACTAGTAAACTTATTTCAAGGGAATGAATAAAATAGGTTAGAATAACTGTGTGCTTTTCACAGACAATTAAAAAGATAATAATCTATACTTACTGTATTCACAGCAGGGGATTTCATAAGTGATAATATCCACAGGACCCTTCTCTTAGGTTAAGTCTCTATATTAGTTCCTAACATTTTTTTTACACATACTTTCCCGTGTTACCTAGGTGGCTGGTATCCTGGTGTCTCTAAGCAAAGCTCTGTCTAGAGCTGAGAGCTCTTATTTGGATGGCAGAGCAACCCCATAGACATTTGTTTTCTTAGCAGGACAGGCAAGTACCTTTTTAAACCTGCTATGCCAATTAAGGCTGAGAGAACTGGGTTTGTTCAGCCTTGAGAGCAGAAGGCTTAGGGGAGACCTTAGTACCTTGTAGCAGTGTATAAAGAGTGTCTACCAAGAGTATGGAGACTCTCTTTTTACAAGAAGTCACATGGAAAAGACAAGGGATAATGGGTATAAATTGCTCCTGGGGATATTCCAATTGGATTCCACAATAAATTTTTTCACCATGAGAACAGTCAAACATTGGAATAATCTCCCCAGGGAAGTGGTAGATTCCTCTAACTGGACACTTTTAAAGCTCAGCTTGGCAGGGTTCTGGGCCATCTCATTTAAATTATATATCAACTAAAAGATTGGATGATAATCCCCGAGGTCCCTTCCAGCCTGGCGTTCTATGATTCTATGAACTTCATCAAATACTCTACAGCTGTTGTCCCTGGACTGGGAGCAAGATGTTACTTCAGGGTTCTCTAGGATTGTTTCTAGGTGGACAGGAAAGGAAATGTACAATTTCATATGCAGCACATCCAAAAGTAAGGAGAACACTGTTCTAGAGCAAGTTTGCAGTTACTTCTTCCAGGTTTGCATTCAATTTCCAAATCTGCTGCCTGTGCTGGAAAAAATATTCTCTCTTTCTCGACCCGATTTTGCCTGGTTCCATGAAAGATCTGTACCCTTTTTCAGCTAACTCAACTCATAAATAAAGGCAGGAACTGTTTTATACCCCTATTCCTCCTTCCCAAACTAAATGTATTGTCTCTTGGGGAAGAGTTCGATTCCCCTCTTGGAAGCACCTATTTCACTGCTTTAATTTATTGCCTAGTGAATCACTCCTAAGCTATGCAAGCACCCTATCAAGTCGACAGAGGGGGGCAGGTGCCTATGGAGAGGAAAGACTTCCCTGTCCTTGGTGATCCTGTGGATTATAAGCTGCATGTTTACGAAATCACCACCTTCACTGCTTTTCCTGAGAAATGGCAGAGCCTGAGCTGTAAGATACATTACTTCTTCGTCACTGGCCCTGTGACAGAAGCAGTTGGAGGGGTACAGTGATGTGTGCTGGCATCTCACCCCCGGCTTGCTACGAAGCCGCACTCCAACCTGCATGGTGCTGCCACACGGGAGCGCAACTTCAGCCAGAATCTGAGGAACCCTAGCTTTGCTCTCATTGCTACCTCAAAGCAACCAGCACTGTCATTGACACCTTTGGTATCTTGAATTGTTTTTAACAGCATGGTCCAGGCTCATTGGACATTTTTATGAAGATTACTGATACAAGCAATTAAATCATGAATAAATTTCACCTCTCCAGTTCACAGTTTCAAGGCATGTTTCTGTATTTTCTTCATCTGGTTAGAATAAGGACTGCATCAGGAATAGCAATCTAATGTGATATCCCCATATGCCATGCTGTGTTAATTTCTCTCCTGTTCACTTTTCTGTGCAGTCTGGCACTTTTAACATTTCCATGCCACAGTTTTATTGTTAACTTTGCCTGTTTGAGTTAACTGAAAGCTATAAAGCACCTGAAATGCCTCAGAGGCCTCCATTGTCAATAGTGAGATGAGCTTTCCGCACGTCTTCATTTTCCTTGGAACACTTTGCTTGCAGATACAGCATAAAATGCCGGCTGGAGTTTTACTTGTTTTTTTCCTCTGTTTCCAGACAGTTTTGAGATCAGGTGATGCTCTTAACTGCTACAATAATCCATTAAAAGCAAAAAAACCCCACTAAATTAGTCTTGATACTGTGAGATACTGGGATATCTCTCTGAAGACAATCTCTGTGCTGCAGATATGAGATAGACTGATATTTCCAGACAGAAAGGACTTGTGGTTTTTCACAACTGTGAAACACACTCTTCTCCTTGCTGGCTCTGCAAGTGGTGGGAGCTCTGCAGCCCAAAGAGAAAAGCTTTTTCTCTTTGTTTTTGCCCAAGCTGCACTTGTATTCTCCTCCTTGCTCCCTGCCAGTGTCCCTCTTTCACTGCATCCCTGACCATCTGTCCTTCTATGCTCTGGATATCCTTGATCTTAAATCATAATGTCCAGTAAAATGGGATTTGTGTTTACCACAGCCCAAGCCTGAAACTTTCCTTTGCAGAATCAAATTAGCAGCTAACAAGCAAAAGGGTAAGGACATCCCCTCTTCTTCAGCCTACAGAAGGCTGATGAGACCTGCTAAACAGCACACAGCATGACGCAGCCATGAGGACAGGAGCTTACTGGGGCACCCATCTCCTTCCCAGGTGGCTTGCAGGGGATCTGGCATCATACTGAGGCAGCAGTAGCAGCCTGTTCTCCACAGCCATCTTCCTTGATCCGTCAGCTGTGTGTGGGCAGAATGACTACCCTGCACCTTCCCTTCCTCGTGGTGTGGGGCAGCGAGCTGCACATGCAGCCATCCTTGTATAAATTGCCAGCTGGCTGAAAATGCTGCATGCCTTTTCCTTGGAGAAAAAGGTATCTAGGAGTTCTGCAAGGCCACCAGGGAAAGCAGGGAGCCCTGCTTTGTCACCAAAGCCTTTAGTTCTGGGACTTCACCTGGAGCTCCGGGGACCAGCTCACATTGAATGTGAGAGCCCTGCAAAGATACTCTGATTTAAAAAAGCACTTGCAGTCATAAAGCCATACACACGCTGAATTATAAAAATACTGCATTGATCTGTGCCCTAATATCCATCCAGCCCAACAGGGCTGCTCACGTGGGTAACCTCAAAAAAAGTCCACAAAAATGGTCTGAGCTTGGAACATGTTACCCTCCAAGAACTAGAATTTGAGAAGGCTGGATTATTGTAGGACAATCTTCCTCTTAGGCAGAAGTCTAGGAGCAACCAATCTGGATCTGACTTGTCAGTGGTTTCTGCAGACCACAGTGGTTTTGCTGTCTGCTTGCAAGCAGGATGAGGGAATGGGCTGAGCAGAGGCTCAGGCAAAGGGGGGATCCCACCAGTTGGATGTCAGCCTGCTTCTCAGCTCCAGCCCACTGCCACAGGGAAAATCCTCAGGGCTCGGGGCCCAGATATGGATGAGCAGTACCCTTATCTGGTTTATGTCTTGAACCATACAGTTTATCCTGACCCTTGGTATTCATCTCTGCTTCCTAAGGAAGTGTTAAGTTGCCTGAATTTGTTTGAACACAGAATCCCCATCTCTATCATTACAGGAATCTAATCAAGAAGGCAAAATGACCCTATACAGATAATTTATTTCTATCATCATTTCCTGAATTTTTTCTCCCCAGAAAAACTCTCTTGATTGCCTAGTTATTCTCTGAGAGTTAAAGTGATAATAGGAGGAATTTTTTTAACTATGGTGGTATTCCAGATCAGAAGACTTCACATCATAAAACATCATTAAAGTGTGAATTCAAGGTTGGGAAAGATGAGGCCTTTACAAGACTAATGCAATTAATTCTGCTCACTAACTGCAGCCTCAAAATATGTACATAGAGTCTGATCTCACTTCTGATGTGGAGAGTTATATCTGAAAAATTATTCCTTTCCAGTGGATTTCCCAGGGATAAGGGAGCATGGAATGTTCCTGGTATTACATACCAATGAACACAAAGTCATTGCAAGAGGAGTACTATATGCTCTAAATCTTTTGGTGTGCAGGAACTTCTAGTCAAAGTAAGAAGCTTAAATAAATTAAGGTCCAATAATAAAAGGAATCAGTAATTGAAATGTGTTAGACCGAAAGTGAGTTTCTTTGCTTGATTTTTTTTCAAATGTAAACTTTCTCACTCTTCCATCCACCTCAGCACCTGAATTCCAGAAAGCCTAAATTCTTTACAGTTTACCAGAGCTAATTCCAACCTCAGCCCTTCTTTTCAGAGGAATTTGCACAGCAGGATACTTTTAATATAAGGGAAGTTAAATGCAAAAAGGCAATTTATTTTGCTGGCAGCTTTCAGTATTCCCTTTGCTAGCTGAAGGTATAGCAATACCATCCTCATAATCAGCCTTTTCTTTCTGTTTGGTTCTACAAGAAAGACTGTGCTTGTGTTTGCTTGCAATCATTAAATCAGTGTGTTTGTGTGCACGTGAGAGAAAGAAGAGGAAAGCAGTACACATCTGTCCTGCCAATGTACAGCTCTATTAGCTGGGCTCTGGGAGATTTCCTTTTCTCTCTTGCCCTCTTCACACAGAGAAGCCTTAACTTCACTGACCAGTGATTACCCACACCCACTGCTTGGGGTGGAGACTTCATCCTGTATCTTGGAAAGCATAGTATCACCACCTTAAACAGCCATTCTGCAAGCAGCCGAAGTGATGAAGCCTGCTTTTTTATGGACTTGAGGGGGACAGTGAAAAGGGAAAGGAAGGAAGAGCAAATCAAGAAGCTCTTAGCTCTTCCCTGCAAGGGGGAGAAGAGAGAAGGATGGCTTTGGAAAAATTAATTCACAGAAAGATTTCAGAGCTAGCTCAGACTAGTAGCTAAACCTAATGATCACCAGAAACTTAATTCAGTGCAGCGTATTTGGTATTCTGCCTTGCTTGCACCAAAAGTATTGCCCTCAGTTTAATTTTTTTCCTTGTGTGAATGCATCTCTTTAATGCTTGTTTCATAGATTTTTGTTTCTGTCTTATGGCCTTAATGTCTATTAGAAATACAGCCTTGAGGCAAACTTTCTCACAGTAGTGCCTTACTTTGTTGTATGCTGCAGTACACGTAGTTGGCTCTGACAGCATTAGTTCTGCACTGGTACACTGTCAAACTGGCTGCAAGAAGTATTGTGAAAAAAACTTCATGTGCTAAGTGCAAAAAAAACCCCAAATAATTCGGGGTTTTATTGACTGTTTAACTCCATTTCAATGTCCTCTTTTTTTCAATATCTGAGTTTTGAAACCAAAATCTTGCAGCAGCAGCTAAATTTGTCCTGACTTTACCAAACTGAGTACAATTGAGACTGCTTAGCATGTCTTTCAGAATCCTCTTCATAGAAGTCCTTCTCCAAAGAGATCAAAACTCAAGCTAAGTTGTGTTTCTTGGGCCATTCTTTACTCAAACTTACCAGAGATAATACATTTCCGCCTGAGGATAAAACTCAGAAAAAGTTTCTCCAGATTCAAGGTCTTTTTTAGTAAACCTAGGCCAAATACATGTATTTAGTAAGGACTCTAAGAATCAAAGAATTTTGCAATAAAGGTAAACAATGTAAATAATGTATGAATACCTTAAACAGTTTCAACAGTGTCAAATTCATGTCTGATTAAGCATGTACCCAATTCACTCCTTTTCTATGGCATGGGAAAGACCTAATGATCTGTAGACTTCTTTCAAGCACAAAAAAATAAGTTTTACCTGCTAGGGAAAACAGCATAAGAGGCGATACCCTGCTTGCACCCTGTGGCTCTGAGGTGTTTGGGGCTGGTTTATAGGTTCTCCAAAGGTAAGGATATTTGGCAGAACACTACCACCTCCAGAGAAGGAGATAGACCACTCAAACACTCAGGTTTTCATGAGGCCAAAGAATTCTTACTGTCTTCAGTTCCTCTCTTTCTTTTAACAAACAGTGAAGAGGCATGACATTACCAACACCATCCCAGAGTGTCTTACAAGAAACAGGCAGCTATATGTACAAACAAGTTTTTACATCTTGGCTGTGGGGCCAGGGTAAATGTGTGCAGAGCAATATCTTTTTCACCTTTTCTCTCACCTCCCTGGAAGATGTATATTTATGCAGCAGGAGTAGCAGGGAATACTTTGCATTTCTCATATACTCTTTTCTCTGGTCGCTGTAACATTGCTCATTATTTCTTCTCACTTCACTGAAATTCTCCAGTTGGCAGAAATGTAATGAGAAAGTTACTCTTGTGAGGGCATTAGGTAAGAAAACAATATTGTTTTCAAAAGGATCTCACTGATGGGATCCTGAAACCATTTTCGCATAGCTTTTAATGTTTTGCCACA
Source organism: Dromococcyx pavoninus (assembly GCA_033558185.1). Lineage (NCBI taxonomy): Eukaryota > Metazoa > Chordata > Aves > Cuculiformes > Neomorphidae > Dromococcyx > Dromococcyx pavoninus. Next base: position 257,481 of record JAUMJL010000687.1, read on the forward strand.
TTGTTTATCCTTAGTGAAGTATAAAACTGAAGCACATCGGTGTTGGCTAGGAATTAGTATGGGCAGCTAAGACAATTTGTTAGCATTCATTTTTTCTCTTAGAGAACATGCATGGATTTGCCTTGGGAAAACTACAGTGAACTTTTCAAAACAGTGCAATTATTTAACTGTGCTGACACCATGTTTTTCTTTTGAAAGAAGGAAACGTGTCTCACACTTAGGTAAAGACTGTCAGTCTTGTCCCTGTTTTTACCATAATTCATTGTATGTGTTGTGGCTTTGACAAAATCCTCGTATCTCTAAAATAAATATAAAATATAAGATAATAATCTGTGTCTCTCTATTATTCTGTCTTTAGAGTTACAAGTGTGTAACTGAACAAAATGCTACTTAACATATGTCATATCTGAAGTATTTTTAGAAACATAACCCATCTCGTTAACTTAAAACTACTATGCCAAATTGTGGTTGGTTCATTTTCTTGGCTAAACTCAGGTACAAAGTTGGTATCACACCTAGAATTTCAACAGAATACAGAAATGAGTAGCTTATCCCTATTACATTCTTATAAAAATAAAATAAAGAAAAACCTGAAATAAATGTTTTTTGACTTTTACATTCATTTTATCAACTCTCTACTTACAGAAATGTAGAATTCTACTGCAGTCTGGTTTCAGTTTTCAGTCCGCTGGTTTACTTGAATCAAATACTGATGAAAAGCTCCAGGCTAACAATCCCAGACTCACAAGGATGAGATTCTGGCCCCAGTAACATCAGTGGGAGTTTTGTCATTTAGCCTCAGAACCAGAATCCAGATTTCATGTAGCTTTGAAAGAAGCACCCAGGCAATAACTATGCTGCCTTTCCACTTGGTATCTTGCTTCTTTTCCATCTTCCTCTCCATCAGCTGCTCTGAAAATCATGAATCTGCTTCAGACCAAGGCCCTTTGTTGCTGCCTCTCAGCAAGAGCCTTGCACCTGGATGATTCAGGGGAATATGCTTGGCTATGATCAGGAGCCTAACCTGCAGGTTCTTGCACTGACTCCATAAATTAATTTCCAGCAAATTGTTTTAAAGACAGCCTGCAGCTGTGATTGTACATCAAATCAAGGCTTGAGTGGTGACCAAGGTGACTGCTGATGCACCTCTTGAATGTGCTGGAGTTCACACGCAGTCTCAGCTTGCGTGCTGGGACGAGTCCCTGGAGCAGCATGTCCTTCTGAGAACATCGGGGCGCGCACTGGAGGGATGGTGATGGCTTTTAAAGCAGCTGCAGCACTAAGTTGCATGGAGAGATACTTACACCATATGGTTTGGGGTACTGAACTCAACTGCTTGAGGCTAAATGTTACTTAGACTCTCTGCATGTCTAGAGGCAGAAGCTGCGTCTACAGTAAAAAGTAGTGTGGACCCACCTACAGAGCAAACCAGTCAGTGTTGATGCCCACACCTCCACGTTACACACATTGATCTGGGTCCAGGCTGGTCAGACCTACATGCCAAGCATGCACACATTCATGGCTGCAGCACTTTGGGTGCCCCTCTGAAGTGCCTTGTCCAGTTTGGTTTCACCTGGAAGGAAGCCAAGAGCTTCTCTGCTGTGAGAACCAGTGTTGTAAAGCAGGAACAATTGATCAGCATAGTCCCTCCTAAAGTGCACTCCTGGTTTGAACTGGAATACCAGTGTAGTTCATTCAGAGGCTCTGCCAAGAAATTACTCAAAGCATCTGCTCTGAGCTGCTCTCTGGAAGTTCACTGGCTAAAGAGGAAGGTAAGGGGAGCTATGGCTAAATTTCACTGGTCTGAACTGACATGAACTGTCCTTCCTCTCTTCCCTTCCTTCCCTGCCCTGCCATCCCCCACATCAGTTATATTATTCTTCCACTTCAGTTTTTTGTAAATGAAGAAACAGTTTTAGCTATTGGTCTGAAAGTCTTCTCCTGTTATCCATAGTCTGTATTTTGTAGTGCATATAGCTGGAAGCCAGCTTTTCCAAGTCACAGTGACATACTGTAATTAGGATGTATGGTGAAAGTTTGGGAATTAGGTTAAATAAAACCCAGTTTTAGCTCTTGATTTTTCAAGCAAAGTTACAACAATAGATCAACATTTCCATTTCCCAATTTAGAAAAAAAGGACAATCTAGTTAGAGCTCAGAAAAAGAGTTTCTCTATTTCTTTTTTTTTCCTATGGAAAACCAGAGAAAGCATTGAGTGTTTTGGACATATATACCAACTCATTGTGTACTGTCCTCATTTTCCCCATGCAAAGTACAGTAGGGAAGGAAAGCTCTAGTGGGCTCACATGCTAATTTTTCTCATTGCCTCTTTATCTTGCACAGATTTTTCAAATATTGACTAGGCTTTGAACATGACCTACTTAAAACACTGGATGTAGGTTTCACTTAAACAAACACCCCTTCAGATTATGTCAGTATTATAAAGGGACCTTGCAGCCACTATGTACCTTGAAAATATCACTATCTTAATACCCCTTTATGCTGCTAGATGTATTGTGAGGGAAATCACCTGTTGCTCTCTGTTTCACATGACTTTCTGTTTATACTAATTGGTATGGAATTGAATTTGTTCTCAGGTGTGGAGCTGCTAATCACCTGTGCATTGAGTCCTCCAGACCAGCCTTCACCTTGAGCTATGCCTGAAGTGAGGAGCTCTTTCTGAAAGCAGGGTGAAGCTGAAGCTGACAAGTCCATATCCTCTCCTTGCCTGCTAACAGCAAACTTGCAATTCATCTTCCTTTTTCAGCTCATCTCTTCTCTCAGCTGCCTAGTATTTGGCCTGCTTTATTTGCTCCTTCATGTGTACGGAGGCATTCTGTGCTCTTCACAAAATCTCTCCAGGTTTCTGATGGTGCTCAACAGGCTCAAAGCACCAAAATACAATTCAAAATTGGCCTGGTGTGAAAACTCATAAGCATCTGCTGACAGCAAAAAAGAAAAATGATGCAAAGTTGTGGCTTGCATGAATTTTTTGAAATGGAGACTTGCATGGGTTTTTTTTGATATATAAAAACCTTTTCCTTCTTCACAGTTTCACAAGGAGTACTCTCGCAGCCAAGAGAATTCTCAGCTCACCTGATGAGAGCAAGATAAATCACCTTTGCAATCTAACAAAAATTTTCAGTTGCCCAAGAAGAAAGAAATATTTTTTTCCATTTCATCAAAATAAAACTACTCCAGTCTAAAAAGAAAAGGAGAATGTTAATAGCATTAATAATAAAGTAAAATTTTACCTTTTTTGTCTAACCAAGGTTGCTGTAATGAAGCTAAATGTCTAGGATGCTGGAGGACAAATAAGGCAGGGAGAGTGAGAAAGGACAGACCTTTACCCTCTGCGAGCAGGAGGGGGTGGCTTGTGGAAAAGGTTTGCAAAATGTAGGAGATGCAGGGACTTGATGGGGGCGGGAGAAGCAGGACATGCATCGGCTCCACGGCTGAGTGAAGAAGGAAGTGGGTGTCACACAGTTCTATCTCAGCTAGAGGGTGGTGGAGGTAAAGAAACGCTGCAACAGAGCAGATGGGCGTAATTGGATGGGGAACAGGGCACACTGATGAGTGACTGGCAGGTAAAAGGCTGAGTAATTCTGCACGTGAGGATGGAGCTTTGTACCCCTATCTTCTGCGGCTCCCAGCTCCATCTCCTGCCTGCTCAGACCCTGGCCCTCTCTCCCTCCATGTCTCTCTCCAGCCCAAAGCGCTGCGAGGTGGAGTCTCACGGGTGTCCCGTTCGCCACCGAGGCGCATCAGCGGTGGCAGATTCCTACCAGCAGGTGCTCGCGGGAATGCTTGTGTGCTGCGCACCCCCCCGGCGTGCCTGACAGCGCTGCTGTCATGCTGTCGCAGCACGACCACCAGCCCCACGCTGCGATAGCCGCCTTGTGCGAAGAGCCTTCACCCATCAGCTGAGCGTTGTTTAATTCTTAAACTTATGTGTGCTTTAACCAGATTCTTTTATTCAGCCTGATGAAAAATATTCTGTTTGATGTTTTCACTGAGAGCATCTTAAGGCATTACTTCAACTTCTTCTCTACTGCTGCCCTTTCCGAAGTCATTATTACTCATTAGGCATATTGTGCAGAAAACAAAGTAGGTCACGGATGAAAAGCCCCATCTTAGTGAGAGGCGCCAGTATTGCACAGAGCTATTTTCAACTTTCATGAGATAAAAAATGTTTTCTGTAGGATGAAAGCTGTCACTGCCAACTTACAAATGAAAGCCAAGTATGTAAAAAATTTAATTTCGGATTCGCAGGCTTTCTTTCATATGTTAAATCCATTGTTTTAGAAATCCATTTCAAAGATAATTCCTCCTGTATGACCCATACTTTATGGCTCCCCTGTAGGATACACACTGGGTTAAGGGACAGGTACTCAGCTGGTGCAAATAGCTTGGCTCCATCTGGACTGGGCCATATTCACTCCATGAGGATTCATCCTCAAGAAGCCCAATGGAGAGCAATCACAAAACCACAGAATCAGGTCAGGGTTAGAAGGGACCTCTGGAGATCACCTGGTCCACCCACTCTGCCAACAGGTTCACCAACAGCAGGTTGCACAGGAACATGTCCAGGAGGGTTTTTGAATATCCCTAGAGAACGAGATTCCACAACCTCTCTGGGCAGCCTGTTTCAGTGCTCTGTCAACCTCAAAGTACAGAAGTTTTTCTTCATGTTCAGGTGGAACTTCCTGTGTTCTAGTTTGTGCCCATTGCCCCCTGCCCTGTCCCTGGGCACCAATGAAAAGAGTCTGGCCCCATTCTCCTGACACCTGCCCTTTAGGTATTTATAAACATTGATAAGATCCCTTCTCAGTCTCCTTTTTTCTAGGCTAAACAGACCCATCTCATTAGAGAGAAGCTCCAGTCCCCTATCATCTCCATGGCCCTCTGCTGAATGCTCTCCAGAACTTCCTGGAGAGCAGCAACAGAGGAGATGGTCTCTGGGGGGGTACCTTGGGGTATGATGACAAGGTAGATATTGTTTACCATAAAAATCCATCACAGCCCCTGCCTGAGTTTGCATGGCACTGAAAGAGTGGATTTGCATCTTGCAGTCCAGGGTGACCTCTGAAGCTGAGATGACAAATTCAACAGCAGCACCTTAGTACAAATAATTCTTACACCACTATTCCTTTGTATCATGACCCGTTAGTTAAGACAAAGCTTTAATTTTCCTTTGACTGCTCACTTAAATTCTATTTTCATGTTACTTGTAGAAGTGAAATAGATACTAAAAGTTTCTAGAGTGATCCTTAATCTCTTTAAATTGGTGGATATCTCTCTTCTGGCTCTCATTTTAACAAAACAATCAGCAAATTCTTCATTTTGTTTCATTTCCATGAGGACTTAAACACAGAATTCGAGTAGAAATTAGACTACACTCATGTTATGTCCCTTCATCAAAAGAGTGTCTGAAGCACTTTCAACTGCAAGAGAGGTAATTAATAAAATTATGCTTTCAAGTTGTTTCTGCATAAAATAAGTTGACATATATAGCAACCGTAATGCTGCTAAATTTGTTTTGTTGGTGTAATCACCTTGCTGTGCTGATTAGAGGAAAATCAGTTAATCTTTTCATTAAAAACCTGGATATTACAGTTGAAATCTTATTTTTCTCTTTAAAACAATAGTTTCAAAATAAGATGTAAGATAAGACAACAAAAAGAAATGTCTAAATTTGTTGTTATATATCAGAATAATATAAACTACATTAAAAGTAACAAGTAGTATATGTTTGTAGCCACAGTTTTAAAGAAAGTCATCCTAAACTTGAGGGAGTTATTCAATAAACACTAGGAAGTAGTGTTTGCTACAGTGACCAATTGTTTTTTTTAATCAGGGCTAACTTTTACTGTAAGTTCAAATGGAACATTTTCTGCTTTACACTTTTTTTAAGTAGGAAGGATTGGATCATTTAAACTGAAAACGAAGTATTCTCTTAAAAAAACCAAAAACCTCATTTTTATCCTCAGATCTGTGTGTAAAAAATAATGTGAGAGTATAAAAATACTATTTCGAAGATAATCAGAAGGCAAGGGACTGTAAACAACCAATTTCACTAAACAAACAGAAAAGTTACCTCCTTTGTTTAATAAAACTGTTTAGATGCTTAAAGTGCTATGGCACATTTACTTCATCCCAGGCATACAGCACATTGAAATTAGCATTACTGAGATAATTCAAACAGTAACAAAGTGTTGATTTCACATATTTTAATTAATTCGATTTTCACTCAAATTCTAAGTAAGAAGGAAACATTATGTAATAAATAAGAAATGCTTTGTCTGGCATTTCAAAATTAAGTAACTTAACAAATTAATGATCTGAATAAATGTTTGTAAACCATAACTTCACAGATATATTCATGTTTACCTTCTAGCCTTGCAAAAATAAGTATAAATTCTCATCAATTATTGAGCACAGGCCTTTGTGTGGGGAAATAATCTGAAAGCATAGATTTAAAACAAGCAGCTAACAAGCCATTCTTTGTTAGTGATTGAAATAATAGTTTAAAACAATTGCTTAAATCATTTTGATTTAAATCAGTATCTACAACCAGTACGCATCCACTAGTTTATTTTACACTTCCTTGAAGACACACGAAACCAATTATATGCTCTACAATCCAGCAGTGAGGACCATGCATGGGAACCAGGAGCTCCTCCTGCTGCAGACCCGCTGTCTGCACCGGGTAAATTATTTCAGCCATAAAAGGCTCACAAGCTCTCCTGGCCAGGACAGGACATTTGGGTCTGTGATCTTAACAGGCACCCAGAACCACCTCAGTATTCAGCAGAGTTGTGCTACACTGCTTTAATGTACATGGTTACATGCTATTGCTGTGTGCACCATTTGGTTGGTGCATTTCAGAAGAGTTAAAGCTAAATAGGGCAGGAGAGTGTATGGGATGTGTCTGTCTTGCAGTGTTCTTTTGTGATTCCTTCTCTACATTCAGGTTTTCCAAGTGGCGCAGAAGAGATATAACGCCTGTAAAAAGTTAAGTAGAACAAGTGCAAGGAAATTACTGTATGGGAGAGAAACAAGAAATCTTAACTCCAGATATTTGTTCTTGCATACATGTAGTTTTTTAATGACTCTACCCACCAAAGGACTATTTTCTTTGTCAGATGTTTCCTAGAACTAACATATCGTGGATTTCCACATTGTCAGCAGATTTCTTAACTGCTGACTCTGAATTTCCCCAAAAGGGGCTTTTCAGGGGTGGAGATGTAAGCATGTGGAATCCAAAACTCTGGCGCAAAAAAAATAAAGGAGGTGCAAAATCTTGGTGCCAAACTAAAGTAGCACAAAATCATAAACTCTGATTAAGTTAAACAATGAAAAAAAACCCAAACCCACCCAAATACTTAATTCCTTGGTCAGAAGAGAAAAATCTGTAAAGATACCAGATTTGTTTGACTGAATCTTACAACAAAAAGACTAAGCAAGAGAGGTAAGCTAAACATAAAGAAAAAGATTCAGAAATCCAGAAGACAAAGGTTGCTACTGGTGGATCTCTGTGGGGTAGCCAGGACAAGGCAAGAGTGAGACTGGACAGGGGTCTGCTGAGCAACAGGCCGTGGAGCAGTGGGGAGCTGAGGATGGTGTCTTACCCTCCGTACCCAAGGGAACAGGATTTTCTTTCCCCCCCCCATCACATGTCCCTCACTATGTGTAAGGGGAAAGCTGCAAAGCAACTACAGTTACAAGGTTGTAGCTAGAAATTCCCATCTAGCATGTCTTCTTGGCAAAGGAAACGAAAAAAATACTTCGGGTTTTAGGACAACATAGGAAGATGACAAACATTTTAAGGGTTAAAAGTGACTTGGTCCATAATAGAAATAAGGCTGTATAGGTTTCTGAAAATTATTTGCAGCGTACTTAAGCACACAGAACTTGTAATATATGTTGCTCTTCGAGTGTGAAAACCCTACCATCTATGTAATGCGATTTCTGAGGTCTGCACAATGTCAGAAGATGAAGGCATTTCAGTCTCTGCAATGTCCTCAGGTCTGGGTTTTGACTTGCAGTGCTTGAACTGCAATGCTTATTTAGAGGAAATGATACGCATAGAGTGTGTCGAATGGACGAAAGTGCTAAACCTCTTCCTTTTCAGCAGGTTGGGGTTTATTTCCCATCAGGTTTGCATTAATGACCCACTGACCTACTTTTCTGATCCACCTGGCAGAACTCCACATCCCTGAAACCTGAGACTTCGTTTGCTTCACAGATTTGTTCTGTTTAGGTTTTGTGACAGAAACCATTAGGAGAGTGACAGTGCAGATAAAAATGAAATGTGCTCTGCTCTTTGGTATTGCAAGTGTATTTTTATTTAATTGTGTAAGTGTTATCCATCATGATAGAATCGTCTGCTTCATTTTTTTTAATGGCTCTGTGTTTTATAAGGTTTTCTTTGCCCTCCCTTGTATCACAAAGAAAAATGAGCTGTGTACTTTTATTCAGTGATTTCTAAGCAGAGCTGCCTCTTCAGCTGCTGCAGACCAAGAGTAAAGGGAAAAGGTGGACATAATGGACCAGTGAGAAAAAGGCATCTTCTGCCTGTCTTAAATCATCTACTTTACAGAGAAGCTTAAATTGCTAGAAATAAAAAAGCACCTTGGCAGCTCAACAACTGCGTGTAAAACAAAGCATATTTTTCAGTGAATCGTAAATGTCACCATCTCAGATAACATTTATGCTTTCATAGAAATAGGAACTTAATTTTCCCCAGTTATATTATTAACTCACTTTGGTGAATCAGATCACCTACATTAAAACAGAGGCAGCTGGTGACTCAGAACAATGATACGTTTAAAGATCAAGCACAGTGTTTGCAAGTAACAAGCAGCACACAGATGGAACTTCTTCTTTGAACCACCAGATAAAGATTGATCTGTTAAAATCCTGCTAAAAATGGGCACGGAATGCTTGTTGTCAGACGTGACTGACAGCCCATGTCCCAAGCTGAAATGAGGTTGGGTTTGCCTATTCATTCAGTGGGTGCACAGTGAAAACAGAGAGAGGAGGACTGTGATGGGCTGAGATGTGACAAACTGATTGCTGTTGCTTTATTGTCCTTTTAGAAATTCTCCTCGTTAGAAATATAAATTTAAGCCACTGTTATTGCAATGTATTACCATCTCAACATTTCTGTTTGCTCCTTCTGGCCTGGTATTTGTACAGCCCACCACACCCTGGTGTGCAAACCTGTCATGATTGTTTATAAAGTTATCCTTGTACTAATTAAAAGGCACTAACTTCATCCCAGATTTTCAGATTAGGAATTAAGATGGGACTAAAAGGAACGACTAGCCCAAGGCTGCACAGAAAAACACAGACTCAGTCCGGCACTGTGACCAAGACCCTCCCATATCTTCTTCTCCACACATGTGCACTTCACTTGCTTAAGAGCTGGGAGATGTTGACTAGGATACGTCTGCAGCTCTTTGCAGACAGAAGCAGTATTGCTCTGCATGTATTCTAGAGCAGCCAGATGTGTGTAGCTCTGAATCAAAACCGGAGTGGCCATAGCCAGCCTAGAATCAAGTATGAACTGTTCAGCTCTGTCACGTCTTGGGGTATATTGAATTAGGCACTAACCTCATGCAGCTCCAAGGATGATTAGAGCGCTAGCAAGACTTACTTGCTTTCTCCAATAGACATATCCTTAGCAGGAATATAGCGTGTGGGCCAAAGACCGACCTTTCAGAGGACGGGAGTGTCCCCTACAAAGCACAGCAATCTCATTTCCAATATTATGAGCTCAAAAAATTAACATTCAGAACACTAAAAAAGAAGTAGTTATGTACCTCAGTCCTGGCAAGTAAGGGGCTGATAGTTGCATATAAGATAGGTATTACTTGATTACCGTTTAAATTCTGTTTGACTCATCTCCACTTTAGAGTAAAGAAATACTGCTTGTGACACTGCCAATATTTTTCATGCAGTTATACATTTAATTTGAAGCACAGGAGCCCAGAGACTGACACAAATACTTTGAAAATATGAGCTGCAAGTCAAACTCACACAAAAATATATGTGTGAATGATGAGAGCAAATCCTGCATGCCAGCAGAAGACTGGATGATGGTAACATTTGAGAATTACACTTAAACTAAAGATTCTCTGTTAGTTTAGGGGTTGTGGCATCTAATCTACATTTTCATGAATTAGTAGTTTTCACCACAGGAAACATATTGACCCATTAATAAAAGCAATGAAAAAAATGTATATCGCTGTCAGATTCCAAGCTGAAAAATGTGATTATATTTTCTTACCATATATATTCCAATCGTTTCAGCTACATGTATATTCCATTTCATCCTAGCATCTCTTACTCATGAAAGCAAAACGAATCACAATGTAGACAGTATGGCTGTTTGATTCAGTCCCTGCAGATTGCATTGATTTTATGTAACACAATAAATATTATTTTCACCAGTATGTTTTTCTCAAAAGGTGTTTATATTGCATTTATTGGGCTTTAGAGCTGTTGAGTTTGGAGCTATCTTTCAAGGCAAGTCTGTAGGGTTTATTTATACATTTCTAATTTTAAAGGTTGTAACATGTAGCTGATTTAAAAATTTTTTTAGGATGATCATTTTGAGTAAAACAATTTTTCAGGTGTCCCTGTATTCAAACATAGCTTTTCTAGAAGCCCCAAAGGCCCCAAAACACCCACAATTGACTCAGAAACATGGAGACAAGAATGATGGCTCTATTTATTTATTTAACTGTGCAGCATTAGACTCTGTGACCCAAGAAGCAGCCGTTGAGGAAAAATGTGGAATTGCTGAATGCTTGTGAGCTGACCCAGTTTGAGTGTTTATCTCTATTGAAGTGTCATATGGCTTAAAAAAATTGCAGCCTAATACAAATTTCAGGCATCTGAGATTCTTTTCAGCAATTTCTATTTGTTCCATCCGTCTCAGTCTTCATTACTCGGCTTCGTGATCTTTGGGTCAGTAATGGCTTGTTTTTCAAACTAAGCCTGTGTTGAACTAAATCCTCAAATACACTCTGGCATACACACATTCATAGAAGTTCCTTCATAAAAAATAGAAAAGTACTTGAAAAGTAGCAAATTCAAAGGTTGCACTTGGCTTAATGTTCTTTGAACTGCAGAAAATGATATTTGCAAAGAAATGAATGTTTACTTCCCAAATGGGAGCTGCATCCTGCACTCCTCTGAGTTGTTCAGCACCCTCCTTTCACAGCCCTAGAGTGCAAATGGGGGCACTTGGCGCATCACAGCCTGGCTCGGCATTTTGCAGGAAGAAACCCTTTAGGCCTCTCTCTTTCCTCCATGCCTTTTCTTTCACATCTTCAGCCAAAGAGCTATCTATAATTTTTGTCATTTTCATTTCCAGTATGTCACCATGGATTATGAAAATAAGACACCATCCGCCCATTTAATGGAGTGCATCACTGCGGATAATAGCTCCAGAATGTAAATCAGTTTACTGTTACCTGGTTACTGCTGGTACATGCACAAAATGGAGAGGAGATAGCTCTAGCGGGCTATAGGTTTAATGTATGATGGTGAATATGTATCAGACTCCCCTTATTTTAATAGCTATGCTCAGAACAACACAGCAGTGTGATACATTTATCTGCATGCACAGGAATGTGTCTGTCTGTATCTAAAACACCGTGCTGACGATAAGCGTTCCCACAAGCAGGCTTTAAATGGAAGTTGTTTATCACATCCATTTTTCTTCCAGAGAAGTGGCTCATGGTCTTTCTGGGAGGCAGCAGAGCAGACTGGTTGTAGGGGAGGAGAGGGCATCGTGCCGGCTGGAAGGAAGGTCAGTTTGGATCACACATCTCCTTTCCTAGCATGGGGTCGTGCTCCAATGGTCTGAAGGAGCTCATGGCAAACAGCTTCAGGAGACACGGAATAGTCCTTCTCAGTCCTGCACATCAGCTCCAAACTGGAGGAAAACACTGTAGGAAGGTGAGATCTAAACTGAGTCCTAGTAGCAGCTATGGGGGCAGGAGGTGTGGGTCTAAGGAGAGCATGAGAAGGTGGCCTGGAGAAAAGGGGCTACAAGCTCTGGGCACAGCAAACCCATGATAACTCATGGGACAACTGCTGTACAGTTGTGCTAAACAAAGCTGATCAGCAAAGGGAACCTGCTGACAAATTGCTATGTGGTACAGGGAATGTGAGGCAATCAAAACCTGTGCTCCGGAAAGATCACAACCTTTCCTGAGGAGCAACTTGGGAGCAGCACCACATCTGGTGCTGCTTACTCATCTGGCAATACTGCTACTGCTGTAGCTTTAAGTGAATTGTCACTAAAAGGATCCAACATTCTTTAAATCATTTTTTCTCTTACAGGCAGACTTTCTCCCATATAGTCTAAGAAAATCTCTGCCCTTGAATTGGAGGCATTTTTCTGGCAGTGCTCAATGGAAAAGTACTGGATAGATTACAATAATGATGCAGGCTTGCCTTGCTTTTGTTCCCACAAAGTGCTTAAGTTAGACATAGAGATGAAGGTGTCCTGTTTCCAGAAGCCTGTGAAAAAGCAGATGTGCATATATGAATACACACACCTCTGTGGCCGTAGAGATACTGGCACAAAAAGATGCTTAACACTTTTAATGGATGTGTCAAAAATTAAAGTCTTTGTATTCAAAAAAGCTGGTGGTGTTTCAGCGGTGGTGTTCAACACACTTAGGATTGCTACTCATGTAGAGAGGTATTTGCTACCAGAAGCAAGGGCATTTCCAAGCAGCAAATGCACTGCATGCTGTTTGTTACATGTTTTAGCACAGAACAATGCAAGACTTAAGAGGAATGATCAGCACTGCCTGATGTGACCAACTTGTTGACCCCTAATGACACTTAGCAAACCCCTTTCTTATTCTTACAAGATGCCACTTCTTCTGACAGTTGTTTATTCACCATGCATAAGCTGTAAGACTGTAATTGCATATCCTGTTGCATGATCTTCAGATTCTGCCTGGAAGGAGAAATCCCCATTGGTAAGGAAGTCCCAGGGAGAAGGGGAGACAGAACAAGGCTGTAAAGGTAACCAGTCTTCCTTCATTGTTTTGGGGAGAATTTGAAGGCTGTCTCACAAAGAAACCTAATTTGTCTAAATTCCTGCATACCAGCATCCTGGATTGCTGATTTAATGGGCATTTGCCGGATTGAGGGGTGATGTAACCAGTACCTAACCATACCTCTGACAATTTGACAAAAGTTTTAAAAGATGAAGCCCTATGTTCATGATTTATCATTACTTTTTATTGTGAGCCTTTATTTCGTGCCATTGAGCAATGACTGATTAGTGGATTTTTTCTTCAAGTAGGGAATATTTTTCTTTTTCCCCTCCTCCCCCAAGTTCTCAAATTTCCTTTTTCTCTGCCAACAAACCACTCTGCAATAGTTCTGATTTTACTGCCAACATGAAAGAATTGAGAGACACTTTTCTGGATTATACTTAACAACTCATTCAAGCAGCCTCTTGAGCCCACAGAGGTATCTTTTACATTATCTTTTGGTATAGACACTTTTCCTACAATTGTACCTAAAGTTTTGCATATTTCTTTCAGGTTCCTTTCCTTGAAATGCATAAAGTTAAAAGAAGAAACATTCTCGACAGCTTATTGTGTAAATCCTTCTGACACAATTTCCACATTTCTGTAGGAGACGAGAACTGATCAGTACAAAGTAGGTCAAGAACTCCTAAGAGACACAGTGACTGCCTTTGATTTTTCTACCTTGAAGTTCAAAGAGCATGAGTAAGTTCATTGAAAGGGGAAGAAATGAGTTATTTAAAGAAATAAGGATTCCACTTTGCATGTGGTGCCCGTAAAACTTAAGAAAGAGTGGGTCATGAGCCACGTGGTGAGTGCAGGTCTGTATGTACTTCCCAAATACCGTTTTGAGATCACGCTATCATTAATTGATAATGAGCTCTTCCTGGCATTGAAAGCTGTTCTTTTAATAATGACTTCAATGATAATGTTGATAATATATGCTAAACCTATACATTATGCCTTATATCAACTTGAGTAGAGAAACTAATTCTTCAAACAATTTACTTCAGCTAAGGATCACATGGACTAAAATTTAGAAAAGACAGCAGCTACCCTCTCCTTCAGCTCGTTCAAACTGAAGGTAAGTAGACTTTCATGATGGGAACTGTATATTTGTATAGGAGCTGTACCAAATGAGCCACTTGGTTTTAGGGCCAGGTATTTGTCCTTTTATTTGCAGCACAGATGTTGCCTACATGATTATGTTGTAGTGCAATAGAAATGTTAAAGAGACTGATGATACACACTGGTAGAGAATTCAGGACCGGGACTTAGATCAGCTGTGAGAGGACTACATCCATCAAGAAGAATGATACTTTCCACTGTTCTTCTGTTCAAGAGAGGGATTAACTGGGGAACCCTCAGAGGCTTCAGTCTCAGCCTGTCACACAAACATTGCTTGATGCACATGTGCCAAGCCAGGTAATGAGGAAAGAGCTGTGCTACCTCAAGGCCCTCCTGGCAGCATTGTAGCTGCTTCTGACCCTGGTTAGTTGGCATTTAGAAAAAAAAATCAAAGGAATGTTAATGTGACAGATGGAGACAAATGCTGAGAAATGATGGAGATCTTATCCCAGAAACACTAGTGTGGTCAATTTAAAAGCTGTTACTCGGATAAATTCGCCTTACGAGCAGTGATAGATGTTCTGATTAAAGCTGTGTAGGTGGCTAAATTCTGTTGTGTATGACTTCATCATTACTTGAGATATTGCCTTTGTTTTATACCAGAGAGAGACAGCAAGTAAGCCTGACTGCTGAATTAGATGTAACGGGAGTAAAAATTGAGAGTGAGTAGTTCAAGTTTACCTTGGCTTCAGTTTATATATTTTTGTTAAACCCTATACATTACTGCCATATGAAACTTAGGTTTTTCATGCTCCACACCACTGGTGGATATAACATTACAATGTTCTCCTCCTCATGCATGTTTTCACTGGCTCACTCTGCAAATAGCCCCAAGACAACGAGGAGGATGGACCTCTGGGCTCTTCATGAAAACCTCCAGCTTTACTCCAGAGGAAATAAAAGCAATCCATCACTCAGTTCTCTCCTCCCACTCTGATGCTATGTGACTAGGTTGCCCAAGCAAGCCTCCTGCTCCAGAGGGTTAACCTTGCATTTGGCCAGAAAGGGGTGGCCCTTGGAGCAGTTAGGTGATGAGAGGCTGTATAAAGCCAGGAAAAGGAACATTGGGGGGGGGCCTGTACCTCCTGTAGCTCAAAGTGGTGGTGTCCGTCTCTCAGTGAGTCCTGGCTCTGCCTCAAACACCTGCCTGTGTTCTCCAGGTTTGTGCTATGAGTGTCAGTCCCCCACCATGTAGGTACATTTGCTATATGGTGGCAAAGAAGGAAAAGAGCTTCAGCACACAGGGTATGCTTCACTCATGTGGTTTTCTGAAGACAGAAGAATGATATGAAAAGGTTTCTGTGGGATAAAGCATTGCTTTGTCTCCACAAAACATCACCTATGGGCCATGCTGAGACCTGTTGGAATGTCCAGCTCTCCCGGAGCCCAGAACAGGGCAGCTGAGCTTTCCCTGGTGACCTAAGAGCACAACGAATCCCAGAGCACCAGTGTTAACAAGCAGTGCCTGTTATAAAACCAGACTTCAACAGACAAAGCTGTTTACAAACACAATAGCACTGAACATCATGAGGATATTTTAAAAGAGATCTCAGCCATGCAATTGTTGAATAGTGATAGGAATTAAGAGCAATGTTACAGCAGTTGTGATTGTCAGAGATAGAAGTCACAGTTTATGTGGAGGTGATATTTCTTCCCAGACCAGCTGATGTAGCTGAAATAAAAGCCCAGATGCCCCCCTGGGAGCAGAAGCCCTTCTGGTTGCCAGGTTCTGTTTCAGACCTTGCTCACTGCTCAGCAGCCAGTCTACCCTTTCCTAACCGCATGAGCTGGTGTTAGGAAAGATGTTACTTCTGATAACAACCTCCATCTGGCTAAAGTGGAAAAATCAGGTTTGCAGCTTTGAGATAGGCTGTTTGTGAATAGCTCTGATTTTTTTTCTGCTGTGTAGTGACCTCGGTGAACATGAAGTACATTGCTCCTGCTTGCTAACCTGTGGGTCTAATTGGTATTCTGTAAAAGTCCTCACAATGCCTTTCAGTTAAAGCAAATGTCAGAAAACACAAAGTCCTGTTTTCTTTGTGAAAATCCCTCCAAAGGGAACTACATGAACCCAAACTACACAAATACTACCTCCTAGCACAGGCTGCATATCCAAGCACTTAATTTGGGCTTTTAAAAGCGAGCCTGTACAATACAAGCTTCAAGATGTTTACTTTCCTAAGTCTCTTTCTGGCCAAGAAGAATGACTTAATTCACAGGGTGGTCCAAGCTTTGTTTTGTGTTCCTGGAACCCAGATGCCCAGTTGGAGACTCCCCTTGAGAGCCGTGTGGACATAGCACCTCCCTGGGCTGAGGGTTTTGGCTCCGCACAAGCACAGAAGGAGGGATTAGGAACTGCTGGACTTCTCCCAGGTCACTAACAGCTGCTCCACATCACCTCCCATCCCACCACATAGCCACAGCAGAAGCAGAGCTAAGCCAGATGGAATCAACCCACAGGCTGGATTTGGCCTCCAGTTGGAACAGTCTGACTTCATAGCTTGGAGCTAATTAAGCTAATGATCGATTATTAGGTGGCATCTTTTTCTCTAATATCATTTACCTCATCTGTGAAAATAATTGCAGTTTTAATCTGATGGCTGCTGGGAATCTCACTTAACTAAGTCAGATGTTGAAGTCTGAAGTGGTTACCCAAGACACCTCATATAGATGATGTAGGGAAATGGGCATCTCCAGAGGATGAGTAGTCTGATTTTCCTTCGCCATGTCTTCAGTTTGGCCTACCAATTACAAAGTGAGTAAAAGGCTGGCTGGTTCAGGCATGGACATTTTTACTTCCAGATACCTAATCTAAGGCAGATGAATCTCCCACTCAGTAAGGCAGATTAGCAAATTAACTAGAAGTTTTCACTAGCCCCTTTCTCCAAAAACTACCCCCTGAGAAAGCTGATAAATAGGTAGGATCCTCACTCAAAAAATCCTCGTGCCCTATATGTGTAAAAATAAAGATTACAGTCTCTGGAGTATGGTGATTTTCTGGCCCGTTTCTGGGGCAGCCTAATTTCCTGCGCCCAAGAGCTTTCCTTTTATAAGAAAGCCTAGCAAGCCTCCACCACGTTTTCCTTTCCCATCCCCTTTAAATAAGGAAAGCAGCACCTTCAGTGAGCTTGGGAATCCCTATGGCTCACCAATGTCCATCACTTACTAAACAGTTCTCCAGTGGACCCAAGCCGGGGGGGCAGCTCCTGCAAGGCTCCCAGCTCAGCTATACCTCCAAAATCCAGCCGTGTCTCAGAGCTGAACCCCTTCACCTGGGAGCTTTTCTCTGGCAATTTCAATGGAAAAACTGGAGAGAAACCTTGCTCACCTCAGTATTTCTATTTCTTCCTCCTTGACAAGAGAGCTTTCAGATGGTGGACAGGTATTGAATTTCTGTGCACCTGAGCCATGTGTGGTGCAGAGCAAGGTTAATAGATTTTTATGGCCAGAGGGAGTATCCTGATCACCTCATCCGACCTCCAGCATCACACAGGCCAGAGACAGGAGCTGTAATTACAGCAAGTCTCCAGCAGAAATGAAAGAACTCAGCCCATATCTAATTGTGCTGCCAATCAGATCATCCCATGAGTCCCCAAATTCTTTGACCCTCAGTAATTTTGCTGAGGAGGCTTTATAACCACAAAGTGTCTCAAAATGCAGCTCATGTCTTGTGAAAAAGAAGACTGATGTCTCTGGCTTCAGAAGAGGACGAGAAGTAATCTGCATGTAGCTTCCTGCAAGCTGATTTTTTTAATTTCCTACTTTTTTCTTTTTTTTCCCAAGGAAGACAAAAAGCAAAACACGAGTGTAGCTTTCTCCTTCCCTGATAGATTTTTACAATTCTTTACAGCTGTGCTATGCTCTCTCCAGCTTAGTGAGGCTGAAGGGTAGTGTTTCGGCTTCTGCCTAGCTGCAGTGCAATTAACAGTGGCTGTTGACCCTCAGACTTCTCAGCTGGTGATGTATCTCCAAATGTACTTCCACACAGTTCCAGGCCACAAACACTCTGTAAGAGAATCTCACAGACCTACTTTAAAACTATCTAGAGTGTGAGGAGACAGTTCCTAGACAGACTCCTAGTTGATTTTTTTCCATCAGATATGTTAATAAAATCACATTCTGGTACAAGGACCAAAGAGCATTTAGACACTATTGAAATCATTCCTTGGAGCTGGTCTCACATAAGCTTCTGCCTTAATGAGGGATCATCTCTATTTGCACCAGTTCACCAGCAGCACGATCAGCAAGCAATTAAATTCTAACAAGCACAAGGCTTGCAAGTGGACTCCCTGCACATCAGCAGAGGTTGCTTGGCCTTAGAACCAACCAAAGAGGAAGCGTAACTCTCCTTTTCTCACCCAGTCAGCCCCTTGCACCTAATATATATGGATTTTTCCAGTTAATACTGTGGTGTGTCTTTATCAATTGCTATTTCGTCAAGTCCTATGGAATGTGTAAATTCTCCCTCTACTGGTGTATAATCCTATTTGGCAGAGCATTACAAGGGCTGTACCAAGGGTGATTGAGAGGTCGCAGCAGAAAGCCAAGGGAGGAAGCTTTCCAGTGTGTGCATGGTTGCAACGGCCAACTTGGCAATCTTCTTATCTTGCCATTTCCATCCTCTTACGTAGCCAGCTGAGTGCTCAGCCACCATTTAGAGCAGGTGTAATTCTCCTTCTTGGGCTGCCCTGATAATGCAGTTCTAGCCACCTTTGGCAATGATAGGGCCCCTGAGGAAGACAGGAGGAAAATCTGCCTTCCTTACTTGAATGATTTGAAAAGAGATGAGCTTTCCAGAGAGTGATACTGCTCCAAGTGCCCCTGGGTAAGTCAGCAGCTCAGAGCTGCCAAGTGCAGCCTAGCACTGAAACCTATAAACATCTCCCCTTTACATTTTGTCATTTTTGTGTCACTTTTGAATATGACATACCTAGTAATTCTTAGGGGGCTTCAAAGGATGATTTTTAAAGTGTATAAGATGTAGAAAAACCTTAATAAAAACTTTATTCATTTTTTTCAGCTTGCCCCTTTACCCATAGCTGAATTTCCAGGTGAATTACTTTCCACTAAAATGTCATAATAGTCCCTTTAACTTCAAAGGTCATCCCTTTCCTTTGCCCAAGAGGAATAGTTTGCTTAATTTGGTTTTGAACACTTCCAGTGGGGTCTGTAACCTCTTTCTTCAGACTATCTTGTCCAGTGCTTTATTTTTCATCCTGTTAGAAAGCTTTTTCATAGTGACTAACTTGTTATCCTTGCTGCAACTTGAACCCATTATTTCTTTTGCTTTCCACCAGGGAGAATAACTTTTTCCTTCTCTCATAGCAGCAGGTTTTTTTGCATATTTGAGGAATATTATCATTCTCCCTTCCCCCATCCTTAATCTTCTTTTCTTTAATTAAAGCAACCCAAATGCAGTCATTTTTCCTGGTAGGCCATGATTTCCAGCCCTCTGATCCTTCCTGCAAGCTCCCTTCTGGATTCACTCCAACTGATCTGTATCTCTCTAGGAATGCAGCGCGCAAGGCCATGCAAAGTACTCCAGCTGAGACATTATCTCTGCTGAGTAAAGGAGACAGATATTTGTTCAAGATGGTATAAGAGTGCTCCATACTATGTTTAGTAATTTCCAAAGGTAGAAGAGAATCTGCCTTTCTAAAAAGAGCTATCCAAATAGGTTTTCTTACTAAAAACATCTGGAAGAGAGAGAAAATCATAGAATTCAAAACCTAATCTGAATATATCTAAAAAAAGCATACATTCTTAACCCTGTACATGGTGCACTAGATACTCCCTCCTGCATGAACAGATATTTTCTGAAACGTAGTGGCAAAACAAGTTCAGGGAGTGAAAATAGAAGGTTTTGCTCTTAGTGAGGAAAGAGGTCTTACATCTTCCCAGTGATCTTGAGTGGAAAGCAATCTTTAGTCTCAGTTCTTATGGCTCCCAAAATTGGCACATGTTTTGGGGAACTGGCTTTAGCACAATTCCAAACCTAAGCAGCACATCTAAGGTAGCAGTTACTTTTTTTGGAAAAGACTAGCTTAGGGTCTAGCTTTTCCTCCCCCTATACTTCTGTGCTTCTAAAAATCATCATCAACGATAAGGGTCAACAGATTCAAAACTCAAACCATGATATTAAATATGGATGAGGATTTACCAGAGACCCTTGGATAGCAGCACAGCAAGGTGTTTCAACTGAAGTTTAGTGAGGATGAAGTCTACCCCACTTACCCAGTGCTCCAGAGTCCTGATGTAAAGTCTATACAGCACTAACATCCTTTCCTATGGAGGCCACGCTGCCATGATACCACTGCTACTCTTCCAGTAGCTCAGCCCCTCTCATACAGGCAGAGCTATAGAGCTTCTGGTCAGGTGAGCAGCCCAAGCCTACGTCTGTCCCACCATCTCTTTCCCTGCATCAGTGAGAATGGGCTCTTGATGTGGTCAGCCCGGACCCCGTGTGTCCCTCTGTGAATATCACCTTTTAGCAGAGATTATTCGTAGGCTTTATCTCACTGACAAGCACCTGCATTTCACCTTGGCAGGCAGGCGAGGGGGCAAAGAGCACTAATAAAATTCTTCAATGTCTTTTTAATAGGATCACTGGTTTGTGATAGCTGTTTTTTCCCCTCTTTATCTTTCTCTGTCCTCTGCTAGGCTCTGTGTTAATGCCTTCTGGTAATATTGAATTCTTTCCAAGTTTCTCCAAAAAAAAATCCAAACCCAAATTCCCAATAGCGTTAATTATTGTTCCAGGAGGATATCTTCCCTTAAAGATGCAAGGTTTCTCTGAAGCCATCTGTCTGGATTTTCTTCCCTTGGGACAGAGAGAACACTTATCAAGTCAGTATTTCCAAAAGAAAACTTGCTGCTCATGTAGACAATACAAATGACCTTGTTGCCCTGGGAAGGGAAATGCCGTCTCATGTGCGGTGTGTTCCATATGCTACCCATCCACCTTTCTCAGTTAATGAGGCTCAGACTTCTTCATGCTGGTCAAGATAAATATAAAGCTCCCTAGCCCTGAAATCACCATAGTGAGGTTGCCATGGTAAAAAGAAAAAAAAAAGTTCAGTCCATCACACATTAGGCTAAAACCTGATACAAAGAGAGACACTAGCGTTGCATTGAGACACAAAAACACATCTGTGATAGTCTCCAAATTACTGTGATCTAGGGACAGCTTAGATTTTTTTAAAAAATCCTATTCTGCTGATTTTCCTAACAAGATACATTGGGGTTCTGTCTTACGGGAAGATATTTTGAGAATAGGACCAGGAAATTGGAGCTTCAAGTACTGACGCTGAGCCAGGACCAAAGCAGAAATCCTGGTCAACACCACCACGTTTCGCAGCCTGGCCTGGAAAACAAAAGGATATCTCTACCAAAATCTAGATCTCAACTTCACATTTCAGCTCCACTGTTGATAATCAGATGGCTTAATTACCTCCCAGAGTGATTATGAGGCTGGTTATTTAAGGTTTGAAAAGCTCTATGGAGGTTCTAATAACAGAATGTCAGTCAAGTACAGGAACAGAGATGTACAGGTTGCTCTGCCTGCAGGCACAGGCAGCGAGCTCATATGGGCACTGCATGTACCCAAACCCAGAAATCTCCTGGCCCACAAAGCATAAATTATGGATTGTGCCTACTGCAGATTAGAAAACTAAGATTAGAAAACTAAACTGCCAAATCCTGCCTGGATAGGGCTCTGAAGAAGAGGGCAGTGGCCAGTTCATCTCAAGGAACTTTACCTATTGCTTGGTAAAATATTTTTTTGTTCTGTTCTGTTCTGAGGGGTTATATACATTCAAGGCAATAACCTGTCTACCGAGACACTGGATCCTGAAATCTTACAGAACAGCATTACAGCTTTGTGAAGCACAACATTAGAACCTAAGACTTTAGAGATCACACATCTCCCTTGAATGTAAGGGAGATGTCTACCCTGCCATTATTAACAGGTGTATTGGATGCTGCATGCTCCGTAATTAGTTCTAGGCAGGTCCTCTTTGGCCGTTTCTCAGTGTGTCCATCCAGAACCCAGCTCCATTTTGGAAATGGTCCTAATTGCTTTCCTCATCATCATACCTGATGCTAAGATTGAGAGTCTTTTGGCCATGAAAAACTGGGGTCAATTTAGACAGTTTCTTCTTCTGTAAATGAAGTGTCAACGTAATACTGTCATGCAAGAATGTATCTTCAGGAAAAAGAGAGGAAGGCAAACCTATGAAGATGAGCTGTGTCACAGCCTATAGCAAGGATTCAGGAGAAGAGCTTTATGAAAATTATCACATTAGGGCTAAGATCCCTCCCAGTCTACCCAATGAGTGATAGACATTGAAAAGCTCCTCAGTGGATTACGTACCACTGTTCATTCAGGTGGAGGATGCAAGACCACATTCTGTTTCCTCAGAACTGCCTCAACAGGACTGCACATTTGCTTACAACTTTCAGGAGCTTCAGTATATTTTGGTAGGAGAAACCAACTTTACTCTTGGTTGTCAAGCATCACACAGGGCTGTGCCTAAATGTTCCCTGACCAGGCCTAGAAATCAGTTTTTGCTGGTAGAGATGGTAAGATATGCTGCTCTCCTGAAGAGACCTCTCCACTGCCTTCGCACAGCTAAACAAGGGAGCATAGCTGCATCAGTTTTAAGTTTCTGTGTCTTTTTTAACACCACTGACAGACATTAGACCTCAGCTTCTTCACTTAATACAGTTTTGTCAATGTAAAGTGTCTGCTCCTGGTCCAGGGTGCTCTTACTCTCTAAATCAGGGAAGTTCTAATGCTTAACCCATATAGCTCACCCAATAAAAGCCATCTATTTATGTAGGAATTTCTCCAAAAGAGAAGTAGACCGTCCTAGAGAAAAGCATGGAAATGTTCTTACCTCAGACAGGGATGACAGCAAGGAACTGGCACACTTCAGTCCTGCAAAGTCTTTCATGTATCTCACACACTGGGATGGGACTGCTCTGCCACAAGCAGGTTGAGTACATTCCTCAGCCTTTACCGTATTTTGATAAAAGCTCCTTCTGGAGACTGATTTAGATGTGATGTTTTTTTGGACAAGATGCCTGGAGCTGTGGTGATGGGTGAATCAGAAGTCTGTGTGGCCAGGTATTCGTGACCAATGTGGTGGCAGATGTATCCCTCCTGAAAAAGTCTTGCACAGTTAATGCTGTAGACACCCTGATGGGCAAGAATAGTCAGGTCAGAATGCAGGAAAAACAAGCTGCTGTCTGGCATGTTAGCTAAAGCTGTTAGAAACCTGCAGGACAGATTTACACATGCCTGCAGTGAGACATATTTGAACATACAGCTGGTGTGCAGATCTCACTGTATGTATTCACAGAGACTTCAATTCTGTACACAGCAGAACTGAGCATCTGAAGTGCTGCTATTGATATTTCACTGAAACCAGCATTATGTCTAGAAGTACATAGGCAGACTGTAGCAAGGAAGGAAGGAAAGGTCGTTTTTGTGGAGAACATTGCCATCTTGTGCACAACTGCATTTACTTTGTGCCTGGAATGCTCCTGAGGAGTGATACTGCAGAAGCTTCTCATCCTTCCCAGCTCTCCTGAAAACACGAAGCAGAGCTTTAGCCCTTGGATAGAGAAGTTTTCCTAAATAGGATCAGCTTGTTCCAGTCCTCAAACAGTGATAACAAGGTATGAAGTGCTTTCTGGGCTAGCAAATGTTTCCTTTTTATCTAGTGAAGCACTTCATCAAGTGTATTTAATGAAAAAAAATTCCAGATGCATCAAAATGAAATAAATAAAATAGTGGGAAATGAGGGCTAAACAAGTTCTATAAAAGTCTATTATTCTTTAACAAGTGGATTAGCAGCATTTACTCACAGACCATCTCCAAGTGCCAACAGCCATGCAAACACCCAGTAAGCACAGCAACAGCAGTCAACTTCTGTACAGGAAAATATGTCATAGGTGTACAAATAGACAAAATGACTGCCTAGTGTAGCAAGTGCCCTCATAGTGTTTCAAAGCTCACTTCAGACGTAAATCACTAAAACCCTGAAACAGTAGTACAAATTTTACTGCTAAGGAATATGAGACCCAGCAAAATCCATGCTGTTTATGTCCGGAAAAGCTGCCACAGCCATAGAGAGCAGCTGAACCCATTTCCATGCCTCATCCACAAGCCTGCCCTTCCGTAAATCACACAGCACTGTGTACTACAGCACCCTGGGAGGCCTCCCACAGGTGTATGTGAAAGATTTGGCAACTCATTCCCCACGAAATCCAGACTACTCCTAGGACTTCCACATTATCCTGCCTCCTTCCATGCTTTTTTAACTATCACCTGCAGGTGGGCAGCTGCGCTCCAGGTAAGCTGTTGTCTCACTGCCAACAAAGCTGGGAGATGAGCTGGCAGCTCCAAGGATGGCCTGAGCACCCATCCTGCATAGCCCCACCGGGTGCTCACCCTCAGCGAGGATTCCATCTGCACTGACTGCCGCACCACCACCAACTGGGACAGGATGCATTCCAGTTTGTGTGTGTTTCCTGTCTGATAGAGTAACAGTGTAAAATCCTCCAGCACTAACAGGGAGGGTGCGACTTCTGCCAAGAGATCACTTTTGCAATTGGGGCAACTGCTTGGCCTTTTGGGTGGCCCTCTGTGGAGGGAATTAGAATCTGCAAATATCTCTTGATTTCACTCTGCCTGCTTTCTAAGCAAGGTAATGTCTGTATCCAGCTGAGTGCCCAGGTCTCCAGGGCACTACCTTTGTTTCAAAATAAGCTGAACGAAACATAATGCAGGAGGTATAGCAGGGCACAGTTTCTTGCATGACTCCCCAAAGAAATTCCATGTGCTCCATGGAAACTCAGAGTGACGGTTACAGCTGATGTGGATTTAACGTTAAAGATTTCCCCCTGGATGAAGCCCAGAGCGATGGAAGCATGACAGTGTTTTAGCTAGGAGGATGTTCATGTGTTTGCTGGTTATCCTACCACCAGAAGAGGAGGATGACAGGGGGGTTGTGTGTTTTGTAGAAGTGCCGCCAAAACTCTTGGTCACTGTTTTCTCATCAGGAGTGCCCTGATGTTGTAAGGCCTGAATTATCAGCTACTAATCAGCAAAAGGACAAAGATGCTCTCTCCCTTTTCTATATCCACTTTTAAATTGGGACTGTTGCCAATAATCCAGCAATGACATTGTTACCTCATTGTTTTAAAAACTGCCCTGATATCTCTTTTCTAATACAACACAAATGCATAGGGCAGTAGCAAAGTTTGAAAATGTCAGGGTTAAATTAAAAGTAACTTCTGACATCTTATAGGAGAGAGAAAGCCCATCTTATCTGCTGGGCTGCATCTGTAACGTACGCCAGGTGACAAGATGTCACTGGTGCTTAATGTGTCATGTAGAACTGGATATCAATAGCTCCTCTCACCTGAAAGATTCATGGCTTTTGCTTAGCTTGTGTTGAAGACAGCTCATTAGCGTGCAAATAATACAGCAGTATCTTTTCCTGGCTTGAATTACACACAATTTCTTTTACCTATCAATATTTCTTATGGAAACCCTGTCTGATTACTACTCTCATTAACACTGGTACTAACTTGCAGTCTACCCTCTAATATTTCTCTATAGATCAGAGCATCCATGTTTATCTGACCTCTTCTTCTTATACGCTGAAGTTAGGTATGAAACTTTCATGGGTCTGCACCAAAATTCTCCTCTTGGTCTTGTGATTTAATGCTCTCATCCTCTCTGCATCCTCAGTGCACACATCAAGCCCATCCTTTAAGAAGAACACCAAATATCCTTGAATCTTCACCATAATGCAAGCTCTCAAATTTTTCTTTACTACCTTCTTTACCTATACCTTTCTTATCTAGCAACAGACAGACTTCTTATTTAAGCCTCCCCTCTGAGCTCTCTTTTACTTGCCTGCAGCCCTTCATCTCTTCGATTGTATCAAAGGACCCTCTCTCTCCTCTTAGGTGAAGAAGGAAGACAAGAAGAAAATTCAAATACTTCCAGGATTTACTCTTTGGTCTGGACTTGGTTCACACTGCAGAATCCAGTTCACATCCTATTCCCCAGCACTATTAAATTTGCTAGCTAGATGCAATCAGAGGGAATGCACCTCAGCTGAAGAAGCGTGAGGACTACAAGAGGGAAACACAACTCCACATTTTACATATTCTGCTGTTTTTGCTTTGTTCCACCAAACTTTGCACCCTTTTATGACCAACACTATCTTTCTAAAGAAAATAGTCAATGCCTTGGTGCTGTGGCAGAGACCAATCTTTGCTGGTCTTTCCTGCCACAAAAGGTGGCCCTCACAATTACTCCTCTAATCACCTGAGGCCAGGAACTAAATCACAGAAAGTGATAGTTAGCTTGAAGGATCCAGGACATCCCTACTTTCAGCTTTACATAACAGAAATCATCTGCATATGGGCAGATAATTAATGAAGTTTCCCAACACCTCCAGACAGTCTGTACTATTTCACAGAAGGATAAACTGTAATCAGGCAAGAAGAAAAGTTCAGTAGCTAGCTCTTGCTGCCCTCCTTGCAAATGAAAGTATTCCCGTGAATATTTAAGGCAGTGGAATGAGGATGACGCATATCATAGCAGGAGTCAATGTCACTTTGGGGGTAGGCAACAGCTGTCTGGAAAAGTGAGACTTACTCTCACTACTAAATGCTTTAACTTTTGCCTCCACAAGAAGGATATTTGTGTTTGAGCTGCTCAATAAACTGAAAGAAATATGACTTCTTATAGTAGATATGTTTAATGGACTTAAAAATATAAATAATTATATTAATCTAATTAATTGTGCATTAACATCTATTGCATACTGTTATGCCTTAGATTATACAATTTCTTTCTTATTTAACATTTGAAGTGTTAAATAAAAAACACCCTCAGAATCACTTGATATTTTTCCTGCCATTTTTTATCAGCCTTCTTCAGTTGGCTCTGTAAATTAAAATGAATTTGGTGAAACCCTGAAAAATTTCCGATGGTGTCAAGAGATGAAAGTTTTAAGATGTTACAGGAAAACAAATCAGATCACTCAATCTTCCACACAAGCCTAGAGAGTGTCTCTCACTGCTTGGATTTTCTTTTTTAATGATTCTGCCTTCTTCCAGGAGGAAATGATGCCTTGCCCTGCATTCCAAGAGCCATCTGCAAACAGATAGACCCAAGAAATTCAATACCCTTTCTAAATCTGTGAAGAGCTAAAAATTCATCAGTAAAATACTTCATTCTTCCTGCAATCCTTTGATGACCGAATTAGTTAAATAAGATTGTAATTAGGAGAGACTTATAATAGGCTGTAATGAGAAATGAGTTCAAACGCCTTCCAAACTATTGACAGGGAACAGATTAGTTTTAGCAATGTAGTGATTTAAAAGAATGGAGAAGGGAAGGCATTCCCCTTTGATCTCAGTGACAGCAAAGTTTCTTCAGACATGATCTGATCCCAACAAATACGCAGCAGCAGGTTTGTATAATGATGCTTTTTATAACCATCATCACAAAACGAGAGCCAGTCCAAACTAAGTCACCGAGGTTTCTATTAGAAGGCTCATTTCCCATTGCTACACAGCCTGTGAAACAGGAAACTTTCCTAGATTTTCAGAAAATACTGAAAATTATTGTGATCTTGAGCTTATAATACAGGAATAAATAGGACACCTTAATTCTCATGGGAATTGCTGTAGATCAGAGCTACTTTCTTCATGAACTCTATAAAGACAAATAATTGTGTTCAGAAGTCATACTAACTAATGGCTTAATGTTGTGTGCTCATTTTGTTCCCCATCCTGCAGAGCTGAAAGCATGCACACACTGTTCTCATAGTAAATCATCTCACTTAAGCTAAAGTAATCCTGGCAGTAAGGCCAACTAAATACCCACTTGATCATTGGGAAGGGAGGTGATGGGCCTCACACAAATACAAAGCCCATATGGTTGAGCTGGGCCCAGGGAAAGGAGGACATAACCAAAACAGCTAAGGCACAGCATGGGTGTTCAAACGACACTCCTTCATTTCACCTCCTGTGATCACAGTCCTGCAGTCACCTCTGTTTCAGTGCAGGTCCCTGACCATGTTTGATTAAGCACATGAAGAACTGGTGACTTAACTTGCCCCTCAGGGCAGCCTGCCATGAAGCCAATGTGGCTGCTCACATAACCTGGGTAAGCAGCAGACTTCAGACCTGCACCATGAAGAAAGCACTTTTTACTGCTAGTGGTTCATTTGTATTTCACACAAAAAACTCCAGAATTACTGTCTGCTAACGGCAAATCATCTGCCCCCAGTTTATGGCCCAAGGCTACTTGCTTTTCCCCCACTTGCTGGCACTGCTGCAGTGTGGCATGAGTTAGGGATGCTTTCCCAGCAGTACGCAGGATGCTACTCATACAAGCCCTAGTCCTGTTTACAGGATTGCTGCCTCTGACTTTTCCCATGGTGGCCAACGGAAAGACCCTTCTCACACCACTGAGAAGTGGGCATTGATCTGACACTGACTGTTGACAGGCTGCAAAAATACTGACAGTGCATTTAGCAAGTGCCCCAAATCTTCGCAAAGGAGATTTCATGTTCTCTAATTATTTTTCCTATTATATTGCCTCATTCTGCCATGTGTATCAATTCATTGTTTTGGTTTGCTATTTAGCAGTCAGCTTCCTCTTAAGCTAAAGCTCATTCCCCTTAACTGTGTGCTTCCATAGCTTCTGCACTGCTGAAAGGTTAAACAGATCTCATTACCCATTTCCTGCAGAGACCAGATTTCTACAAAAGGCCTTGAGTAGAGTGACATGACTGCCAAGAGAGAATAAGATTACAAGAAGCTGTTTTCACACTTAGCCAAATACTAAGAAGCACAGAGACTGACTGAAATGATGCTCCTCATGGGTCTCGGCAACCCGGCAGAACAGCCAGCCTATTCTGGGTTTTTTTTGTTATTCTTACATCTGCCCCTTTCAGTACAGCATCCTCAAACGGCATCTCCCAACACCTCAACATTTTAAGCAGCTCAGGATAAAAAATGGTACGAGTCAATCTGACTCTTTCTCCTTGAATTGTTACATGTTCCTCAATGCCATCTATTAAATTGGCAAGGCAGCCACTACTGTAGTCCTCACAGCAGGAAGCAGGCTAGAGGAGGCAGTCATAGAACAGTCTGGGTTGGAAGTGACCTTGAAGATCATGTAGTTTCAACACCCTTGCCATGGGCAAGGGCACCTTCCACTAGCCCAGGTTACTCAAAGCCTCATCCCACTTGAACACCTCCAGGGGATGAGGTTTCCACGACTTCTCTGGGCAACATACTCCAGAGCCTCACCACCCTCAATTTATTGCAACCTCCCTTCCGCTACCCTCGTCTCCTGGCTAAATCCCTCAGGCAAGCCTGGTTTGCCTCTTGTGGAAGAAAGCCATAACTACTCCTGGGAGTGCCATTCACTTGCACAGACTATCTGGATCACCATGGCTAAGCGGCTTGGGGCAACAAGGTACCTGTACACACAGTCTCAGTCCCCTTAGGGATCTCTGTCATCTCGGTGAGCCCAGAGTCTGCTGCAACCCATTGGACTCCATACAAAAGGAAAAGGCAGCTGTGACTTTCTTTTAAGAACCTGCTGGAAAAGAAGGATTTTATGGAAATGGTCCAAAGGCTCACCTTCCCCTTTTATTTATCCATGGGTTTATGACATGACATGTTGGCAATTCAGTTTAATTCTCACTTCTGCCTGAGGAGCTCAAACCTGCACCACAGTAGTGTCTCATTCATTCGTGAGCCCTTCTGATTGAGGGGACAGCATCCCATCTGGAGATTACTTACTTTGCAGACTAGGGGACAGAATCACCAGGCCAGTGTGGAAGGGAACAAGCAGGAAGCTTTCCAGAAAGACTTGTGGAGTTTCTGGAGCAGAGGACATGAGCATCCTACTTCTAAAAGAGGATTCAAGTGACATATTCTAAGCAGGGAACCTCTGTCTAAGGTCCTCATGAGCTGGTGTGTTCTGGTCAAAAGACACACCTTGTCCTTCACCTTTTTCTATTTATTAGCTCTAGTAGGTCTACGGTCAGTATCCTAGGGATGTGTCTCTGTCTTTGAAACACCAGTTCTCCTGACTGAACAACAAGATTTGTATCAAGTTCTGGACAACAGGTTCCTTTGTCTTTAGTTATTCTGTCTCAAAGTCTTGCAACCGGTGCTATCCCTTGCATGATGCAAAGGGCCGAGCAAGCAAGTCGAGCCCTGGGACAATGTGAGGAGTCTTCATCCCTAGATGTTTCCAAGACCCACAGGACAGAACACTCAGCAATGCTACATAAATGCAGCAGTTTTCCTGCTTTAGTCCATGAATCATCAATGGTCTAGAAGACAGTGAAAAGGGCAGCAGCAAAGTATCCAAAACCTCACCGACTCTTAAAATTAGATTTCAAATTGAAGTCACACAAGTGATACAAGATGGATCACAGATTCTACCTCCCCTTCCCAAAAGGTCTGATAAACTTGAAACTAAAATCAAGTTGAGAAGAGTTTGGCAGCTCTGTCTGCATCAACAATTCACATAGCCTAACAGCAGCAGATCTGGAGGGAGATGCTGAGGATACGGCATCCACTCTACACAGATTTCAGAGGGCTTTATGTCAGGCAAGCTTTGGCCTAGGTCTTTGGACTGAATGCCCTTTGGGGATCTGCTCCTCTAGCAGTTTCCTCCAAATGCAACATGCTCAAGAGATCACTCCAAAGCACAGATAAATGAGGACAAACAAAAAATAAGCAGGCTTCTGTAGGCAGAAAGTTATCATCTTCGTAGACTGTAAGAACACACAAGTAAAAGCACCAAGAAAAGCAGAAAAGCACCAAGTCTGACAGCATTTTGGATAGCCCAGTGTCAAGAGATGTCTGATGGTATGTACAACAATATTCAATATTTATCAGACCATATCCCACTGCACTTGGCTCACTTGCTACCTGTTAGCATTTTAGCTATTTTGTCAAAAATGAAAAAAAAAAAAAAGAGATTTAAGTGACACTCAAATCACCATTTGGATCTCAAGAAGGAAGCTCTCCATCAGCATCTTACAATTTCACCTGAAGTTTAAAGAACGGTTATTTGTTGTTCGAATTACATCCTGATTTGACTAGGCAGACAGAGTGCAGGAAACAGGCTTCAAAGTTACTATGAACTAACACAAAAACTAAAGTAAAAACTGCTGCCTATCAAGCATTGCATTCTCTATCATCCACCCACAGAACCCATCAGCAATATAACAAAATGTCCTTGGGGCAGCCTTGTTAGCAAAAGCTCTCAGCGCCTGTTAGCCCAAGAGCAGACAAATTTAAAGTGTAGGTGGACATCAAATCCAACTCAAAATAAGCAAGCAGCTCTAAGTGTCAGCAGATCTATAATTAAGGTGGTATTTCAGTTCATTCTCTTCTAAAGCTCCAATTATTATTACTATACCTAGGAAAAGTTGGCAGGCTTTAATACAGAAAGCCATTGGGTCTTCAAATATCATTTTCCCCTCCCATTTGCAGCAGTGTATCAGACTTCTGGCTTTGTGGAAGAAGTGAGCAATTCCACACTCGAGCACCATATTGAATTTTCCTTCCCAATTAGCAGATAAGCTGATGCAGGAAGCTCGGGCCCTGTGAAAGGCAAAATCCTACTGCCAAATAAAAGAGGGTTCTGGAATTAGCAGGTCTCAGTAGATGCTGGTCATCTCCAAGGCATCTCTGAAAACGTCTGGAGTCTCATCTCAATGGCCTCATGGTGGCCCCTCTGCCAGCATAGCTCTACAAAGGGACCATGCACCACCTTTGGTGGCACCCACATCACCTCCTCTAGTTATCCATGCAGCTCAGGCTGTCAGACATCTATGTACAATGGGCTAAGAGAAGGCCCAACTAACTGCTATAAGCAATTGCTTAAGACCAGCTATTTAGATTTAATTTACACAATTTAAGCTTGTCAAAAACAGTGCACTTAAGGCCACTTCAGGTTTCAGATTTTTTTTAAAGAAGTCAGCAATTTACCAGGAAATAATAACAAGACACTTGTTTCTACTGATGTCTATAATTTAAAACTTTGAGTAAGATTTATTCAGGCTTCAAATATAAAATGTCTTTCAGGATTTAAGTGAAACTGCAATGGGTTGTTTTTTTTTTTTTAAAAAAAAATTTTTAGTTTCCAGAAGTTTCTAGATAAATGGCTGTCTTGAAATACCACCCTTCTGGGCCTCAGCAAGAACTTGACGAGCATCTTCAGTGCTCTAGGTGGGAACACTGGCTCCAAATGTACTGTATCAATTTTGATGCTGTCGCAGGAATTAGTCATCCTCTGAGTCACTCTCCCCCCTGGCTGGGACAGACGTCCTGATTAAGGACGTGAGCTGGTCTTGGATCTGCTTCCTAGGGTTCTCCTCGAGGTCTGTCTTGATGGCATCTGACTCCGAAATCTTCCACTCCAATTCTGTGCAGAGCAAAATAAGAGAGCCATGAATGCAAGGGAGAAAACTGGAAAAAACTCACCCTTACTTTCCCAGCTGATTTCTCTTATCACCCTGTCATCACCACCACCATAAGCAGGGCCCAGCTCTATTCTTCTCTCAGGTCCAGCCCCTGACCAATCTCCCACACCCACTCCAGTCAAGCCCTCCCTTCACAGTCACTAGTGCTGGCACAGGTTTCAGCCCAGGGCACAGAACTCAGGCTACTGCTCTGCAGTCCACTGGTGGCATTCACAGTGTCTCCCTGCTCCTTTTACAACCAGGAGTGCAAAAGGTTATTAATGCAGAGCAGCTTTAGGGGCATCTGTCCCAGTGAGTGTGAGTTCTACCTCCTTCTAAGTACATAAGGGCAGAAGACAGGTTGGCACATCCATCACACTGCCAGTGAAGGAATACTGCTCATACTAATATGTTACAGCAGTTTCATTCATAATCAGAAGAGGTAGGGAACAGACTTGCTGAGGGACAACAAGATTACAGCAGCTCCATTTACGCATCTGAAGTACATCTACTTTTCAGTGATGTACTATGTAAACACAATTCAACTCTTTCCCACTATGCCATGCACTGATTATTAGTTCCTTAGCCAGACAGTAAGAGAGACTCCACCACCAGCAGCAGAACTATTACTATATAGGTCCAAATTGAATTGCTTTCCAGAAGTGGTAGAAACTCAATACAACACATTCAGTTGACATCTTTATCCTAGTCCGGCTGGCAACCTTATCATTAAATCTAATTTCCCTCAGACATTACAGAGTAGTGAATACAACCTCAGACTTTCTTTAATCACCAGTGGAAGTCACCTGGGCTTACGGGAGAAGGAAAGAAGAAAAAGTGAAGAATTTCAGTGCCCAGCTTTTTGTGACGATTGAATTAAGTTGGCTCAGTCACCTTTTGACTCCCCCTCCATCAATTATTTATGTGCTAAAAATGGGAGAAAGCTAACTGTAGGTTACCACTGCTCACTTCAGCACATAATTAGGCTGTAGTTAGAGTTAGCTGTTCTCCAATCAGCAATGTCATTAGTGAGTTTTTCCCCTTCTGACAGTTCAAGGTAGGGGAGCAATTTCTGCAGCACATGCTCAACATATCCTGTACACTACAGGGTTTTAGTTAAAAAAAAACCTCTTTATATCCTGTCCCAGTACAGGCAATGACATCACTCAGCAGGGACCTTGAAATGCTGCTTAATTGTGGTTCACTTCAGATAAAGATGCCCTTAAGGCTGACCTTGAAAAAGCTTGAAGGCATCTGGACTAATATGCCTACTCAGAAACCTCATCAGTATGCTTTTAAATGAAGTAAAATCCACAAGGTTACACTTGAGTTGCATTTGCCTTCCACAAAGAGCTTTCTTCACTGCTGACCTCTGTCTTCGAGCACTGCTGATGGATACCATCCCCAACCAATCACCTCCAAACAGCAGCTTTTACCGAAGAGCCAGAGTGCTCTGCAAGACCTGTACCACTGCCCTCATCTTCTAATGCTGATGAAGCTGCATGACCAAGCCTGCCTCCAGGCTGCGGAAATGGGCAAGGAGAAACAGGTCTAGGGAAAACTGCTACCTTCTGGAAAGGTATCTGCCTTTCATCATAGGATCCTATGCCCACTGAACCACCAAGGCAAGAGCTTAACACGCTGCCACCTCCAGGAGATGGCAAGAGGAAAAGGAAAACCAGCCCAATTTCAGGCTAGGAGCCCCATTTTGACAAACAGACAGGCTTTCTTTAAAGGATCATGAGGAGTGGAGCCTGTGTGTCAATGAGGTACAACAGATACATGCTGTCGGCTTGAACATGAAACAAGAAGCCCTACCATGCAATACACACCAGTTATGGAGTGCAGAGATTATCAAGGAACTGGGGGTAAGGTCCATCATTCAGGTACAAGAGCCCCAAAGAATGCACGTGGGTACTATTGACCCTTTAATATAGTCAGGAAAATTTATTTCACCTGGCACGGTGTGAATGCTTACACACACAGAAGATAGATATCTATATGTTAGCCACTCACTGCTTTTGCAAGATAGCCTTAATTACACATTGTTGAATTATAAAGGTGCAAAAAAAAAAAAAACTAACATTTTTAGTATCTTCCTTCCTCCTCCTAAGCCTCACTTCTTTCATTCCCAGCAAAGCAGTTTTGCATTTCATTTGGAAGACTGAAGACGCAGACACTCACCATCCCTTGTCAGGTTCATGCCACCAAACACCAAAGGCCCAATAAACTGAGCTTTGATGTCTCCCTCCAGGTAGACGAATATCGTAGGCAGGTTCTTATCAGGGTAGTTGGGAATGCAGGTGGTGGAGATAGCTTTGATGAATTTCACATCTTTGAACTTTTTTGCAAGCCCACTCATATGTTGATTTATTAAGGCACAGAGTGGAATTCTGTGAAGAATAAGGAATAAAAGACAAATTAGTCAGTATTCTGACCCAGAAATATCAGCTACATGAGAAGCAATTATGGAATGACAAATGTACCAGAAGCACTTCTGAATAATTCTGTAGTCCAGTACTCCAGCATTCAAAAGAAACCAGCATCACTGCAGGTTTTGACGGGTGGTGGTTTTTTTGTTTTAAGATATTAGCAATACAATCTTCCCCTCCATTATACAAAGAAATTGGTTTTATGACGATATAACTACTTAGAAAAGCACAAGCAAGGGCAAAATAGAAAACAAAGCAGCTCCTGGAAGAAAGTATGCAAATGACAACACCTGTGAGTCAATTAGCGACAATGAACAAAATCAAGTTTTTCTAACACTTTTCAGAAAATTCTAGCAACTTATCAGACCTTTTTGACAAGTTTTTCCATCACACTCACAAGACTGGAAACCTTGTTCACCCCATTTTCATACCTCTAAAAACCAAACTAATGATACACAAGGATCCTTCTAATGCACAGCCATCACACTTTATCCAGAATAATTGCCAAACCTCATATATTTCAGTGGCAGCAGCTAAAGTCTATGGCAGCTGTATGGTATAAGTCATGCTGTGCTGTATAGGTGGATAAAAAAGCCACTTCATGGTAACATCATTTTAGAACTCTGTTCAGCAATCTTGAGTCAACAGGAATGAAAAATTATTAAATAAATAATTAAATTTTTTACTTCTTAGAACTCCAGAATCAGTGTCTAGATTTCCACAATAACTATACATCTGTATAAAGTATTTTCAGCTATTGACAGTTTCACTTTAACTTGCTTTAAAAAATAAATTCTTACCCTTGTTTGTAGAGGTGCAGGACTACCCATATACCTTTTCCAGCTTTCGTAACCTCTTGAACATAATCTTTTCCAGAAATCTCCAAAACTTCCCCAAATTTATTCTTCATTTGAGCTGCTTTCATTTCTGCTAACCTTTGCTGCCTGAACAAGGAATGGAAAAGATATCTTGAGAATAGACGCATTTTGGACAGAACATAAAGGACTTCAGAGGCACATTATAAACTTCTTCAAACCCCAGAGCAACAAAAGTTGACATAGTCAGTAGATGCTCTCATATTTGCATCACAAGTTAAAAGTGTCAACATACAAGAAGTACAACTATGTTTCATGAGGGTTTTTCTTCATTTCTGCCCTCAGCAGACATTACTTCTCCAAATGCTACATTATGAAACTAAATGGCAAAACCCATGAGAGATGGTAGAGACAAAGGGATAGTGGAAAACCAGCTGTAATTATGTAGACCTACAGCACCTTAATCTCATTCATTGAGAAATTTTGGAGGTGATTTTCAAACCTCTCAGAAGCGCCAGCAACATACTCAGCAGCTGCACACATCCTATTAGACACCTAGAACCTCTAACAAGACCAGAAACACAACATACTTTTTCCATCATCAGGCCTACAACATCTGTCCTCTCCTCAACAAAAGAAAAATTCTTCAGTTTTCATTGAAGCCAGATTCTGCATGCGGCTCTGACCTGTACATTTCAATAGCTTTCTCATCTTCCTCATTAAATTCATCTTCATTCTCTTCTAGCTCTTCCAAAGTCATGTCCTCATAAGTTTTCACTGGAATGGAAGAAATACTAAATCAGGAAAAACCTTGTTCCAGGACTAAAATTCATCAGCTTTTATCAGTCCAACAAAATTTATTTACTTTAAGGCCAGAATAACTATGGGAAATATGGCTTCTTCTGAAGTATTATTGCTTCTGGATTTTTAGAAAATATTATGCACTTTAGACACATAGATGAAAAGACAATGATGTAAAAGAGAATGAGCTGAAAGCTGCCTAGACTACCATGTGAGTACATGCACCTAACACACACACAACACGACAGGGATGCCTGAACAGTGGAGGAAGGAAGAAGCATACAACATGGAATGTTGTAAGATACTTTTACTTGCACATTCACATAGCAGATTCCCTTCACGCTGTTCTTATTTCAGTTTTCAAACATTTACTTCCATAAAAACACAAAACAGACATCAAGAACAACGCTCTCCTCTGCTGGAAGGATCCTTTTGTTCAGGTATGTATTTGTTTCATACTGTTAGTAGCTGATCACTCTATAAGAGAAGCAACTTTGGTCTCCCTTATAAGCTTGGAAAAGGATGTATTGCTTTACAGGCATATATACACTACTGTTGGCCATTTCTTTGTACAAGCTTCCCCAGGAGCCATTCCAAGACTTATCATAGAATCATTTGGTTGGAAAAGACCTTTGAGATCATCGAGTCCAATCGTACCTGTCCACTACTGAACCATCCCTGAGAAACTCATCTACCTGGCTTTTGAACGCCACCAGGGATGGGGACTCCACCACCTCCCTGGGAGCCTCTGCCAGGGCCTGAGAGTACTTTCAGCAAAGAAATTTTTCCTGATGTCCAACCTGAACCTGTCCTGGCCACTTCCTCTCATCTTGTCACTGTCACTTGCGAGAAGAGACCAACACCCACCTCGCTACAACCCTCTTTCAGACAGTTATAGATCACGATGAGGTCTCCCCTCAGGCTCCTCCTCTCCAGCCTAAACAACCCCAGGTCCCTCAGACGCCTCCCACAGGACTTGTTCCCCAGCCTCTTAACCAGCTCAGTTGCCCTTCCAAGCCCTCAACATGTTTCTTGTAGTGATCGGCCCCAAACTGAAGCCAGGATTCAAGGTGTGGCCTCAGCAGAAGTGTAAGCAGCACCCGCACATGCTGAAGGCATCAGAAATAACTTCTCCCCAAAGGCTCTTCATGCCATGGGGGCACCGGGAAGCCGAGCACAGGGCTCAGCAAGGTGGGGAGCTTCATGTGCACACAGAGGGCACTGCTGGGCTGCCCCCACTGCTCTCTCTGGGAAGGTTTGGGAAACCTGGCGGTTCTGGGTGGCTGCTGAAGCCCTTCTGGTGCT
The DNA here is from genome assembly GCA_033558185.1 of Dromococcyx pavoninus. Taxonomy (NCBI): domain Eukaryota; kingdom Metazoa; phylum Chordata; class Aves; order Cuculiformes; family Neomorphidae; genus Dromococcyx; species Dromococcyx pavoninus. Next base: position 295,555 of record JAUMJL010000687.1, read on the forward strand.
CTTCGGGATCTACTGGCTGCCCAAGCAGAACAGCCCTGACAAGGATGAGAATGGGGAGGAGGAGTTCTGGCAGGACAGACCAGATGTGTCTCTGGACAAGGTGGGTACCTTTGCTGCATTTGCCAGGCCCTTCCCCAAAACTACTTTCTGACAGGACTTTTTCCAGGCACAAAGTGGGCAGCGCCGACAAGCCTGATGACACCGACCGCCAGCTTGTGTCCCTGAGAAGACCCACCGGGCACCTCTCCCACCGGAACTGGGCACACAGAGAAGACGCCAGCGAGTGCGCAGCTCCAGCACCTGGTCACAGTTGTTATGTTCCTCCTGCCAGGAGGCGCAAGAAGGATTTATTGTGTAGACAGATAGAAACAGAATTGCTTGTTTGAAAACCTCCCGTGTCTGTGTGTGTCTGGGCAAGGCTCTCCGGGGGAATGTTACCCTTTTGCTCCACCTGCCCTCTTTAACAGAGATGAACGTCTGCTCTAATTTACACGTGCAGTGCTTACACTTGTGCTTAGAGGCAGCACCTCCTGATCTTCCCTCTTGGCTCCTGGTGTTCTCAACACCCCCTCCTCCCTGCCTCCTCTCCCATGCCCCGGACCACCTCTGTAACCACGACAAAAGACGTCGCTTGTTCTGTCTCTGCTGCCCAAGTTGGCTGGTCACTCACCAACAGACTTCTGAAGGATGGCAAGTTCCTCCTCTTCCTTTGCACTCTCCTGTTCCTCCAGGTTTTCCTTTGGAGGAAGGATACCTTTCTTGCGCAGAATGTCATTCCACTCCGTGTCTTCATTTGGGTCCTAGAAAAGAACAAGAAATGGATGATGTGCATTCAAGGAGAACTTTGCACTTCCAGAAGTTAACACAGGACAAAATTTTCCAAGAAGCACAGCTCACTGCTAAAGCAGTAACTGGGTGGCGCCAGAAAGTCACAGTGTGCATCATCCTGATGTTGAGGCTTCTTTGTGCAGCTTCACAGCTCTTCAGGCTGGTATCCTGAAGAGGGACTATTTTATTCCAACCCGTTCACAGAACATACAGGTCTTGGTAGACAAACAAAAGTTTGAAGCATTGTAGCTATCACTACACCTCTAACAGGGTGAAAGAAAATAGGAAGAAAGCAACTGGGTGGCAGGGAAGCGCACTGGCCACAGCACTCATGTGCAGGGTCTCAGAGTAACAACAGGCCGCCAAATCAGCGGTCAGTGCGTTGGGAAGCCCTGGTGAGAAGATACATAGGTGCCAGCTGTACCAACCTAACTCTGGGTACATGGGAAGTCACCTTGGGAGATCCAAGTCAGGATGACTATACAAGTGCTTTGAGAAAAGCACAGCCTCTGCCAGAGAAGGCCATTGCAAAGGAATCAGATCTAAATCTACAACTAGACTGCCTCTATGTTTAAAATACAAAAAAAAGCCAACAAACCACTACCACAAAACACACACAAACCCACCACACTTTGAAATAGTCACAATAATACTCAAAACCAAAGCCAACCGGCACCCATGTATTATCAAGAAGCTCAGTAGAAGTTTTGCTGAGTTAGAACATGATTTTACTTCTCCAATACCTGAAAATTCAGTGGTAAACACTCACAGGCTGTTTTTACTTTCTTACTGTCTTGACCAAAGTTCATTTAGAAAACTGAATACTATGTCTACTGCTTTGTGGTGGCTTGGGTCAACAGACATTATACTAAGTCTGTTCAAAACCACGTCTCATCTCTAGAGCAAAACATAGTACTTAGGAGAGAGGGAAGGAGGGAGGGAAGAAAAAAATTAAAAGAAAAAATGTGACACAGCAAATAGGTCAGATTTTCTTTCTTTTTGTCTTTGCCTTTTCCCCTCAACATAGCATCTCACAGCATCCACTGTCATTTTTCATCACACTGATGAAGTGCTTAACACACTCATCCTCCACCTGCTTACTACAGCAGCAGAATAAATACCATACTTGAAAAAAAAAATCCCCAAACTTCAAAGCCAAGCCACAGAGCTTTATAATAAGACTCCCACAGGCTAGATACCTCCACCCCTGGGAACGAAAAGTCAAAATGGGCTCCACTGTGTCCCAGCCCCCCTGGGGAGAGCACAATTGCAGAATGACCTGAGTTGGAAGGAACCTACAAAGATTATCAAGTCCGATTTCTGTCCCTGGACAGCATAACCCCAACATTCACACCGTGTATCTGAGGGCATTGTCCAAATGCCTCTTGACTATTGTCAGGCTTGGCACCATGACCGCTTCCCTGGGGAGCTGTTCCAGTGCTCCATTTCCCATCTCGGTGAAGAACCTTTTCCTAATATCCAGCCTAAACCTCCTCTGACCCATCTTCCTGCCATTCCCTCGGGACCTGACACTGGTCACCAGACAGAAGAGCCCGGCGCCTGCTCCTCCTCCTCCTCCCATTGTGAGGAAGCTGTGAAGTGCTACGAGGTCCCCTCTCAGTCTCCTCCAGGCTGAACAGAGCCAGTGACTTCAGCCGCTCCCCATACGCCTTCCCCTCTGGACCCTTCCCCAGCTTTGTGGCCTCCTCTGGACACTCCTGATGTCCTTTTCATAGTGCAAAACCGCACTCACAGCACTCGAGGCGGGGCCGCGGCTGCCGCCCGCTGTGACCCAGCACGGTGGCCGCACTGGGCTCCCCCGCAGCGCACGGGGCGGGGCGGGCCCCCGCTCACCTGCATCCCGCCGGCAAGGCCGAGGCTCGCTCGGGAGCGCTGGGCAGGGCTGCTCCCGGCGTGCGCGGCGCGGCCGGAGGTAGGCGGTGTTCCCGGGCGGGGCGGGCGCAGAGGCGCTGCCGCTTCCCGTGGCGCCTTGTAAGGGCGGTGCCGGGGCGCGGGGCGGGACCGTGCTGCAGCCGCTGGGGCAGAGCTGCCGGCGGGTACTGGGAAAGTAATGGAGAAGCGTCTCTGGACAGGGACACCCTCTGCTGGGCACAAAACTGGCTGGATGGCCGGGCCCGAGGAGTGGTGGTAAATGGAGTCAAGTCCATCTGGAGGTCGGTCACAAGTGGTGTTCCGCCGGATTCGATGCTGGGTCCAGTCCTGCTCAATATCTTCATCGACGGTCTGGACAAAGGGATCGAGTGCACGCTTAATAACTTTGTGGATGACACCAAGAAGCGTGGCAGTGTTGATCTCAGAGGCTCTGCAGAGAGATCTGGACAGGCTGGATCAATGGGCTAAGACCAATGGAATGAGATTTAACAAGGCCGAGTGCTGGGCCATGCACTTCGAACACAACCCACGCAGCGTTACAGGCTTGGGGAGGACTGGCTGGAGAGCTGCCTGGAGGAGAAGGACCTGGGGGTGCTGGTTGACAACCAGCTGAACATGAGCCAGCAGTGTGCCCAGGTGGCCAAGAAGGCCAATGGCATCTTGGCCTGTATCAGAAATGGTGTGGGCAGCAGGACAAGGGAGGTAATTGTGTCCCTGTACTTGGCACTGATGAGGCTGCACCTGAAATCCTGTGTTCAGTTTTGGGCCTCTCACTACAAGAAGGACATGAAGGTGCTGGAGCGCGTCCAGAGAAGGGCAAAGAGGCTGGTGAACGGTCTAGAGAACAAGTCTTATGAGAGGCTGCTGAGGGAACTGAGGCTGTTTAGCCTGGAGGAGGCTAAGGGGACACCTTATCACTCTCTACAACTGCCTGAAAGGAGGTTGTAGCAAGGTGGATGTTGGTCTATTCTCCCAGGTGACAGGTGATAGGATGAGAGGAATTGGCCTCAAGTTGCACCAGGGGAGGTTCAGATTGGATATTAGGAAAAGTTTCTTTACTGAAAGAGTGGTGAAGCACTGAAACAGGCTGCCCAGGGAAGTGTTGGAGTCTCTATCCCTGGAGGTGTTCAAAAAGCATGTAGACACTGAGGAGTGGGTCAAGTACAGCAATTTCAATCAATGCATGATCAACACCTCATTCCCTAAAAATAGGCACCTCTGCCCTTTTAAAAAATTGAGTGGAACTTGCACTTTCTTCTAAAAGACCTGCAGCAGAAGGGAAGGCGGAAGAGGCCCGCTCGTACCTCCGCCTCCTTTTATGCTCTTGCCCCATGGTCAGCACGTTTACCCAGAAAGGTGGATCTCAGCTCTGAGTCCCCTCAAAAACACATCACATGGCCTTCTGGGAGGCCTTAAGATTGTGTTTGTTCTGGGCGGGCAAAGAAATGACTGTGGACTGTCTCTGCTCCACCAAGGAGCAGAGATGTTGAAGGCCTGTTATAACATGCTGTAGCATCATGAACATCCTATTAATGCCTACATATCCTGAAACATAATGGGGCACCTACCCTGCGTTCGTATCCTGGCCTATGCTATGTGGTTTACTGCAGGGAAGGCACAGTCACCTTTTATGCCTCTAAATGAAAAGAAATGGGTAGCTGCAGCTGCACCTTAAGAGGGTGCCAGTCCTTATGGATTTAGATGCATGGAGGGTGCCCCGCACCCATGTACCAGGACCCTGGAATGGAGGAAGACTCAGCCTCACCCATCTTGTACTTTGTCGAAAAAGTGGCTGTTTGAGGGACAGATGAAGCCACAAATACAACACAAATACACAGGAGTTTAAATCACAAAGTCAAGGGCTACAGAGCCTTTTGGTGGCACAGCATTTGAGCCAAAGTTTAGGCTTGATGTGAGGAAGAAGTTCTTTACTGAAAGGGTGATTGGCCATTGGAATGCGCTGCCCAGGGAGGTGGTGGAGTCGCCGACCCTGGAGGTGTTTAAGGGGAGATTGGATGAGGCACTGAGTACCATGGTTTAGATGATGATTGGTGTTAGTGTTGGGTTATAGGTTGGACTTGATGATCTCAGAGGTCCTTTCCAACCTTCTGATACTGTGATACTGTGATACTGTGATACCAGAGAACAAATATAGAAAGGGTATGGAGAGTGGAGTAATTCTTTTTAAAGGTGCTCAAAAATAGTCACTTTCCCAAATGAACTGAGAGGAATGAAGCAAGTGTGGAGTAATTCTTTTTAAAGGTGCTCAAAAAAAATCACTTTCCCAAATGAACTGAGAGAAATGAAGCAAGGACCCTTGACACCAAAACCCCCATGTTTCCACAGTAAACCCTGGGCCACATCTTGGGCAGAGAGTTACCAGAAGAGGGGGCAGAAGTCCAGATCTTAGGAGAAGCCATATCATGTCACTTTTTAGGGCTGGGACACAATGTCAATGAAGCATAACTCTCTCTGCCCAGGACACACATAAAGCACTGGGCAGTGTCATCATTTCCCTCCCACACCTAAAATACATAGTATATATAAAGTGTATTTCCTCTATGTACTTTTTTTTAATCAAGCTTCAGCAGGAAGAGGACTGTTTTACACATATTGTAGAGACATAAATACTCCAATCAGAGTGGATGAGAGCTGACAGTGTCACAGTGAGGCTGAAATATAGTTGTGGCTCAGCCCTTGGAGACAGCCTCACCACTCCTCCTATAGAATTTGGTTCCACACATCTCTAACATATTTCTTCCATTTACCCCAAATGAGGAATTAGAAGGCAAATGAACCACATGTGGGAATGACTCATTAGTCATCCAGGTGACCCACCCATGAGGAGAAAAAGTTGCTAATAAAAAGGTTCTGCCCTGGGGTTATGATGTTACTTGGCTTGTTTATCTTTGTGTGCAGGCTGTAGAAAAGCCCAGAGTAGACCCAACTAAGAGGTTTTTTTTAAGGTAAGGGGATATGTTCTTGTGTAGAACAAGTGAAAGATTTGGTGTTGTTGTGGACCTTGTTATTTTTGTAAGTTATATACATTAATAGTACGCTATTTCTGTAATGTAAGTAATTAGAAGATGAAAATTCTCTTCTGATAAGAGAGGTAAGGATTTATGGTTTTACAGTTTGCTTGAATTTTGCTATGGGTTGGGATTTGGTTTTGTTTCTCCTTCCCAAATTTTATTCTAAATTTTTGTTAAATATATAAATATTTTTATAAAAGCTACACGAAACCCCCACATGTTAATCTAGTGATGTATGCTTTTGTATACTGCAAACAGCTGCTTTGGAAGTAAACTCATAAATTTACTCATAAATTAAAAAAGTTATTTAAATGAGTATTTTTGCTACTCTAATTGTAAGAGTTCTCTAACTGGACTGAGTTTCCTTAATCTTGAGTGAATAAGTGGTAATTTCTATTCTTCAGCCTTCATTGTGCTGTCAAAGTCAATTCTTGCTTTTTCTGGTGTAGAACACCTCCAATACTCTTATAGCAGCCAGAGAATATCTCTTGGGGAATTAATTTAGAACTTTGTTCTAAAACCTCTGGAGTATTTTGGTTATAAGATGCTGTGGGCTGTAGGAATTTTTGATTGTTTGCTTAGAAATGAAAGAAAGATCTAGCTTGATAATGGAAGAAGTTATAATATTCCTCTCAGAAAAAGAGGTATGCTTGGCCTCAAGTTAGCTTTGACGTGCCAGTTATGGTGTTTAAGAAAATCTTATTGAAGAAGATCCACTGTGCCTCAATTTCAAATACGTTCTAAGTAGCAGGGAAAAGCCTCTTTTCTTTTGAGCTCTTCATATCTACTTCAGTAAGCCTTGCTTAAGAGGCGGTGAGATCACTCTGTTTTATGATGAGGGCCCTCTCTTAAAAGCTAGGCTCTAAAAAGAGAGTAGTAGCTAAAATCTTAGCTCTGCTATTGATGAAATAGGGTTGGTGGCATGCTCTTTCCTCAAAAAAAGAAAAAGTTTTCTTCTTGATGTGGAAGAGCAGAAATTGTGACTCACCTTGCTGTTATGTCCTCTTGCTGTCAATCAGCTGTAACCCATTTGAAGATTTCCAGCTCATCTCTCCTCACCTATCAGAATGTCTGGACGTGGAAAGAAACCTGCAGTGGCTGGCAAATCTGGAGCTGCACAGAGGAAAAATAGATCAGCCAAGGCTGGCCTACAGTTCCCTGTAGGTCGTATCTACAGGCTCCTTAGATATGGGAACTACACAAACAGAGTCAGTCCTGGTGCTGCCATCTACCTGGCTGCAGTCCTGGAGTACCTGAGTGTAGAGATCCTGGAGCTGGCAGGGAACGCTGCACAGGAAAACAAGAAAGCCAGAATCGCACCCAGACACATCCAGCTGGCTGTGAGAAGTGATGATGAGCTGAACAAGCTCTTCTGCCGTGTGACCATTGCTCAAGGAGGGGTGTTACCAAATATCCATTCCCAGCTCCTTCCCAAGAAAACTGGCAGTAGTGCTGCTGCTGCTTCTCAAGAACAAGGTGATAGCCAGTAAAACTTGCTTGTCTGATCTGTGCACTTATGGATGATGGGACTCAGTAGCACTAATTTGTAGGTGTTTGCTTCTTTGTCAAGCATTTTTTCATGCTAATTTTAATGGTTTTTTTTTAAAAGCTTGTAATAAAGTTCCTAGAATACAACACTGTTCTTCCTTTTCTCAGTTTTTCTTCCAGGGACAGAGGAACACAGAAAACTTTTTAAAAGTCTAGCATACCACCTAAAGAACATCTTAAGAGGTCAAGCACATGTTTACTGTGGAAAACATGTTGTAGGTAACTGTTGTGGAGCAGGCAGTCAAGACATACACTGACATTTATATTCATGTCACCTTTTCCTCTGCTGTAGATTAACAGCACAATTAGTTTGGTGTATCAGAGGTAGTTTAATTCTACTTTAGAACTTGGTAACCTGTGCTTTACAGTCTTACTGGTTGTGAAGATGATGTGTCTTTTAGACTGCTCCAAAATGACACTAAACCTCTGTCCCTTCCATCTGGTCATAAAAAACATAGGTGTTTTTTTAAAAATCCGGTTTGATATCAGTAAGAAGTTTGTTTTCTTGCTTCTGTTTAATGGTACAGAAAAATGATGGTCTTTGCTGACCAAGCTATTTAAAATCTTCTCCCAGGAAAGTGCCTGAGTTTCTCTGTTCATAGTGGGTGCTGAGGCTTGCTGTTGACCTGGAAACTGGGGATCTGTTGCAGCTGTATTGGGATCAGTCTGCACTGAGGCTGTATCTCACAGCAACTCACACAGATAAAAGCTGGTTAGGTCCAGCTTCCCAAACTGTAGCTGGAACATGAACTTTTTTTTTGACAAGCATCTGGGTATCCTGTTGAGTTTGACTTAGTTCCTTAATCCCTTCAGGGTATGAGGGTGTCAGAGCCTACTGGCCAGATTTTAGGAAGCTGACAGATGTCAGAGCTGTATGCAGCTGGGTTAATGACACACTCCAAGTTGTGCTTCCTGAGAAATGGAAAGTGACAATACCTAACTGAGAAGGCATCATAATTTCAGAGTGGTAGGCAGCTGGAACAGTCATTTTATGCTGCCTGGTTTTCAAGAGATGGATGAGATCTTGGCTGGCCTGCAGTTAAACAGGTGAAATGGAAAAAAACGTGGAGGGTGCTGTAGCAATGAGACCTAAAAATGTGTGAGAGTAGATCTTAAGCTTTGTGCGGATATTACAGATGTGCTGTATGTAACTTGTTCTGTGCTGAGTGTTTATGCTTATCAATGGGGAAGAAAAAGCTTTAAAGGAGGTATATGAGAAACAAACACATGAAATTCAAATTATTTCTTCCATTTGACCATGGCAAGGGAAAGGAGGCCTGGGAATTATTATTTCTTTGGACCAAGCAAAAGTCTAAAGGTTTGCAGTAATTGTCAGAGGCTCAAACAAGGTACTAAGTTTCTGCAATTGTAAGCATGGTGCTTACAACCCCCTTTGCTAACCTAGAAGAGTGTCTGCCAGTCATCATGCTGCTCCTGGATGCAAGCTGCTCCTGTGAACCTGCTCCACACCATACCAAACAGGTACTGCAAGTAGCTTCTGGAAATTCCTTCACCTGCCGTCTTCTGCATCGTAAGAGACAATGTGTGTGCTGTGCGGCCCTGCCTCCACTTACATGCAAATACAGAGTTTGTGGTGAAGTACTGGCCCAATTCAAAAGTCAATTTTTGAAGTATTTCTTCGATCAAGAAAAATCTTACTTGCTTTCTTCTAGCCCATACTTCAATCCATTTGTAAATTAACTAGATAGCATAGTGATCTGAAAACTCACCCCACTGGCTTCCCACTAACAGAGGGCAGGTGTCTCCTAATCCAGCTGCTCAGCAAAACTTTCTCTTGTGCCAGGGCTCAACTTTCAGCACTTGTGCATTGAAGAAAAAACATACTCAGCTGCTACCACATCGATGACCCTAGAAAGGATCTATTATGCTTTGCAACACAACTATATGTGACTTTGGTATTCTGCGGAATCAGACTCTTTAACGTGATAAGAGTTATAAAGAAGGTATGTTTATTTGCTGGTGGGCAGCAGGTTGGATAGCTCAAAAAATCCCTACACCCTGAACAAAGGACAGGTCAGTATTTATTGTTGAAAGACATACATATTCATTACATTCCCAAGACTAGGCCGAGTTATGTTAATCAGTTCTGAAAAATCACCAACATCTGTCCTCCTCTTCATGTGCAAGCGTAGTTGGTCCTGGCCTCCTTCCAGACGACAGAGCTGGACGAAAAACTTGAAAGTTCTTCCATATCACAGTACAGTTCCCCCTTATCAAGTAAAGCTTCATTCATAACCTTGCTAAGTTTGCAAAAGCTGTTCCACTGCATAATCCTCCCCCCCTTACAGCTATGCCTAAGGCTGACTAAATAGCAGGCTAAATAAAGACTTGCACTTTAATTCTTACATTTTGCTAAAATTCCACGTCATTGGAAAATAATTAACTGGGACAAGTCCTACAAGAGAGAGAATGCATTGTCAGGTCCTGAGCTTTCCTGGGTTCTTCAGTGTGATCACAAAACGGCTTGGCTGCTGCCGGCAGCACTCAGAACAATGGTACAGGTTGCTGGGTTTAATTCTTGATGACTGCAGCAAGGTGAGGTGTGCCCCTTCAGTTGTAATAAATTAATTGGCAATCAGAGAGACTGCAGTTCCCTGAGGCAGTAAATATTAGGGTCGTTTTCAGAGAAGATCAGCTAACAAGGTGCTAAGCAGCTCTTCAAGGAGCAGTCACATATTCTCATGCTCTCAGGGATTGTACTGAGTTGCTCTTGTGTTGGGATCTAGACTGTTTTTTTATTTTCAGTGGCTGAACCATTGCTCACTCAGGTGGCGTTAAATTATGCAAGGGCTAATAACGATATGGCTACCACCTGGGGCTTAAAAGGGGGCAGCTCTTAACAGAAATTGTAGTTTGGGGAATTTGGATAGTATGGTAGGAATATGGTAGGAAGAGATGTTAATTCTGTAACTTCTTCAGGTAAGAGTTTGTTTTTAAGAAATGATGGTATGCTTTGTTTGTGTCAGATAAAACTCCTGAGTGAAATAATGGGTTTGCATGTTCTGCGTTTGCTAAAAGGCTGCTTAAGAGAGCTTTTAATCTTTTTAATTTATTTATTTGTGCCAGGTATTTTAAAAGCTTATTTTTTTTCTAAGGCCCACAAGAATCTCCTAAAACAAATTTTTAGTGTATTTTTAAGCACTTCAATTTGATATCTGATTTAGTTCCTTCCTGGATAGATCTTCTCATTACTCAAAAAACCCCTAATATTTAAAATATAAGAACAATTCTGTATACCTGAGTTTTCCTGTGTTTGTTTTCCAGTTGCATTTTGTTATGCATTGAAGAGTAATTGGTACTATTCAGTTCTAGAGACTCTATGTCAGTAGTAAGTGCTGGGGCTCATACTTGTGCATTTCTAATAGGCTGATGCACAGTGTGCTGAGCAGAGCAATTTTAGTGTCTGAGGTAAAACAAAGCTTCGCTTCTTCCCATAACTCTTGCTCCTGATTGTGGCCTGTTATCATGCAGCAATAGGTCCACTCATCTCTGAAAGAAAAGCTCTATTTGAAGAGGTTTCCAGTAGATAAAGATTTTGTTTTTTTCTGTTGTTCTTCCTTCAGGCAAAGATAAGAATTTCTAGCTCTGATTCTCACAAGGCCATCACTGCAGAAGCTGCTTAGGTTCTTACTAAGGGTAAGTTCAATGAAGCTTCCCTGCAGGGTTTCTGAACACTTTTAAGTATCTTGAAGCCTAGTTTGCTTAACTTTTCTCCTTGACAGCAGTCCTCCTTTGATCCTGGGTCAGAAGACCTTGCTCCTAAGTTCTACTTTACTCTCTTGAAAAGTTTAGGCAGTCTAGCAGATGGCTGCCCTGCTGCTCTGACTGAGCTTGTAGGTGCCTCTTGGCTGGAAACTTGTCAGACTCTTCTAGAACAGCAGCCTGACCCATCTGCTCCTACTGCATCTGTTTGGGGTTTTAATTCTCTCTCTTTTTGTACTAGATTGATGTTAGAATGTCTGAACATGGGAAGAAAACCACAAAGCTCCTCGTTGTACCAAAGAAAACCAAATCAGCCAAGGCTGGTTTGCAGTTTCCTGTGGGTCATATCTACAGGCTCCTGAAAAGATGGAAATACACAAACAGGATTGGTCTCGGTGCTGCCATCTACCTGGCTGCAGTCCTGGAGTACCTGAGTGCAGAGATCTTGGAGCTGGCAGGGAATGCTGCATGGGAAAACAAGAAAGCCAGAATCATGCCCAGGCACATCCAGCTGGCTGTGAGAAATGATGATGAGCTGAACGAGGTCTTCTCCTGTGTGACTATTGCTCAAGGAGGGGTGTTTCCTAATGTTCTTCCCGAGCTTCTTCCTAAGAAGACCAACTCACTTAAACCACCCTGCAAATATGTTCAGTGGCAGGAGTTCTAGCTGCTACCAGGCACATGACTTTGTGATGCTGGCTTTCTCCATAGGTCAGAGTTTTCCATGCTGGCTGGGTGCTTGTGCATGTGTTTGAAAAGCTGTTAAAGATTGAGTCACTAGTTAGGTTTCCCTAGCTATGTTCTTCAAAAGAAAAAAGTCAATGGACTAACTCTACAAATAAATGAGTGTGCAAAGGACTCATGTTCACTTATTCCCTTTTATAAAATATTTGTTGCACCGAACCAAGGCTTTTCTTTGTCTGTCCAGTTATCTAAGGAAACCTGCTCTATGGTCATTAAAGGTTGTGTCTCCATATGCATGGCTGGAATCTCCTTATTTGGTATGTGTAGAAGTCTATGTCATATGACCACTTCAGAACTCATCATCAGCACAGTTAATTCAGGGTAAGTAGATGCACCTGAGAAACTTAAACTGCACTGCCTTATAATGATGGTAAAGTTGATTAATTATCTTCCCCAACATTTGGATACGGAGATAGGACTGGGCTAAAACTTCAGAGAGTCATAGAATCATTATGGTTTGAAATGACATCTAAGATCATCAAGTCCAACCATCAGTCCAACACCACCACACCTACTAACCCATGTCCCAAAGTGCAACATCTACCCGGTTTTTGAACAATTCCAGTAATTGAGACCCCACCACTTCCCTGGGCAGCCTGTGCCAATGCTTCACCACTTCTTCAGCAAAGACATTTTTCTTAATATCCAATCTAAACCTCCCCTGCTGCAACTTGAGGCCATTTCCTCTCATTTTATCACTTGTTACTTGGGAGAACCGACCAACATTCACCTTGCTAGTTGTAGAGAGCTATAAGGTCTGCTTTCAACCTCTTCTCCAGGCTAAACAATCCCAGATCCCTCAGTCACTGCTCAAAAGACTTGTTCTCCAGCCCCTTCAGCAGCTTTGTTGCCCTTTCTTGCACTGAGGGGCCCAAAACTGAGCACGATATCCAAGGTGCTGTCCCATCAGCACCGAGTACAGGGGGAGGATCATTTCCCTGGTCCTGCTAGCCATACCATTTCTGATACAAGTCAGGATGCTGTTGACCTTCTTGTCCTCCTGGGCACACTGCTGGCTCATGCTCAGCTGGATGTTGAGCAGCAGCTCTAGATCCTTTTCCACCAGACAACTTTCCAGCCACTCTTTCTCAAGGCTGTAGCATTGTACGGGGTTGTTGTAACTGGAGTGCAGGAGCTGGCACTTGGACTTGTTGAAGCTCATAAAATTGGCCTTGGCCCATCAATCCAGCCTGTCCAGATTCCTCTGCAGAGCCTTCCTATCCTCAAGCAGATTTACACTACTGCCCAATTTGGTGTCATCTGCAAACTTACTGAGGGTGCACTCAATCCCCTCCTTCAGATCATTGATAAAGATATTAAACAAGACAGGTCCTAGCACAGACCCCTGGGGAACACCAGTTGTGACCGGCTGTCATCTGGATTTAACTCCATTCACCACAACTCTTTGAACCTGGCCGCCCAGCCAGTTTTTTACCTGGGTGAAGAGCACACCTGTCTAAGCCACAAGCCACCAGCTTGTCTAGCACACATTTTGGTCCAAAGATGGTGTTGGAATTGTCCTCTGTGTTTCTGTATTGATAGAGTGCAATGGATGGAGTCTTCTACAAACAGTATATAAACCTTGTCAGTGCTTGAACCTTAAAGATCTTCTACAAACTCTTCTTAAGAATGAATCAAAATATAATTTTTACCTCTTTGGTATAGAGAATCTCCTTAGCTGCTTTGAGGCTTGTTCCATTAAGATCCAAATCAAGGAAACTTGTGCGTTAAAAGGAAACCCAGGAAGTGGCCTTTTCCAGAACCTTCCAAAACTCATCTTCCACCCATGTAGCTGGAGAGGCAACCGAAGCACTATTAGATTTGTACCTAGAGTCTGATTTACACTCTGGATTGCAACTGTTATGGTGGATACACACTAGTATTAACCTGTTTGTTGTGCTGCAGATTTTGTTTAACAGCTTCACCAGCAGGATGCCATTCAAACTTAGAAGATTTAGAAGTGCATTATTATATGTTTGAATTACTCTGTTTGTGACACGGAAGCCCCTAGTGTCCACCAACTTCAGATATATTAGTCCAGCTGGGTGAAAAGCTATTTAGAGAACTGCCTCAAGACTGACACTACCAGCCCCGGATTTGGGAGCCTCTGCTTCCATATCGGCCCAATTGTAATTTATATTATGCTGCTGCTAACTCAGATATCTCCCTGGTTTTCTGGTCTTGTGAGAATGGGGACCTTTTGAAGAATGGGCTGCAGAGAGTTCATCTCTTTGTATTGGAAGGCTAGGGCATTTAAACAAAGGGCAAGAAGCTGGGAGTGAGGTACTGTGGGACTTCAGCCAAGGGACTCTCTATAGGTGAAACCTCTAGTATGTAAGCTGCAAACACCTACTAGAGGCTATCCTATGAGGAGACAAGGAGAGTGTTGGTATCAGGTCAGTCCCAGTATAACTGGCTGCCATGGGCACTGGAGAGAAGGGATTTATACTGTGGATGGCAGACAAATGTCATTTTGAGGGCAGCCATAAGATCAGCTGTTACTGATTATGTAAATGTGGCAACTTTTGGCTAGAGATCTAGAGGGTGAAATGGTGCTGAAGTGCTGATTTGCACTATAAACCAAACCCTCCAAGCTGTTGTCTTGGAAAGCAAGAGCAGCACTTTAGGGGGTGGCCGCATATTTTTCTTCCACGGTTTCAGTCAACAGTGACCATATGACATGCATTTGAAGAAAAACAGTCTCCTATTTTCTTGTCAGGCTGACTGTTAAGTTTCATGCTGTGTTGGCTCAGACAGATGCTCCTGGCCTGGCAGAGCCAGCTGCCTACAGCATGGGTGCTCTTCAGCAGCATGGACTTGCACAGCTCCTGCCACACTGCACCATTCCCTCTGCTGAGCCTACACAGCTGCTTATGGCATCTGCTGCGAACCAACCTGCTGCTGGGCTCATGTGTTAAATCTTCTTTTTACTTTTTAAAATGCAAAACTCACATTGACGTTCTCGTGTGTGCCTTTCACAGTGGTGCTGGCACAACTGAAGGGTTTACATGGGGGCAAGAAGAAGTAGATGGAGGGTGGGATGATGGCTGGAGATGCTGAAGCTGAGATTGCCTCTGATGCCTCTGTGGTGTAGGCTGTGACTGTGAATCTCCACGGGAATTTCAAAGGTCTCTGCCAGGTATTGATTTTAGGGGACTCATTAATTCTTCCAAGTCTGTTTCTCTCCTACAGTTGTTAAGTCAATTTTGTCTTTCTTTTGATAATACCTATGCTTACAATGTTATACTTGCTTCAGTGGAATACTTCTAATCTTTAAAAATGTCCATTACCAGTTTAAATATGTTCGGTCATCTTGTGAATCCTCAGGCCTATTCATTATCAGCATGTGTACTACTCCAAATAAATACCTCAACAATATATGAAGCACATGGTTTGTGAGGACTATCCTAGCAGTTGGGTCAGTGTTAGAACTACTGGAAATTATTGTTTTGTTTATACAAGCAGCTCATTAAACTCCCAAACAAAGGGCTATATGAAGAGAGTATGTGGGAGAGAATAGCACAACCATTTCCAGCATTGAGATAAAAAGTGTCTTCTTTCCAGCTTTCTCCGACTATCTGTGCAGTTTTCTTTGCAGTGCTGTGTGTCATACCTGTGAGAATATTTTGCCAGCAGCATCGTGGTGGGGTTTCTTAATCATCCTGCCCCCCCAAAAAGGCAAGTTCACTTAAACTCAGCTAGTAATAATTTTAACATTCATTATGCCTACAACAACTTGGCAGCTGAGGGCATAAGTCAGTCATGCTCTTAGAAGTGTGTAACCAATGATCCAACAAAATGTGCAAGCTCATTCCTCTGCTCTGATCTCCCTTGAAAGCAGGGAATGGGGGATATGGCTACTAGGCTGAGTTGGATTTTAAATGCATTTGTCAGAGTGGCAAGCCCAGAAAGAGCATTCACTGCATAAGCTTGCTAGCTGCATCCTTTGTCAGAATGCAAGTTCTCTAACCAAACCAAGGAAGATGAACACATGTTCTCAAACTTTGCCTGGTTTGGGTGCACCTCTCTTCTTCTGAAGCACCACAATTTAGGTGTCTTTCTGCGCATGCCTCTGATCCCAGAGGTTTTCATGAAGATGCCTAAGGTTCAATTTGGCTACTATATATTCTTTCAGACGTGCTGCTGTCAGCCCAAGGCATTAGCAAGTTTTACTGCTAACAGCATGCCCTGCAGCTGTGTTATCCCAGCACTTTGCTTTGCACAGTGTGTTGACTCTAGGGTTTTGAACTGCTACCAAGGATTCATGGTAAGTGAGAAGTACCATGCAGAGCAAGTGCAGCAACAGAGAAAGGCAGCCTGACTCTATTACTTAGTGATGAGAAATCAACAGGGACACTGACATTTCTTTTTTTGTTTTGGGTTTTTTCCACATTGTCCAGATGTGATCTCAGCCCACGAGTACAATTTCAGGTACCATGCCACATAGTGATAAAAGGCAGAGCAAAAGGCCTACCTTGCATAATGTAGATCACAAAAGAAGTGCAAGTTAGTAACCTGAACATAGCTGTTCTTCATCTAGGTCAGAGGAGAAACTTGGCTCTTCTTATAATATATACTGAAACCAGAATGCTGGTTACGCTGGAATTAATGACACAAAGGAGTGAGCAGTGAGGGCCTATCTCCAGCTGTCACAGCCCTTGGCCAACTTTTTCTTTTGAAACTCAGATGTAGCTGAGTGTTTCGGATGCGCCCAGAAGACAGTAAAGACTGCTGCTTGAACTAGGAAACAGATTTTTCTTTTTTCATGAGCTTCTCTGTTCATTCAAACATTATGCCGTTGCTTGATGAGGCTTAAATCATACTTGAATTCACCAAGGAAGGTGCTTGCTGCTGTAAGGAAACTCAGTCATATCCCACGCATCTGTTATGAAACATTAAACATCTGCCACATATCCTGGTCTCTCTCTCTTAAATTTTAACATCCTTACTTATTTCAAATTTACTTTTCCCTTATTGATCTTTCCTATCAGGGTCACTGAAACACCATATAATCTACGTGGGACCCAACATGTCCAGGGTACCCTATACATGCACCCTGCTTTCTGGAACACCTTTCAGCAGTAGACCCAGGAAGCCTGCCTCAGTGTGCTTCTTATTTACCAGTATGGGGCCTTCTTACTACATATGATCCAAAGATTCGATTGTCACTATCACTTTGGCTTAAATGTGTTTGAATTGATGGAAATGATGTGAAATTGTTTTGACATGTGAATTGTGACCTGCTTCTGGCTGAGCACTTCCCTTGTGCTCTCCTGATAGGTGTGAGTAGCTGCCTTCCATGAGAAGACAATGGCAGAAATACTAAATCCAGGTAAAATAATATCCTTGTAAACAATTGAGTGTTTCAGCATCTCTTAATACTGCCTATTGAAGTAATTTACTAAGAAATTCAAAGTTGTGCACATTGGGATTCCTCATGTCTTCAAAATCTTTCTCTTTGAAAATCACTATCTCTCAGATTGACCTAGTCTTCCTTCCCCTGAAATCATGGCAAAAGATACAGAAACTGGAGAAAGTATGTATTCTCTTTAACACAGATGACAGATCCAGTACTGGCCCATGGTGGAAATTGGTATGCAAGTTATTAAGAACTTAAGAAGGGGTCTACTCCTTCTTCTATCCCCTCTAATCCATCTCTTTTCTTCCATGGATCCATCATTCTTTTTAATAGTAATTTTATTGATTTTTTAAAAAGTAAAATGACTCTTCCAAATCTAGGAGGTTTCAGCTTACTTTCCCTACATTTACAATCTACAATTCCTCTCAAAGGAAACTTGCTCTGGTAGCTGCTTCACAGCATTTTCCTCCTCAGAGTGTATCCAGGACACTCCATACTAGGGCAAATGGAGGAGGAAGGGCTAAAGTAGAAGCTGTTGGGAGAAACAGTGCTGCAGTAGTGAGAAACTAAGAAATATGAGAACAGAGATGAAAATGCTGTAAAAATATGAAGAGACATGTAGACAGTGAAGGAAAAAGCATCAGAAATATCAGCAGGAAGTGAATGTGAAATTTATCGTGTGAAGTAGCATTTCCTGAAAGAATAAAGCAAAACAAAGAATAATACCTTTCTTCCGTTTATGCTATAAAGGTTGTCAAGCAAGATCAATGTCAGGGTACTTTCCAAACATTCTGCTGTGCATTTATACCTGTTGTCCCATTACTTGCTCAACAGGATGACTGATATTTTCCAGAGATGTTGTTCCTTCCACAGCCCTTGTTAAAAGTGTATGCAGCTCATTAAGCTTCATATCATTCCTGGCAGGGACCACCAAGAGATCACACATCTGCTGCTGAAGAGGAAAAAAACATGGTTATGACACTTCACTGCTGCTTTATATCACATCAGCAGAGAAATGATAGATATTCAGAAACCTGGGGATAGAATAACAAGAAAAGTATTTTCATTAGAGGTGTTACCAGTCAGAACGTGATGAATGCAGAACTAGGCTTTGGCATTTGGTTTTGCAAAACCTACACAGAGGAGTACTTAAATATTTACTAGGGTAGGACAAATTACACTGATAAATAATGATACATTAAAGTAATAAGATAACAGCTTTTATTTAAGGATAAATTTAAATGTAAGGATAAATGCTCTCATTTGATTAAAACGTAAACTCTGTGAACAAATATTACTAGTCCATTACAGTAATTAATGTTATCATTTATTCTAGACTTTGTGATTTGAAACAAATTAAAACAAATATCCAGATCATTAACATTTGACATCCTTGAAAGGTTGGGGTTTTATCCGGATTGATTAATAAACACTCTCGAGGATTTTGAAGCTGTTTCTGAACAGAAAAGAAGTGGGTATCATAGCAGAATTTTGAGGCTATGTAACCATACTCTTGTTTCACAAAGAGGGAAGTTGAGTCAGGTGGAAAGGTGACATTTTGGTAGTGCATATGTTTAACTTCATTCCCAGTGGCAAACCCCTGTTCAACAAAGCTCTTGATAAGTATGGAAATCATTCCCTTAAGTGGTTCAGTGAAATGTAGGGTTACCATTTCATATCAAGAGAACCAGAAATAGAGCTCAGACATCAAATTTCCCGTTTTATGCACTCCCCACGCAGGCTGCCTTGCTTCCTTCAGTTTTTGACCTTTCCCCTGAGAAAACAACATTTATGGCAGCACACCATTTTTTTCTGCTAATCCATTTGCCCTTGTCTATTAACTCCTGAATCTGCTGAGCACTTCTAGGCACATGCAAGGGAGACCTGTAATCACAAGCTGATTCCAACTAGTTATGTGTAAATGGGTGGCTCCATAAAAGAAAAAGAAAAAGCTCCAAGGTATGCTCTGAAAGAAATAAGGGCCAGAGCGTGAAATTATACTAATGAAATAGTAATAAATACTATCTTTCATTATACACAATATAGGAGATCCTTTTTAAAGTACAAATCTAATAGAAATAACTTTCCTAGTTCTGTTGATCACAGAAGTGCACATTTACTTTGGTAAAACAAGACATTAATTGCATGATAGTTTTGGACATGAGTAGTTCTCTCCTATACCATGCTACAGATTTCAGCTTAGGTCTAACCACCTGTGGCCGAGGCTGGTACGTGACTTAGTTGTAAAGCAAAGCAGTGAAAAATTTCAAAATCCAGTTTCTCTGGCACCTCTGCTGTTACCGATGCTGCAAAACACATTCATCTTGATGTAGTGGTACCTCCCTAACTCAATTATGGTATGGTGCAATTGTCTGTCAAGGAAAATGAATGTTTTCAATAACATGCATTAGAAAATGTGTGTACACGGTACTCCACAATTCGATGAAGCTGTGGGCAGATGGAAGCATGGAGATTAAATGATGCCTGGAAGAGCTCTTTTTTTATCTGCCTAGAGGACTGACATTGCCAATGGGTGTTTCAGTTGTGCAGAATGTCTGCAATTTGCTCTACGCCAAGATTTGTGTGTTTATGAGAAGCTGGGTCTTCTGTCACCTTCACTTGGTTTGTAAGGAGAGGAAGTATCCCAAGTTACGACCTTGGAGACCTTTGTCTAGGTCAGTAAACGGACTGCATAAAGTCTGAACTCATTCCTTACCTGAGTCAGGAGCAGGTCAAATATCAGCGGCCGGGTAGGCCTAGGCCTGCCTCTGCTTTGAACATCACAAATTTGATATTGGCTTTGCCCTCTGCTGACCAGTCCCAATATTGCAATGCTAAACATCCTTGTCTTCTTGGAAGTCAAATGCATGCTCTATCGCAAATCACAAAATAGTGGCTTTGGGTTATTTTAGATTATACATAGTGCGTGGGACTATGCAGACTATAAACAGCTGTGGAAATGAAGGAAAAGATGTGGTATAAGACTACCAAGTTATAATCAAAGGCTATTTTTTATGTTTATTTATGTTGCAGGGTCTCTGGTGGTGTTCCCAGAGAGGCTGTGCTGTCCGGCAGGGCTGGTGGCTTTGACACTTCTTTTCACTTTGGTGTCCTGAGAGGCAACGTGAAGTTGGTCCTATGCTGAATGAGGCTCCAGGATTTTGTTAATTTTCTGATGGGTCACACATAATTGAGAGTCCTTTGTGTTCTGAGGTCAGTTCATGTGCTTTTTGCAATTTTGCCTGTAACGCCAAAGAGAGAAACTGCTGTTTGCAGTTATTTCAGAACTGGAACTTTTGTTACTCGGAGTCTATGTGAGTTGTCAGTCTCCCTTGAGAGTTTTTATGATCTAATATGAATCTTTCTTCATTTTAAGTTTAACTCTCCCAACACTGTCTATCCATGGGCACGGTGGATACTGCCAGGAGTGGTAAGCTGAAAATGAAGCGAGTGTTTTGTCATTCCCCACTTCAAACTTTCACTCTTGCAAACCAAACCCACTTCATTCAGGGTGCCAACTTTCCTTAACCTCTACCTTTTCTCTCTGCTGGTTTGTCTCGTGTTGGTCACCCTCTTTCTTATCCAGTGTTACTCTGTACATTAATTCTTCCCTGCGATCAGTAGTGCAACACCACCCACGTCAGAGTCTCTACAGCTCCTTATTCATTCCACATGGTATTTTTGTGTTCTCCCCAACAATGCGGTATTTGACTGTCTAGAGTTACCTATGCCCTTTTCTGCAAAGCTGCAATTGACTATTTTTCAGTACGTGTAATACCTTCCTTTCATCCTCAGCAAGCCCTACGTATTTTTTCTGGATATATCTTTGCCAAGACTATCCCGAATGCTGACTCTGTCTGACACTTGCCATCCCTCCCGGCTTGCCTGGAGATTTAGTAAATTTGTTCTTCCCTGTGGGAGCTGGGAAGGGAGCGAGGCTGTCTGAGGCACCAGAGCACAAAGATATTGGAGAAAGTGAAGCACCAAGAGGGTTTTCCTCTTGTGCTTAATGTTCTGGCTCTTTGGTGAGTGGCATGTAGTGAGCCCGGGACGCATTTGCTCCCTCACCAGTAAGTGCATTTCCAGGTCCCTTGCTGTGTGCCCTGCTGAGCAATGCCTTGCTGAGCCGAGCTCAAGCAGGCCAGGCTTTTAATGCAGGAGGTCCTGGGCCTGCCTGTAGT
This sequence comes from Dromococcyx pavoninus, assembly GCA_033558185.1. Taxonomy (NCBI): domain Eukaryota; kingdom Metazoa; phylum Chordata; class Aves; order Cuculiformes; family Neomorphidae; genus Dromococcyx; species Dromococcyx pavoninus. Next base: position 316,863 of record JAUMJL010000687.1, read on the forward strand.
GATTTTCAAAGCAAGTTAGGCAGCACAAAAGTGTGTGCCCCTGAATGTGCCTGCCTTCCCAAGGACCAGCAGAGCTGTCTCTCACTGCATGCTCTGAGCTATGGCAACAAGTTTCAGGAGTTGATTAAATCTTAGAAAAAAATTTGCCTCTGTGGCTTAAATGTATCGCCTTTCAGTACAATTGAGTCTCCCTCCTTGCTCCTTTTTATTACAAGAGGATGGATAAGCATTGGATTTACTCTTCTAAACACACTCATTACTTTGTATCCCTTGTCATGTTGCTCTTTATTTTTCTCTTCTCTTGCTGACAATAGGAACTGAGATTTCACTTCTTTTTCTTGCAGAAATTTTTCTGATTTTATAATTGTTCTTGTTATCTGTGTCTGCGCTCCTCAATTTCTGCTGTGGGTTTTGCAGTGGTATGTTCAGAAGGAGTTTCAGGCTATGGATGACCTTTATATTTCAATATTATTAATCTCTCCTATTCCACAGGTGACATTTGTATTGCTCCAGGGAGCAAAGGTTTCCATTGAGCAGTGAACAAGAGCTCTCTTGTGCTTTTTACAAAGGAGCCACAGTTACTGCAGAAATATGGTTGAGGAACCTAAGTTAGTCCTCACCTGCAAATTACCACCTATTTATCAGTCTTATTTGACCAGTTTCTAGGCCCAAATAGATGTTACACTTGAAACCTGTTGTGGGTGGAGGAAGACACTGCTGATTGTGAGAGTGCAGTGTGAGTTGCCAATGGTACAGTACTCCTGTGAGTTAAGCCCGGGTGACAGCTCAGCCCCTTGCAGCCACTCATTTCCCCCAGCAGGATGGGGAAAAAAATTGGAAGGGTAAAAGTGAGAAAAACTTGTGAGTTGTGGTAAAGACAGTTTAACAGGTAAAGCAAAGCGGAACAAGGAATTCATGAATTGCTTCTCATCAGCAGGCAGGTGTTCAGCCATCTCTTGGAAATCAGGGCTCCTTCATGCTTAGCGGTGACTTGGGAAGACAAATGCCGTCACTCCGAACATTTCCCCTTTCTTCTTCCTTTAGCTCATACTGCTGAGCGTGATGTCACATGGTGTCGGATATCCCTTTGGTCAATTGGGGCAGCTGTCCTGTCTCTGTCCCCTCCCAGCTCTTTGTGCACCCCTGGACTGCTTTCTGGCCAGGCAGGGTGGGAAAGAGAAAAGGCCCTGAGGCTGTGCGAGCACTGCTCAGCAATAGCTGAAACATCCCTGTGTTATCAACGCTATTGTGGTCACAGATCCAAACCATGACCCCAGCCAAGCTGTTATGAAGAAAACTTACTCTACCCCAGTCCAGATCAGTACAAATATTTATGCAGAAGTGAGAAAAACTTGATACCATTCAGTTTTGGCCTCTGAGATGAAACAGGCCAGACGTGCCATTACTATGCAATGCTTTTGTATCATTATCAAGCATTTACCCGCGTCACCATGGTGCATCCCCACTTCTTGTACTTGGCTTAGCTGTTTCTTCCAGAGAAGCACCCCAGCTGGATCCAAATACTTGGGAAGCCAGAGGAGCCAGCATTCCTTTGATAGTCTTTCCGTGGGCTAATCTTTTCCAACAGGATTTGACAACATGGTGAATAACAGCAACAGTGTGCGATGAGGGCACAAATAGGCTTTACTTGCTCTGAACAGCCTCCCTGGTGACCCTCCATCCCAACAGCACTCTCTGCTCAGGTGAAGGCATAGGAGCTACAATTTAGCCAGGGCTTGACTCCGTTAGAAGCTGAAATACGTAGCATAAAATTGTACTCATATGCCAGAACAACTGAGGCCAGCAAGAACCTCAGGAGGTCTCTCGTCTAATGCCAAGTAGGAATTCGAACCAGATTTTGTCCTCTCTGGTCTCGAAAACCTCCAGAGACTGGATAGCACAACCTCTCTGAACAACCTGTTGCAGCACCTGAATGTCTCAACCTCTCTTGTTTCAACTTATGCCTGTTGCTACTTGTCCTCCCATCCCTCGCAATGAGGAACCTGACTGTCTCCTTGATAACCACTCATAGGCACTGGAGGAGCTCTTAGGTGCCACTGAAGGCATCTCTCCTCCAGATTGAACCAGCCCAGTTGCCCCTGCATCTCCTCATGGGGCAAGTGTTCCTGTCCCTACCACCTTGGAGGCCCTCTATGAGATCCCTCCAGATTGTTCACTACCTTCCTGTACTTTGGGGCCCCAAACTGGACACTACCCTAATAATTGCCTACTAACTCATCAATTCCCTCTATCTATCAGTCAAACTTCTGTTAATATAGCCCAAATCAGGAACTCATCCTGTCAAAAACCTCTAAAAAGATTGCCAGAGTATTCTCAGGTTCTGCTTTTAAAGAGAGAGGAGTTCCCAAATCCAGTTCACTTGTGGCTGTGCCAGCACAACTGAGATGGTACCATGCCATGGTACAAGGACTGAGCAGCCAAGGAGGGGAAGCGGGAAATAACAAAGGGCTTGATGAAGTCAATGCTGCAGGACGTTGTTGAGGAAACCCAACATGGTGTGCATCCCCAGACCCTTGCTTTTATGATACTCCTTTCTTTCTAAGGAAGTAACTGCTTAGTACTTAAATTTTCTGCCCATAAGTGTCTCCACCTACTGAAATATATCACCCCATTCCATACAGTGCAAGCACCACAGATTTAAATGCATGATTTCAGTAAAAGGAACAGATGTTCAGAATATCTCTTATAAGTTATTCATTTGTGCTTTACAATCACTAGTAAAGTAAGGCTGAAAAAAATACATTATCTGATCAAATAGAATCATAGAATCATAAGGTTGGAAGACACCTCTGAGATCATCGAGTCCAATCGTGCCTGTCTCCCTACTAAACCATAAGAAACTCATCTACCCGTCTTTTAAACACCTCCAGGGATGAAGACTCCACCACCTCCCTGGGCACTCTCTCAGTGCAGCAATTCTTCCTAATGTGCAGTCTAAACCTGTCCTGGCGCAACTTGAGGCCGTTCCCTCTCGTCATGTCACTCGTCACTTGCGAGAAGAGAGCAGCACCCACCCCGTCACAACCTCCTTTCAGGTGGTTGTAAACAGTGATGAGGTCTCCCCTCAGCCTCCTCTTCTCCAAGCTAAACAACCCCAATTCCTTCAGTCTGTCCTCGTAGGGCTTATTCTCCAGCCCCCTCACCAGCCTCGTTGCCCTTCTTTGCACACGCTCCAGCCCCTCAATGTCTTGTAGTGAGCGGCCCAAATGAACACAGGACTTGAGGTGTGGCCTCACCAGTGCTGAGTACAGGGGCACAATCACCTCCCTGGTCCTGCTGGCCACGCTGTTTCTGATACAGGCCAAGATGCCATTGGTGCTCTTGACCACCTGGGCACACTGCTGGCTCGTATTCAGCCGGCTGTCAACCAACACCCCACGTCCTTCTCCTCCAGGTAGCTCTCTAGCCACTCTTCCCCAAGCCTGGAGGACTCTGCACTTGGTCTTGTTGGACCTCATCCCATTGGTCTCAGCCCATTGATCCAGCCTGTAGAGATCTCTCTGCAGAGCCTCCACAAACTTGCTAAGGGTACACTCAATGCCTTCATTGAGATCATTGATAAAGATGTTAAACAAGTCTGGACCCAGCACTGAACCCTGGGGAGCAGCACTCGTGACCGGTTTCCAGCTGGATTTAATTCCATTTGCCACCACCTTCTGGGCCCGGCCATCCAGCCAGCTTTTTACGCAGCAGAGGCTGTGCCTGTCCAGGCCAATGGCAGCCAGTTTCTCAAGCAGAATGCTGTGAGAAATGGTGTCAAAGTCTTTACTGAAGTCCAGGTACACCACATCCACAGCCTTTCCCTCGTCCATTAACCGAGTAACCTTGTCTTAGAAGGAGATCAGATTGGTCTGGCAGGACCTGCCTTTCATAAACCCATATTGAATGGGTCTGATCACCCGGTTGTCCCGCACATGCTGTGTGATAGCACTGAAGACAATCTGCTCCATGACCTTCCCCAGTAGCAAGGTCAAACTGATAGGCTTATAATTCTCCAGATCCTCCCTCCGACCCTTCTTGTAAATGGGAGTTACATTTGCCAGCTTCCAGTCGAGAGGCACTTCCCCAGTCAGCCAAGACTGCGGGTAGATGAGGGAAAGGGGTGCCTGTGTGTAACTACAGTACTTGTTCCATTTCTTTCTAAGAGCTAGTTATCTAACTTGGCCCTGTAGATACTCAAAAGAAAAATTAGATCATTAAAATGCTTGGTGGTTTTAACATCTTATTATACTGTTTGAGATGCACATTCTGAAATGCTGTGGAAATACATCTAGTCAAAAGGGCAAACTGACCGTTCATGACCCTATTGATGATGATATTATAAATACAAAATACTGTTGGATTTAAAAATTATAGATATTCAGATGATTGATTTCCTTTGAATAGAGTTGGAACCAGGCAATGCTATACTACAACCCAATGAAATCTAGTACCAGCTTCAATAAAAAAGGACAAGAAGAACAATTAATGATTGCAAGTTTATTACATGGAACAGAAAATTCTAGACAACTGACTTCACAGTAGACAACCAGTGCAACAGGAAGTCTCTTTTCTTTGCACAAACTGAGTCATGAAGCTGGTAAATTGACGCATAAACTTCATATTCCATGGTACTCTGAAAAAAATTAACACAATGATATTTTAAGTTGAGATATTGATCTGAGTATGTATTCATATTCAGTTATGCATGTGTGGTCCTTCTAAAAGTTATACAGGAAATAGCTTCAAATTCTAGCACCAGAGATTAAAGTAGATGCAACTTTAGAAGCCTGTATAAGTGTCCAGGTCTGTTATTTGTACTCAACCATGAATCCTCCCTCCTCACATTATTCTTTCCACCATGTGCAGACTTCACTATCCTTGTTTTAGGGTACTGGAGGCATGATGTGCTGTATAAAATTGTACAGAAGGGTAGGGCATAACTATAGAGTTGTGGTTTTTACACTAGCCATTCAATAAGATCTGTTTGATAGCATAGCAATTCTACTAACATCAGAGCGTTTCAGAGTACTGTGAAGCAAGTTTACTCTCATTGCTTCTGAACTATTTTGCCCAAAAGCTATAGGAACTGTCTCTGTTTAACTTAGTGGTTGTTAGCTCATGCTTCCAGTTTTTCTAACCAGATCTGGGCAGCACTACTTGTCCCTACAGGTTTCATAGCTATGAAACATTTCTTGCACACATATGTACCAAAAAGAAGAACAGCTGCACTGGCTCAAACTAGAGATCCATCTAACTCCTTATCTTCCTTTCATCCATGAGAAGCCATGGACACCCAGGGCAAGCAAGTAACTATGTTGCACTGCAACATTCTCACAGGTCTTTGGTCCTTTACTTTCCAAAATGGCTTTAATACTGAATATACAGCAAAGGTATTCTTTGCATGTGCTTTTTTTCCTGTCTTCTGTCTCATCCCCCCCAAACCCAACCCTTTCAGTCAACATCTGGAACCAATTCTTGCACTGCTAACAGAAAACAGTGATATTTTGTTGTGGGGTAAAAGATTGGAAGAAGAGAGATGGAAGGTAGGAACACATGTACATTGACTGTCTTGTCCCTTTCAAATTAAGGCCTTTAACAGACACTTCCAAAGGCAGATATGCAAGTGCTAGGTAATACTATTGATCTTGCTCTCTTCCTTCCTTATCTTATCGCTACCCTTGCTCTTTCTATTTAATGCTTACCCCAAAACAGGTCGTAATTCTGATGTGAGGATGACTACTGCCTGCATGCAGAAATCTGTATTAGTGGGACATGTAGAAATAGGTGACTGGAGGCGTCTTGAAATAAAAAGGAGTCTAGCTTTTGTGTTTCAAATAGAGTTTACACACTCTGTTTTTAAACTTTATAATTTCTGTACCATTTCTATCCAGAGGATGAAGGCTCCTCCTTACTGAACCTTAAAGAGAGAAGAAACCAATTCTTTTGTCAAGAGCACACAATGTAAGTCTCTAAGAATGAAAAAAATGCATTTCTGCCAGACACCTCTTAATCACCACATGAAACATCCATGTGGGTATCTAGGTTTGTACTTGGTTGATACTACTTCTCAGTAACTCATTCTGTCATGAGGATCATAGTTATTGAAAAAAAGTAGAACAAATTTTTGTCACTTGTGGATGCCTACTTACCACTGTCTTTGATAGTTCTTCCATTTCGAGGCTGAAAAGCATAATAATGAGATGGCTGTGCAGAATTATTAGATGCTGGATTTACAAGCACATTAAATGCATCTCACATCATGCAGGTAGAACACATAAGATGTTTGCAATAAAGATTTCCTTAAAGGGACAGCATGTCAAATACTAGGGGATCCATGCAGTATGGGTTTTTGCCTTTGACTCTGAGGAATATTCATTCAGTCTCTATCCAAACAGTTAAACAGTCTGGGGTTAACTATTCCCATTAAGAGTCTTTCTCCTGGTTCATTCAAATACTATGTAGATGCCTAGGAAAGAGCATATAAATACCAGCATTGGAATTATATAGCTGAACACACTTTTAAGTGAGCCAAAATGTCAACGACAGCTGAAGTGGGACTCTGGTTACCTGTTACAACCTACTTTATAATGTGGGGTTTTTTAATGTGTTGAAGGTATTCCTAAAAACTAGTTTGGTGTTAATTATACAATGTATCTAAACCAACTTATTCTGAATTAGACCATTCCATAGTTCAGCCAGTCAGTGGGTGAAAAACATAAGAGGAATAATGATGATGTCCATAATTTTGCTCTGGCTTTTCACCCTGTTATGCAGTGTGCCACTGCTTATTGGCCAGACCTTTCAGACCAACCGGACACTCAGCTCACACATTTTATCTGGTGAATTTAGTACCAGTGCACCCTGGCAGTTTCAGAGATACAAGTCACATACTACTTCTGTCTTTGGATTATTTGGCTCAAGATGAACATATGCAGAGTCACACCTTCAAACAAAAAAAGTCTTTAATCCATTACTATCCCAGATCTCATTGTCTTCTTGTCTTTCTGTTGAACCAGAGCTTTTTAAGCAAATGGCTCCCTAAGCTTTCAAGTAAGGGGTATTTTGCCTCTGCTCAAAACAAGCGCAGCAAGCATTTGTGACAGGAAACAGCTGCTTGTCTACAGATATTTAACAGAATCTGTGCTTCAGAATCTTTAAAAAGTAAGATACCCTGAAAAGGAAAAAAGGCCGTCCGAGGGTCCCATGACTATCCTGTAAAATAAAACACAAACAATAACAAAACACTTTAAACTCAGTTCAATAGACCTGTTGACAAGTTTCAGTGTCATTCCATCGGAATATCAATAATTCAGGGCCTTTTTCAGCAGCATGCATGCAAGATGTTGATAGTCCCCAATGCCCATTCATCTGGAATGCTGATTAAAAATTAATATCCAAAGGGCATTGTCAAGAATTATCCATTCTGTCTAGTGTAAATATACTAAATTACCATAATTAAACATTCACAGGCTTTAGAAAAAATCTGTAAAACTTTACATATAGTGGATTGTTATTGCAGAAGCAGGATCAGCACAGCTCACTTCCCAACCACTGAAAAAAATCCCAAGCTGACTTCAAAAAACAACGCAGTAGAAAAAAAAGAAAGGGAAAGGGCTGTACTTCCCAGTGCATGGCTGCGCACTTGTCTTCACATTTACATACCTTCTTTGTAAACTTTGCAGCAGCAGTCTGTAATTCCTGCAAGTGGAGACAATGTAAGTTAATCAGGATGCTGTCATTTCTTTGGTTTGTTACAATAATCCTCTATCAGGTTGCTCCACTCCACGTGAGAAGGAAGAGAACCTTACACATATCACAGGCAGATACAAGAACAGCAGCAAACGGATCTTTTTAAACACTGATTTAAAATTTTGCCTTAAGATTTACCCCATTTGTTACCCCATTTGTAACCATCATTAAACATTTTTTCCTCACTGCACAGCAAAGCACAGCTGTGCACTGGGAGGTGTGGCAGAGCTCCAACATAGCAGTTCCATTCCTCAGGCTTGAATTGTACTGATGGCTCTTAACTTGTTAAAATGTAGCTGCTCTCCACCTTTGAGTCTGCCCTTGGTTTTAAGTCTTCCCCTGCACCCTGCAGGCAATTGCTCATTTTTTCTACTCAGTCTTACATCAAGGAATAGAAACTTCACGACTTCATGGAAGCTGACTGAGCTCAGAACATAACAAAGCCTTGAGTCTGCAGTCTGCTATATTTGGTTTGGGAGCTCTCCTGCCCATGGCACAGCTGTCTGGCTGCATGTTCCTGGCTGAGGATAGCTCTGTAAGCCACAGCCACAGTTACATCAATGAATGGGTTTAGTTATCTGGGGTCAGCTTGAAAAAAACAGCACATATAATGAACAAGGGTGTGAATAAAGGGGAGAAGAACACAGAAAAGCATGTGGATGGGAAACTGGAGAGAAGGAATTAAAAAAACCCCACAAAATACACAAGCAAGGAGGAGGGAATCAAGATTCATGGTATGAGATCAGGACTTCCTTTTGTTAAACTGTTCTTGTTCCAAGCCTTAAGGCATTGGTTTTTAGCGCAACTGACAACAACTCACAGGGCTATGAAATACTATGGAAGAAAAAAGTGCTTGCTCGATCAAGGTGCTTTAAAGGGTGTAAGGGAGGAGACTACAAAGAGCACACTGCTTTTGTTCCAAGACAATTATTACATACCAATCAAAGATAAACTGACTCATGACCAAGCGTGTAGTTTCAAATATCCTAGCTAATTTATAACAGATGAGAGTTTACTATATGGAAGAAACATGGTCACAACTGGGCTTCCAAACAGTACATTGGCTTAACTTTAGGACAGAAATTTCAAACTGTCATGGAGATGATTCCTATGTAGGCAGATTTAGATACTTAGTTCTTTTTGATTCCTTTGAAAGTGCTATCTGCAAGATTTATCCAACGATTAAACACTGAAACTAAATAGTCTGTTTGGACTCCCAAAAAGTTTTAAGTTGCCCAGGTGGTTTTCAAGTTCCATTATTGCTAAAATTGCCATTGACTTTGCCTTACACTGTGCTGAGTCATCTCTCCTTTTCTTGAAGCACCATCTACCTTCTCTACATCATCTATAGTTCTGAATGAATCCAATTTTTTTTAAAAAATCCACACAAATAAGGGATCATGCAGAAAGCTGAAGTCCAGCTGAAATCTTAGCTCTTTCCTTGTGTGCACTAACTATAGTATCATGTTTGATGGGTCTTCTCAAGATTGTTCATGGGCTGAGAAATTCAACTTCATGTTGTAAGAGATTTGACTATCTGGGTAAAAAATTTGTACCTTTTTGCATAGCTCTTTTTTTCACGTCTCACATTTAGGTTTGATCTCCCACTTAATCAGACCTCACCAAGAAGTCATGTTGCAGATATGAAGCTGATATTAGTCATATTTCTTGAAAGGATACTGTACAAGATCCAGTTCCCAATCTTGAGGATGCATAACAAGGGTGAATTTTTTGCAAAGTTAGTAACTAAAATAGTAACTTTGAATGGAGCCCTCTTCCTGGTTATCTGATAATTCTGGATGTCCCCTCATTATCTAAGTTTCAGAAGGATAGGAGTCAATACTGAACTCTAAACAGTTATTAGGCATTTAAGACTGAAATGGTAGAATTATTTATATGATCATTTTTTGTATGGTAGAGTTTCATGGATTTCTAGGAAAGCATGCTCATAATTATAATAAGCTAAAGACACTGACAAAAGGAGATACTGAAATACATGTCAAAATACTTTCTGGTATTGACTTGAAGGCTCTGCTTGTGACATGAAAAAACAGAGGACTCAAATTCTGCAAATAAATTGGCCTTTTTAACATACCCAGGGGCTGAATGAATTTTATGGGAAAGGCTCTTAATAAGGTTGTGATAATAAAAAAAGTGATATAAAGCACAACTGACATTGAGCTAGATCCTAATGTGACTGCATCAATGAGGAAGAGCTATACTCAATAACTCCTCAGCTTAATCTTTTGGATCTGACTAAGAAATACAAAACCCCCAAGCTTAAGTATTATAATCAGTAAAGCAACACATATACCTCCATGTTTAACATGAGCTTAAGTAGGCTGTTGATCCAAAGTTGCGTGTATTTTCAGCATATTAATCCCTTTATTATTCAAAAGTGAAGGCCCAGTTAAAATGCTTATCCCAACTGTAACTGGATAATTTGGTTCTTGAGCTCTCAACTGGTGGAAACCAGCAATTTGCTATATAATTTAATGGAGTTAAGAATTGCATGCAAACTGCTAAATGTAGTAGTAAATGTCAAGAATTTGGTTTTGGAGGGGTTGCTTTTTAAGGAGGGAGGGGATGCTTTGAAGTAAAAGAAGCAATTACACTTTACCTCATTTGTATGCAGGCTGTTGAATATGGAATAACAAAGATCCAAAATAGTGCTGGAGATCTGCAAAACAAAACAGTACTTAATATATTTTACTTAGAAGGTGTGGTGTACCTAGTTGGGCAGAGAATGGGCTTGATTCTGGTCCCAACACAATGTAACTGAACAAGTTCCACTAAAACCACTCAGAGCAGGGCAAGATTTACTGAAGATATTATGAACTGAAAACCTAATATTTTGTATAAGGAGAATACACTCAATATGGCTCGTGACTGCAACATAGTCTTTTGCTGGGAAGAGACCTAAATCTGCCTCTTATATTTAAAATACATTTTCCTGTGATAGAGTGTCCTACAAATAGGTTTTGGCATATTTAATCTACATTCAGTTTAATCTATAAGCATTTCAGTCAATCAGTGCTATAATCTTTAACTCCATACTAAAATATACTCTCCCATACTCACTGCCACAGGACAAGAATTTTTTGATGCATGCAGTCACATTAGACTAGAAATAACTACAGCTCCAAAGGTAGTAAAATGTAAGACACCTGAACAACTGCTTTTGGGAACTGTTTTCCACCAGTCTTTGTTTACAAAACTGAAAGATTTACAAAAGAAAAAAAAAATCAGGACAAAATTTCCAGATAATTGCTGATCCGACAAAGATTTTCTCTTCCCTTTGAAAATGAAAATGACCCTTGGTATCAAATGCAGTGGGGCTGTTTTTCAAAGTTACTCAGTAGTCTAAAGGGTTTGCAAGCTCTGTGCCAGGGACACCACAACAGAAATGAGGCGTGAAGCCATACGCTCGCTCCCCTCTCCTCTGAGCACCATCCACCTGCCATCATAGAGCTGGGACCAGGCAGGACCCTTCCTGAGCACTGACCGGTGTTTCTTGCTTCAGTGCTCACTACCACTGTGATGGGAAGAAAACCACATCTTTTTCTTTCTCTAGGTCTGAGTTAGCTCTGCAAGGAGGAGAGGGCATATACCAGCAATTTTGCTCTCCTCTCCAGAGCCACTGGCTCTCTGGAGAAGGCTCTGCCACCTGCGGCAACTGATGCTGAGGGTTACAGGGGGCAATTAGCATAGAGTCCCAGCAGGTCAAACAGATTTACCAAAGTCCATTTACCTGGGGTTGGTTAGACAGTTCCATCCACTGACTGAAACACAGCGCCAGCTGCTTTAGAAAGTAAAGATCACACATTAACAGTGGGGCTGTCATACCTTGGGACCTGTATTTTAGCTCAGGGAGTCAGGACTGGCTGGTTATTAGCCCACCTGGCTCCTGCTGACTCCTACTCTGCGCACAGCTGCGCATCAGCCCCCTGCCCACACCCATCTCACCTTCAGCCCCAGGAAGCAAAGGGCTTCAGCATCCCTACTCTCTTTACAACCCATCCCAGGAATTTCATAAGGTATTTCCAGTCCGTTAGCAAATTCATACCGCATTTCCCTCTCGTTTCCCACCCCTCTCTGGACCGGCTCTGCCCGACACCTCCACATCGCTGCCAGCCGAGGGAAGGCAAAGAGGGACATACCTGGCTTTGGGGCAGGTCCACGCTGTCCCCGTAGCGCGACAAAGGCTGGGGGAACCCTGCAGAGGACACAGGGAAGGGGACACAGCTGTGTGAAGATGCCGCGGAGCCCAGCCCCTATATCCCCCCACTCTCGATGGGAAACGACTCTTTCCAAGGACTGGGGGTTCGCTTGTATTCCTCCCCCTCCTTTTCAACCCCTTTCCCACCGCGCTGGGGAAGGGACGTACCTGAGCCCCGCGGGAGGGCGCAGAGGCAGCAGGCGGCGAGCAGCCAGGGCAGGACAGGAGGGGGCATGGTGGGGTGGCAGACAGACAGACGGATGGATGGACGGGCTGCCTTTATGGGGCCGCCGCCGAGCCAATGGGCGCCGGGGCGGTCCTGCTGCCTCTCCCACTCCCGCTCCTGATCTTTTGAAACACTGATCTTTTGACTTCTGATTATGAGATATATTACAGTTACTATTTATGAGTCTTAGAACACCGCACGTTTTAGTTTATGCAACATTTAGTACTATCCAATCACTCTTGGAAGTCATTTTCCCCCCTTTTAATCACAGAAACCATCTCTCTCTCCCCCCTTAATGCAGGAGATAAATATAGATTCATAAGAATTCTGTTTGGTTTTGGAAGCTGCACCCCTTTAAGTCATTTACCACTCCCTTTAAATCCAGTTTGTATTTGTTTTGTTATATGTAAGCAGTGAATTTGTTAATGCATTACTTTTTTACTCTGTGTGCTGAGCTGTAGAATCATAGAATCACAGAATCATAGAATCATAGCATCATAGAATACTTGGTTGGAAAAGACCTTTGAGATCATTGAGTCCAACCATACCTGTCCACTACTAAACCACATCCCTAAGTGCTTCATTTAACCCGTCTTTTGAACACCTCCAGGGATGGTGACTGAACCACCTCCCTGGGCAGCTGTGCCAGTACCTGATAACTCTTTTGGTGAAGAAATTTTTCCTGATGTCTAATCTGAACCTTCCACGGCGCAACTTGAGGCCATTTCCTCGCATCCTATAATCTGTCACTTGGGAGAAGAGACCAGCACCCACCTCGCTACAACCTCCTTTCAGGCAATTGTAGACAGTGATAGGATCTCCCCTCAGACTTCTCTTCTCTAGGCTAAAAAAGCCCGGTTCCCTCAGCCACTCCTCATAAGACTTGTTTACCAGCCCCATATCACACATATGTTGAAATGTTAGTGACAAGATAATCAAACAGAGACAGAATTTAATTCAGAGAATCATAAAATATATCAAATTGCCTTAAGTAATTTTCAAATCCTTGTCTTATTTGTTACATCTTCTGTAGTAATGCCTTCTTGATTCAAGGAATAATATAAAGAGGGAAAGTAACCAGCAAAACTAAGATCCCACAGCCACGCCCTTACTGCTTCCCTAGCCTGACCCACTGCAACTCAGAAACAACTGCCCACCAGAGGGGAAGCAGGAGGCTCCTAGGGTTCTGCATTAGGCACCCCTATCCTTCACCCTTTTGGTTTCTCTGTCAAAACTGGTTTTCTAGAAGAGGCATAAGGAGGGAGGGAGGGAAAGAAGAGTCTGTGCAAGCAGAACCATAGAACCATAGAACTGTTAACATTGGGAAAGACCCCTAAGATCATCCAGTCCAACCATCAGCCCAACACCACCATGCCTCCTAAAACAGTTCCGAAGTGCCACGTCTACGTGCTTTTTTGAACACCTCCAGGGATGGAAACTCCACCACTTCTCTGGGCAGCCCATCCCGATGCCTTACCACTCTTATAGCTGCAGAGAGCTATAAGGTCTCCCCTCAGCCTTCTCTTCTCCAAGCTAAACAATTCCAGTTCCCTCAGCTGCTCCAGACCTTTCACCAACTTTGTTGCCCTTCCGTGGACATGCCCAGCAGCTCTTTCTTGTACTTACGGGCCCAAAACTAAACACAGCATTCGAGATGCAGCCTCACCAGCCCCAAGTACCCAGGCACAATAACTTCCCTGCTGGCCACGCCATCTTTTATACAAGCCAGGACACTGTTGGGCTTCTTGGCCACCTGGGCACACTGCTGGCTCATGTTCAGCAGGCTTTGACCAGAAGCAGTGGAGCTGCTGGGGTTTTCATTTTAAACAGAAAATTCAGTTTTGTAGTAGGGTTTACTGAATCTCTGGAAAATATTTCTCCTTGTGGCAGCTTGGGAAATAAATTTTGCCTTCTAATTGGAAAGGATGTGACCTTGCATGTCAAACAAGTCCTGGTCGATCTTATTATATTTATCTTCATATGTAATAAGGAAAATCCCTTATTAATTTCATAATTGGTATGGTTGTAGACAAGGCATATATCTGCTCAGAATAGAAAGGCGATTCTTCGTTATTCATGATTTAATAATTCGGTTTGGTTTTGGAAAAACGTTCCCTGATTTTCTCTGTGCTAGTTCTAAGGGCAATGTTTTCTAATTAGATCTGAGATGGGAAAAGGCAGCGTCCTCCCAAATCTCTGTTTTAAAGACTTTGGACCTGCTGAAGCAAATGCATATCCAGTTGCCTAGCCTCTCCCGTAAGTAGCAGAGATGTTTGAATGGCAATGGCTCCGTGTGGGACATAAGACATAAAAAGCTGCAGAAGGTATTATTGGCACAACAGCCCCCCTTGCCTTGTAATGTCCTCAGTGGCTGCCCCATGCACTAAAAGGACGATGGCAGGATTCTTCCTGGCTGGAGCATCTCAGAGGAGTCAGAGAACAGACACCGTTGCTTTTTTTGGCAGAGAAGAACAGCAGAACCAGACTTCACATAACTTTGTTAGCTCCACAACTGTGTGTCCTGAGTACGTCAAGAGGTGCAAGAGCACCTGAGTGACCCCAGCACCATTAGTTCACCCTTTGTTTCTTCCTCTGGAAGAGGTGTCCGTCTTTGCCTCATCACAGCCCCTTGGGTGCAATATTCTGAGTGGGGAGCTGTCAGGAGAGGTCAGATGTTGCTATAGCAGGCACTTAGCTGTCAGCTTCTCACCCATCTTGACTGGAAATGGGAATTTCAAGAGAGGATAGTATTCAAAGAGATTATTCCCTCTGACTATAGAATTTTTACTCTTTGTGGGAGCTAAAGCACAAGTTTTGTGATGATGGTTTCTCATGGCAAATCCTCCCAGGCTTTGACTAACAAGGAAATGTAGGGTTCAAGAAAGTCCATACTCCTTTTCTGCAGTTACCCTGTTTCTGTTCAAGCCTATGCAATCATGGAGTGAAGGGACACTCTGTGTTTGTTAAGTTTTCTCAGAAAAGGGGGTTAGCATTTTATTTTTAATGGCATCAAAAAGCAGGTTCCTACTGCCAATGGGGTCACAGAAATGTGAAAACAGAGCCCCATGAGTGTGAGCTGGGTCTGTCAGCCGTAGACAGGTAAAGACACTCCAAAGGATTACACAATTTCATATCAACTACATTTATTCTGTCTTTTGAAAATTTACTTTAACCAAATGAAAAATTATTGTTCATTAACATTGTTTCTGTTGCTATGCTTATCATGGATTTTGCACTCAAATCACTCCCATCCTAGAGAAACAAGGGATCTTAGAGAGCCATTCTAGATAGGATATTTGTTACTAGCTTTTCAAACACTAGCATATCAGATGCTACTACTTTTAAATACTAATTATTTCCTATGTTTTAGAGTAGAATCTGATTAAAAGGCTACCAAGTTGCTAGTGATTATTCACTCTAATGGGACACAGTTTTGTGGCATTCCCTGTCTGCTAAGGTAGCCTTTCTTCCTCAGACTACTCATTATCTGCCTAAAATCCCACTACTCTCACACACAGCCTCTTAAATAACAGCCCCTTTCAAAGTATTTACCTATGTCTGGAGTTTAGGAGTGTAAATTTTTTGCAACAGCATGGGCAAAGCAATGTGTGATCATGCTGGGTGGGTAAAACCTACTTTTAATGAAGTGAAATAGTAAATGCTGTCTGAACCTTTCTTTCCTCCTTCTCATGCACAGCACAGGGTTCACTTTTTTAATTGTAGCCTTTCCCAGCAAGTACGTTAAATGTGTCCTGCACTTTCCTTGAGCAAATTTTGCCTACCTGTTGGTCCGGTGAAGCATGTGGAGTTGCTCATTTACTTCAGGTAAGGTCTATTCTTGAGATAAAAATTAAGTCATGCAAGTTTCATTAAAAATATCAGTACAACTTATTACCAAACTGAAAATTGTATTTTATCAGTGACTGTGCAGTATGAGGGAAAAATGGGAAAAAGTGTTTAAAAGTAAAGTTTCAAAGAGCTGAATGTGTCATATTATGGACACATTCTTCTTCATTAAATCAGAACTTTCTTCTACTGCTCTACATTTAATTTCATAGGTGTTAGCTAAAGTACAGCTCCATCAATGAATATATCAGCACAAAGCCACATTAATGAGCCATACTTCTCCTGCACAAATGAAATTCCTCCTTTAAGGTCCTGCGTGCAGAGAGAGAAATAGGTTAAGGATTTCAGTGCCCACAGTTATTCAGAAATAAGTTAAAAATGAAGATTCAGTGGGGGGTCAAAAAGAAATGAGGATTTTTTTATGGTGAGTCAGGAGGCTTGACATATATTTAGAAATACCAATATTATAGCACCCATAATTTTAGATCAAAATATGCTCCGACTGAAAAACGAAGAAGAAGAATAAAATTTGGCTTCAACAGACATAAGGATGAAGGGCTGGCTTCCTTTTCGAAAATGAACTCTGCAATGAAATCAGTGGGTAATCGCAGACAGCAAGGACAGAGTCGGCAAAACGTCATCATCATGCAGTTCCTGAGTGCATCCCAGCTGGCTGCTTCTGCTCCCACACGCCTCTCACCCTCTGCAGCTCAGCAATGCTTGGTATAAAGCCTTATCCTGCTCTGAGGGTTTTCTATACCTAGCCCATCTTTCCACATTTGGAAAGATGAGAGAAGCTGCAGAAGTTAGAGGGAATTTTTTAGGCCAACCCACCGCAAAGCCTGCTCATCTTAGTAGTCTGGTTTAGTGTGGTTTTAGTTAACATGCATTTACCTGTTCATCACAGAAAAGCAATCCAAACAGTGAAAGTTCACCTGATTTGTTGGTTTCTACATGGGCAGTCGGGGCAGTGGCTGAGACTTTGCTCTTGCCAGCACACACTGGCCATTGAATTTCTCGTGTTAAAAAAGACCATGGAAAAATATTCCACACTTTTGTTACACAGATATCCATATGTGTTGATTATGTTGTCAGAATGTCATATAAGTACACAATAGTTAATTTTATTCTTTGGTAGAAAGTACAAGCATTTTTTCCTTGTGATAGTTATGCACCTGAATGTCCCTCAATGCTAGCCATGAAATGCAGTAAGGTGTGCTTTTTTTCCCTTTTATAATAACACATCTGGAGAATGCATCTTGTCTGTCTTCAATGGCAACTGCTGCATTTCTGCTGGCTCTGAAGGCTCCAAAATAAAGAAGGATTATTCCTAAGCCAAAACAGAAGTGCAAAGAATTGAGAGAGAATAAGTATGATTTGAGAAAACCAATGACAAAGAATGGAGTAAAGTGCTAGGTCTCTCCGAGTGACTATTCACAGAGAAAACAAAGTTCTAGCTTGGCAGAGAAGCACTTAATCCCTCATATTTTGTCAAATGCAGCACCTGTCTGTCTCAGCCCTCCTACCAGAAACATGCAAAGGCTGGAGCCTCTCTAGTATTCTTGTGTGCAAACAACTGGAGACAGAATTTCCTCCACAGTATAATTTGCTTTTAGACACCACACTTACAAACAAGAACTTTGGGGTTTTACCTGAAAAGACTTAATTGATGTAGAAGAAGGAAAAGCCAAAACTGAAAAAGAAATCAAGCAGCCAATAGTCATGTCAGCCACCTTCTTCTAAAGTACATCTTATTGGAGAGAGGTTTTGGCACAGATGACATAGTGGGACTCCATCTCCTCACTTGTTAATACAAAAAGATATAGTACCATAAATGGTGAATCCTGTTTGTTTATCACTGCTAACCTCATTTTTAGGGATCAAAACAAGTTTACTTAGGTGGCAGGGACACCTTCCACTAGACCAGGTTGCTCAAAGCCTCAGGCAGGCTGGTCTTGAACACTTCCAGGGAGGGGTATCCACAATTTCCCTGGGCAACATATTCCAGGGTCTCCCCACCCTCATTGTGAAGAATTTCTTCCTAATGTCTAATCTAAATCTTCTCCCTTCTGATTTAAAGTTGTTCCCCCTCATCCTACCACTACAAGCCCTCATAAAAAGCCCTTCCCCAGTTTTCTTGTAGGTTCTCTTCAGGTACTGAAAGGCTGCTGTAAGGTCTCCTCAGCGCCTTCTCTTCTCCAGGCTGAACAACCACAACTCTCCCAGCTTGTCCTCATAGCAGAGGTGCTCCAGCCCTCTGATTATCTTTATGGCCCTCCTCTGGACCCATTCCAAAGTTCCTTGTCCTTCTTATGCTTGGGATTCCAGAACGGGACACAGTACTCCAGGTGGAGTCTCACGAGAGGAGAGCAGAGCAGAGGGGGAGAATCCCCTCCCTGGCCCTGTTGGCCACGTTGCTTTTGGTGCAGCCCAGGACATGGTTTCCTTCTGGGCTGTGAGTGCACATTGCCTGCTCATGTCGAGCTCCTCATCAATCAGCACCCCCAAGTCCTTCTCTGCAGGGCTGCTCTCAATCACATTGTCCTGTATTGAAACCATGATATTCTAACTTATAGACTGTTAGTATTAATTGTGTGATTGCTTATTAGAGTTAAGTTAAATTATAACTTGTATAGCTTAGCATGATTGGCCTTGTTTAAGACTTAGTGTAAGTGAGCTTAATTTGTTATGTGAAAGACTAAGCAAGGGAGGAAACAGAGATGTATTCCACGTCCTCCACCACAAGAGAAGAGGAATTAAACCTCTAACTCCAGGAAAAAGATATTCAAAAAGAGGCAGCGGATGACAGATGAAACCTTGGTAGAGGTAGACAGCAGAATAAGCTTTTACTGAGTTACACAAGAGGGCCTCAGGGCCTGACTAATCCAGAAGATAAGGAACACCGTCGAACCAGCAGTTGTGTGGACAGGGCTTGAAGAGTGAAGACAGGGGTGGGGGTGGCGGCGGATCTTAGATTGTAAGGGTGCAATTGCACTGGGGTTTCTTCATTTGGGGTCCCTGCCGGGAGCGTCCCAGCTAGAGCTGAAATGCACTGACTCTGCAGCAGAACCTAGGGTTCAAATGCTGCATTACAAAGAGGAACTCAAAAGAGGGAGAGGGAGGGTGTGTGTGGAAAAGCAAGCCAAAAGGAGCACCTGTTGGTTCCTGGAGCTGCCTGTTGTGTACGGACCTTGGTCCTAGCCGTTGAAGTCTCAGGTGGTGTGAATGTGGCTCTCTGTGTGGTGGAAAAGAGAGTCAAAAAAGGGTAGCCCTTGGTTCACTGGAAGCACCTGTTGCATATGGACTTCGTTCCTAGTAGCTGAAGTCTTGGGTGGTTTCAGCGTGACTCTCAGTCTGTGGTGTGTATGCTCTGGTGTGATTTTTCCTGTAGCACTTAGGGATTTGAAATGGCTAGAAGCATGTGACTCTCATGAAGCCATGAAACTGGAGAACAGAGTGTGCTTATTTAGTTGGATGAATAGTCCTGAGACAGAAGAAATAACTGTGTGCAATTTAAATATTATTTTTCTTTCTATTGATAAAGTTTATCATGTTCCTGGCCAGCAATACAGCATCTAAATAAAAGAGTGTTTAATAGAAGAGTGAGGAGTGCCCTAAAATTAAAAACCAGTTCATCTATGATGAAATGCAGTAAGATATATGAGTACAACATTAAAGAAGCCAATAGAGACCATACTAAAGCTTCATGATGCATAATACAGTTTCAAAAACAAATTCTAGAGAGTGCTGTGTATACATTTCCAAAATCCACACTACCAATCAAAAAATATTTTCAAATGTCCCCTGTTCTATCTGAGAAATATATTTGAGTACAATATCTGCCGGTTTTACAGTAAAAAAAGACAAACCGCATTCACTTTACAGTGTAACCTGAGAGGCTGTAGTAATGTGCTGAGTTTTTGGCACATAACAATGATGCTACTACAGTCTATGATCTTACCTGCAACTCTGAAAGGGGATGCTGAAGTACCTTCAGTATTAAACTACCATTCAAAAGCATTTTCTAAAGCAGCTTTATTTACACCATGGAATAAATAATGTGCTTCACTTATCCACTTGTGAAATTGTAGTGAAAAAGAAGGGGGTTTCCTGGGGGAAGAGGGAGCTGGTTAAGATGAAACCTGCATGTGGTGGCTTAATGTTAACCTCAAATTGACTACAGTGTGAAAATAAACCAAAGAAAGAAGCAGAGCTCTCCACCTTCTGTTCAGAGAAAACATAGCCGAAATGAATTTTCCATATTCTAACTCCAGCAATGTCATTTAAAGAACAGCAGAAATTGATTTGATGCAATAACTTCTGTAACAGGAATGCATTTAGACAACAATAGTGCTAGGCATAATCTATCACTGTGAGTTATCCAAGAGAATGAAGCCCAGGGTGTTGCTACTGTTGTCATTCCCGAAGAACAAAATAATCTGCTCTCTTTGCATTGCCTGGATCACTCACTGCTCAGTGCATGGTTTCCTTAATGAAGTGAGTGCTCCTCCTAATGAAGGAGGCTGCATGTAAATTGGGAAATAAGGATGTCGCAACAAAGCACATGCTAACTGCTCTGGTGCTTTTTTTTTCAAATTGGGGAAAACCCACTGGTTAAATAAAATAAAAGGACAGAATGTCTAGAGGGAATTATATGTGGGTGGATGGATGGCAGCCTCCTTCTTGTCTGGGATGCAATTTAAAATCAAGAGTCTGTTGCTGGGGAAACATGCTTAAATGTTGTGATTCTTCCAAATCCAGGGCTGGGGTGTCCCTTATACTAAAAAAAGAAATAGTAGTGATTCTGTAAGGTTCTTGTAAGCCAGGGCCTGAAGATGAGAAGAGGACCTAGTGCCCTGCAGCAAGAGCTGACAGCCTACAAAAGGAAAAGATTTGGCTCTGAATGGTCAAAAAAGATTGTATTCAATAAGAATTTATGGTTAGATTGCAAGAGGAGGAATGCTTAATACGGCTGACCTGGGCTATTCATAGTATTTATAAAAGAACTGAGAATAGGCTCATGTTAGTAGGGTCTGTGCTCCAAGATAGAATCCTGGGTCACTAAAAAATCCACTTTTTGTAATAATACTTACTTCACATTTGAAAAATTAATTTTTGCTTGGCGTGGTAATTTTTAAATTCATTTCATCATTTTGAGCTCAGTTGCAAAATTTGCAATTTAGAGAAACATCAGCTGAAAAAAACACATCCTGATGCTTCTTTGAACACAATAGTGATGGATATAAAGCATAGCTTAATACACTAAAAAACAATGACATTTTCTTTATTTAAAGTATAGAAATGGCACTTTCAATATTGTTTTTTATCAAATACCAATTGCAATAGCAATTCTTCATTTTACTATGTGCTTTGTAACTATCTGTCTTATAATACTTGTGAGACATCGCCTGTGAATATCAATTTCATCTCATTAACACTCTTGAATTTAAGTTGAATATATAACAAGAAGATACAAAAACATCCTCCCTCTTTTCAGACAAATTCCTGGGGATAAGCCATGATCCTTCTAATAGTTGATCTGTCATGGCTAGTCCTGACATAAGATTTGATGAATGGCTGGTGGTCAAGCAGTTCGAAGACATCAACTGCACCTAAGGTGAGCTGAATAAATGGAGGTGTTGGCTGATGATCACCAGTTATACTTGAGGAGATGTCAAAGCTTTATATTAAATGTTGAAACCATCTCATTCTCTCAAGCCTTTTCCCTATAGTGAGGCTGAAAGCGGCATCATAAAACTTTCTATATTTACCCAAACCCCCATATTTTTGGGGCTTCCCTTAGTGGTGGTTGCCATAACTGGTTAAAATACACTAATTTTAAAAATGGGACCTTTCAATAGACAATTTCCCATGTGTTCTGACCTTAGTGAGAACAAGATTTTATTGTTTCAGCCCGAGACTGGCTGTACACCAATATCTTGGGAAACATTAAGTTGAAAGAAATAAAAATTTGCAATAGAAAATCAAGATAAATCTAGAAGACCTTGTGGGCCTAATGTCTATGTTTTCCAAGAGCAAGAAAATTCAACATAAGTTTCAGTGGCTGGAGGATTCTGTTGACCTCTGTGGAGCAACTCTGAAAGCCACATTCTTCTCTCTATTAGCTCTTCTTCTTATCCCAGTTTCTCTCTACATGTTGAGTGGGGAAGTTCCTTGTCCCTTTTTTTTCTTTTATTATTTTAGCTTGTGAACAGTTCAAGCACACGTGGTAATATCATTAGCAGCTCACATTTGGGAAGTAGCAGAATAATCCCCTGATAACATAAGAAATTTTCACCTTGTGTTTCTCTTTTCCTTTTTAAATGAATAATCAAGGAAGCTATGGAATAGGCCCCAAATTCTGTAAAAAAAATTAGACTCTTAATTTCCATTGAAAACAGTCTGACATAAATAACTCCAACATTGCTCTTGGTTGAGGACCACGCACCCAGAGGATCATGCCCTGAGGGAAGGCACAGGGCCTGCACGGTGCAGGAGGACATGGGCCCTAGAGAGTGACTCCTTATAGCACACACTACCTTCGCAGTGCCTTGGCCGGGAGGACGTGCCAGTTCTCACAGGCTTGCCTTCCTGAGTTCAGATTGTATCGTGATGCCTGATGTTTTAGGAGAAACCTTCTAGATTTACATCCCTAGGAATTTCTGGCATGAACAGGACTTTTCTTGCCTTCACAAAAGTGGTTCTGTTCCTAGTTAATATTAGGCTGCAGGGATATGGGAAACAAATGTTAAAATTCTTCCTGATAGATGCCACATCTGCCACCTCCTAAGAGTCAGCCCCAACCAGCAAGTTATAAATTATTTGAAGCACTCAATGTCCCTGTTCCACCTAATGTAAAACACTCTGATCCTACACACATTCATTAGCAAATGGGACCCAGGTTCTGTGCCTGTGCCTCCCTCCACTTCTCTTTTTCTGTATGTAGTGGGTTGGCTTTTGGATTTTTTTTCAGATCTTCCTTAAAAATGGCCTTTACAGGTCTTCATTAACATCGGAGGTCAGGGTCCACAGAAGTATTCCATATCTTCCTTTACCATAACACGACCTATAAATAAGGTGTAGATAAGACATTTTGTTCTCTTCTTCTTCCAGCAAGGCTTGTGAGCAGAAGGCCCTTGCTGCTGGTCCTGTCTGGAGCTGAGGCCTGCGGTGGCTGCTGTTGTCTGCCCTTGCGTGGGGGCAGAGTCCTGGGTCAGATTTGGCTGTTCTGCTTTCCTCAAGGGAAGTGGTAAGATTTTGCTAGTTCTTTACTTTGTTAGTTACCAGGTTTTACAGTTGTGCATACCTGCTTTGTTTTAGTTCCTTTTTGTCCTTTTTCCCCATTTTTCCCTTCCCCTCTTCCCTTTCTTGGGAGTTTTGCATGATATCCTTGCTGTATGTAGTTGTTTATATTTAGAAAAAATATATATATGTAGTGTGATTTTGGTTTTTCTATAGTTTTTGTCTTGAAAAAGGGGCAAGCTTTGGAAAAAAAGGGCTTAAACTGAGCGTTAGAGAGCTTGGGGAATCTAGCTCAAACCAGCTCCCTCTTCTTACACTCCTTAACCCTAGTCAACCCTTAATCCTCCTTCAGGTGTTTCTGCTTGCCCCAGAACTGGTCAGTTTTCTAATGGAGTGATAATCAAGGAGAAGAGAACAGCTCTCCTGACCCTTGCTACAGCAGCACTACTAGCATCAGACTGGTCAGAAAATGCATCTTTTGCTCAGCATGCTGTCTTTATTTGTTGCTTTAATATTTGAGAGTGTGATCTTGAACACTGGCTCAGATTAGCACAGGTGCCTCCGACCATTACTCCCTTTTGAGAAACAAAGGCAAAAAAAAAATCTTCAAAACCTGGCTAGCTGCATTATCTTTGCCCAGAGCAGCTCTGGTGCTCTATGTGGGTGCATGGCCACTCTTGCAGCTCCTGGTGAGGCGTGGAACAGCACAGCATGTGCAGCTTGCCCTTGTTGAAGCCCAAGTCACAGTTGCAACAGTGAACGCCATACCTTGCAGTGTCACAGCACCTTTGTCACCTGGAAATAATATGGAACTAATTTGTCCCTTGGTGGATGCAGCAGCTGAATTTAGTACTCAGCTGCTTGCCAGTCTGATTCTGCCAGCCACAGAGAGAAATGAAAGATGGTAAATGCAGCTGTTTGATTCAGTCCATGGGGAAAGAGAGGGGTTAAAGAGGGTAGCAGGTTACTCTTAAGTAACTTGTTTTGCATACTAGTTGATTCAGTCAATTGTCTTAATTTCTCTGCTTTGAAAAATAACCATAACTGGGACTTAAAACTAAATTGTTATTCTGATTTTTGTTTGAAGAATTGACTTTTCCTACTACATTGACATAGTAATTTGCTTGTTGGCTGCACTCATTTGGTGACATATATAATTAATCTTGAATTACTGGGTTCAATTCTAATTGACATTGATTTGATAATTAAGTGTGCTTCTTAGCTACTGGCAACATGTTCAGTTCCTTGCTGTTAATAAACCTCACAAAGCTGTCTTCCCTTCTTTACCAGCCCAGTCTAAGTGCCTTAAGAAAATAAGGTAAACTAGATGGTTCAGCTAATAACCTGCTTAACTCAGTCTCAACTTTTTGTCTCCTACTCAGAAAGCAATCAAATGGTGTAATGATATACAAAGATTTAACAACTTCTGAGGCACTTCTCATAAGATAAAACTTGCTTCTACCCTGAAATAAAAAGTGGACTTTATCTTCAAACGGAAACAAGTCTCATTTGCTGCTTACGAATCTGATCTTGCCCCTAATACAACCCATCTGATTTTGCTGCAGATACTAGCCCTAAGATCCCCACCTCCAATGGCTCTACACACCTCAGTCTTTCCTATACACCAGCTATTTTAGACATGCACCTTATAGGTCACTCCTTGCTCAAGTTATTTTATATAAAATATAATCCAGGCATTAATGTTAATACTTGACTGTATTACATGACATGTAACACTTCATAGGAATGAATATTTACAACAGACTAGTAAATCCTGTATCTGTATGAGGCTGCATACCCCTGTTGGTATTCTTGTATTCCTCAGCCTGATTTTTGTGATTACTGCAGTGTCTCTTAATGACTGTAGAGGTCACAAGGTATTCTTTATTTTCTATCTTGTAGCAGCCAGATCCACATTTAAACTGCCTTGCTCAAGTTCCAGAAAGAAACAGAATCTTGTGATGGAGATCACACCCTTATGAATATATTATTACATGTGAGAGGTGCCATGTCTGATAAGTTGCAAACTAAGGTACTTGTACACAAGAGACTTCCTTTGGTTATCAATGAGATCTCAGAAATGCAACCACGAAACACATCAGTGATTTCACTAATAATGGCACTGCAGTAGGAAAAGCACAAGTTCCTGATGATTTGAATGAGATTTATTCTTCCTGTCAGCTCTTATGGAGACAAAGCATGACTAAAAGGGCTATGAAGACTAATCCTAGTAATTGGCATTAGATTAAAACCTGAAATAACAGCAAAGAGCAAAAAATAACCATAGCATAATTTTAACAATATAGGTGAGCCTATGCTTCTGCTGAATATGATGAGCTTGGAAGGTCAAGGAAAATGAGGGTGCCTTCAGTGTGATTAGGCTGGATGTGTTCAACTGCAAACTGCAGAATGGATGATTACTTATCTTGCCCAAGACAGGAGCTCATTTAAACATTCCAGGATGCTTAAATGCTATTTAGAATTAACTCATATTGAGGGCAGTCAAGACAGCCTGCCACTGACAGATAATAATTTCTTAAAATGCTTGATTGCACTCTTGCAGTTCAGGTATCCAGTGCGCGTCCTCCAGACTATCCAACCTGCAAATGTTGAAGTTTTGCAAGTAAGACTCTTCCAGAAGAAATGACAAACCTGGATTAAAGCATACAAGAATTATTAGGATGTAAACCCCTCTTTTTATATACATTGAATATGTTATTAAGATTAAATTCTCCAGTTTAGAGAATAATGGGTGTTTTAGTTCCATTGGTTTCAGTGGTGTGTCTCTGAGGATCACTCTAGAATCAATCTTCACTCACTCTAGAACGTCCCAGAGACAGCAGGGTGACTTTTCACAAGCAGAATTGTCCTTTATATTGCTCTGGCTCTGTAAAAAATCTCGAGTATTAGAAAGAACCCAGACTCAAATGTTGATTTTGCTGCCTATTTAAAGCATTAAACCCCACTACAGTTTAGGATTATAAGTAGCAAGAATCCGGTTGGCCTGAACTAGCAACTATATAATCCAACTGTACAGTTGCCTATGCAACACATTCTTCAGCTTCATCAGACACTTTCAGGCCCAATTACTGACAACAAAGCTTATTAACTGTGCTTAGTTTGGAGAATTGGTTCCTTTTATACTGGATTAATTATTATACATGTCAGTAACAACATACTTGAAAGGTTAACATGCTTGGGCTGAGCCTATTAATCTGGCAGGAATTGGTTCTACAGCTGGAGACTACTTATTAATAAATCTATGCATGGCTTCAATTGTAGTCATCACTCTTAAGCCTGAAGAAAGAAGCAACTTTCTAGCCTTGTGCAAGACTCAGGCTGGTGATAGGCCTGAGCTTCCAATGTGCTTTGTCAACAAGCTAACAATCACTATCACCATTTCTGCTTCACAGGTAGATGAAGGGAAGCACAAGGGTGCGATGTCCCAAAGGTTGCTGCTACAAACAGAGTCAGGCAAAGAACCTGGGTTTCTGATTACTCGGTTTTGGTCACTGGTTCACAGGGAGATCTGCATTTCTACAGCTTCACTGGTGGCTAGCAGCTGTCAGCATAGCACTGAAAGCACCATTGTTAATGCACTTGCATCAGCCTTTTCTGCTCTAGTAGGCTGGCCACAGCATCCGTATTGATGACGGCATCCTTGAGCTTCCTTGGGTCAGGCTCCAGCATAGCACACCATGGTAGGCAAGTCTGGAAAGTCATGGATCAGAAGTATCAATGAGGGATCTAATCTGCACATGGAGTTCCGATAGTCGCTACTCAGGACTGGAAATTATGGAAGTTATATGTGCCTATGTGTCAGTGAGTATTTGGCTCAGGCTCCACATAGTGATGCAGACTATAAAATTGGGAGGTATGTTTACCGCTGTTTACAGCCTCATTACAAGGCAGGGAGGTGAAACAGACACTGATCTCTTCTCTCTTGCAACCTATGACAGGACTAGAAGTAATGGCAGGAAGACATGCCAGGGGAGGTTTAGAGTGGACGTTAGAAAGAGGTTCTTCATTCAGCGGGTGGTGGAGCACTGGAACAGGCTCCCCAGGGGAGTAGTCATGGCACCAAGTCTGCCAGCATTCAAGAATTTAGACAATGCCCTCAGTCACACGGTGAGAATGGTGGGAGTGTCCTGTGTAGGTATAGGAGTTGGATTGGATGATCCTTTTGGGTACCTTCCAGCTCAGCTAATTCTATGATTCTATGATTATATGCAAGGTGATTATTTAAGTTAAGGTTGCCTGTTCTAAGTGATGTTTCTTCACCCTTGCTCTAGAAGAGGCACTAGTTTAAACATGCATCTGTCAGTTTTGATTTGGACTTTAATAAATTTCCAATACATTTTTTCACTGTGAAAGCATTTTAAACTCTGCATCTATTGCATTATTTTCATTAATTGGTAACTGGACGCACGGAGATAGACAGAAACTTCTACTACAATTCTGTCTCTTCTGAATTTGCTTTGTCTTGAACTGTTGGCCCTGACCCCACAGAAAGCTTGTGTTCCTTACAGACTTCATTAGGGTTCAAGTCTTCTGCGCAAATCAACTTCAAGGGACTGGATGTTACTAAGGTATTTATTCACAAATCCTAAGCTGAAAAGCTTAACCTTAAAATGAAAGAAGGTAGATTTAGATTAGACATTAGGAAGAATATTTTTAGTGTGAGGGTGGTGAAGCACTGGCACATGTTGCCCAGAGAAGTAGTGAAAGCCTCAGCCCTGAAGGTGCTCAAAGCCAGGTTGGATGGGGCTTTGAGCAACCTGATCCAGTAAAAGGTGTTCCTGTCCATGACTGGGTGATCTCTAAGGTCCTTTCCAGCCAAAACCATTCTACAATTCTATGAATCTATAATTGGCATTTTTTTTCTTATGTTTTCCACACATAGACCTTACAGGAAAAGCAGGGTGAAGTTCTGCATAGTGTGAACTGCAACTTTGCTGCAAAGAGGGCCAAGCCTAAGTGGTGTGGACATCAGACCACCTGCTCTGGGATTCAGGGATCATTCCCCACAGCTTGAAAATCCACTTAGATTTCTTAGTCATATTTTCTTACTCATGAATTTTGGGACTCACCTCTCCTGTCACTGAGCTCAAAACTATACTGTTTCTGTGGGTCTTCCCAAAGACAGAACATACTGTGGGTAGAAGATGCAGGAATGGAAAAAGAGATGAAGGCTGGAAGCAGTATCCACCAAGGACTTCTCATGCAGCATGCTTATATGAGTCGATTTGGCTGATCAACAAGATTGTCAGTAGGATGCTGTTTATTCTGATTCTTCATCTGAAAGATGGGATTCCCCTGTGCTCCCTACTCAAATTACCAATTTCCAGCTGGGAAATCAAGTTGTTGTGCTGGGCCAGGTAACAGGAGCACATTTTTTGGGGTCAGATGATAAAGCCTGTCATTTGTGTTGCATCCCCTGATTTCATACTGGAAGACATATCCCCAGCACCTCACTGTTCAATGAGCTTCAAAGAAGGGTGGCTTTGCTCTGGTGTTGCCCTTTCCTTCAGGAACCTTCAGGGAAGGTTTAGATCGGATATTAGGAAAATCTGCTGTACTGAAAGAGTGATGAACACTGGAACAGGCTGTCCAGGGAAGCGGTGGAGTCTCCATCCCTGGAGGTGTTCAAGAAATGTGTAGACATGGCACTTTGGGACATGGTTTAGCAGACACGGTGGTGTTGGGCTGACAGTGGGACTGGATGATGTCAGAGGGCTTTTCCAACCTTACACGATTCTGTCTATGGTTCTATGAGGCTGGTCCTGCAGCGCTGGCCGCCGAGGCTGCAGGAGCCGCCCCGCAAGGCGAGGCGGAGCGGAGCGGGGCAGAGGCGCCCGCCTCCCATCCATCCATCTCTCCATCCTCCCCTCCCGCCCCCGGGCGCGGCGCTGCGCCTCCTCGGGAGCCGAGCAGCGGCCTCCACTTCGCTGTCGGTCCCGGCGGCGCGAGGAAATGGAGGCAGCGGGAGCGGCGGCGGGGCCAGGCGGCGACAGCCGGGGCTGAGCGGGGCCGGGAGGCGCTGCCGCCGCTGCAGCCGGATGCAGCAGCGGCCGCAGCAAACGGGGCCGCCGGAGCGGGGCGGCCGCGCCGTGCAGTGAAGCGGGGCCCCGTCGGGAGCGGCGCTGGAGGCCGGTACGGCGGAGAGAGGAGAGCTGCCGGGGGAACCGCTGTCCCGGGGGGCGGGGAGGGATCGGTATCCCGGGGTGGGGCGAGGTTCGGTATCCCGGGAGGGCGAACCGTTATCCCGGGGGCCTCAGGCTCTGTGTCCGGCGGGGGGGGGGGGGGGTTCGGTGTCCCCGGGGAGGGAGTTCAGTGTCCCGTGGATGGGGCAGGCTCGGTATCCGGGGGAGAGGCTCCTCTCGGCGAGGAAGGCAGTGAGTGCCGGTTCCCGGTACCCTCGGGGCCTGAAGGAAAGCCCGTCCCGCTTCCCTGCTCCGGAACGGGAAAAGTTTACGCCTGTTCAGTCCCAGTCCCAGCTCCCGGGGCTCGACCTAGGCTTTGTCTCGGCGCATCCCGTTCCCGTGTACGTCTTCCCGGCGGGAACCGCGCTGTTTTCGTCCCTGAGTGGAGCCCCCGGGAAGCTCCGGTGCTGGGGAAATAGAAAGCTGCCGTTCCCAGCATGGAGATGCCAAAGAAGTGGGACCCGGTGGCTGGCAGACAGGGTGTGCAGAAATAGGGAGGCCACGTCCCGTTCCCGGCCTGTGAGCTATGGAGCCCGGGATCGCCGAGCCCGGGTACAGCCGGGTTGAGCAGCTGCTGCTCTTGTCCTTGGGCTTTTTTCCCACTGCCAGGTGAATCCTGCAGGCTCAGGGAGGACCCTGCTCTCCAGCGGTTGAAGAGACGACAGGCCTGTTCCTGCCATGGGGAGGAAAGCTTTAGGAAAGCCTGGAGAAGGCTCCGAGGAGACGTTATAGTGGCAGTACCTGAAGGGGCTACAGGAAAGCTGGGGAGGGACTTTTTACAAGGGCAAGCAGTGATGGGGGCAGGGGGCTTGGAACTGGATGATCTTGAAGGCCCCCTCCAACCCAAACCATTCTATGATCCTAAGAATCAGCTTTCAGAAATCATAGAACCATAGCATTGTTGGGTTGGAAAAGACCTGTAAGGTCATCCAATCACATCACCAGCCCAACACCACTATGCCAACTAAACCATGTCCTGAAGTGCCACATCTACACGCTTTTTGTTATAAAGTGCCTTATAACATTTAGCGGCACCACACAACTTACCAAAGGAGTGTGTGAGATTCAATTCAAATTTTTTTTTAAGGTTTCATACATTGTCCAGATCTCTTAACTTTAAGATAATACAGAAGAGGCCTTGATGAAAATGAGTTAGGTATCCCAGCTAGCTGTTGTTAGGCCTTCGTTACCAGTTCCATTTCAAATTACATCATTATTCATGTGCTGATGAGCAAGCAGTCGTATTTTGAGACTACTGGCATGCCATTGTCTTGTATGTCTTATGTCCTTACAGCAGCTTTCCAGTCCTTAAAGAGGGCCTACCGGAAAGCTGTGGAGGGGCTCTTTGTCAGGGAGTACAGTGATTAGAATGAGGGTTAATAGTTTTAAACTGAAAGAGGGTAGTATTATGTTAGATATCAAAAGACATTTTTTTCTGTGAGGGTGGTGAGGCACTGGCACAGGTTGCCCAGGGAAGTTGCAGGTGCCCCCTCCCTGGAGGTCTTCAAGGCCAGGTTGGATGGGGGCATTGAGCAACCTGATCAAGTGGGAGTTGTCCCTGCCCATGGCAGGGGGCTTGGAATTGGATGGTTTTGAAGGTCCTTCCAACGCAAACCATTCTATGATGTATGCAGGGACTGTCCCGCTAAGGAACCACTATCCAAACAGCATAAGCTGCAGAACAGGGACTGTTTGCTGAGTTTTCATGTTATTTAAATCTTCTATGATTTGTGCTGTTGTTCTCATGAAGAACAGCAATCTTCACCAAAGTGTGAGTGTTTTTTCCAGGTAACGTGTTACTTGCAGGCCATGGGTCAAGCCTGCCACACTTTGTGTCCTGATCTTTGATTCACGTTTGTGTGTGTGTTTGCAATCTCATTTTTGACCATGCAAAAACTGGCATCTGGCTAATCTGAGGGTAGTGTGATTGTTTGTCTTTGGGGTAAGTAGCCCAGGGAGGGGAAGAGACGGAGAGAGGAGTCTGGGAGATCTTGTGCTCGTAAGAAGTGTAGAGTTACAACAAGAGGGAGAAGGAGCAACCTGAAAAATACTAGTGTATTTCATAGTGAGAAAACAGACTAAACCTTCAACAGCTTTCTCGAATCTTAGGGCTAGTTTTGCAGTAGTGCAATGGTAGGATGAGAATAACTTTTGAACTACTTAGCTGGAAAGAGGTCAGTGCTTTAGAATTCACGCTGTATTATTTCCCCTTCCTGGCCAACAGTTTTTGATGTTGAAGAACAATGTGTCTTGGATGTTGCATGCTCAGGGATGCTAGGGTATTGCAGCAGAAAATGGGAGATGACAAACATCATCTTCATGGAGGTCACAGCACCTGCAATTGTCCAAAACGTAATTGATGTGACTTTTTACCTAAATGCGATCTTTTTAGGAGAATTATTTAAAAAGGAAATAAAAGAAGGAAAAAAAGCACCTCTCAGAAGCCAAACTGAAAAATACTGCAATGAGAAAATACGAACAGGTCTGAACAGTGCCATCCAAGCTAAAAATTATGATTCTCTTTTTTTTTTTTTAATTGGAGTTACTCTGTTCTTTTCCTCTTCTCACCCATTTCACATACATCCTTAGGGTCCAAAATTTGTTTTGAACTGCTTGTCTCCCTGCACAGGCTTTCAGCATGCCCTGAAGATGTTTCACTTCTTTCAGCTACAGCAAGAATGTTTCCTGGAAACATTTCCATTGCTGGAAGGCAAAAGCCAGCTGGAAGAGTGATCCACATCTGTAGCAGTAGTACTGATGTCACAGGTGGACATGCTGAAGGAACATCAAAACCAGGGTTACTTTTATTACTGAAGCTTTGTGGGAATACTGATAGATGACTGATAATACAAAATTTGCTTAGAAGTATGAACTAGCATGTTTTTGGCATCTTAGCTGGGAATGAGGGCATCTCTCTAATTCACTCAAGTGGCTGTATTGAAAGTGTGATCACAAACCATGCAGATGTGACTCTCCTTGAAGCTGCATGTAGCTACTTCCGGACTGAGTTTGATCCTATTGCTAGTTATGTGCTAGTTTGATCCTATTGGTTTTTTTTGTGTTCTTTCTGAGGCTACAAGCACAGACCTTACAGGACTGTTGAGAGGATCGCATTGCATGAGATTTTTGTGTTAGATCCTCTCTATTTAAGTGTTTTGAGGTTGTGTTGCATGTATCCTCAAAAGGAAGCATTCGCTTATGTTTGAACATTCCAGTGTCTGAGTTCAGGCCCTCAGGTGTCTTACCTCTCCAGCAACAACTGAGACTTTATTTTTGCAGGGTAAATAGTCAAGCCTTAGGAGTCTCAGCTTTTGGTAGGAAGGCAGTGAAGTTTGCTGTTAGATTTTTGATGGATTTTTTTTTGAAGTTATGGAAGCTTAAGTTTTGTAGTGGATCTTTCACAGATATGGACTTAGTGTCAGCCCCAGTGCTCCTCTGGATTCATTGTCCATCAGAAACTGAAAATTCAGCAAAAGTTGTAGCTTAACATTTTACATTTCTTTTAATGGATGGGCACTTAAATGTTTTTTTTAATTGGTTTCGTTATAGTGCATCTTGACTTTTAACCATAAAAAAAAGACTTGTTAGGATTACAGTTTCTAAAATTGATTTAAGAAGTGCACAGAGCACTCCAGCAGACATATAAACTGCAACATAGGGCGGACACCGTGTGTTTGTAATACTGTGAAGTATCCTCATCCTGTCTCTGCTCGGATTAAGTCAGTACCTGTGGTTTCTTTGTGCATTAAATCTGCAGTCTCAATTGTTTGGGTAACCCTTCCTGCACTCCTGGGGAATTCTTATCCTTAAGGCTTACCTACAGGGATGCAGCTAAAGGTAGTAGGCACAGCTGCAAGGCAACTGTTTTTACTGTTTGTGTGAATACTGCTTATCACAAAGGGAATAAAAAAATCTTCCAGAACCTATGGCTGATGCCTTGCTGGCAATGAAAGTGACAAGATAAAAAGAGGCATTAATATATCTAAATATTTTGTCAAGTTAAGCTTTGTGTTCTGGCTCAGGAGCTTCCAGTCTGTAATTCATGTAAGGTGGGCAGGAGGAGTCCGTGTTATATGTCATGAGCTGACTTAGCATAACTAAGAATACTGTTAATGTTACGGCTGGGTTGATCTACTGACTAGCTACCCCTGAGAGGGGAGCTTCCTTCACTCTCCCTTCCTTTCCTACAATGAGCCATCTCACAAAATTAAATGAAAAAATAAACTACACTTCAAAAAAACTGAGGGGGTTACTGGTCTGTCTCCCTGAGCAGTCAGACAGACAGTGCTCTTGCCTGCACTGGGAGGGGACTGGGAATGTGTACGTGAGGGTGAAGGAGTGAAGCCTCCCTTTGATAAGAGCTGGCGGTTACATTGTCTCAGTCTTAACTTTGGTTAAAGAAACATTCAAAAGGTCAAAAACCAAAAAATGAAATGTACTGCTGTGGTTTATGACACAAAAGCAGAGAGGAGATCTCATCACAGTTTACTGCTTCCTCACAAGGGAAGGAGGAGGAGCAGGCGCTGCTCTCTTCTGTCTGGCGACCAATGACAGGACCTAAGAGAA
This sequence comes from Dromococcyx pavoninus, assembly GCA_033558185.1. Taxonomy (NCBI): domain Eukaryota; kingdom Metazoa; phylum Chordata; class Aves; order Cuculiformes; family Neomorphidae; genus Dromococcyx; species Dromococcyx pavoninus. Next base: position 350,917 of record JAUMJL010000687.1, read on the forward strand.
TGGCAGGAAGATGTGGGTGGTTTAGGTTGAATATTAGGACAAGGTTCTTCACCCGGAGGGTGGTGGAGCACTGGAACAGCTCCCCAGGGAAGCAGTTGCAGTGCCAAGCCTGACAATGTTCAAGAAGCATTTGGACATTACCCTCGGGCACACGGTGTGAATGCTGGGGCTGTCTGTGCAGGAATGGGAGTTGGACTGGATGATCTTTGTGGGTCTCTTCTGACTCAGGATATTCTATGATACGTGTTAGAGTTTTATTATTTTGGTTATGGAAAGTTTTTCTGAACTGAAACAAAAATAATTAATGTGTCAATCTTTCCTCTTTCAAACAGGAAGCAACAACTTTATATGGCTCATGTCTGACAACATGCACCACCAGTGGCTGCTGCTAGCTGCATGCTTTTGGGTGATATTCATGTTCATGGTTGCTAGCAAGTTCATCACATTGACTTTTAAAGACCCAGATGGTAAGTTTAACTTTAAGGTTTGATGTGAAACAGAAAATTGAGTACTACTTCACACAAATACTCTTTCGGTGTGAAGTATTTCTCGGCATGTTACCACTTCTTCAGTAGGATTGGGAACTGAACATCTAAACTTCTAGAAGTGACAGTGCTGACATTCAGTTTCTGCTTTGCTTGGTAGAAATCTGTAAAACTAGCACAGTGTCTTTTTTTTGGCAGTTAAGAACAGAGAAGATCATGTTTGGCAGTAGTGGCTTGCGAGGTCTGCTTCTTCAAATACACTGAGTTTCAGTATCTTGATCTATTAGGAGCAGAAGTCACGTGTAAAACAACAGAGCACAATTACCTGTTTAAAGACAAATGAGATCACAAGGAATTAAAGAGCTCATGTCACATGATACTAGTTTATGTCCTCTTGTGACTGCTTGTCCTGAGGCTGCAGTGTTATGTAAAACTTGTGGAAAGTTTTGGTTCATTTGCAGTGAGTTTATCCCAGCCACCTCTGCCCTGCTTCTTGCATTCAGCTTTATCCTCTGCTGTTTGACTGACAAACAGCTTATAGGCTTCCGCTTAGCTTAAGTAACCCAGATGGTATTAAGCTGATGAGGAATTTAAGCCTTTTGATGACACCACACAGCATGTTACAGTGTTCTGTCTGCTGAGGAGCTACTGTTACAAAGCCATCCCACAGAGAGTTTAGGGTGAAGGTGATGACATGACTTACAGTCCTAAGAGGTCTGTATTTCTGCATCTTCCTGAGATATGCAAAAAATGTTTAGCTTTTGAAGCATTGATGTCAGTAGTGGCATTTGTTTCAGTGACTGGATAGTGGGTAAATATATTAGGTGTACCTTTTAAAATAGTGTAACTCTATTATGCTATTTTAACTGTGTGGAGAGACATTCAGGAAGTCTTTCAGATGAGAGCTGTAGGCTGACTTAGCTTTCCTTAGTCCCAGTTATTTCTGAGCCCTAGCACATCTGGAAATAAGCTGGTCTTATGTAGCTAAATCTTCATGTTTCACTCTGTGCCAACTCTTGTTTTCCAGGTCAGGTCCATCAGAATTTGTCAAGAGGTTTAAAATGTAGTTTTAAAAACAATTACTAGAGTACACCCTTAGCATTTACTTGCTTTTTATTATCTTGGCTTGCCAGTTATTCTCCCTTTTGTTTTTTTTTTCTGTGCTGAATCTTCCTTTCCCTTTGAATCATGCTCTGAGAAGAAGATTGAATAATTTCTTAAGCTCCAGTTCTGCAAAGCCATGACTGTGGTTAAGTGTCTGTATGTTTTGGAGATATCAGTGTTTGTACTGGGACTAGTGAAGGGAAGTAATTTGAATATACCAACAGAATTTTGGAGAAAGTCCAAACAGGATGGCCAATCTCAAAGGAACTCTTCTAGACTTAATAAAGTATGACTTGACAGAAAGTTTCCTTATTTGGATGTGTTTACTTAGCAGCTAGAACAAAAACAGCAGATGCTCAATGAAATGGTATTCTTTTGTTTAAGCCTTTTACTGGTGTCTTGGGTGTGTGAGCAATAGTAACTTCCTAATGATAAGAAGTGAGTTTCTGTCCATCACCTCTAGTAACATCTGCAGACATGCTTTTACTCAGTGGTAATGAAAGATACTTTTAACTGCTCTTTAACTGAGTCATGTTACTTCGATTTTATAAAAGGATACTGTGAAGTTTTCTGTGCAGAAAAATATCTACTGTAGCTGATTGCTTACATACTTATGTTATTTGCATTTTTAACTTACTTTTCCACATGTGCCCTTTTTTAAAATCCACTGTAGGCAGAGTAGAGTACTCCCTTAAGAAAAACCAATAGGCAGTAGGCACATTTTCTCGACCATAAACAGTGAGGTACTGTGGATGCAGATGAAGAAAGATTATTCAAAGAGGAAACTTCGTGAAGGGAAAAATAGTCTAATGTCTATTGAAATAGATTTTATGGGAGAAATCATGCTCTATTTGCTTTGTGGTTAGGGAAAACTGCTTAAAATATTTTTTATCTTTCTGCACCATGTGAAGTAAAGCTACAGCCTTGTGTTATTTTTCATTTTTCCCATAGCATACCAATTGTAGAACATACAAAGAGTTCTTCCCTTATGTACTTTAAATTGATCTCAAACTATTAGCTGCTCTTGTATCGTTAAAAAAGGACAAGAGTATCAGCTTCCATTGTGGCAGTCTTTTAGGAAGGCCATCAGTCCAGTAATAGAGAAAGAGCTGATCTTGTATTTATTGCTGGTTAGAGGCCTTTACTTAGAGCACCAAAGAAATAAAAGGTGGTCTTTAATGACATTTCTGGTAATGTCTAAGAGTTTGCAACAGAAGAAACCTATCTACTAATATCAGGGAAGGAAGAAACCTGATAGGTTAAGTTTTTCTTTTGGACACCCTTTGAGAAGTTTATTGAAAAATAAAAATCTCATACTGTCAAATCCAATGTGTGATTGTCTACCAGTCATGATATTTGTATTTATCATTTCTGTGTCTCTTTGTACACTTCGTTTTTAAAAGACCAAAATAAAAGATAATGCATGTGTTTCTATAATAAAACTCAGGTGAAGGTGCTTCCAGAATTCCCATAGAGTACATCCTTTAAAATACTAATAGTCTGTCTCATGTCTTGTCTAGTACCTTCCCATTTGGAAACAAATTCTAAGGTTTTGTAAGCTTAATACTGAAAGCGATGTTCAGTTGTGTTAACTGTAAAGCAGAAATAGTTGCCTTCCTGTACCTTATATAATACTCTTATCTCTCTTCCTTCTTTAGGCTACGGTGCCAAGCAAGAGCCATTGATACTGACAGCTGTGACAAAAGTGGAGGAGGTACATGTGCCAGAGCGAAAACACTGGTCTGAAGAATTCCAGGTGCATACTATTGAGATAAGGGTTACATGTGTTAAAGAGTGGGAGAAAATAAAAGATTCAATAAGGGCTTCCTGTTGTTAAAAGGAATTGCTAGACAGGAATTATTTATTCGGACTGTTCCATTTAGATAGGGCCAACAGAATTCATTTTAGCTTCACAAAGCTAGTTTGTTATGGTAACCTGCTGTCTTGTTTCATCTGAATGATTCAACTTAATGTGTTCCCTTTTCTAGGAGAAAATCATTACAGTACTCCTTTATCAAGTCAGGACAGTCATTTTTGCTAGCCTTTTAATATAATGCCCCAGTTTTGGATTATTTGTATTCTGCCTCGCCATAGCCATCAGGTTTGTGGTTCTTGAGAGCAAGTTTGTGTCTTTTCTGTTCTCCTAGTTCTCTGCCCAATCTCTTTGATTCTTTTTATCAGTCTCCATTTCTTTTTCATGTTTTGTGCTCTTTGTGCTTCTCATCTCAGCGTTTTTCCAAAGTAGAACATGAACACAATATTATTCAATACGAATTGATCTTTTAGATTCATAGTTCTGTGCTTTCAGCAATAAAGGAGAACAAATGTGGTACTTGCCAATTTACGAGAAAATTCTGAAAATCCTTTATGCAAGTATAAGTTTGAGACTAGTTGCACAGTGGGATAAGGCAATTTTTTGCTATTGGTTACATAAGTCATCTTATGTTTAAAGTATTTTTGTGATGCAGCATTGAATTTAGGTTTCTGCATAAAAATGACACTTCTTGTTTACCTTTGTAAAAACCCTAAAATTTAAGTTATCCTCAAAATATTTGGGAGAAACACTTTGTTAAGTGGAAAGCTGGCGGATATATGTAGCAAGTCTTAATATCTTCCTTTACTAGTATGGAGCAGGATAATAAGGTTTCTGGATCTAAAACTATTCCCTCTTGACTTCTCAACAGCTTGAAATGCAGAACAATAGTATTAACCCTGGTCGCGTGCAAAAGGGATTGTTTTAACAGAGAAGCAGTCTGTCAGGCTGTTCAGATTACATTCTGACCAGGAGATATTGGATAAGAGTAACAAACAGAAAAAACAGAATGAGTGGGTTTTTTTCCTTATGGAGGATTGAGACTAAAAGCACAATCATTCCTTTTTCATGTGTAGCTTGGACACTGTACATAAAATCATAGAATTGCAGAATGGTTTGGGTTGGAAGGGGTGTTTGAAGATCATCTAGCTCAACCCCTCCACCACAGGCAGGAACATCTTCCACTAGATTACATTGCTCAAAGCTCCATCCAACCTGGCCTTGAACACCTCCAGGGATGTGGCTTCCGCAACTTCTGTGGACAACCTGTTCCAGTGCCTCAGCACCCTCATCATAAAAAAATAACTTCCTTATATCTAGTCTAAACCTACCCTCTTTCAGTTTAAAACAGTTACCCTTTGTGTTACTACAGGCCCTAGTAAAAAGACTCTCTGTGTCTTCCTTGTAAACCCCTTGTAACTACTGGAAGGCTGATGTAAGGTTTCCCCAGAGTCTTCTCCAGGCTGAACAAGTCCAACTCTCTCAGCCTGTCTGTTCCAGCCCTCTGACCATTTTCGTGGCTCTTCTGTGGACTATCGTGAATAGGAATTTATGACACTTTGGTTTATCAGCAATTTAGAATTTATTAAGGTAAGATTGCAAAGTTCCTGTTACCACTTAATTATCAATTGATTAGCAAATTGATTAAAAATGATTCAATGTATGTGAGATAATCAAATTGATCAGTGACCTAATCAGATTCAAAAATAATGAATTCACTCCTATTTATTACACAATGTGTTAAGACACAGAGGTATAGAGATATGTAAGCATGCAAAGATATGTCAATATTTAAGCATAAGAGAAGTATAGGTCATGACAGAGAGAAAATGAGACTGAGAGGGAGAGACTAGTCTGAAAATTCCCCTCTTGAGATATGGTGAGAATAGTCCCATTCAATGCACCAGCATTCCCGACAGGCAATGCTCAGCTCTAAGGGGAGATAACCTCACCAAAGGCCTTTTAATTTGCACTGTTAGCAAATGAGATTGTGCATTACACCTGAGAGGCATCCCAACTCGGGGAGGGGGGGGGATTACTGGTCTCAGCCTGCTGCGATCCAGAAGAGGTCAAAGGGCTTTCTACATAATTGCATATTTATAGGGTTTTGAAATAAATTACTTTTGTCACATACTTGAATCTTTACTTTGATGTATTAATATTCATTTTGGCTGCACTTGGAAGATGCCATACTAGTGGAACTTTCCACTACTTGCATCAGGCCACCTCACCTGGGCCATGATCCAGGTGTCCGGGGGGCATGACTGATGGTCAGTCTCTTTCTCAGGCGATAACGGGGCTTCTTCCCAGGCACGCAGGACCCTAGGAACACTGAGGAAGCGCTCAAGTGTTCTGGATCACTGCTTTGTAACAATGAGTATTCTTTCCCCAGTGTGTCTGGTCAGGATGACCTGTTATCAGTCCCCTTCTTCAGACAGTTAGGCAGTTTTCTTTCCCAATTTATAGCAGTTTCAGGTAGGTCGAGGGGCTGCCTTGGCACCCTGTATGACTGCTTCTACACAGTGGGAATTCTCCGTATGAAGGCCATGTTTCACTAGTCAGATAATAGCCCAAATAAGGAAGAGAAGGTGTTTTTCCAAGTGCATCAAAATGGTTGTGCACATCTACGTGGCTTGTGGGATGGGAAGAAATACCACCACCACAAGGAACTGCTCCAACAGGTCTTTCTTGTACTGGGAACTCCGGAGTTGAGCGCAGTACTCTAGGTGAGGTCTCACCAGAGTTGAGTAGAGGGGCAGAATCACCTCCCTTGACCTGTTGGCCCTGCTTGTTGTTATGCAGCCCAGGCTATGATTGGCTTTCTGGTCTGCAAATACACATTGCTGGCACATATCCAATTTTTTGTTCATCAGTATCACCAAGTCCTTCTCTGCAGGAATGCTCTCAATCAGTACGTCCCCTAATCTGTATTGATACAGGGTATTGGCAACTGTATAAATAAATAAGTGTAAGGAGGAAGATCTGCCAGTAGAAATTTAAAATTTCCCATCACCTGTTAATCAGACAAGCTCCTTTTTCCCCACTAATCGTGAGGCAGAGGTGGTCATGGTTGCTTACAGTCTCAGAAAAATGAGACAGTTCATCTATTTTTGGTGAGAAGAATGTTGCCTACTGCTCTCATTTGCCACAGTCGGTGCTGATTCACGTTGTGTGAATCTTTGTCCACTTAATTTTGTTGCATCTTGGATATATGGAAACACTGAATGCCTATAGGTGCTAGAAAACAACATAGAACTTTTATCCTAAATTCTTCTTTCCCAGCCAGATGGATCATCAACATTAAGCCCCATTTTCTCAGAGGTTAAAGCTTAATTTCTGTTGGAATTCCTGTCTTGTCTTCTCAAAAGCTTTCTTTGTTGCTGTTGAAGCTTTATGGGAGTTCCAGTATTTTGTTAAGGCATGTTGTATCCACACAGATAAGACCTTCCTGCTCTGCAGCAGACTTAATTGTTTATGGAAAAGCTCTTACTACGGTCTGCTACTACATAATGACTTAAGAGTCAAACCAACATTTACAGCAGCAGCACAGGAAGGAAACTGTGGGCTATTCCTTCAGTTAATGCATGACATGTGAATCTTGGAGTTATTACGGTGCACAGTTCTGGGATTTTTATGCTCTAGAATTTGATCTGAGAACTAAATTCTTACACTTTTTTTTTTTCTTTCCCCTCTCCTTTTCATAAAGCCAACTGGAAAAGCTTTTTCTGGAAATCTGATCCGCCAGCCCTTGGTTCATATGGAAAGACTTGAACTTCTCAGGAATGTCTGCAGAGATACTGCGTTGAGAAATCTCTCTCACACTGCAGTTTCCAAATTCGTCTTGGACCGAATATTTGTGTGTGACAAGCACAAGATCCTGTTTTGTCAGACGCCAAAAGTGGGAAACACTCAGTGGAAAAAAGTCTTGATCGTTTTAAATGGTATCTACTTGGCTGTGGGTGTGTGGGTGTCTTTGAGGAGGAGGAAAGAGCAGAATTGGTCCAACTGGGACAACAGAAAAATGGATTCTTTCTGCTTTTCTGTACACTGATACTTAATTTCAGCTTTTATACTTCACAGTTGCTTCTAGTATTTTCGAAGCATCGCTTTTAAAGAAAATAAGCCTGTTCTTTCTTTGAAAATAAATATTGTTATTCCTTGGCTCAAAAGTGATGTGAGTCATGAAAGAGTATCCACAAGTGTGTGATAGGTAGAGTCATTATTTTTGAAGAGGTGATGCTAATTTATTGAATTTGAAACAAGTAAATTCCCTAAGAAACAATAATATGAAATTTCTGACTTGAAGCCACCAACTTTTAACAAGGGTTTTTTAGCCATGTAGTTAAAACTCGGCAACTGCTGCTGGTCTGTACTGCTGAAATCTTGTGATGTGCTGTCAGAGAGCCATCACAGGAGTTATAAAGATTCTGAGATGCTTATGGCAATAGTTTGGTCAACAAAGTTATGTTATAAAAGGCTGAAAAGGAGCAGAGGGACCAGCATGTTTGAATAACGATCTACAAGGTGAAAACTACCTGTCGATATGTAGCCTACCATCTTTTCCTAGCAGCCTGGCATGTCAATAATCGCAACTCATTGCCTCAGGGTTTTCTACTGTACACATAAACTTAACTTAGTTGTAATTAACATAATTAACACCTTTGTTTGACATGAGACCCACTTGCTTGTCAGTGCACCAGAGCCGTGAGTTTGCTACATACAGTCAGGTCTTGAGGTTCTGTGGTTTTTCAGGTGGCATAGCTCACCAAGATGTGGGCAAAACCTGAACGTGGTAAACTCTAAACAGTCCTGTGAATAGCCAGCTCTGCACTTGTATTTTTATGTTTTCTATACCTTGTGTGAGCAAGTTTGTACAAGAAGGAAATAGTCAGAAATTGGCAAAGGAATTGAGTCCCTCAGCAAAACTTTAGTAGCAAGGAGTATCTTTAAAAACTTAATATTAATTTCAACTTTGATAAATAGATGACAGCTGAAAATCCAACAAAAATATGGATGTACATAGGCATGGGCCTGTGTCTTAAATATATATATGAAAGCTACACTCCAAGAAAATACTAAATATTAAACTATATGAGTGCATTAGAAGCACCTACTGTTATCAGAATTGAACAGAAATTACATGCAAAGGATAGGACAGGACAGGCAGGAATGTATTAGCTGTGTTGAGTGGAGGGTAACTCATGCCTTGCCAGCAGGGAACCTTTCACCTTGAGCTTGCTAGTTCTGGCGTGCTGGATAATGATAGAAAATTGTTTCCATATAAACATTGGTCTCTTCTGTCTTGAGCTACCAGTGTATTAATATCTCTGCTGAAAACTAGTGCTGCAGTTGACCTAACCTTTTCCTCTTTGGGTAGTTTCAGGAGGCGGGACTCATAACTGAGGTGGAATACTTTGGGTTCAAATCCCTAAATGGTATTTGGAGGTTCAGGATGGAGGAACACAGCTGTGGTACTGTGGGGGAGCTACCTCTGCTGCTGCTTGTACTGAATCTCTGCTCTGGATGACTGCAAGGTTTTGGTTTCTGAGGCTGTCTAATCTGACATCTGTTGTCCACATGTAATTCAGCCACAGTACCAAAGTATGTAATTCTAAAACTGAAATTAATAAAATACACCAAAAAAAAAAGAGAAAACTGAGAAGCTGAGCAGTGGATTATTCACTGATGTTCTGGAACAGAGAAAGTTGTAGAGGCTTTTACCTAAAGAGCTTGTTTTGCATTCCCCTGTTCTTGTTGGAGGTTGTTACCCTGAAATGATGCTTTTGAGTGAAGGCTTACTCCTAAAGCCCAAGGGAGCCCACATGAGATATTTAACCTTCCAGGATCAGGATCTTAGAATAAATACATCAGAATTTAGTGCTATTATTTTTCTTGTCAGCTTATGCGCTTGTAGAATTTACTATCTAGAGGCTTTATATAGTTAATTTTAGTGCTTTTTAATCTGGGTAGTATTGTATGGTTGGAATTTTTGTTTCAGCACAGCATAGTCATTAAAAGAACTTCATGGATCCTGACAGCAAAGTGCTTTCGTGTTGACACAGTTCCAAAAGCAGCCCACAGCATTTATTTTTTGTTGGTGGTAGAAACTTGGCCAAAAAGCTGGTTCCTTCTTTGGAGTTAATCCTCAGTCTTCCCCCATTTGTATGTGTGTGCAGAAGGAAAGAGTGGGGACACTGAGGTAGGCAGTTACAGGCTTAGACATAATTGCTGATGAAATTTGCATAATGTGCTTTTCTGTGAGTTTGAGGCCATTTGGTCTTGGACTTTGATGTCGTATACCCTGAAGAATTTTAACAGTTTTCAGCTTTGCAGTCAGATTCTCTCATCATTTAACGGTTTTAACCATAGTAACCGTAAATGCTAAAAATACAGAAAAGAGAAAAACAAAAACCCGTCAGCCAAAGGCACACACATTTTCTTGTGCTCAAGTTTTTTTTTTTTCCCCCTTGAAAGATTCACTCTCTCTCTCTTTTACTTGTCTAGGAGCATTTTCTTCCATAGAAGAAATCCCAGAAAATATAGTACATGATCATGAGAAGAATGGCCTTCCACGCTTGTCCTCCTTCAGTGACTCTGAAATTAAAAAACGGTAAGAGATGGCTTCCTGGGAATGTGGGAGGCGTTTGGAGTTAAGGGTGTTGAGGATAATCAGGAGTACAGTTGAAGGCTACATCTGGAATTGAGGACAGCAAGGTTTCTTCTCCTCTGCTTGTATTATTGGCACTATTCTGTTACCCTCACAGATGTTGGTGTCACTGCCTCTCTACTGACTTTAAAGGAGAGCAGCAGTGTAATTGATGGTATAGTTAGGTAAGCCAACCAACTCCCTCTGGATACAGGGTTTCTATAGTTCATTGCATACTCAGTTGCTACATAGTAGACCTTCAGAGGGAAGTTTTTTGGTTGGAAGGTCCACCCTGATGCCTTGTGCAGTAAATCTTACTGCCTACACTTAAGATTCTAATTGCAGGCAGATTTACTTGCTGGGATTGAACTGGATAGGTTTAAAACGTTGTGCTTCTTAACCTGAGAGCGTTGTCTATTCAGCTGAACTGCATTGTCTTGCTGTTTGGCTGCTTTTCATTCTTCTTAGAGCAGGAAAAATACTTCTCTGCACAGTAGAGCCTTCTAAAATACTTTGGCTAGATTTTGGACTGTGCTCTCTATGAGAGCCTATGCTATATTTAATCCCTGTAAGGAGCGGCAGCCTGGAGAGAACAGGACATAAGATGACAGCAGATGCTTGTAAGCTTGTGCTTGCATGTTTTTTATATTAAGCCATTCTGAAGACTCAGCCCCTTATACATGTAGTGTCTGCTAGAAGAAGAGCTCAGACCAAGGTTTGTCGATTCCGTGGTACAAATGCATTTATCACAGTTGTGCCTGTGAAAATGGGGTCACTTGATTGTGCTGATAGTGTACAAGAGAAAATACTGTTATCATCTTCTTGAAAATGTGGATCTGTTTTCCCTCCCTGTTAACAGCCATACATAGAAAGTAATCGTTCACCTGAGGGACGAGCCATAGCTGGGTTATTTGAAGTTGAATGCCATTATGATTCGAGTTGTTGCCATCATTTCACTACAGATGCACATATGCTGGAGATGCATAACATGGGTTTGGTTGTGTATTCTGAAATAAAAGAGAGTTTAGGTATAAAGGGAGAGATATTGTGAATCTGTTGATCTACTTTGCTGATCTCTAACCCTGCCTGATTAGGAGTAAGTCAGGAGAATCTAAAGACTGATCCAGGTGCCTATTGAGGCTGGAAAGAGTCCATCTACAGAGTCACAGAATCACAGAATGACCTGAGTTGGAAGGGACCCACAAGGATGACAGAATCACAGAATAACCTGAGTTGGAAGGGACCCACAAGGATCATCGAGTCCAACTCCTGTCTCTGCACAGGACAACCGCAACATTCACAGTATATGTCTCAGGACAGTGTCCAAATGCTTCTTGAATATTATTAGGCTTGGCACTTGGCATTTTCCTGGAGAGCTGTTCCAGTGCTCCACCACCTTCTGAGTGAAGAACCTTTTCCTAATAGCCAACCTCAGCCTCTCCATATGCTTATTTCAGTGAGGACTGGGCTCTAAATCTCCTTTCTCAGCTATTTACTGAAATAAACTTTGTTTTCAGTTTACTTCTCCTACAGATAATCTCTGGCTACAGGATATTACAGCTTAGTGATATCACAACAAAATGTGAAATTCTGTTGAATACTGTGGTCTCACAAAAATAATATTCTCAGCCATTATTGAAAGTGTGACAAAACATCAAATAAATACCAGAACTGATGTTTTGTTTTTTTTTTACTTAAGCAGTGATTTTTCTACCTACCTGCCATGGAAAAAAATGTAACTCTCTATGGTTTTAGCTGCTGCAAGGCACTTTTTCGGTGTCTTTTTGTAATTTGCTTCTTGAGCTTAATCATATGCCATTAAAAATATCTTTGACTCAGAGGTTCCAGCTTCAGCATCTTTCATCTCCTGTATGTGGATTGAGATAAACTAAGCTCTTCCAGTTTGAATAAAATATGAGAACTAGGATAAACTATTTCCATATTGTACTGTACACAAAACCTGTTAGTAAAAAGACAGAAATTATATTTCTAGTCTTATTGATTACAGTATTGATAAATTATGCAAGTGATGTAAGATTCGTACTGCTGTGTCTGTGGTCAGTTTATATACATTTTGTAAGTCTTTGCTAAACACGCTTTAAACACTTTCCTAAACACTTTCCTTAATTATTTAATTTCTTATTCTTTTCCTTCCCCTGTTTAGACTGAATTTATACTTCAAGTTTTTTATTGTTAGAGATCCATTTGAAAGACTTATTTCTGCATTTAAAGACAAGTTTGTGCACAATCCTCGGTTTGAACCTTGGTACCGGCATGAAATTGCTCCTGGCATCATCCGTAAATATAGGAAGAATCGCACAGAGACCAAAGGGCTGCAGTTTGAGGATTTTGTGCGCTATTTGGGTGACCCTAACCACCGATGGCTGGATGTCCAGTTTGGTGACCACATCATTCATTGGGTAACATTTGTGGAACTCTGTGCTCCCTGTGAAATCACGTACAGTGTGATCGGACACCATGAAACCCTGGAGGACGATGCTCCATATATCTTGAAAGCAGCCGGCATAGACCATCTGGTGTCATACCCCACCATTCCACCAGGCATAACAGTATACAACAAAACAAAAGTGGAGCGGTATTTTTCCGGAATTAGCAAGAGAGACATAAGACGCCTCTATGCACGGTTTGAAGGTGATTTTAAACTCTTTGGTTATCGGGAGCCAGACTTCCTGCTTAACTGACACCTAGGCTAAACTCTGAAGAAGTATCTCATGGATTAATCTACACCTGCGTGAATACCAGCTGCAACTCTGACCGAGCTGAGAATGACCATTTGTTTTCTAGATTTTTGATGTTGCTCCATTTTTCAGTGAAATATTTGTCATATGAACAAGTAGGGGCTTACAGTTGTTGTTTCCTGATCATGTTTTCAATGTGACGCTGCAATCTCTTTGGAATGAAGTCTCTGTTACCTGAAGTACGGAATTCCACTTCTCCCCTTTTCCCTCCAGGAATAAAGGAAGGAGAATTAGTGAGCTATGGTCTTCCTCTCCCAGACAGAATACTATTTTTAGAATGTTGTGAAGTATATATAAAGATGGCAATTTAACTGTAGGTTACCTCTGACATGTGGGTGAACTTGATAATTCGTGCTCTTAAGAAAGGCATGGAGTCTTCCATGAACTTTTAAAACGAGAGGCCAGTACAGGACTAAAATTGATTAAATGCATGACAAGTAAAATCATCTAGGTTCTGTCATGTGGCTGCTATGATAACAGTAAGGCTGATCTAATCCCATTTTTGTTTGTCACAACGTGGACCTAATTAGACGGAAGCTTCAGAGATGTTAAAAAAAGGAACTGGTTCCAGAGCCCTGTTGTCTTTGTATTTTTGTCAGGTGTTAACTGTACTCACTACTGGTCTATTCAGCTTCATAATTCTACTTTTGATTTTCAATATATTGTTCAACTCCTGGCTATATAAGTTGTCTGAGAACACCAGATGCAAAAGGAACATGGAAGAATTAAGAAACTCCTAGGGAAACTTTAGGGAAAATTAATTTAAAATAAAGTATTACTTGTATTTGTGGGAGAACATATAGAAGTCACAAGATACTCTCCAAATATCACACAATTTAACTTGTTTTGTCTTCTAACAGTTAAGATTAATAAAGAAGCCACAAAAGCAGGATGTCATATAAAAGCTGCTAGAATTACTTGGAGTGACGATCTGCCTTTTTCTTATATCCAACCTTGCACGACGCTCAGTACCTCAGAGAACAGAAAATTTACCCTCCTGAAAATTCCATCTGCCTACTGCTAAAGGAGGCAGGATGAATCCCTGATTTTTTCAGTGATTCACTGCCATGGCATCCCAACTCAAAAATGCCCAACATTTTTGTTACAAGTGGGGTGAGTTAACAACTTGCCAGGAGTATGAATGTCACTTAAATTTGAGTGCCTATTTCACGCATTAAAAAAAGAAAAACAGAACTGGATGGATGCAGCCATCCTGTTTGCCTGTGTTTGCATTGTGTCTCATAAAGAGCAGTCTCTTGTTCACCAGCAATAAAAATCAGTGTGCTGCCACCTCATCCCACAGGTCATGGGAGAGAGAGAGACCATGTTATCTGAAATACAGGAATTGTTCTGTGATGGTGAGCATGTGAAATGTATTTTTTAAATTTCAGTCCCAAAAGATTGATTTTCAGGTCAGCATGATGTTGCTGCCTAGAAATGCTAAGTGCTATGGAATGGCAGTGTGGCCAGTGCTATGGAATCTGCTCTTAAATCCAGCTGCAGTATGGTTTTGATAGCTTCCTCTATCAACACAAGGAAGCATCTTGCACTTGTGAAAAAGGAAATCTGTGCCAAGCTGACATGTGCTGCTACCCACAAAAAAGAAAGCCCTGTTGTAGCTGGAAGTGATTTCAGAAAGATCTTAACAGCGTAATTGGAATAAGGGAGAACCATTAACTGGGCATCATTAGCAAGAGAATAGTCCAAGTCAGCAAAGCTAGAAGGTGGGATTTTTTAATTATATTTTTTTAAAAGCAGCAATTACAGTGCCCTAATTTGTTATTTCTTAACCAATGATAAAAAACATCTTTAACAGCTCTAGGTTTTTCTGTGGTTTTCTTAATATGGTAACTTAGCAAAATATACTGTTAAATGCATTTTGGAGCAAATGAGCTGATTGATTACCTCTCTGCCGATTTAAAATGTAACAATGTGAATAATGTATAGTGAATTCAGGCCTTAAAATTTAATTCTAATAAAGATAAAGTAGAATTGTTTTCCTCTGAAAGCATAAGCTACTGATCACACGGAATGCCAGTGAATATGTTTCTGTTTTTCTTGGTAAATTACTTACTCTATCGATTGCTTAAAAATTGCCAGGTGGAAAGTGCTACATAAAGATTAAGTAATATTTTTTTTTTTCCTAATGGCTTTCTCTGCATGGAATTCTCTCAGGCAGCTGAACAAAGATATGGACTGACATAGGCAGAGGTGTGTACAGCTTTCCCAGCTCTGTGGTCCCACACTTTTCAGGCTGAGACTGGAACACTCACTACCGTTTCTTCAATTCAAATGCAGTTTTTCCTTTCAGTGATACCCTGCTGAGCTGTATTTTCTTTCTAGAAGTATTTTCTTTCTTTCTATGACTGAAGTAATGATGGCATGGTTTTGTCACGACTCTTGCAGAAACTTGGATACCATGAAAGCCCTTGGCAAGATACAGTAGGGTTCTCCTTGTGTTGGTCCAAAGCAGGTAGGGTGGCCAGAGTGTATTGTATCAAGGAGGAGGCTCTTGCCACACAGGCTATGATGAATCAAATGCTTCTGGTTTGTTTTAGCTTAAGTGGAGTATATACAAGGCTTTTACAAATTTAGTCCCCGTGGCATGCATAAGCGTCATTTTGCTGATAGGATGTTGTTTACATGCTGCTTTCAAACTGCAGGTGATGTTTGTGTCATATTTTGGAACTGCTGGCCCAGATTGTTACTTCTCTTTTCTTATTGTAGCTTCAGAAAACAAAATTGCATCCTTGCTTTGTACATATCTATTTCTTTTTCTTGTCTCTCCTCAGCAGTTTTTGAATGCTTTGGCCCATTTTAGCCATGTTTTACAGAGGAAAGCTCTTAGGGGCAGCAAGTTGCAGTAATCTTGAAAATAGGAGAGAAAATGTTCTTTGTACATCACAGAGTCCATGTTTTTGGGAAAGTACAGGCAGGAAACTGAGTTTTACTGCTTCTCATCGAGGAGCTCCTTGTTTCTCATGGACTCCATTCCGTAATGCTCTGAGTCTGGCCTCTACTCTTGGCTGAGAAAGACAAAAAATCATGAATTAAAATGCATTCCATGAGTCTGTTATCTTCATGTTCCTTATAAAATTAAAGACAATTATAGAGGTCAGCTGATTTGGGTTTTTTTTTGCAGTCTTTGGGTTTGTTTTCTTCCTCCTTGTGAAAATGGATCTAAACCAACTTTTAAGAGCAATGCCTATTCCCTTTCCTTTTAACATCACCAGTTTGCTTTCTAAGCACGTGCCATGAAGATATTGTTCTGTAGTTAAAATAGATGTGCACTTTTTTATTTCGGGAACTGTTACTTAAAAGAAGTAGCATTTCAAAAGTGGCCTGAAAGTATGTATTTTGCACAGATAAGCATGTTATTTTCCTATTCGTCCTAAGATGCTGCTCTGCTTGTACTGAAAGTAACAGCCCCCTGCTGCTACTGCTTGTCTATGTCCTCAGATCAAGGAAACCATCAGACAGCTCTAGCTTTTCTGTAACATTACTTTTTTTCCTTGAGGTGTTAATAACTTTGTTGGCTGGGAAAGCCACCTTTGATCTTATCTGTGCTCCAGAAAGTTTTCTGAGAAAAGAGTGATTATATAGGGATTGCTTAAGCTTATGTTTTCAGATGAAAAAGAATGTCTTGTCAGTGTATCCGCCTACATCTGATATCCCTTAATTGACAGAGAGGGTGAATGATCTTTCTGCTTAACAGCCTTATCATGATTTACACTAAGCCCCCTTCACATTTATTACAGCAATGTGAAGGGATGTGGAAGGAAGTGTAAATTCAACATGTGCTTATTGAAATGCGAGGGTGTGAAGGAAACTGGACACTGGAGTTGTCCCCTGAAGATTTGTGGTGGCTAATGGCTTGTTACATGTCATCTGCAGAGGCTGGTGCAGTTTCTCTGTAGCCTGTGCTTGAGAAGATTTATGTAAGGTAGAAAGAGGCCTGTGGGTGGTGGAAAATTCCCTTTCAGCCTAACTTAGCTGTGCATGTTCCTGGTCTGCTGTCGTGAAGAAGGTTTTAGAAGGAAATGATCCTATTAACAGCAAAGCCTGCAGTGCTTGGGCTGGCAAGCAGAGTGCTTCTCTCCTGGAGGAGGATTTTGACTCACACTGATGTGTGCTGACAACTTTGATGCTGCCTTGTGTAATTCTTTATTTTTGTGCTTTTAATGCAGTTGTGTGCAGCTGCGCTGTCCTCTTGCTGTCCTGCAAGTGGCAATAGCCTCAGGTCGCCACCAGAGTAGCCTTTGAAAGGCCTGTAGCCCGTGCAGTAGGAGACATTTCCCTTAAAGAAGTAGCATTAAGCTTGCAACCTGTGCAACTGGTGGCAACAGGCACAAAACTGGTACTGTTCGGGGCTAGCTACTGTAAAATCATCCTTTTCCATTTCAGTCCAGCCAGAAATGAAAGGGAAAAAAGATGTGTGTTTACATCGAGTCATAAAAAAAGAGCGGCACTGATAGAAATTCCAGACTGGTAAACCCAGGCAAGGCAATGTCTAAGAAAGCAAAGCCAAAAAAAAGCTGTGGGCAGTCACTTTAAAGCCCCCATAGATTCTGGACTCTATGTTGAAGGGAATTTGCTGAAGCTTTATGGGAGATGTTAGAGGAGAGAGTGTACTCCCCCATATGATGTGTGTGGATGCCAGAGGAGCAGCTGCTGATGGGACAACGGGACAGCATGCACATGGCAGGCTGAGAGCATGAAGCATCTGCTCTGGATGTCTGTTTCAAATCACGGGGAAAAAAAAAAAAGAAGTGAAAGAGAAGAAAGTGATGAAAAAATAATCCTGAAGGTTGCATGCCTGGAAATGCAGTGCTCACCCTAAATGCCAGAAATACATTGATCACCCTAGATGTCATTTCTGAGCAGTTTGTGGGAAAAAAGCAAATCTGCAAATAGGAGGGTAAATGTGGACCACAGAGCATCTGCAAACACTCTTGAAAGTGATTTAACACTGAGAACCTAGCCAAGACTCTCAAGCATGCCTGAGTAAATGGATCACATCTAGGAAAAATGTGTAGCTGTGCTGAAAGTGTACAAAAAGAAGAAAAAGCTCTTGTGGAATAACTAGCTCATTCAACAATTACGTGTTATGCATCTCCTGTGATTAAAGAAGTAGGAACATTTAGTCTTGTAGATCATTTTTTTTCTCCTGCCTACAGCCTTTCTGTTTTATTCCATTGTCATTCTCATGTCCTGAGAGGTCTTTCGATGATACATCACAGTATGACCCATCATTCTGCCTGTGCTCAGCACTGGTGAGGCTACACCTCGAGTACCGTGTTCAGTTGTGGGCCCCTCACTGCAAGAAAGACATTGAGGTCCTCGAGCACGTCCAGAGGAGGGCAGTGAACCTGGTGAAGGGTCTGGAGAACAAGTCTTACAGGGAGCGGCTGAGGGAAGGGGGTTGTTTAGCCTGGAGAAGAGAAGGGTCAGGGGAGACGTTATCGCTCTGTACAGCTGCCCGAAAGGAGGTTGTAGCGAGGTGGGTTTGGTTTCTTCTTCCAAGTAACAAGCAATGGGACAAGGAAGTGGCCTTGGGTTGTGCTGGGGTGGGGTAGATTGGATATTAGGAAAAACGTAGCCACTGAAAGGGTTGTCTAGCACTGGAAGAGGCTGCCCAGGAAAGTGGTTGGGTCGCCATCCCTGGAGGTATTCAAAAGATGGGTAGATGTGATGCTTAGGGACATGGTTTAGTGGTGGAGTTGACAGTGCTGCGTTAACGTTTGTACTCAATGATCTTAAAGGTTTTTTCCAGCCTAAGTGATTCTGTGACTCTGAGACTCTTCCCTTGTCAGAAGGGCAGAAAAGGCTGTGTGAAATACAAAATGTTCTCCATAATTTTGTGAAAATTCAGGGAGTTATCAATCATGAATGACTTCTGTTGATTGTGAAACATCAATACTGCATGAGCTACTTCTTAGATGTTTCATGTGTTGGTCAGATTTCACTTCCGGAAAAAATTATTGCTGTTCTGTATTTGGCATCTTTGTTCTTATGTTTTGAGTGGCTTCCAGTAAGGTTTTTCAGGAAGTAAAATTTGAAATCTCCCATAATGCAAAGCTTCACTTTGGATCCACCTATTTTTTTCTCATTCTACTTCAAGCATTTTGTAGAGCGAATCGACTGTTTGCACTTACTAAGTTTCCTTTGTTTCTGACTGTTCTTTGCAATGCTATCCACTTGTACTAGTGAAAAGGCAGCGAGCAAGAAGACTCAGCAAACACTCTGGAGAACAGGACTCCAAAGAAGACCTTTATTTATATGCCTCTGTCCACTTCACAAGTTTCTTTCACCTGCCAGCATCTGTTGTCCTTTCATTATCTTTTCAGTCTAGGTCTTTGCTGTAAAGCCCATCAGGGTATGCATTTATGATTAAAATTGCAGATTTAGAAATGTGTGAGAAGAAGGAGATGAGGGACAGACTTCAAGCAAGACAGAAGCAACACTAGGAAAGGGCTTCCACACCCACTTTCACAGTTCCACACCATTTGCTCCGTTTTGTATCCTCTTGCTTGGCTGCTTTTAAGACCCAGGTTCTCATTCTTTTGGCTAAGGTCAAGTGCAGTGGGAAGTGTAGGTGAATTCCTCATTGGTGTCTCGGTTGCATGCATGCATGCGCTTGTTCTCTGGTGTAATTCAGGGTAGATTCTCTAAGTCTGGACCTTTGTCCCATCAAGCATACTGGACTGTATAGCAAGGATGGAGCAAGGTGTTGTTTCCTTGCTTTTTAAGCAGTGGCTACGTGTTGCTTTACTCCTTTTGACTATTAAACAGTATAAACATCATTTCACTTTTCTGGAAGCCTACCAGTGATAACACTAGTGTTGTAATCAGATTTTAATCTCAGCACACTGTTTAAATACATCTCTGTTTGAGAGCAAGGTACTGCAGTAAATTGTAGTTGCATTTTGTGGGGTTTGGGTAGACTTAATTGGTTATTGGAA
Organism: Dromococcyx pavoninus; assembly: GCA_033558185.1. Taxonomy (NCBI): domain Eukaryota; kingdom Metazoa; phylum Chordata; class Aves; order Cuculiformes; family Neomorphidae; genus Dromococcyx; species Dromococcyx pavoninus. Next base: position 370,686 of record JAUMJL010000687.1, read on the forward strand.
ATGCCATTCTAAAGAAAAACAACTTATGTGCATTGCTGCTATCTCCATGTAAGGGTCTATCATATGATTGCTCACCAGTAAGAGAAAAGTATCTTCATTAGATAGTGATACTTTTTTATTGTAATCCTCTTACAGATGGATTTGGGGCTTAAAATACAGCATGGTAGATTTGCTTTCTTTCCTGTTCTGAAGTACTATTGGCAGAGATTTCATACCTTCGTTATTCAGGGGCCTCTTTTCTGCAGCTACTAGTTGGAACTGTTTCAGGTTTAAACACTCTGCACTGGAAAGTATGCGATTGGCCTGTAAGCAGACCAGAAGGATAATGTGAAGGCTTTCACGAAAAACTATAAACCAGAAGCATAACATGGCTGTGAGAAAGCTACCACTTGGTTCACCACGCATCCAGCTGAATATATCCAATAATGGCCAATGAAGGTGAATATGGTGTCTAGGGCTATGGAGAGGCCTCACCTTAACCTGCTTTCCAGTTCTCATCAGCTGTGACCTGGGGGATCTAGAGATGCAGAGAGGGGCTGCTTGGCTTTGAATGAAGAGCTTCCCTCCCAGTCAGCGAGCAGAGCTTGTTTAGCCTAAGAAAGGTGAGGGAATATAGTTGCTGTCTAAACTTGTACTGGGGGAAATGAAGGAGTGGGAGAACCTCACATCCAGAGAAGAAAGGGAGCCAGAAGACAATGCAGTCAAAAAGACAAACCAGTCTGAGCTGGCTGGGAGCCAGGTGAGGCTGGAAACCGAGAGGAGGTTTCCTACCCTGAGGCTGTGCATTGTTGTTTTGGTGTATACAGAGGAAAATGCCACTAGGCTGCTATGCCACCGTCTGTTTAAGCAGCAGAGGCCTTAACTTCTTGTCCCAGCTGACTCTTCAGGTCCCATCTCTTCCCTCAGAACAGTGAGCTGTGGCTGCAAGCACGGTGGAGCAGGGCTAGTGTATGAGCACTGGGTGATCCGACTGGGAGGAGAAGGATCAGCAGAGGCAGGTGGGGCCAATCTCACACAACCACGTACATCCAGCCCAGTCATGTATGACAAGAGATTGGCTACAGCTGGGGAGCTGGTGCCATCTCCTGCCTCCTTATCTTCTCTAGTACACATTAATCATATTTGGAGATGATGTAAGAAATGTCAATTTTTCTAAGGAGCCAGGAGTGCTGAGTTAATTTTCTGATGTTGTTTCTTTTGTGGAAAGCTTACAATGCTTCCCCTGTACATGTTCAAGTTGGACATCTGACAGAAACTGAAGTAAGTTGACTTGTTAGGAAACAAGAGGGAAGGTAAAGAGTGTCATGGAATAACCTCTTCATTTAAAGTTTTATGGATCCCTGGCCCCTCTCCCTTCCTAATCCAAGGGAAAGGTTGAACAGCACACTGAAACTAGACTTCTGCTCCAAATCCAGGTACCCCATCTTTAACTGGCCAGACTGACCCGACTGTCAAGTGTAACATAGTGCACACAGGCAGCTGTGTGAGGCCATTGCTTGTGAGGACTTCTGCAAGGCATTGCCACTCTGCCGATCCCTCTCAAACAGGCATTGCCTCCAGAAAATGAATCGTGAGGCTTTCATCAACATTTTTTTTCCCATACCTGAAGGGGAGAATAACAAGCAGAGGGGAATTGCCATCATCAGACATGAAGAAGCCATCGCTGGGGGGAATAACATGCCAAATAAGCTTTACTGATGCCTGCACCCTGTGAAGAAAACTTTTCCTATGAGGCTGGGAGTACTGAAGATATTTGTAATGTGTTTAGAGAAGGTGAGAAGTTCCTGTAGGAGAAAGAGCAGGAATAAAATATTAATGGCTTTATTATCAGCAGATATCTTTAAAAGACAATTTTAACATCTGGATTCAATCATCCAGAGTGAACTTAGCCTGTAGGTTGCCACTGCTTACAGCTAACACAGGTTATACTGAAGCTGTCAGGAGCTTAATTTGATGCATTATTTTAATTTTGCCCTGACACACTCAGAGGTGTGTGTGTGTTTGCAATCAGTGCGGCAATGTAATGCTCCAGACTGCGAGCGTGCTTTCATTGCCACCTGAAATTTTAACATGTAATTGAGGGCTTTCTTTGTAATGTCTGATTCTGAAACATATTGAGTTTGCTAGGCACTTTGCTTGAGGTAAAAGCACCCAAAGGTTTAGTGTAGTCTCTGCTCTACCTGAGAGGGCAGGCATGGGTCAGAGTCAGGGAACCTGGCATTTTGTGGGGTTGCTCAGGTTTTGCTTTGTTTAACACCTGTGTTATTTGAGGTGAGCTCTGCAAGTGTGACTGGATCCCAGAGCATCTCATCTTCAACTTAGAGGAGCTTACAAGTGGTTTAGGGCATTTGGCTCAGGTAGTTTCTTTTACAGGATGTAGAGCTGATAGTGCCATCCTCAATTATGTTTCCTAAGTGCTTTCTTTATAAACCTCTGGCTTTGATTACTTCTAATTTTGCTGACTGATTCGAAGAACTAAAATGGTTATGCCATTTCTGGGAATACCCTTTAGGATAATTACTTAAATTGTGTTGTGCCCTTGATGGGAAAAGGAATCATGGTGTGCTACACTGTTCTCTTTCCAGGGATGAAGGACTTAAAATTTAGTGAGAATATGAAGCCGTTCCCTTGTTTAAAATGTGCCTTTTTGCTGTTTGTGTGATAAAACCATTGGAGGAAAGGACAGATCTTTGAAGAATTTAGGCCACACAAACTGGGAAAAGCCCTAAATCCTGGTGGCTAAATTCTTCACAGAGGGTATGACCTGTTCCAGCCTGCAAACGGTGAAGAGTGTTCTTCCATCAATCACTGCTTCTCACTGCAATAGCCTGCTGCAAGCCTCAGGTGCTAGATCCAAGTGGTGAACCACTGGGGACTAGATGGGCAAGGATAATTTGGGTGGAATCTGGGATATAGGCATGGATAAAAAGAGTGAACACTTCAGGGATGCTTAGGAAGGAAGAGTAATAGGACTTAAGTGCAACAAGGTGGGAGGCAGAGGGGAGGTAAGGGATTAACTGAGCATGAAGACTGGCATTAAGATCCTTTTAAGGATGGTGGAGTTGACTTTTTTGCCCTTTTTTTGACCTGTGTCTAGAAATTTGCATTCAGGAAGTGCCGAGTCAGTAACAGCTGGTACCAAAGGCTGGGAAATGCCAAAATTAGGAGCTTCCCCCTGCCATTCTCTCCCACGCTTCTTAATGTAGGATTTATTCTTGTTACACTGTCACATGCTATTTTTTCACAGAACTCATGTCTCATTCATTGTACTGGAGGGATGGGTTCTCCTGGCTTGAGCAGGGCCTTTGAAGCAGAGCAAGATGCGTCTGGTTCTGCTTCGTTATGTCTTGCAGAAGATAGGAGGTGTGTACTGAGAGAGGGGAAAACTGTATGATGAAAAAAAGATAATATAACAATCTGCCAGCAGTTGCATTAAGTTTTTCATGATTCTAATTACGTCATCTAACCCTGACTTCCCACAAGTGGTCACTGGTGACAGGTTCCTCATTCTCTGACTGCGGGCCTTGGCATATGACTTGCATAATCCCTGTTTGTTCCCAGCTGCAACTGAAGTCAGTCAAGGCTGTAGTCTGAATATAATATTAAATCAGGTTTTAGGTGCCTCAGCTGGCACTCCAGAATTGATGAGTATTTTCTCCTTAGGCTTTGTATACACTGATCTTCATTTATAAAGTGGGGTTTATGTATGTTCTTTCACCAGGCATTTTTGGAAAATAATTACTGGCTGGAAAATTACAGGAATAGAAAAGATGGGGGTTTTATTCTCAGTCGTGCTCTGGGGAGTATTATATAAATGGGACCTGAAGGACAAAACAAAGCATGGGAAAGCTGCCCAGCCGTGAAGAGGGAGAGCCAGGCATAACGCATAGATGTGAGGGAACAAGTTCGGGAGCCAGGCTAGCAGGCACATTTCCCTAGAGGCCAAGGCAGCTGCTATTAAAGCTGACTGTGAGGCTATGAAATCACAGACTGTCTAGTGCAAGTTATAGTGTGGGCAGGAGCGTGCCTTTGAAATGAAACCTAGGGCTGACCCACCCCTTTGATTCTGTGGTTCATGTGCCTCCATGGTGGAGCATGAGAACCTGGCTCCTGAGTGGAACCTGGGCATCTGACATGTCCTTCCCTGTCCTTTTTCTCTTGAAAACAGAAGTTATATGGAGTAGCAGGAGCCATGGAATATGCCTGTTGTATTTCCATGAAGCAGCACATGCAGAAGGTGAAATGCTGGCCAAATGCCATTCACTGCAAGCAGGCTAAAAGGGACACTTTTAGTGATCCTGTCTGCTGCCAGCCTTTTCTCTCCACTTGATTAACTTCACTCTCTCCAACCCCCTTGGCATGCAAGCAAGGCCCCTTGTAGAATTCCTTGCACTCAAAATCCCCTCTTTGAGACACAAACAAAGCAGCGCTTGCTTGGCTGTACACTTGACCTCCTTACCTTGTTTTCCACCAGCACCTTCATACCCAGGCAATGTGACCTCCTGCTCACACGCTGTTTTCCAAGTAACGTATGCTGGGTGTGACGTGCTGAGCAAAACACAAACAGCAATTTCACTTGTCAAGAAGTTCCTCTTGCTTGACAGCTCACTCTGTTGACTGACTTAGAGGTTTTTAACCTGGAGCATGAATGACATGGACCCAGTTTTACTGGAGGACAGTACCTTTAGCACACTGTGTGTGTGTGCTGTGCCTTTCAGAGTTATACATTGTGTTCAATAGCTGCTACACATGGCCTTGATTGAAGCTTGACACCCACATAGCAACTGTGATTTTCAGTGTGTGGTAGGAACACAAACCACTCTGTTAATAATCCTTTTACAGCTGCAGAAGCCATATAAGGCACTTGTGTGAAGGTAATGAAATGTGCACCAACAAAGTACTTGCCAACAGGTAGTTCTGTCATTATTGCTTATTTGACGTATTATGGGGATTTTTAGTTATTTTATGAATTGGGGGGAGCAGGGTCAGACTCTGGAAACAAATTAAATCAGAATACCCTTAAGCTGCCCTGCTGTGAATGCTTCTACACAGATCTTCTGGCAGCCAGTCAAGCATTGTCACCACTCCTGTGCCTAGCATTTGTTATTTAGGCATGTACTGAGGGATTTCTGGTGAAGACAGGGCAATATTAATGCCACTGTTATAGCCCTGAGTGAAACTTCACCCAAATGCGGGCACACAACTCCAAGAGAGACTTTCCATCCAGAACGAGTACAGAGAGGCTAGAAAAAGTTTCTGTTAGGGATCTGTGTCCTAGGCTGGTTCATAAGTTGTACAGAGACTCTGTAATCATCTCTCCCGACTTTCTGCATTGTACAGCCATTAAACAAAACTCCTGAATTGACTGTATTTTGACCATGGGTGCACATTTAGGAAAGGGGAGGAGGAAGGAATCTGACCTGATTTTACAGAGGTTCGTTAATGGAGAAGTTATCATAGCCCTTAGTAAAATGTCTTGGTTTAAATTACGTTCCATTATCATCATTGTTAAATATTTATCATTTATTTCTAGTCTAAACTTTCTTCAGGCTTTGTCTGTTAGAACTTCGGATGCTTCAGTTCACTAGAGCCAGGAGATTTGATGCAATGTCTGTTCTGGCATAGATGCATAGGTGGAGGATCCCGTACCTTACTCTAACAACCATTAGAGGCAGGAAGAACTATGACTGACTTGCAGCAGTGGGGTTTATGCCCTTCCTAATAGTCTCATGTACGTCACTGCTCCTGTAACCTCCATGGAATAAGGCTCTGCTGCTGGCTTGCACTGCAAATGCACTGTCAGCTTTTCAATTTCTTTGACCTTGTGTATCAGTCCCACGATATGTGGGCTCTGGAGAAATGGAAGGGGATAAATGTAAACAAATAGCACTGCTTTGTTTCTCAGTCTCTTTTTCCAAAAATTTGCTTTAAGAATCAAATCCAGCTGACCAAGCCTGAAATAAAACGGAGAGGCATTAGGAGCTCTTTTATTCCCTTGTGATGAAAATTTAAACCACTGGCACAGTACCCAGAAGACCTTTAATTTCACAGCTGTGTAGCAGCAATCTGTATCTTTCTGTAAATCACCTGCATCTAAGCGGCATTGTTCTTTGTTCTCTTTGACCTGACAAACCAGAGATGCAAGGATTAGTTTTCCAGACACTGTGAGTTTTTTTTTTTTTTTAGTGACCAGTTTGAATTTCAGTCAGCCAGCTGACTGCCTAGTTAGGTGTAGCATGCCTTGGAACTAATTAGTCTTGAACGTAGTTGTAAATCATCAATGACACCTGCCTGCACTACTCTACCTGGTTCGCTGGCATAAACTCCATGGTACGTGAAATCTGCTGACTCTATTGAAGGGCTGGTCTCGATGCCCTACCTAGAAAAACAAGGAAGTTGAAAGACACTGCCTAAGTAATGTTTATAGAGGATCTGAGCCAAGCAGTCTGGAGCAACGAGACTCATAGAAGAGAGGAGAGTACTGTACAGTCTACTGACTACCAGTTCAATAAAACCAGAAAATAGGTGTGCATCTGCATGTGGGGGAAATAAATGTAGACTATGTATTGTGCACAGGTTGCTTGAGAGCAGGCTGGAAAAGGGCTTACTCATGTAAACTAATGTAAACTAATGGTCAGCTTTAGCGGTCAGCTGTGGCTATTCCATATCAGGACTTTATAGGGACGAAGATTTAAAATACATCTACCTACAGGTCTTAAAAGAAAGTACTGTGTGTTTCTGTGACTGATGATCTACAAAATTTTTACTCATGTAGTTGCACAAGTGGAAGAACAAGCTTTATATATGAACTTCACACATATTTGAAATCCATATCTTGTTCTGCATGGCTCTGCTGGCTGTTCAGAGTAAATTTCACTGGAAACCTTCATGACTTTAAGAGATCTCATTCTAAATACCCTAATGGAAGAGATTCTTAATGTGTTTTTACTTATTCTAATCACTGCTTCATTCAGTAAAAAATACTTTGAATCAAAATGGCTACAAATTCCCTACGCCTATTTTCGCACTCTTTCTATTTCTGAAAGCTCTGCTTATGTACTAAATAACATAACTGCAATTGAAATTAATCACAGAAGTGTTTTGCCTTCTCGTCTTGCTTCTTTCCAAATCTTTAGTTTTGGGTAGACAGTGATTATCACTAGATCAGGTTGCTCAAAGCCTCATCCAACCTGGCACCTTGAAGCTTTGAACATCCTTCTCTATAAATTGGAGATATATGGATTTGATGGGTGGACTGTTTGGTGGATCAAGAACTGGTAGTAGTCAATGGCTTGATGTCCCGTTGGAGACTGGTGACAAGCGGTGTCCCTCAGGGGTCTGTATAGGGACCAGTACTGTTTAATATGTTCATCAATGTCATAGACAGTGGGATCAAGTCCACCTTCAACAAGTTTGCAGACAGCACCAGCTGAGTGGTGCCGTTGACACACCCAAGGGTTGGGCTGCCATTCAGAGGAACCTGGACAACCTTGAGAAGTGGGCCAGTGTGAACCTCTATGGAGTTCAACAAGACCAAGTCCAAGGTCCTGCACAGGGGTTGGGGAAATCCCTGGTATCAATACAGATTAGGGGATGAAGGGATTGAAAGCACTCCTAGCACAAAAGGACTGATCGCTGAAAAACCGGACATGAGCTGGCAGTGTGCGCTCACAGCCCAGAAGGCCAACCGTATCCTGGACTGCATCAAAAGTAGTGTGGCCAATAGGTCAAGGGAGGTGATTCTACCCCTCTACACTGCTCTGCTGAGACCTCACCTGGAGTACTGCTTTCAGCTGTGGAGTCCTCAACACAAGAAAGACAATGACCTGTTGGAGTGGGTTCAGATGAGAGCCACAAAGATGGTCAGAGAGATGGAACCTCTCATATGATGAAGGGCTGAGAGAATTGGGGTTGTACAGCCTGGAGAACAGAAGGCTCCAGGGAAACCCTATTGCAGATTTGCAGTACTAAAAGGGAGCCTCTAAGAATGATGGGGACAAACTTTTTGGTGGGGCCTGTTGTGATGGGACAAGGCATAATGTTATTAAACGAAAAGAGGGTAGATTTAGACTGGGCATCAGCACATGAACTGTGGGAAGCCATAACCACAGACAAAATGCTGGAGCACAACACCAGGATGTCTTTCTCCAGGCTCCTAGAAAATCTGTTCCAAGGCAGACTCTCAAAGAAGACTTGCTGGTATACAGTGTCACACCAACACTAAAAAACTATAGAGGATTCCCTTCTGAAACAGGGTAAAATGCTACACTTCAATGGGTGTTTTTTCTGCGAATAGTAGTAGTTGGAAAGCAAGATGTCTCCCAGTGAAAAAATGTCACGTGAAAAGAGAGATGTAAGATTATACATTTATGCAAAAGTCAAGCATGACAAGAGTGAGATAATACATCTGAGAAGATTATGATGCCCTAGCAAGGACTGGGAGAGAGTGTACCTCGAGAAACATTCATCCCATCTGTATTTCCAAGGCAGCACATCTCCCTGAAAAATGTTTATGCAGCGCTCCAGAAAGGGGAGAGACACCCCCAGATACCAACAGATATCTCTTGCACCCATGGAGATGTCACTTGCTGTGCCCACCCTCCAGCTGGAAAACCACTCATGTGGGTGGCTGGCACCAGAAGGGATTTGGGACGCCACCAACTGCAGTGTGCTATCCTGCTTTTTAAAATGAGCTCAACTCCAGATGCCAGAAGGGTCTCTTGCTGTAGTTTGTGTCACCTCACTGAATTTCAAGAGGCCCTGGTGCATCATGAGCCTGGGCAACAATACTTTCCACCCACATGCAGAATAAATGCTGGGGCCATTAGATTTCAGCCTGGTCCAGATGCTATGGCTCTTAAGCATGTGAAACAGTCTGGAAGAGAGTGAGCGGGGCTTTGTCAAGCCACAGTTCAAACAAGAATTGTAACACAGGTGTAAAAAGCCATTTTCACCATGGATTTTTGTGCAGAACTGCCTCCCACTCAGTGGGCAAAATGACCTTAAGTATCCAGAGGTGGATGGAGATCAGTGCCCAACAAGAGGACATCCTACTCCACCCCTGTGCCTGTCAAAAGCCCTGATGGCACAAGTAACAAAAAGAAAAACAGATCTTGCTATTTCTTCAGACATGTGAACCAACAAAATGGAAAATTTTTGTGATATGCTGAAAATCCAAGCTGATGCTTACTGAACAAGATTTAAAAACTCCCCATCTCTGTGCTAGGAGATAGTAAAGCAACAGATGTGGAAAGAGATCTCCTTTGGACGAACTAACCATGTGCACACGCTGCATGTGCAAGGATGGCAGCCACTCCCCAGCCTGCCACGTGTGACTGCTGGCATCACCCTCCCTGTAATCCTCCAATTAGGAAACAGGTGCTGTCATGAAAATTTGCAGCTGGACTGTATCGACTGAGCAGAGAGCCTCAGACACGAAGTAGAGAACTACTAGTAAATATTTACTCATGTGCATAAGGTGTCCCAGCCAAACTGGGGCACCCTGTGAATGTGGTTTTACACAGCGTTCTTATGCCCTTCCAACATTAAGGTACAACACAATTTCAATAATCGCTAACACCCACACTATCAATTACTAATCACAGCAAAACTTTGCAAAGCATCTCTATTTTTGCAGTATTCTTGCTGCTTGTCTATTGATCCAGACATCCCTGGAGTCAGCCTTGATAGTTACTTATCTAGAAGGCCAGATGACACTGGAAGGGTTTCAAAGACGTATTGGAAGGGTAGGGTGCTAGTGCTATCTTGGTTGTTGTGGGGTATCATTCATCCTTCACAGAAAGCTCTAAGCTTCCAAGAATCAAAGTCCTTTTTTTCCAGGGCTGGGTCACCCTTTAGTTAGTTTTACTTAAGTATGAACAATACCAATCTTCAGTAAAATTTCACTCTACCTCATTACATGACAGTATATAATGTGAACTAATACATAGATTAATAAAGTTAATATACTTTCATACTGTAAAGAAGGATTGTTGTAATAGTAAGGCAAAGGGATTTTCTCAACAGTGCTTATCTCAAGGTGAGGAACTGCTTGCTCCACACAGCAGCTGATGGAAGGAAATCCTTCCATCACGTAATTGTCATCTTTTGCATCATAGGATGTTTTAATGATTTGTTGGACAATTATTAAACTGTTTAATCTTCCAGTCAGCGCGTGCAAGATGTAGTTAAGAATAACATCTTTTATATACGACACACGTGTCATGCTGAAAGGACAAGATCCATCTCCCTGTCTGGGATGTTGCAAGGAAGCACGAGAACCTCCAGAAACAGTCCTAGCTCCTGTGATTCACAGCTGCTGAGTTAATGTATTAAATGTCTTCTGGGGGAAAAAAAAAAATCTTTGTTATGTTTAACATCAACAGATTTTAGCTAGCAGCTTTTTCATCACTGGCACTACCCTAGAACTTTATTCCGATAAAAATGATACTTCTAAAAATGTTTTTCTTATAAAAAAAAACCTTAAAAAGATTGTATTTCTGTTGTTTCAGCTGGGGCAAATTCATTAAGCTGACAAAGACTTTAGTAGTAATAATCATACAGTGAGCTTTTATTTTGAAAGCTGGAAAGCTTGTAGTAAATGAGGCAGTGATCAGGGAAAGAGAAAAGCAGATGAGCATTGGCTGGAAGAACTGCTTCCTGCACTCTGCTGTAGGTTTTCTTTGTGCCAAGTGATGCTTCGGGAGGAGGATCACTAATTGTATAGCTCTCATTTGCAGAGTGCTTTAGCTGAGGCTTAAACTCAAACTGAAGTCTCAACACTGCTGTCCAGTTGCAGCTCAACCGAATGAAACTGTACTTCTAAAATCATCTGCGTATCTGAAAAATCATAATCTGAAATTTCATCCGCTAAACTGAGTGCCCCAGGTTAGTGGCCACTCTGGACTTAACTCATCTGTACCTCAACTTCCCAGCTGTTAAAGGATGTGCTCTTATTCCTTTCGACTCATGCTTTTGTTGAAAATGTAAACGTGTCTATTTGTGAAATATTCTAATGCCGTATCCTGCATTTTATAGAAAAGCACGTGGGGAAATTTATAATCCTGCTACTGCAGCGAGGTGTGACTAATACAAATTAAAAGGTGCAGAGGACTGCACAGTGACCAAGGAGAACATTACTGCTTGGATCCCAACTAACTGAGTATCTTCTTTCCCGTGGCATGCAACCTGTATGGAAAATAGTATAAGATTAATTAAAGATGTATCAAGTTAATGCATGGAGACATTAAATAAGCAGACACAGCCTTATTTATACTATATCCTAATTCTCGTGTCTTTGACTTTACAACTTCAGTAACCTTTTAGCATGGTACGCTTATGTGTGCCTGTGCACTGCTTATATCCTAATTAACTTATTCCAAAACAATAAAAGACAGATTTCCTCCACAAAATCATCAAACTGGAGTTTAACATTTCAAACTACCTTGGAATAGAAAAGTGTCAGAGGAATTAAAAATGCCCCTCCAACATGTAAATGCTGTCATTTCAAAGTTGCTTCATCTCCTCCTTTCCCTTTTAAACTGCAAGTGAAATTCTACCTGAGGAAAACCTCCTGGGAAAGCTGAGCCTGGGATGAAGTTGAAAAGGAAAAAATTGTGTCAACTTTGAAGCACCTGTAATTTTCCCCTTGGAAAGTGGATGAAGTTCTGCAGCTGTATGTTGCTTGAGAGAATGTGACGAGGCCACTCCTAAGTGGAAGCACACTATTAACAGGAACACCTCTAACAACCTCTCATGTAATGGCTAATTTGGGGTGATGGCTGGGGTTTTTTAAGACGATGAAGCCAGCAGAAGTTTTGTCATGATTTTGGTGAGTTCAAGAGGTCCTTCATCTCCTGTGGCAGGCAACATTGCAATCCTATACAGTAGCTACAGTTTTTCTTCTCATCAAAAGTATAAACCACCTTTGGTGTTTCAGTTGGCTTTCAGATCCTATTATGAAAAGTCCATTGTGCTTTGTGGCTGTCACAATCAGTCACCAGCAGTTTGTCCAACAAGAAGCCATAAACCACATGACCACATCACAGGGTACCTGTTCCACTGGAACTTCTCGACAGGAGTCTCCTACTGAGGAGTCACATTCACTGAGATAGGCATACTACCGATAATTTCAGTGAGAAATATGAGCCGCTTAAGCATAGATCATTAATAATTTCACTTTATTTCTCTCTATTTCTTGCTGTTTCTTAGGCTGTAATTCTTTCTTGTAAAGTATTAATACTTTGTGGTAACTCAAGTGCTGAGTCTGCATTTTCAATGTCCATCCAAGATCAGTGAATTCTTATTGATGTTGCAAAAGAGAGCTGCATCAAACTAGCTTTGTTGCTCAGATAGGGAAACAGCAGATACAAGTGCAGGGTGCTGACATGGCCAGATGTACAACTATTCTGGAGCAAGAAGACTTGCGGAAGAACATGGCTCCCAAAATAAGCATCAAGGAGAAGCGCAACACAGGCGTGCTCAGACACAAGTGGCAAGTAATTTTGTCCACAGGAAGAAGGGAAAAGATGCCACGCTGAGTCAGTTTGAACAGCAGCAAGGTAATTTTCTTCCCTCGCAAACAGATGTCTTGAAAAAAATAGAGGCTGCATGCCAAGAGACTATTGATCGCATTGCTAAATAAAGTAGTAGCCTCACTTAGCAGTAGGTTCTTCTAGAAGCACCTGCTAAGCGTTGATGAGGAAAGGACTGCAGCCATCTCAGCATGCCAGCATGGCACGATACAAGCACAGCGGCAAATGGAGGGGCTGACTGGCCGTGTTCAATACCACCAGCCGAGCCAATGGCTCCCAGCCACCCATCAGAATAGATGACCAGAGGTGAAGGGCTGTCACGCAGCAATCCCAAGACACGTGGGGAAAAGCAGCGTGGCAGGATGAACTCACCTCCTCCCTCCTTCCGCAGGAAAGCAGGGAGGACTCTGTCATGCATGGAAATCAATGAGACTTTGATTTAGCAGCAATTTAGTATGTATTAAGGTAGATCCCAAAACTGAGATCTATAATTTCTATTAACACTTAAGTATCAGTTGATTAACAAAGTCATTCAGAATGATTCACTAAGATTTGCTATAATCAAATCAGCGACTTATCTGCAGATTTGAAGATGATAAGGTTCACACTATACTTACTACAAGGTTAAATCAGATCACACACAGAGATATACACACACTCATACAGATGTTCATGGATCTGAATACAGAGAGGTCGACTTGGACAAAATTTTCCTCTTCTTGAGATTAGTGAGATACAATGTGTCGTGGCATTCCACAATGGGTGATAACTGAGGCTCAAGAAGTCAGCGTCTCTCTGGCCTTTTCATTTGCTTCGTCAACAAACGATTTCTGTGCACTGCTCCTGGAAGGCATCCCAGCTCCGGGAGAGTTTGCTGGATACAGCCTGCTGCGATCCAGAAGAGCTCAAAGGGCCTTCCATAAGATCACCTTCTTATAGGACTTCAAGATAATTGACTTCTTTAGTATTTAAATATTCATTTGATATTTTAATTTTAGCCACAACTCAGATGATACAATTCTGACAACTCCTACCCTTTACATTAGACCATCCTACTTGGCCTATGATCCAGGTATCAGGCTGTCAAGGTTATTGATGGTCAGTCTCTTTTCTCCGGCAATGAGATGGTCCTGTCCCAGACATGTGGGAGGCCAGGTGCACTGAGGTGGTTCCTTAATGCATTGGCCCACTGCATTTTTACAATAAGTATTCCCTCCCATAGCATGCCTGGTCAAGATGACCAATTGTTATTCCTTTTCTTAGGTGGTAAGGGACATTTTGCCAAAAAAACCCAACAGCTTCAGACACATTGAGGGGGTACCTTAACACTCTAATTCACTGCATTTTCACAATGGGAATTCTTTTTCTCACCAAGCCTGACTTGTCCTGGGTTGACATGTGCCTGATTTATCCTAGGCTGGCAAGCAGCCTAGAAAGAGGCAGGAGGGAGTGTTGCTTCCCCAGTAAGCCAGGTATGTACTGAGTGGCTCCAGGGCCACACATGTGGCCTGGAGGGGGTGCACTTCCACAGGCTGCTGGGGAGTTCCCAGTCAAGGAACTATGGGGGAACAGAAGCAATCAGTAAAAATGCTGCTGTTCTTTATCAAGGTCCCAGGAACCAGAGGTTAATGCTTTGGGGTGGCTGAAGTGGTGAGTCCACATTTTCATTATCCATCCAAGTTCCTATGGCTTGTCCTTGATACAGCAGTGCAGACCTAGCCATACCACTTCCATACTGTATGGTATGAACCATATCACCAGCTGACTTTGATAAAATGGCAGTGGTATTCAATCATATTGTAATTCCAAGTGGAAATGTCATGAAAGGGAATGATGAAATAGTGATGGGATGACGAGGCTAACTTCTGTATAGAAACCTTGACCCAGGGAGAGTGGTGCCAGTATTGGACCAATGAACATCGCTCAGAGAGTCACTATTAGAAACACTAACAATGCAAAATGCATAAATTGTGGAACAACAAAATGTGCACACACTGCTTTGCAAAGAAACTGTGCTTCTACCAGTCATCATCTATCTGTTTCTTTATGGACCTAGACATCCCTGGAGTCAGTCTTATCGCAGTTACTTACTTATGACGCCAGATAAAGGGAAGGTTTCACAGAGGTGCTAGGGGGCTAGGATGCTGGCACTACCTTGTTAGTCCAGACGTATCTTAAGAGCCTGAGAAACAAAGGTCCTTACCTTCTGGGTGGGGTTTGTCCTGCTCTTTCTTGTCATGAGCTGGGGTCATTTGGTCATGAATATTGATTGTTACTTAAGCATAACTATGCAGAATATGATGTAAACTATGTATATCTTCAGAAAGTTAATACAATTTTATGCTATGAAGAAAGTTGATTCAATTTCATACCATAAAAACTAATTGGTACAATAATTAAAGAATGAGATTTTCCTGTAGCGGGATAAGAGGCCATCATTTTGGGGCTTAAGGGCCTAGCAGCAGAGAGGCAAAACCCAAAATACCCTCTGCTGTCCAGCTGCAATTCAAGAAGCAGCTGGAAACGGGTACATCCTCGCTCAACTGATAGGCTCTCCACTCCTCCGTACGGTTTGTTTACAGCTATGACTAAAATAAACCTTGCCTACTTTTTTTTCTTTTTACTCCTGTTATTCCTGCGGAGCAAGTTGGATTCCTTTCTGACTCACGCACGATTAACTCACTTCCAGCTGCATTATCTTTATTGTTGCTGCTGGTGTGCAAGCCAGTGCTCAGCATGATGCGCAGGTCCCAAGCTGAGCGTGGCAAAGCTGCCGCTTGCAGAAAAGGATTTTTTTCTGAGAGTTGTGGGGTTTGGGAATTATTATTAAGAGAACATGTGCTTGCTTTTTCCGGGACTGGGGAAATCACAAAATGACCTGAGTTGGAAGGGACCCACAAGGTCCATCGAGTTCAACTCCTGTCTCTGCACAGGACAATCCCAACATTAACACCGTGTGTCTGAGGGCGATGACCATGTGCTTCTTGACGATAGTCAGGCATGGCACCGTGACTGCTTCCCTGGGGAGCTGTTCCAGTGCTCCACCACCCTTTGGGTGAAAAATCTTTTCCTAATGTCCTAACCCTCCCCTGGCACATCTCCCTGCCATTCCCTCGAGTCCTATCATTGGGTACCAGAGGGAAGAGGCCAGTGCCCGCTCCTCCTTCTCCCCTTGTGAGGAAGCAGTAAACAGCTATGAGATCCGTTCTCATTCTCCTCTCCTCCAGGCTGAACAGACCAAGTAACTTCAGCCGCTCCTCGTAGCCCTTCCTCTCTAAACCTTTCCCCAGCTTTGTGGCCTCCTCTGGACGCTCTCCAGTAGGTTTAGATCCTTTTTATACTGCAAAGCCGCACACAATAGTCGAGGTACCACATAACCAAACAACAAACGGTATCACACCCAGACCTCCCCCACCCCCCGTGCGCGACTGCTTGCCCCGCAGCCAGGCGGGAGAGAGAGAGAGGGAGGGAGGGAGAAAGAGAAGGGGGGACAGGGCAGGCGCAGCGCGGCGCGGCGGGGAGGCGGTTAAGGCCGGGCACCAGGAAACGGGAAGGAAGAGGCTGAGCCCGGTAGGAGACGCACAGCGCAGCCCGCCACCCCCTCCGGTCCGGGCGCACGTGCGGGCGGGGCGGGGCGGCGGCGCGCGGGCACGTGCGGCACCGGCACCTGGCGGCAGCACTCGGGCGGGACCGGAGGGCGGGAAGGAGGGAGCACTCCCTCCGTACGCGCCGCCCCGGGGGAGGGCGTGAAGGGGAGCGGTCGGAGGAGCCTTATACAACCGCCCGCCCCTTACATAAGCCGCGAGCTGAGCCCGCGCGGGCGGTGCCAGCCGCTTGCCCCCCCCCCCCCATCTCCTCTCGCTCCTCCGCCGCTTCCCCCTTCTCCCCCTTCCCCCACGCTGTACCCCAACTCCCGGGAGCCGCTTCCCCCTATCTCCTCCTATCCCTCCGCCATCACCCCTCTTCCCCCCCCGCATCCCTGGAACCGCTTCCCCCGTCTCCTCCCCCTATTCTCCCCCATCCAGGGAGCTGCTTCCCCCGTCTCCTCCCCCCATTCTCCCCCATCCCGGGAGTCGCACCTCTCGTGTCTTCCCGATCCTCCACCACCCTCCCCCCCCCCCCCACTTCCCGGGAGCCGCTCCCCCGTCTCCTCCCCCAGTCCCCCTCACCATCCCGGGAGCCGCTCCCCCCTCTCCCGCCGCAGCGATGTGACCCGCCCCCTCTCGCTCCGTCCCACCCTCCCTCCTTCCCTTCCGCCACCGTCCCCTCCCAGGAAGGAGCCGGAGTCGGCAGCGCCGCGGGTCCGGCATGGAGTAGTACGGCCGGGGGCCGGGCATGGAGCTGAGCCCGGGGCCCCGCGCGCTGCAACCCCCCCACCGCCGCAGCAGCGCCGGCCCCGGCGGCGGGGGGGAAAGGGCCATGCGCCGAGATGCTGGAGGTGGCGGAGGAGGCCTTCCGCGGCGGCAACTTCGACCTGGCGGCCGAGATCTACGGGTCGGAGCTGTCGGGGCTGGCGCAGCCCGAGCGCAGCCTGTGCCTACGGCGCGGGGACGCGCTGGCGCGGGGCGGCCGCGTGGCCGAGGCGCTGGACGCCTACGGTGCGGCGGCGCGGCTGGCGCGGCTGCGCCCCGAGGAGCTGCGCGAGCTGGCCGAGAGCTTCGCGCTCAGCATCCGCGACAAGGAGCTGCGCCTCCCGCCTTGGCGCGGCGGCGGGACAGAGGGCGAAGGGCTGGGCGACCCCGCGTGCTGCCGGCCGCCAGAGCTCTTCGCCTGCCCGCTGTGCCGGCGGCTGCTGTGCGAGCCCGTCACCCTGCACTGCGGGCACACCCACTGCCGCCGCTGCGCCGGCGACTGCGCCCGCTGCCACCGGCCGCGGCGACCCGCAGAGGCGGCCACCACCGCTGCTACCACCTCCTCTTCGCCACCATCGCCCGCTGCTGCTGCCGCCGCCCGCCCGCGAGTCAACGTGGTGCTGGGCAACCTGCTGCACAAGTGGTTCGGCGCCGAGAGCCGGGCGCGGCGGCTCCGAGCCGAGGGCGACGCGCTGCGGGAGCGACAGGAGCTGGCGGCAGCCCTGGAGAAGTACAACCAGGCCCTGGAGATCGGTGAGTGGCGGGGGAGGAGGAGGAAGGGACGGCGAAGCGCCCCCCCCCCCAGCTCCTGTAGCTGGGGGAGCGTGTGGGGGGGCAGCACTGCCCGCCCGTGGTAGCCGGGGATCGGGGGAGGTTGTGGTGAATGGGTAGAAGGAGCGGGCACCTGGAGGAAGTTTTGAGAATGGATTCATAAAATCGCTTGGTTGGAAAAGTAGAATCAGTCACAGGATGGCATGAGTTGGAAGGGACCCACAAGGTCCATCCTGTCCAACTCCTATCCCTGTACAGGACAACCCCAACACTATCACCGTGTGTCTGAGGGCGATGTCCAAATGCTTCTTGACTATTGTCAGGCTTGGTGCTCTGAGGCTCCCTGGGGAGCTGTTCCAGTCCTCTACCACCGTCTGGATGAGGAACCTTTTCCTAATATCCAGCCTAGCCCTCCCCTGGCACATCTTCTCGTCATTCCCTCGAGTCCTGTAATTGGTCACCAGAGAGAAGAGATCAGCGCCTTCTCCTTTGAGATCACTGAGCCAGACCGTACCTGTCCGCTGCTAAGTCACATCTCTGACCACTTCATCTGGCCGTCTTTTAAATATCTCCAGGGATGGAGGAATTCATCCTTCCAGGGATGGGGATTTCTCCCAGCGGGTCTCCTTCACACACACACCCCCACCTCTCTCCACCCCCCAATGAGTGGCTATTTTTGTTCTGCTGTTATTTTTGTCCTTGCTCAGAAGGTGCCTGGCGTTTAGCTGCCTGCAGTCGATGACTCATTATGCAGTATTTCTAGAAAACCCACTTCCCTGTTTGTGGGGAAACCATCCTTTAGTAAAGGATACGCAGTAGTGGTCTGGTTAAGCCCTACCGCGGCTTCGTGGCAGAAATGAGTGTGTGGATCGGATTCATTCAGCTACACGCATTTGCATCTTCAGTAAAATGTAGCCTTGGAAGCAATACCGATGGTCGCCAAGACTTGGAAAATTTACTTTATATTACACTGTGCAAAATATTTGAGGTAAATCAACATTTTGAGATCGTCCACCCATATTTTGGGTGTCACCTCTTCATGGGGTTGCGGTATTTCTGTGTGCAGAGTATTCTCTGAATAGCCTAGGTTTAAATACAAATGGCACGGTGTCCCTTCCTCCTCTGCCAAGCCGATGGCAGCGTTAGTTTTTCCAAACTGGGTTGTTTATAGGCTCAACGCCGAGTAGTAGGTGGCTCCTGCTCGCTTAGTTGTAGCCTCATAGTAATGGTTGTGTGCATGCGTGTGCTCCCCTCTGGTTTGTTCTGCCAGCAGTGGGGGTGGTACGGGATCTGAAAACGCCTGGAGATATGCATGAGACTGGGAAGAGCCAGGATCTCGGCAAACCCTCTGGGATTTGCCACTCCTCCAGTCTGAGCGTGATATATGTCCAGTTTAATTTGTGGAGGAAGTGGGGAGCAAACTTCAGTCATGTTAACAGAGGGTAAGTCTCTTCAGAAGACACGTGGAGAAAATGGGGCCTCTCTGCCGTGGAGGAGCTCCTTCCTTACATTGAGTACATTCCCAGTTTTTGCATCTAGGGACAAATCACTCTGAATTTTTGCTTTCTTATTGTTTTGCTGTCTGCTGCCGAGAGAAACGCATCGTCCTGGACTCGCTCTCATTTTTTTTTGCTGTGGTTGCATGATGGGCATCTGAAATACAAGAGTTTGGGATAGTGTGCCTGCTGTTGACTTGCAGCTGATACTGGCTGTGGAAACCATTAGTTTTGCTATTTATTCCACTTTTTCAGCTAGATGTGACAAGTTTTCAGTCCTAGCTGAGGCTCCCTGTAAAACTATTACACGGTTTAGCTGAAGTAATCTCTATTAAAGTAGGACAGGATGGGGAGCTCAAGAAGGAAGGTGAAGCAGAGGGAGGAGAGATGTTTGATGTAGGTCACTGGTGGATGCAGTGAGTTTTCAGTAGAAGAGCCTTTTAACATTTTGGGTTCAGGGTCCCACTGCTGGGCAAAATAGTATCTTGTCAATGAAATGAGGGCTTAATGACTTTTTTAGAGAACTGTTTCTCACTGTCATGGGTGCTTCTTGCTGTGTCTGCACAGGGTGAAAGGAGAGGGAAGATCATAGTGTGCTGCTGGTGCTCTCTCATAGCCTGTCCTTCCCCCTCCTGTACCAGGAGAATGCATCTCCAGCTATGGCTACAGTGTGTCAGGGTCTTGAGATAATTTCCTTGCTTCCCTCTTCTGTGATTTCCCAAGCACGCTGGTAATCTGTTCAGAAGTTCTTCACTCTGCCAGTGACACTAACATTGCTTAATATGATTTCCTTTAAAAAAATTTAATTAGGAGTAATAGCAGATATCTTGCTAGATTTTGAGCTCCTAAAACCATAGGCTGACATGTTGTAACATCACAGTAGCAGAGGTGAATTCCTGTTGCTGAAGGGCAGCCCACTGTCCAGCCCTTCACCTTTTTTTATGTTTCAAATGTGCTGATGCCATTTCTCACAAGTCAAACTGCAGTCTGAGCCTCATGTTCTGAAATTCTTACCACGTGCGCGTCAGGTACTGCCTTTTGGCTGGTTGGAGTTGTCTTCTTGCTTTCTAGTCAAGTATCACAGTAAATTGCGGAAAAGAAAGAAAGTTAGAAAAGCTATTTTCTAACTGTTCTGGACCTCTTAAGTGTTAGCGTATGGGCAACTTGAAATGCTTGCTGAGCCACTGTCAGGTATTTCAGACTTCTAATGTGTGAGAAAATAACTGCTCTTTTTAACCTCCAAATGTCTGTGTTAATACAGAGAGTCAAGGGTGTGGAAATCCTTTTAATTTCTTTTTAGAGACTGAAGGCATATGAATGCATTTGTTATACAGTTGCTGTATAAGGTTAGGTAAAACTCCAGACTTCTTGGCAGGACACACAAGTGAGTGGGATTTTTTAACTGGTGTTTCTTGTGGAACACTTTTTCTGCTTCATCTGCAACAACCAGCTTTGCGTAGTGTAATACTCGAGCAAGTTTTCCAGTACCTATCACTTCTCTTGTTCTGGTTGCGACCTTCTGTCTTTTGATTTGCATTTTAGTTGTCTAGGTTCTTCAAATCCAAGCTATAAAAGGCTCCTGTCACATAGCCAGTACACTTACTTCCAGTACAATCTAGAATATCTGCTCCTAATTTTAAGTCTCAGAAGAGGTTTGCGTGCCTTCAAGTCATCAACTTTTTCCAGTTGAACTAGTTAGTCTTGCAAAAGCTTACTCTTAGCAAATATGTCTTTTGTCCTTAACTATTGGATCTACAGTGCTACTGCTACTCCTGTGGTGGCTCTGATAGTCTGCTATGGATTCGAGTGTGGTTGTGTGGGGTTTTTTGTTCATTTTAAGAAAATCATCTTTCTACTTGATCATTCTAGTCCTTTTAAGATGCCCACACCTCAGTGATCTCTGCTGTTTTAAACAAAGTTGACTACTTTTTCTGCCATAGAGATTGAAGTAGATGTATCATTATTGCAAGGTATCTAATTACCACAGCTTCAAAGCAAGCACATGTCAGGCAGCATGAAAGGAAGCACTTGTTTCCAACTGGATTGTTCTTAGTGCCAAGCTGTATGCTGCTCAGCCATCATTGTATCAGGGCTTTTCCCCACATAGGTAAAATTTAGAGAGCTGGGGTATCGAAGGTGAGCTTCCTCTCTGCTATTCCCTTCTCTTCTAACTGTTCTTCTGATTATGTGAACTCTTAGGTCAACTGAACTGAAATGTTATCATATACGTGTGCAGAATTGGTGTGGGTTTTTTTGTTTGGGTTTGAGACTTTTTTGTGCAATAGGTCCTTTCTGCTCCCTTTTTTGTCTCACTTGCTGCTAACCGAGATGCCCTTTAGAGCAACTGTGCCTGGGAGGAATGCAGTTGTTTCTGTGTATCCAGGCTTACAGACCCTTTAAACTGTGTGCCTGCAACAAAAGGAAGCTAGATTTCGGTGACTAATTAATGCGGGTATTTTAAGGATGTGCTTTGAGGAGTGTGTTTTGTTTTGTTTTTTTTTTTCATTCTAGAAAGCAATTCACAGTTACAGAGGTACTGAGTGGCTGTTGCTTCCTTCATAGGGAAGATAACTAATTGGGCTTTTCCCCAGTACCACATGTAGCTTTATATGGCCACAGACTCTATCATGGCAGGGGTGGGAGCTCGACAACAAAATTCACTCTCAGGGAACAGTATTTATTAAAAAAATGCTGTCTTGTGAAGGCCAAGTAGGAGCATATTGTACACTTTGTGCTGATCTGCTGGTTTTAAAATTAGATGCTTTATGCCTCTGAAGGAGATCAAGCTTTCCTTAGGATGAGGGCGTGCTCGTAAGCAAACATATCCAAGAGTGTAAGGGGGTTTGGGTGGCAGTGGCTCATGTCTTCAACCAGCATTTCTCTCTTCCCTTCTTTATACTGAGACAGCTTGTTGAGCATCCTGCAGCTTTCCTGTAAATAAGCCTGAGAATGCCTGCTCAGAGATAAAGCTCAGTGGCACTTGCTGCTGCCGTTGTTTTTGTAACAGTGGTGGCTCCTGAGCTGTGTCGGCAGTTGCAGGTCTTTGGTGGTGGTCTCTCAAGCCTGCACACAGGACTGTGGCTCTGCTGGGAAGTGCGGTTCTCCCTGCTGCATGCCTCTGACCCTAATCCTAAATGAACTTCTCTGGATGGGGATGGATGTCCATGCTCCTAGGCTCGCTTGCCTACTGCGTGCTATGCAGTTGTGCCTGGCTCCCAGTGCAGTGGCACATGTTGTATCTGGACACTGGCGTGCCAGGACACCTTGTTTCAGCCGGAGGCACATTGGCTTCAGCATGTAATTACCCATGACTGCAAAGTGTCCCTTTGGATTCTGCCAAGCCTGAGAAGTGTCACTGTCTCCAGAGAGTGGTAAAAGCCACAGCAATTCCTCAGAGTGGTTGTGTTTACTTCTGCTGTGACGGGCTCTTTCTGTGCAGAAGTAGGTTTCTCCTGGGAGGAGGGGAAAGCTGATGCACATAGCTGCTCAAATTGCCCAGTACTTTAATTTTTTTCCTCCTAGGGGGTTCAGGAAAAGTTTGTAGGTGATAAAGCTCAGTTGTATCAGAGTTTTAAAAACATGGTGGACTTAAGGATAGATATATTTGCAAAGGGGGCCCCTTCTTCCCAAGCCCTCTGTACTGGTTTCTGTTTTCAGTGGGTAAGGAACGGTGCAGGATAGGCCAAAGAGAGGATGTGAATTTGTATCAAGCCCAGTGCGGTGTCAGAAGCAGTATGCTGCAGGTTAGGCAGAGGAGATACTGCTGCCTGGGTGCTGGAGATTCTCTATCTTGCATCTTCTGGTGTGGAGAGCCATGTGCTGACCCCCAGCCCACAGGACAGTGTTTGGAGTGTTGCTAGAAACAAAACGTAGGAGCTTTTTTGAGCTTTGGTGGAAAGAGGATGATCTACCTCTCTTAGCCAGACTGTAGGGGGAGAGACTTTTTTTCCCCTTTGTCATCCCAGCAGAGCTTTGCTATAAATTAGCCTGATCCAAAAGAAAGCTAAATGTGGCCACTGAGCACTAATGTATTTTGTGGTGAAGCAATTCATGGAAATTTTTCTGTCACCTTCCATATTCTCCCTTCATAAGAACTGAATTAAGGGGACAGGGCAGGGAGTAAAAAAGGAAACACTGAGTGTCCAAGGATGAGGTCTCAGGCCAAAATATGCTGGTTCTCAAGCAGATGGAGCCTTGTGGGATGGTGTCAGTGCTGCTTCCTGCTCCCCAGCCTTGCTCACTGAGCCGTTTTATGTAGTGTGCTGAGGGTTCATCTGCCTGGGATCACCATACATGCATTGATGTCCCCTGCCAAGCATTGAGTTTGCGTGGTGAGTGGCTTGATGCTGCCTCTGTGCTTCTGAGCTTTTGGCTGCTGCTTTGCTCAGGTAGCAAGAGGGATGGTTTGACCTCAATATAGGTAAAAAGACCTAGCAGTATTACATGTAGAAAATAAATATGTCTTGTTGCATCTCTTGAACTTCCATACTGGCTTTCAAGCTGTTAAAGCTACAGACCTTCAGTGGAAGTTGTTTCATGATTGCTAGGTAAATGCCTGGTTGTGGGGTTGCACTGCTTCCCAGAGAGCATGACCTAGGTAAGCTTTCAGCCAAGAATTCTTGGTTGATGCTCACTGTTTACAACAAGGAGTAAGATATCTGTGGGCAAACATTTTGCCATGCCCTTCCTTCCAAGTCTGCTTCTGAGTTGTTTCAGATAAGGGGGAAAACAATCAGAATTTCTTGATGAGGTGGTGAGACATCCTCTTGGTGCTGTTGTACTGCAGACCTGATGCTTGAAGGGTTTCTGTGTTACTCTTGGGTCAAGGTCAGAAGCAGAGAATAGTCTCTGTCTGCAAATGGAACAATCTGAACTCTCTTTCGAAAACCATGCTTAGATTTCTATAAAGGTGTCTGTTGCTGTAATATGCATTATATTACCACGAGAGCATGTCCACGTGCACTTGTATGTGAATTGTGTGTATAAAGAATAGTTTAATGGTATCTCCTTTTGTATAGTACATCTAGAAGATTAGTGTTAGAAGATAAGGTTGTCTATCTTTTTCTCGTGTGGTAAAAAAAGAGATTCACCAAATCTTCTTTCCTCGCAGGGTCTTGGGAATGCTTTCTGATTTTTAGTAGTAAAGAAGTAAGTCTTTGATGTTATAACAGCCATTTAAAAGAATAATAAAGTGCATCACGGTAGACAGCTGTCATGACTCCTGAAACAGCAAATGTTTCAGTCATTTTAATAATTTATCAGAAGAATATTTGATTTTGTAGCTGCTAACAAGACTGACTTCTAAGGGAAGAATGAGAGGTAGTCTTTCTGAAATTACATGCTATAAAAAATAATAGATGCTTGCTGCTTAGAGGATTTGTGCTAAAAAAGGAACTTTCCTATCCCTCTGTAAACGTGCCTCTTGGAATCTGCTTAAATCATGTCTCCAAAATCTGTTTGTTCTGTTTTACAGGGCAGAAAAATGTGTAAAAGTAGGATTCAGGGTTACACAGAGACTCTTGCAGTAGTCAGTGTTACTTTTAAACTTAAAATATTTTTGCCGACTCTCCCCTCCCCCCCCTTTTACTGAGGTAGTGCTTGACAAAGAGGAGTAAATACTTCATATATGACACCACTGGAAAAGTGGCAGGAGCAGGAGCTTGTATTGCTCCTGATTCTTAGAGCCTGCTGTTTAAAGCTCAAGTCCTGCGGTTAATCCCTCTGGAAGTTTTGTCTGCTTGCAGAGGGTCTGTTGAAGGCAGGGACTTGAAAGGGCTGTAAGACTAGGGCCATGGTGGACCAGAGGCTTGTCAATCATGGGCTCGAAGGGGAGGAGGCATCACACTTGCAGTACCATTCTTTGGGTATGGGTTTTTTTTTTTTAAGGTAGTCAACGTTGCTGATGTAACTTACAGTTATGTACCACTTAAGGAGAGCATTTCACCCCCTCCATGTATGTAACCCAGATGTAATTTCTTATAAATAATTGAAGAACTACAGCAATCCTAGAGAACAAACTATACCTACATATCAGAAAGTCTGAACAATATTTGAAGTCTCTTCAAACAGCATATTCTCTTTTGCTTTTGGAACGAGACATTTATAGAACTGACTTGCATTTCCTAATCTTAAAATTGGTAGGGAACTGTACCACTCCTTTTATCTTTTACAAATGTATTAAGTGATTGCCATCAACTCTATTTGAGGACAGAAGCAGCGGGGTAATAACTGAGAAGCAAGAAGGTCCTTTTTGCAACTTGCAGAGTCAGAAATTCTAGGCTGACATAAACTTTACCTGGAAAAAAAGAAGGTTATAGAGTAGAGTACCTAGTAGAAATGTAGCTTAGGTACTGATGGTGACAAAGAGGGGAACTAAGTTATCACCAGTAAAGTCATGTTATGATAAAATATGTGGCTGTAAATTGATCTTGTTAGCTATGATCATGGCAGACCTACTTGGCTCATCATGCCTGACTGTGAAACACAACATGTCTTTGAAGTCTCCTTGCAATCGCAGGTTCATGTGTACCTTGCATACCTCCATGTTTCTGGGGAGGAGGTGTCAGGAATTTCTTTGAGTGCTTCAGAGATTAGGCAGGGGTTGACCCCTTGGAGTGGTTTGGTTTTTTGTTTTGTTTTGAAACCTGCTTTTTTGGTCTTCATATTTTAATCTGTAAGCATCTTGCTTTGGACAGTCTCTGTACCTGCTGTTTGAGAGAGTACTTCAGTTCTGACTGAGGCTTTAATAGGAAATCTTACCCGAACCCTGGACTAAATGGTGGGAGACCTAGAAAGCATTGAAATTGAGTCACATTTGTGTACTTAATGGTTTTATTATACTAGTGCCAAGCAGCCACGGAGGGGCTTGAGGTACGTCATCTGAAACAGTGCCCAAATGTCCAAGGGTAGAGTGGGAACTGAAAATAGAGGGAGGAGGTGTTGATTCATGCTATTTTATCTGGAAAGAGTAGCAAAGTGTTGAAAGATCAACACTAAAAACATCTAGCAAAGCGTTGAAAGATTAAGATTTGGATAGGAGGGAGCAATGATATAATATATTAACTTAGCTCTATGCTGGGACATTTTCTGAGGACTCGCTGTACCTTCATGGGAGTAGTGATGAGTGTTTAGTGGTGATGACAGTCCAGCTTTAAATAACGTATGGAGCTTCATGTCTGAGGTCCAACTGAGCTTGAAATAAAACTGCTGGTAATCTGAAGCAGTTTGTCCAGAACACAGAAAAATCTGTGTTCTGAAGTCTGAGCTTTTGAACAGTAATATAAAAAGTCCCAGAGGCAGGTTAGTTCAGTCTTAAAATTGCATGTTCTTAAGAGTAATCCAGCTTATCTGTCACCAGTGTCTATTCTTTCAGTCAAAGTGATAATGTAAGGAAGTTTCTTGATGTCTCCCTGTCCCCCCAGACCAGAGGTAAGCAAATAGTTGGATGTCCTATATCTTTGGGTGCGAAGGGGAGGGGAGAGCATTGACATTTCAGTTCTGCTAGTGAAATGATGGCTGCGGTTTGTCTACCCCAGTTTCAATAGGTCCCTGCTTTTTCGTCTCAAAGTGCTGTGCATGTAGAGGTGAAATTTCAATCAGGCATGGACCAGCTCTGTAGCTGCTTGGTGCAAATGAGCCATGTTGGGGCTCTCTGGTGGTGTCTGAATCAACTTCCCAGTGGAGGTGACGGGAGAGAAAATTTTGGCTTAGGGTGATTTTTTGGAATTTTTAATAGGCGCTTTTGAAGGATGAAAAATGTGAAGCAAAGTACTTCCTATCTGCATGAACATAAAATAAATAGAGATTGATGGGAGATGCATTCCGTCAGGGGAGAGGTGTTGTGTTTTATTACGCTGGCTGCGGACAGTATGAGTATGGATGAGAAAGGAGACCTTTGCACGGGCAAACCAGCTGCTGCCTGGTAGTGCAGGCTCCAAGTGGAGGATGATAGTGTCCTGTGCTCCTCCTCCTTGTCACTGCCTACATCAAGAGCTCCTAAAGTCATGCGCTGCTATGTCTGTTGGTGTTGGTCAGCCAGGGGAAGTAGGTTTTATGTTTGCCTGCAGAGTACTGTTTGCAAGTGCCTGCTTTGTAATTGCAGTGGAAGGATGGTTAGTTGCAAGAGTTGGGCTTATGTAGGAAAGAGGGATCTTGCCTTGCATCCATGGTGCACTAAAGCTTCTCACACACTTCCTCTGGGGTCTTCATTTACTTCACCTTCTAAAGACTTCCAATGATGTAAATGCAGTGAGGAAAAGCACTGATATTCAAAAAATATTCATGTTTTTAAAAATCCAATTATTAATCCAGTAGACTGCTAAGTGAGAAAATGCGGCCTTGCTGATTGCAAGTATGCAGTCATATTCATTTTCCTTCTTAATCAGTTTTGGGAAGCTGACCCCGGTTTTCATCTTTGCTCTGAAATGATGTTTTATTTGAATGTCCTAAATGTCTTTACTGTTCCTGTTAATTATTTTATCAATTATGCTGCTTCCTCTGTGCCCAGCAAAGTGCCCCCCTCCCCTCCCAACAACACCCCCTGTGCAAGTTTTTTTGTGCATGGACTTGTCATGCTTGCATGAAGTTTGAAGGAAAAAAACATGCTTGCTATTCAGTTAACTACTGAATCTTGCTAATTTCTCCCTGAAATGAAAATAAATTTCTCATATTATTTTTCAAGCTTATGAAAAGGCTTTCAATGCTGAATTGTTCCAACTGACTGCATAACACAACAAAGCAAGCCAAATTTCTTCTCTCCAGGGGCAGAAGTTTCTTTAATAAGTGGGAAAAATGTCTCCACAAATTCTGTGCAGGCTGGCTCTTGCTAGCAAGACTGAAAGGTGTTTTTGTAATGACATTATTTCATTTCTGCTCATGCGTTTAAAAAGTATGCTTAGGATTGAAATAGATTTAAATAAAATATGCTTTTCTAGGTAGAAATGTCAGATAAGGAGGATTAGGGAGTTCTAGTAGCTTGTTCTTTTTGTGCTGAGTTCCTGGAAGAAATCTCATCGCTAGTTTATTACGGTAGAACCTTTGTCATCTACGGTCAATTTGGAGAAATCTCTCATTGCTCTTACTTACCTTCCTGGCACAAGGAGATTTTGGGGAATCCTGTTCTCCCATCAGCCTCCCTATCTCGAGCAGCATAGTTTTTAAAAAACTTGAATGCTTGGGCAAATATGGAAAAGTAATTTTGGGTGTTAGTTTCTGGATAAGTAAAAGAGCAATCTAACAAAGACTACAAATGAGAGCAAAGGTGGTGTGAACAAGAAGGTTTACAGTTTTTGAAAATCCAGGCTAGCAAGCACACTTGGGGGAGGCAATACTTGGCAGTCACAAGAAGGGTCAGTGGTGCGGAGAGCTACCAGGCCCCTCGGCTCTGGATGCTGCTCGGGCTGGGGTTGTCTGGTGCTGTGGGATTCTAGCTGGGATGGAGGGAAGGAGCTGCGTGGGAAGGTTCCCAGGACTCGCAGCTCTGAGGAAGTCTCTGTCCTGGCTGCCAGAGCTGCAGATCCTGGGAGCCTCAGCAGTGGATCCATGATGCTGACAAGGACATAAATTTTGCTGTGCAGCTGCAGGCTCCCAAAAAGAGTTTGATTCAGGAAATACCATCTGCTGGTATTGTGGAAACAGTAAAATTATCTACGCTTTTCTTTTTTAATTTGGTCTGAAATAATGTCATTTAATAAAAAAATCTTTTCTTTAACCTCCAGAAGAAATAATGGGTGCATTATTTTAAAACAAACTATTGGCTATTGTGTGACTTTTTTTTTTTCCCCTCAATAAACTTAACAGTTATTATAGCATACTGGCATCTAGCAGAGTTCCCAAACTGTGTGTCCTCAAGCCTTCTCTGTCCATCTCCTGTGACTAATTTTTTTTCATCACGGTACGTGCAGTGGTGTGGAACAACTTGATATCATGGTGCTTATAGAAGCCTTGTAGTTATTTAGGCTGTGGCTAGATATTTGCTTTTTCTTCCCACTTCCACATGTACTTCATAAGTTGGAGTCAGCCAGCTGATGACACAGTTCCACTGACAGAGTTTGGTATATCTAGCTGTTGACCCTCCCAGGACATTCTCGCTGGCACCAGGTGCCTGGGGATGAGGGGGTGTGCAGATTGGGCACAGAGCTGGTGAGCTTTCAGGTTGCGCTGCCTGTATCTCCGAGTGGGGTGAGCTTGAATGAAGCAGGCTGGGCATCACTCCAGCAACGGCATTGTCAAGCCACTTCACCTCCCTATAGAAAACGTGTTATACTATGTAGTCTTATGAATACTGCTCTCTTTAGCAAAGCTGTTGTGGTTTTTGGCTTTTTCTTATCCCCTTTCTCTGTGTTAACTAAAAATTCCTCACAAATTACTTATTAACATGGGCTGCACCTTATGCTTTCTGACTTAGACTCAGTGAATAAGAGATATAAACCCTGAATACTTGTAGCTTTTCCTTTGGAGTTGTTTTCTTTAAGTAGCTTGTTATTTTCCCTTCATGTTGTAGAGCCTTTGGACTCTGCTTTGGGAGGACTTGCAGCCTTTGCCACTCCATTGTGGCTTTTTATCCTTAAAACTTTTGCAGTGGAGATAAGGTTCCAAAACCAAACCAGTGAAGCTGTCTTCTCTCTGAACCTGCTGAATGTATAAACCATGCTGAATTGTGCACTGAAAAGCTCGAGGAAGAGTCAGCATGGCCAAAAAGCGCACTACTAACCAGGGGCAGGCCACTGGCTTGCCTGCCCCCTAATGTCACATGACTTTCTGTTAAAAAATATCCCACCCGACACTCTGGCTGGCTGCTGAGGCACCTACCCTTGTTTACTGCACCTATCCTGCTTAGCATACTCTACGCAAATACCCTGCAGCAAATATGATGATGGAAATATGGAGTATACATATATAAACAGCAGACAGACTGTTTAAATGGTAGCTAAATTAAATAATTCCATATTTGAGCATCTACTGAAAGAAGAAAAGAAGCTTGCTTCTGAAGATCTTAGGTTAATTGTTTTCAATTTCATCTAACTTACAGTCTTGCTAAGAATTATCAGTTAAAATTGTGTATTACTGCAGCAGGCTGCATGTGTAATACTTACAAAAATGCAATCAATCAACAAACAAACAAAACCAAACTAATAAAACATGGATGGTGTGAACTAGCTTTTGTGGAGCTCCTTAGTTTAGGTGTAGTCTCTAGCTGACCCTGCCTGGGATCATAGGGGCAGCATCAACCCTGGTGTGTCATTCTGCAATTAGTGTATCTGGTATCAGCCCACACTACTGCCAAAAAAAGTAGCAATCCTTCCTACTGCTTTCTTTCCCATCCCTTGTCCTGGCACTCATGTTTGCATGACTGTGCGATGAACCAGTTGAGGGGGAAACTCATCCTCTTAAACCTTTTTATTTACTTGTTTTTATTGGATTAGCTTTCAGTCAATTGATTCCTTGCTCTAGTTGTCTGTGCAAGCACGCGAATGTGGTTTACTGCATGAGTGCTAGCATGAGCTCGAGGGAGGGGAGGGGGATTGTAGTCTTGGGCCATCGCTCCTGGTAGGTGGTTGAACTTAATGAGCAGTGGCACCTGCAGCAGTTATGAGCTTATTCTGTGTGTCCATGCACGCCTGGGTGTGTGCCCAGGCTTTGTGAGGACATGTTACAGCTCTTCGTCCTAAAGTGAGATGCAAACAGTAAAGCCAGAGCAGGTTGGAGAGGGCACAACAGGTATGAAGGCAAGAGCACTGTGTAGGGACATACAGGAGGTGATACTTGCAGGAAAAGTCTTGAGAGCATTAGCTTGGAGATGAAGTTGAATATTTGTAGAAATGGGGCAGTACTGTCTCTCAGCACACCTTGGAACGTTTTTATTTTAATCTCAGTTAGGACAGTTTTAACCAGCTCATGTTTGGATAAGGGTTACTGCAATTAGCTGCCACCATCTGGCACCCAGCTTCCAGCCCTCCAGAGGCGTTTTCTGGCACGCAAAGGACAAAAGTGACCAAAAGCAAATGGCACCTAAATCTCATCTCCTAAAGCGATATAACTGCTTTAGTGGACAAAGGGAAGAGTGTTGCCTGGGGCTTAGCAGGTTTTTGCAAGGTTAGTGAAGCAGCTGCCCTGGCATCTTCCTGTCAAACTGAGGAGGCAGAGGTAGAACTGGCTGGACTATCTGGGGCAGGGGTGGTGGTTAATGGCTTGAGGGCTGCTGGGTGGACATCTACCAGTGGCATTGCTCAGGTGTTGGTAATGGAGCTGGCACAGTTTGTCACCTTATTAACAACCTCCATGACTGGGCAAAGCACAATATCAACCAGTTGGTCTGTGACACCGAACTGGGAGAGGAAGAAGCAGTTGGTGTGCTGGAGGGTAGGACTGCCATTCAGACCAGCAGCACGCGGCATGGACTGACCAGTCTTGCCTACTTCAGCAAAGACAAGTGTGCCTGGACAGAATAAGCCCATACAAGAGGATGGGCTGGGCTAGACAGCAGCACTTCCGAAGAGACCTGGAGGTCCTGGTGGACAAGCTGAATGTGGATCAACCAAGATTCTTATGCGGTTCTATGAAATTTTATGTTGGAGCCAGAGTTCAGTCTTAGAATGTGTTATAGAGACCTTAGGAAAAAGAACAGAATAATAATTTCTGAGAAGTTCATAATCCATGCAAACTGAATGGCTGATGAATGTGTGGATGCTGAGACAATGTGTGTGATCATGAGAGATTTGCCTGTCCTGAGGAGGACAAGGTACATGGGTGGCAAATGGATATGAAACGTGGCTGCATGCATTTTTATTAATGAGTGGCTTACAGGAACATTTTAGCTGAAGTCCTACATTGGCAATTTATTTCAAGAAAAGCCACACTGGAAGGAGAAACACGGAGTATTTTTTTTTTTGTTTTCTTAATTGTCTTGTAAGGAAGGTGAGGGAAAGAGTAGGTGGCATCCTGTACGTGAATGAAATCTGTTCTGCTACATAAAATGCAGAGGTTGCCTCCAGTCCAAGAGGAATATACTTTGGGAAGGAAAGAAGGAAGGAATTGCCATTTTTCCATTACAGGAAAGTATAAATGTAACTGTTGTGCAGTAGTGCTTTTTAGGTTACTGTGGCTGGAAATTAGGTTACTGTATTTAACATGTACTAGTGCTTCTTTTAATGGAGTTCCTTGTAATCTTTTTTTGTTTTCCAGCCTCTTGCAAGTGTTCTCTAATAGCACAGCGAGCAGAACTCTGTATGTCAATGAAAAACTACCAGCAAGCTCTTCACGACGCGGATGTCCTCTGTCGAAACAAACCCCACTGGCCTGTGGTATGGTGCTTGCATGTTGTAAAGAGCGAATGAAAACTACTTGTTCTTGCGACTTCTCTCTTTGGTGGGGACAGTGCTACTGAGGGCATTGTTGGAGGAACACTGTAGCATTATCAGGGCTAGGAATGTCTACCAAAAGCTAAGTACTTAAAAGGACAAACCCTGAGGGTCCTTAGCATGTCTCCAGCCAGTGGGGTTTCACTGGGCAGCCAGTGATGTGGTTTTGTTTGTGCTGGTGCCTGTCAATATGCTGGAGTTAGTGCTGCAGCTTGGCAGCAGAATCTGGTCTGTAAGGCTCTGCAGTTCTCTCTGGGATGGTGTATCCCAGACGGTGGGTGGTTTTGACAGTCTGCTGGCCAACGTGTTGTTTCTGAGGAGCACCTCAGACTGTATTTCAGAATTTCGCCCCGTCCCCCTTTAATACTGAGAATTCATACCTCTTTTTCTTCCTACCTGTGTTGTGGTGATTCATAGAGGGTTTTGGAATTTCTTTTCGTAACAAGAGGTGTTACAAGGAGCACTGGTCAGTGAGCAGTCTGAAGCAAGCATCAGAAATGATGTTATGAGAGAGAAATGGAAGCAGCTTGTGATGCCTGTTGTTATCACCACGTAGCTGAGGCTAGACTGGATGTCTAACAGCTCCCCCCGTTTAGGATTGTACCTCCAATCAGTCTCTCATCCATCAAAAGCAAAACTGTAGGACAGGTTTGATCAAATAAAGCTCCTGGTTACTACCTGGCACAGGCAATTGGGGAAGGAGTCCCTGCAAAGACTAGGCAGGTGTTGCATGAACCCCTCGCCCACCTGCTGCAGTATGGGGAGCTGGAACTGCCTCTCCATTTCCAGCTGGGAATGACGTGGGGCTAGTAGGGAGGTGCTATCTGGAGCATCTAGTTTCTGACAAGTTAGATACTTGTCTCCAAATGCTGTCTGTCTTGTCAACCATTAAAACCTTTCTTATTTGAAGGCAATTCATAATCTCTCCCCTGCCTCTAATTTACCTTTCTGTCTGCAATCATTTCTCATCAAGCCAGAAATCCATCTTGAGTGGTGTTGGCTGGTTTTTTTTTGTGCAGAGGGAGAAAGATGAATTATGCACGTTCAGATGCTTTCTTGAAATGTCTTCTAAGTTAGCCTTGAATCTGTGGAAATGTGAAGCGTGTCAGTTGTAGGCGGATAAAGATTTCATTAATCACATCTCTGAAGAATGCTAATTGAAAATAAAATTTGTCATCATGGCATAACCAGTAGCATCACAGATGCATTTCATTTGTGCTTGCATATGTGTGTGAGGACTTCCACATAAGCTGTGCTGGTCCAGAATCTATGTCTTCCAGGAGTTCTAGGCATCTGCTTTATTTTGTGTCTTGTGGCATTTCATCCAGTGGCAGAGAGTAGCTCAAACATGCCTATGTAGTTTAAAAAAAACAAACAAAAGAACACCAAAAAAAACAAAACTAACCATAAAATTAAAGTAATTCTGGGAGGAAAGCATTCACCTACCGATAAACCAGAAGGTGCTGGTAACTTAAAAATAATGGTTCTCTCAGTTACTGGCCAACATCTTGAGTCCTCTGTAGTCAATAAAGCAATAGACAAGCTGGTTTCTTTTCAGTTGCTGTGAAAACCAGGTCCTTGGACTCATTGAGGCAGGGAGAAGTATGCAGTTGTACTTTTATGTGGCAGATATAAACAGATGCCCTCCTGCTTGCATACTGCCTGCTGCAGAAGGTCCTGCTTGGACCTTGCCCTTCAATCTGCTGCTTTTCAGGGCCATGTGAAAATAGGAAGGGGAAGGTGGCAGGAGTATTCTGTGAAGCGTAGAGACCTCGAGTTCCTGAGCCTAATTTCTGGTGTTGGATCTTTTAGTATTTTCATAGAATGACCTGAGTTGAAAGGGGCCCACAAGGATCATCGAGTCCATAAACAGCCCAGCTTAGTCCTCCCTTGCAGCTTGGATAAGGAAGTTGCTCTTGTAGCCCTAAAGGATAAGGTTGAACAACCTTGTAGACTTGCCAGTGTAGTGGAGTAATCTTAACAGAGACATCATGCATGTTAGGACCTCTCTAAAAATGTTTTACAGAGGCTGTGCAGGCATCAAGATAAGAAGGTCAGGATTGGGCCTCACAGTGCCTCTCTTCTTACTGCATTCAGGAAAAGAAAAATGTTTCTCATCTTGAGAGATTGGTGTGTACTGAGACATCCTGTTTGGGTCACCAAATGACATATATTAATTAATCTATCCTACACAGTACCCATCACATGCTTTTGGTACCAACCCCCTTCTTCCCGACAGCAGAAAGGTAAAGATCTCAGCAGACTTCAGCTTAAAGGGCTATATTGAAAGAGTGAGGAAGGTACCCGCTCAAGAAGATTATGTGGTACTGGATTATTTGGCATTAGTATGAAGAATAGAAAAGAGTGTCTGCTTATGTAACTGAGCTTTTAGACTAGTGAAACTGTACTTTCATCACAGCCTAGAGATATGCAGGTGGAGTTGCAGAGCACATTTCTGTCTAATAAGCAAGAGGCAAATGTCTAAATGCATACTTAGTTTCTTTTTCATCATTAAAGATGTAATTTCTATAGTCAGATTTGAACTGCAAATTGATATCCGTGGAGGAATTCAGAGGTGAGGCATTCCTCTCTTGCAACTCATAACAAATAAAGTAGGACTTATTCTCAGCCTGACTGCACTACTTGTTGGCCATAGACATGTTACTTTAGGATGTGGGAAAGGTAGAATAGGATAAAATGTTTCACGTTAAGTGTTGGTAAGTTGACCGAAGCCCATAAAGTTGTTGGTCTTCTCTGACAAAGTCAAATAGGTGAAAAATCACCTCTGTCCAGCTAAGACACCCAGGAGAAGTGAGTGTCCTGAACCTAAAATCTTTTGCTCCCTCGGCTGCCACCTCCAGCCGTGCAGCTTCCCATGCAGCTTCATTGTTTTTAAGTTTGCCCTGTTATGTGAAACCATACCGTGGGTATTGAGCCCCGTGAGATATGTAGTAGTCTTGGTTGTTGGGGAGATGAATACCTGAATACCCCTGCTCATTCTGCATCAAGTCCTCCCTGAGGAAAGGAGCAGTGCCTTTGGCAGGGTGTGGTGCAGCAGTGGATTCCTGGGGGATCTTCTTTCAGCAAAAAGGACTGACTTCCCTTCAATCGTGTAGATCAAAGAAGTTGTTACCCAAAAAGTGTGTTGTTCTTCACTTGCAGAATGATGTGAACTTCCAAGTTTGTTTTCTGGATTCTTGCTGCCAATTCAGAAGTGATCTCTAGATTTGTACATTTCCTTTGTGTGAACAGGGCCATTATGTGAAAGCAAAAGCTCTTTCTGGATTGGAAAGGACTGAGGAAGCATTGAAGGAGTTTCTCTATTGTGTTGCCTTAAATCCTGAGTGGAGCTCAATGAAGAAAGAAGCCCAAAAGGTATAAAATGTATTTACTGGCCACTTCTTGGCCATCACGCTGCTCTTACTCCTGCAGCTAAGTAAAAATTCTTGCTATTTAAAGTGATAGTAAACAGCCAGAGGATAATTTGATTCTGTAGATTCTCCAATAAACCTTATTAACATTACGCTGTACGAGATGCCTCTTGGGTTTGGTTGATGCCTCAACCAGAGGGATTGTATATTTGTGGATTCCGCTGCAAAGCTGTAAGTTTGGCTGCTGCTGTTTGTAGATTACACTTGCAGTATGTCAGCCACATTTGAGTACACCTGGATTTCATAGGCTCAAGGCTGCTAATTTTAGTGCCCATCAGCAAACCACTTTAAGTGGGAAGTGACAGAGAGTTGAGAAGGGAGAGCTGTGTGCTACCCTGTCCTGGAAAAATCCTGCAGTTTCTGTAGCAGTTTGTATGACTTCCCATAAGGGACACACTTACTGCCAACCGAGCATTATCGTATTCTCTGTGACCATCCATACAGGCGGGTTTTTATTAAGAGAAACTGGGATTTGGCAAGGTACTTGGTGGAGACTGGTGAGCAGAGGAACAGGCAGTACACAGCTTTTAGCTAGACTTGAAATCTGCTTGACGGTAAATGATATGAATGCAGGGGATGAGGAGAACCGGAACACATCTCTGTTAGCCATTTTTGATAGGAGAGCATGGTATGAAGACTTCTAGAGGCAGGGTTGGGAGGGTCAGAGTGGAGAGGGGTGGAGGCAGGAGAAGGATGCAACAGAGTGCTACACTGGGTACTCCTGAGGAGCAG
Source organism: Dromococcyx pavoninus (assembly GCA_033558185.1). NCBI lineage: Eukaryota > Metazoa > Chordata > Aves > Cuculiformes > Neomorphidae > Dromococcyx > Dromococcyx pavoninus. The sequence goes on from JAUMJL010000687.1 coordinate 407,359, forward strand.
AGGTCTTCAGGGAGGAAGGTGGGCACCAGAAGAGCATTTTGAGTTGTGTCTGTGGTTGTGGATGGGTCTGCCAGTCAAGTTTCCTGTAGGCTTTTGGGAATGCAGTGTCCTGGTTATTGCAAGCTTCTTGGCATTCAGAAGCTGTGAAGTTTGTGTATCTGTGTTCACATAAACCTAAGTATACATTGTAATTATTATTATTTTTCTTTTTTTCTCTCTAATTGACTAGATAATGTGTGAAATGTTTTTCCCAGCCTTTGAAAATGTGCATGATAATCTAACAGCGCCTTTCTCTAGTCGAACATCCCATACAAGATTGAAACCTGCATTTCTGAGTAGTATAAATACGCAGTCAACTGCAGAAGATAGCTCTGTTGCTGGGTCCTCAAAGGTAAAGTAAAAAGCATTCAACATAAAAATACCAAAAGTAACATAAGGATCTGTCTGATCTGTGTGACATTGTCTTTGTCTGCACTTACTTTCATGGTAAGACTGTTTTCTCCATTGTTGTTGAATCTCTTGTTGGGATGTACTTACTTGGAAAAAGAATGTTTTCTAAAGAAAGAGTTTCACTGCGCTGCCTGTATTTGGGAGTTGATTATATTCATTTTTTCCCCTCTTTGTGGTTTTCATGCTCTCAGGAGCATAATTTCTAGAGATGGGAGCTGTGGGGAGAGAAGTATCCCTATTTCGTGCAACTGGAGGGTGGCCTTCTTTGATATGGACCTTTTTCCCTTGCTAATTAAGCTCGTTGTAGGAACATTGATCTATTGCTGATGTATACAACTAATAGGGAATAAAACCAAAGCAGAATTGTCTCATGCTGTTCTTAATTTTTTTAGGATACCATGTTCAGGTTAACAAAAACCTCGTCCCAAGAATCTGATGTATTTAGAAGTACTGATTCTCCTGTTTCCCATCATGTCCTGGATCTCTATTTTGAAGACAACAAGAAGTCTTTGGGAGCTATTCTCTCCAGTTTACCTGGGGTTGGCTTAAAAAGAAAGCTGTCGAGTGATATGAGGGATTTACAAAGCTTGGATGTCCCCAATAAGATCCCTAAAAAAGGTTTGTGTTGTGGCTTAGAAAGGGGATTTCTTCTGCACTTAAAAGTGACTAACTACTGTTTTCCTCCTCCCTTTTTATAGGTGTCAGTGAAAACATTCCCTACAGAGACTGGAATAATATTTTATTGTCTGATGTGTCTGTTTCTGCTGTAACAGCTACTTACCTTATTCGAAAGCATTTTCAATTCATTGAATGCACACTGCATTTTTCTTTCTCAAATGGGCCATTTCCAGGGCGTAATCCACTAACAGTTTAGTCTTTGTATTGCTGGTGCCGTTTCCATTTTCTAGGTCTCAGAGGTATAGCTGAACTTCATTGTCTTTCTATATGAAGGAAAGATGAAGTAAGCCTGGAAACTAATCTTTAACTGGCATCAGAAACAGTCACATGCAACTTTACATGAAACTCCCCAAGCAAACAAAGAAGCCTTTTGAATGGTAATAAGCCCCCCTCAGTTTTCTGTCACTTGATAGCTGTGCTTACAATTGGTATGCTTCTCAGGCTTCTAACAAAGACCTCCAAAGTGTTTTTAGTACCCTGGGATAAAAATGCTGAAGGTAATATATTGCACTAAGTAGTGAAATAATTGGTTAAAGGAGGCTTTTAAAATGCTGCTATTTTAACCTGCTTTTTTTTCCCAACACCTTCTAGACAAATCTGACTTCTACCTCGAAATATTAAAGTCTTCAAGTGCTGCTGTCTGTCTGCCTGCATGTTTTGCAAATGATCAATGTATGGCTGTTTTCTGATCACTGTGCTGTGAAGTGAAAAACCCTGTACTTGTCTGTGAACTGCAGGCTCAGTAAATAGATTGTGAAACCTGACCTGCCTGTATCTTCGCAGTGAAGGCCAGAGATCGTGTTTTACCCGTAACCATTAGTTTCTGGCCTGTGCTAGATCCCAATGCCATGTTACTATTTGCAGAATTAACACAGTTAGGGTTCTTGCTATTACTAAATGCTAACATGCGAGATGTAGGTTAGAGATAACGCTGTTTTTCTTTGTAGGCCACAAAACACCCGTGCCCTCTCCCCTATCGTGTCTGTACTCAAGATAAACCAGATGCTGAGCATAAGTTATCCTTTAACAAAGCATCCTACTGTTTTAAGTTAACATAGAAAGCTGAGCTTTTTTTTTTTATTTATTTAAATTGTCAAGAATTCAGGATGTGGAGGCAGCATTCATGGTTCTCTTGCAACTCATCACTGAGTAACAACGATGCAGATTGTAAAAGAAGTTGCAGAATTTGCTTGTATAAATGTCATCAGAAGCCCCAGCTGATAACTCTTGAGTTTAAATGCTGCTGCTATGAATTTTGAAGCCCATACCCTTTAAGTGTGTTAACTAGAGGCATATGTACCACCCCCAGAAAACAGGGTGGGCAGACTCTTAAGTGAAGTGCTTTGTTGCCTTATTTGCAGAGTGCTGAGCTAGTGAGATCACTATTAGCTAAAGCAACTCCAGTAGTCCTTAAATTTTAAGCTATCTGAAATACGGGATTTCCACAGCAGCGTACTCTAGAGAAGCATGAGCTTTTTTGATACTTGTAAGAAATATTACCCCTGATGAGAGATCTATAATAAACACTGATGAAATAGTTTGACTGTGTGTAAACAAATTAAATTTTGGACTTAATGTACTTTAAAACATCTGGCATGTCTGGTGTGGGAGTGGTGATGGTGGTGGGAAAGCAATAGCAGAGTGTTTTAAAAACTAGACTTCTTTTTTTTTAAAAAAAAGCAAAAACATATAACCATTTTTGGAAAAGCAAATCATGGATATTCAGCGCTAAAGCGCTTTCTCTGGCCATAGACACCATAATCTGCTCTCCAAAAGATTTCCTGCCAGGAAGTCTAAAACTTAAAGGGAAGATATGTTTATTTGGAACAAAATTGCAAAAAAAGGAAAAAGACGTATTAGTTTCTTCATGGAAAAAGGGCTTAAACAGCATCTGAAACTGCAGTACTTTCTTAAATAATTACTGTAATCATCTTAACTCTACTTAGATGCAGATGTTTTACCTGAAAACACCATCATTGCGTCAGGAGAGGTTCCAGCAACTCTGGTGGATGCATCGGACTTTGAGTGTTCCCTCTGCATGAGGTATGACTGCATTGACATGGGATTAAGATCAGAAAGCCTTTCTAGCTTCTGAAAAAAAGGTTCTCATGGTGTCAGTAGGGAAACCTGCCAAAGAATGTCTAAGTCATTACTCTGTTCCTTTTTCCTGAACCTTACAGCTAGTGAATCTTTACAGATGTGGTTTTCTCCATTGTGCATGGTTTTCTCCATTGTTTACGACTTCTAAAAATGAAAATCCTTTTCATATCCTTTGATAAAACTTTCACCTGTGATTTATACAAAAACAGGAAGGGAAGAGGTGGTTGGATCTAGTCCCTCCTTTCCACAGTTTGGGCATCTGCATTGTTTATGTTGGCAGCTTAGCTTTTTTATTCTGTGTTTTTGTGTTCAGGTTGTTCTACGAACCTGTTACCACTCCCTGTGGACACACCTTTTGCCTCAAATGCCTTGAGCGTTGCCTTGACCATAATCCACATTGCCCACTCTGCAAAGAAAAGCTGTCAGAAGTAAGTATGTCCTTGTCCTAATTAACAAAAGCTGTGTTCTTCTGAAAGCATGTACGTAGGGGTTTTTTATGCTCTACTTGCAGACCAGAACAACACAGTAGTACCCACAGCATCGAGCTGTGCACAGACCTGATTTACTTCAGAATTTATTTTATCATTCCTCGGAATGAAAAGTGGGGCTTGCTGGTGCTTGAAGGAATAGCGATTCAAACTCATGCCTGAGGAGTCCTAACCATAGCCCTGTTCCTACCACATCTTCAGTCTCTATCTCTACCTGCAGTGAATGAGGAATGATAGCTCTTTGGCCACAACTTCTGCTGCAGTAGACAGTGTGTCTTGTACATGGAGTACTTATTGGGGAGCAGCTCTGCCTTTTCTTGGTGGTAGTACGACTTCTGTCAATAAAAGGGAATGGGGTTGTAGTTAAAGGGGCACTGGAGTGAGCCTCGTATCCTAAAGTGGAAATTTTGATACCTGAAGACTGGAAAGGAGGAGGGATCTGTATGGTCCTGAGCTAAAGTGCTGTTTGGCCTTAAGAAGGGAGATGGATTGGGAGGAAGAGATGTTATCTGAATCTCATTATCAGACTTAGGAGTTGACTCTTCCTTGCAGTTTCTGGCAAGCAGAACTTACAAGAAGACATCCCTTACAGAAGAACTGATAGTCCGTTACTTGCCAGAGGAATTATCTGAAAGGAAGAAAGTTTACGAGGAAGAAATGAAGGAATTGTCAAAGTAGGCTTTCTTCTTACTGCTGAGCTGTTAAGAAAATGTATTTTTAATCTAAATTACTGAAGAAGCTTCATTTGCTTATGAAAATACACAAAATAAGTGAATTTGTAAATGAACCTGCCAGGTGCTTCGTATTTTTGAAATGTTTGTCACAGATAAACAAGAAACAATATGCTTGGGTGGTAAAGAGACACAGTAGTATTCTTAAAGAATTGCTTTTTCCTCTGAAACAATGTAATAGCTTTGAAAGCTATAATGGGGGTTTTCTGTGGATAGAAGTCTAATTCTAAACGGGTTGAATCTCCAGGTCAGGAGATACTCGAAGAGTCAGTGTTGTCAGCGACTTGTAGATCTTACAGTACAACTTGGCTAAAGAGAAAAGTAGAACGTGCAATTAGGCCTGAAAAAAATAATATGAGGATTAGTGGCCTTCTTCAAAATTAGAGGGCTTTACTGAGCTTGGAAATCCTCTGCTGCTTTGCTTTGAATGTGGTTAATTCTTAGGTGCTATATTACTACAAAAAGTTATCACCAAAATCTTGCATCTTGTATTTAAGTATTGATATACACACATTTTGGGAAATTGGCTATTATTTCCTGACCTTTCCTCTACGAAAGTAGATTAGAGAGATTGTTTCTTTAATGTACTAACAGAAGGAGTCCTGAAAGATGTTTGTGTTGTAAAAATTACGAACTTTGATCAGATACAGGTTTACAAAGAATTAATCTAAAGAAACCGCTGGGCTTAGTGTCATATTAAGGGTTTATGCTAAATATAGCAGTACCCAGAAAAAGCTGAACTTTTTTTTGTAATAATTATCTTGCAGTTTGAATAAAGATGTTCCCATCTTCGTATGTACCATGGCCTTCCCTACCATCCCTTGCCCACTCCATGTCTTTGAGCCTCGTTATCGTCTAATGATAAGAAGATGCATGGAAACTGGTACCAAGCAGTTTGGCATGTGCTTAGCTGACGAATTAAAAGGGTAAGGAGATGAGCTGAGAATGTCCTGTTGTTGCAGAGGCTGTTGTGACGCTAATTGAGTACTACAGCGCAGTATACTTGTCTCCCAAACCACATTAAACGTTCCTTTGACACAAAGATGTAATTTTTATTGCTCCCCTGTTGGATGGATAGCAATGAAACTCATCCCACTACTACAGGCTCCAAAAATAGCACTTAATTGTCTGTGTGGTTGGAAAGCTTTCTCGCCTGTTCTGACTGTCTGGATGAGGTTGCTCCTCTGTCTGCTCAGTTTCTTTTTTAAAAAATCATATTAAAAAAAATCCAGAGCTTGCATACTTTACCTGCATAGGTGACATCACATGAATGAGGCAAAGTATACCCTCAGCTGAGAAGCCTGTTCTGCTGCTGAACGTGTAGTTTGGATGTGTGTCTTTACTGCTGTGTTGTAATGTCTAAACTATCTGCAGTGAATGGGTTACATTGTCTTTCTACATGGTCTTCTCTTTAATTCATTTTTGTGAATTCTGACACTGTTGTGTTTCCAGCTCCCCATGTGGAGACTGAATACTAATCATTAGATGAAAACCTTCAGGATTTTAAGTTCTTTATAGATGATTTTTTTTTGTGTTGAAGGGGATCAGAAGATGCTTGTGGAAAAAATGAGGTTGTCTTAAGAAAGATCTAGCTTATGAAATTTAATAGGTAGTTGCTAACTTCAGAAAATGTGTTGGAGTGAGGCAGACTGTAGGATGGGTGACGATTCATGTGGGGATTTTCATGTGGGAATTTTTAAGAACACATTAGACAGGCATCCTCAGGAGCAGCATTTTTGTAGGTGATCATCACTGGAGCTGAGAGGAGAGCACTTGTGCTATGAACTTGGGCAGCCTTTCATTTTCCTTTTTTTTTGTTTGGTTTTTTTTGATGGCAGTAAAGGTACAGGTGGTGCTACAGCTTCCAGTTGGCTCTGGCTGTGCTTCATGCCATTGACATGCTGTCGGTGCTGTGTTTAGTGGATTTCAGGCTCCAACAGCAGCTGATGCTCTGCAGTCCCTTCCAGGCCTGATGTCAGTTTTTCTGGAAGTAAATACTTGTGACATTAATGAAAAATCTCTTTACACCTGTAAAGTCTTGCGGAAGAGCCAAACTTATTTGTAGTCAGTCACACATAGGGTCAAGGTTTTACAATCCCCAAAACACAAGAATTGTTTTATTAATTAGTTTCATAAAGGGTATTTTAAAATGTGACCAGTATGGTTAGATTTTGTGTCTTGTCTATTTTGAGTTACTGGAATAATTAAACTTTTTTAAGCATGGTAACTTCTACTTAAATCAAACACTGATGTGCAGGAAGCCACCTTCTGTAGACACCTGGCAGGTTTTTGTAACTTCTTACACAAGTAAAGAAATTATTTTGTTTATTCAAAATTGCAAAATCAACTGAGAGTAGGAAATGTTGGGAAACTTGTTTTGCCTCGTCTACTAAGACATGGATATGGAAAGCTGAGATTCATACCTCCCCTGAAAAACACAGTGACAAGACATGTTCAGTTCATCACCTTGCTCTGTTTTATTTCTCCACTTTAAGTTAAAACTGAATAGCTTTTAAGAATTAAAGTGTTACTTATAGGCTTCTAACATGTCAGTACATTTTATGCCCATGTCTAGATGCTTTCTTGTCTCTCTTTGATTGAAGTCACTTTCTATCCTGAAGTAACTTCTCAAAGAATGGCAAAAAAACCCCATCAATTATATATTAATTTCCAAACTTGGTATGAATGTCACTAAAATCGTTAATTAAAAAAATGTTATGTAGCTGTTGAAATAACTTTTAGTCTAATACTGCTATAAAACTCATTTGTAATTCGATTGTAGAGCACCAGGATTTAGCTGTGTGCGGCTGTACTCTTATTGGTCTTTCTCAGTTTGTTTGCGTGATGACTGGGAGAGAATGGTTGTTTACAGCCATCAACTTTTGTCCCCTCCCAAACCCATGATTCTGGTAGACTACAAACAGGACAGATTTCCCCACAGTATCACTGTTTCTTCATCACTCTGATATAAGGAATGGCCAAGCCCTGGTGAAAAAGGCATTTCCCTGATAAAACACTTAGCAGACCCTACAGCACTTGATATCTTGAGATGAGACTAGGTGAGGTGTGTTCTACTGCTTAGCAGTAGACTGAGGTACAGAGCTGCAGGTGCTGGTAGGTGACCACTTAATGGTCAACAGTCATTGTGCAGTCGGCCTCCATAGTGAACTCACTACTGCAGTATGTAGGGTAGGTAAACCTGATAATGTTAAGTAAAAAATTACTGCATGCTTGTTTTCAGGACATGATTAAACCTTGTACCTGCTTTAAATATAACAGATACAAATGTGCTTTTGTAAAGGTTTTTTGCCTTTTTTTTTAAGTTAAGGAATACAAGTGCAAGAAAAATCTTGCTGTATAAAAGCCTTTTACTGCTAAAGCCTGTAATCCTCTGCTTACACCTTGGAGCAGTGTGATAGCCCTCGCAGCCCTCAGTTTTTGAACTTCTTTATGGTATCTTTACCCATCTTGTTTTCCTTGCAAAACAGGTGAATTTGCCACCAGCAGCTGGCAGCTCCTAGCACAAAATGTGCTCCATTTAGTTTCCTGTCCCTTCCCAACCCTTTCCTCTCCCCAAATATTTACACTCTGAAAATGCTGTTACCATGGGCCTCTGAGGGAAGGCAGAAAGGGTGGGGGTTGTGTGGCTTATGTGAATAAGCAGAAATGTATTGTCACCAAAGCAGAATCCTCTTTCAAATAAAAGTGGTGAATTAGGCCCATATTTGTCCTGATGTGTATAAACACTTGCTGATGACTTCCACTTTTATGCCCTTCTGTCATTTCAGATTTGCAGATCATGGCTGTATATTAGAGATCAGGGACGTAAAGTTTTTTCCTGATGGGCGCTCAGTTGTTGATACAGTTGGTGTCCGTCGTTTTAGGGTCTTAAGCCATGGCCAGCGAGATGGATATAACACAGCAAACATCGAGTATCTTGAAGATAAAAAGGTGATCTATGGTGCAAAGTTATTCATACCCATGTATTGCTGGATTCACTTAAATAGCCTTTCCTTGTTGCATTTCGAGTTAGCTCTGCCTAATTTTTAAACCAGTATCATTATAAATACTAAAGCTCTATTTTGAAAACCATGGAACGAACATTTCTCTTCCTTCCCTTTCTTCCTTTCTGCCCTTATAATTGTTTCTGCTTAAAATGATGCACTCCCCTCATGGATCTCAAAGTAGCTTCTGAGACTCAGGTGCTGAGGTCTGTCATGATGTGCAGGTGAGGTCAGAGTAATTTTTTAAAACTGGTACTGACTTGAAACCCTTCCTACGACACATGCCCCTGTTGTTGGGTAATGGACTATTCTCTTCTTACTCTGAACAGACAGTTGGCAGACTTCGCATGACCTCCAGGCTCTGGTTTACAGTGCAGGTCCTCGAACAAATCTGGGAGTCCACTCTTAAAATGAGATCTTAGGGACATCTAGTTAACCAAGCCTGTACAAGCATCCATCAGAGCTGGCTAAGAACGCAAAAATGCAAAGAGGGGAGTAGTTTTTAAAAACAAGTCCTCTTACAAAACCCATGTCAAGTGAAGTGCTTGTGATGGTTGTTGGCCAAGGTGTGGATTTTTGCTTATTCTTAATGATGACTTCCTGGACCACCTTTAGAGTATGCTTATAAAACCCTGGTCCCTATTAATGTTGAGTTCAGTAGGAATCTCATGCCAGCTGAAGTCCAGTCATATAGCTCTTCTGAGCGCTCTCATAGTTGAAGTGCAAATCTGTGAAGTCTTAGTAGGGCTTTTCTAACCTGTGCAGGACGATGCAGTTGTTCGCCATGACAGGAAACACAGATCTCATGGAGATACCCCGCCCTGCAAAAAGGTCGGAGTAGGCTGCTCAGAGGGAGGGCTCTGCTGTGTTTAGATCCCTAGTGAGGGTAGTTGAACACAGGTGTCCAGGTATTGTTGGTAGATGGTGCCAGAGACTCACCTCTTCGTAATTAGGGTGAGATTTACCTTGTCTCACTTGAGAGGCAGATGTCTGTATTCAGCACCCTGTGTTCATCTTATATCTGATAGTGGGAAATCTGTCCAAAGCTGTCTGTTTGATTTGCTCTTAGATACCTACCTTAAGATGAGATTAATAGTACTCTAGAGCTGTTTCTCCTTGACTTTGAAGGGCATCCAGAGTAGCTAGCTCAGATGTGCATCCGAGTAGCACAGGTGAATCAGAATAATCCCCCCACACCCCACCCCGCAAAAAAAAAAAAAAAAACAACCAAAAAAACCCCAAAAAGCCAAATCAGCAGTTTGTAGTGGGTTTTGCTTAGCTTTTTTCTTTTCCCTATTGGTTAATTGTCAGGCCTGTGCTACTAAAGAGCTCTTTGTTTTGGCAAGGGTCTTTTTTTATGGCTTTTCCTGGTATTGGGAAAGCATCCATTTTCCTTGCTTACTGCCTGCTCAGGTGTCTGCCTTTTCTTCCTCCTCCTTGGCTGTTCTACCATGCCCTTAACACTTCCGTAAAATCTAAGTGATTTCTAAGTGTCATAAAGTGTTTTGTGTTGCCAGATGATAGACCAATGTTCTGAGGTCCTTTTGTGACACGGACTCCAGGCTGTGGGTTTGAGATGATTAACATGATGTCCCTGGATTAGAGAGCAGATTCTTCTGTTGTGCCAGCATTTAGGAACTGCTCCAAGAAATGTCACTTCAGAACACCTAGCGAGGGTGAAAAGACTCCACCATCACAAGTTTGAAATCTGAGGCTTAGGTACAGCTTGCTTAGATAAGGACATTCCAACAGTTATAGCACTGCATTATTGTGCTTCTCATGCTTCTTGGGAAGCATATGGACTCCATGGTATCAAACCCGTTTTTTTCTGTCTCCCTTCTTTTAAAAATAAGGTTGAAGGACCGGAATATGAAGAACTTGTCCGCCTTCATGACTCAGTTTATGATCAAGCCGTTGCCTGGTTTACTTCTCTTAAAGACAATATGAAAGCGCAAATCCTCAATCATTTTGGGTCCATGCCAGGAAAAGAGCCAGAGCCACAGGTAATAAAAGCTTCCTTCGTATGTATCGTTAGATTTATGTGTAACTTTAACACAAGACTATTATCTGATGGATTTTTGCATTGTTTTGTGCATTCTAAGCTCTTCTTATTTACTTAATTCTGGTCTATTAGCATGAAGCATGAGAAGCAATCAGTGGAAACCAATGTGTCAATCTAAGCTGGTACCTGAAGAGATCCATCTTAAAGGTGCCTATAGACAAGGAGAGTACCCAAAATTAAGTGTTTAATTGCTGCTTGAACTGTTTTATGGTGACTTTCTTAGCAAATAGAAGTAGAAGGTGGTGGTCTTCATGGGGCAGTGCTGGTGAATACATGATTGCATGTCTTTTCATCCTGTTGCAGAGCAACCCCAGTGGTCCTGCCTGGTACTGGTGGCTCTTGGCAGTGTTGCCGCTGGAAAACAGAGCTCAGCTGGCTATATTGGCTATGACCTCCCTTAAAGATCGTCTTATTGCCATCAGACGTGTATTGATTTTTGTGACTCGCAAAAGACCCAGATAACATGGACTTCAGTTGTGAGTGGGCACCAAAAACATCTCATGACAGATTGTTCTGGGGGAGGGGTTGTTTTCTGTTTTTTTTTCAAGGATTTCTTCAAAAACGAACAGCCCTTTCTGACTGCTTCCAGCATCCATCGATTGCATCGGTTTGTTATCCTGGGTATTCACCAAACCTTGCACTCTCTCCTGTTGTCCTGGTGAAATCTGAGCCTCTAAAAAGCTGTGCTGCAGTTAGAGCAGAGCTGGTAGATGTGGATAATTGCTTCGAAGTACTATGATAGAGTTGATGTTTATAGCCTGGAGGAAAATTAAGTACTAGAGTAGCACTATTGGCCTGCATGTGATTTGGATTTCCGCTTGGTAGGGCAAGGAAACTGGACAGTGGATTGAAGAGGTGTTTCCTAGACTTTCTTGAAGCTAGTGAACAGAAGAGGAGTTACGCTGCCTAGCAGAAATATGCATGAAACCTATAACCAACAATATGGTGTTAGTGAGTCAGTAGGCAGTCTGTCATACACCACTTTTCACCAAACAGCAGTCTGTGAGGGAAAAAATATTAAGCCGTTTGTGGTCAAGGCATCTTGAGGATGTTTACCTGAAAAAATAATAGCTACTGAATAAGCACACTGTTTAGTAGCCTTAGGCAATCCCTCGTGTTGTGATTTATGTGTTGTAGCAGATTGAGGATGTACAAAATGTTTGGAAAGATGTACTTTGGTTTATTTGAGAACAAAAATCAAAGTAATCCTAGCTGGTCTTATCACTCAATTCAGATCAAACTGGCTCCCTAAAGTATGATAAACTCTGCTGTGAAGTAATTATTTTACCCCAAGTACAAGGGAAGCGCGCTGCAGTTTGGTCTGAACGCCTGTTCCGCACATGGGACTGACAAGGGTGAAACATGAGGGGGTTTCCATCTCCCTCCTGCCTGCAGTGTCATGCCAGCCTCCCGTTACATTGGAGTGATCTCTACTGAACATGTTTCAAACCAGAAGTATTGTGGTTTAGTACCAGTTGCTGTATGGGATGGGAATCAGTCCGCAACAACACCGTGAAAAGAGGCACAAACTGAACCTCTAAAGGCAAGTCTCAATGCAAGCTTAAGTCAGGTGTTAAACTTGATTTGTCTATTTGATTCTTTCTTATGTATTGTTTTGTTAATATCTAACTTTGATAACTCTTAAATTGATCACTTGTCAGTCAAATGATCAGCATTTGCTCAACTGCCAATGAAATAACTAACAGTGTTACCAATTCAATTGGCATAGTTTTGTATAAGTAGAACTACTACTACCAACAGGAAAAAAAGTTGACTTGAATCTCCTTGTGCTGCAAGCACAGCAAGACCAATGTAAAGACTTGTTCACCTGCAGAAGTCTGGTAAGAAGAAATGGCTGTTTACTTAAATGGTCAAAGTGCCTGGTTTCTTTTTTAGTTCTTTTGTCCTTATTTGTCAATGAAGATGTATTTAAACTTTTTTTTTTCAATTTGCACATGAGTTCTGGAAGACAACTGCACTAAAATGCAGTGGTTAAGATATATTACCTGTTCTCTTTGGGTATTGTAGTCATAACCTTGTGTGGTCTGGGAAACAAAAATACAGAGTTTTTTTTTCCTTCCAGCAAATGGCTACCACAAATGGTTTCTGTAACATACCCTGAATGTACTGTAACTGCCTCTACCTTGAACACGCCTTTTCTATTTAAATAGTTTCTGAGTATATTCTCTGAATTGTGAAGTGCATAACTTACAACCAACGATGTCATAACCTCTACAGTAGCCTTCTGCAAGTTCTGCTACCGTCACCAAAATACTCAAAATTCAAGTTGAATACATTTCCTCCAGGGTTTGAAGATGTCAAAGAGGAAGACTCTAAAGTATGGGGGAGGAAATGCCAGAAGTCTGTGGGTTTTCAACCCATTGTCAGCTGAGCTACCGAAGGGTGGTTTCACAAACTAATTCTCAGACCAGAAGATGGACTGTATCTCGCAATCCTTTCTGTTCAGCTTCCTGTTCTTTCCATCCCTTTCCATGCTGTGTATTTCTTCTAGACTCACTCATCTCGCTCCTCTGTGTGTCTGGCCTAGTTTTGAGTATTACTAGTGTAGCTGCAAAGGAACGCCAATGGTATTTGTATATTGCTGGTCCCTGACTTTACATGTGCTTAATTTTTTGTATAGGAGTGCGTTTAAGAAAAAAAAATATCAAGGTGCTAGTTAGTGTCTTCTTGGCTTTGCCTCAGTAACTAATGTGAATATTCTTTGCAAAAGTAATTTTTCAAGATATCTACTTTTGAGGTACTTCTGAGAGGAAACCCTATGGAACAAGAGAGATTGTTCATTGCTGTTCTGTAATGTGTAAAGACACATTTTACATGGAAAGTGACATTACTGTGTTCATGAAGGCCTGCATAGTTAATGAAATGATAGTTATCGAAGAGAAAACTGAACTGTAGAGGGGTTTTTTTTTTAGTCAAGGTTTAAAGCGGTTTGTGAATATTTCAGTGGCTGATGTTTTGGATAAATGGTGACAGCATAGGAATCGTCTGTGTATGGATGCGAATAAGCATATTAGCAACCTAAAGCTGACATTTCTTCCAAAACATTGAATGCTGATCAAATAGCAAAGCTTTAATAAATAATAAAACAAAAAATCACCACTGCCCCAAGGTACTTGTTTTCTAAGGGAAAGTACCGATTTCATTATTACCAAATTCTCTCTGCCATATAATCTCTACAGCATCCAGTAGTACCTCATGGGAAAAGCTAGCTATCTCATTTCTCTCTAGAGAAGATGTCCACGTCGGGGCCAATTTACGCTTAGGTGTGACTTGTTGCCAAGGTACACGTGGGAGTGTTGGAGTTCAGCTCCTGGAAGAGATAGACAGGAATCGTTGCCTTTCTAGCTCATTACACTTTTCTTGCTTGCTGTCCAAGCAAGGATGCTGGGATATATGATCAGTCTTTTCACTGTGGTGAATGTGGCCCTTCTTTATACATCATAAAGAGGCCAAAAAAAAAAAAATCCCTCTACCTCTACACCTGTTGTTCACCTGTAAAGCTTCAAGCTACAAAATTATATATATTTTAACCTTTTTTTGTCTTTCAGAAGCATACTAATTGTTTGCCACTGAGGCCTTTTATCTACTGTATTTTAATATGTTTATTTGATAGTCATCGAGATCTCTTTGTACTTTTAACCTGTAGATCTTGTCATGTTTCTTACTGCTCCTTTTTCCTCGTTCTCCAGTCCACTTTTAAATTGATAAATAGAAGGCTGTATGCTCTCTATTTCTATTACATTTTACACTAGTGGAACTGGTATTTTGGTAGCGCCTTAATTTTGCAGTTGTGAAATGATTGTATCAACTCTTATCTGGGGCTTCTGACCAGATTTAAACGAGTATGTTTAATGTAGATAAACTTGAAACCATTTTTTACTGTTTTAAAGCTAGTTATGAGATAGAGTGTGTACATATGTATAAATATAAATTATTAATCTGCACCTTTTTGTATCTAGTAAATACAGGAGAAGTTCATGTTCTAACCACATTTGGCACTTCTTGTTGCATAAGCAAAGCCAAAACTTTTTTTAAAAATTGCAATGTTCATTTCATGTATATTTGCAATATTCATGGGAAATGTATTTAATTTATGTGATATTTGGAATAAACGAGATTGAATTTATAAGAGTGTTGAGTTTGTGGGAAAGCTTTATCACTCTGTGAGGGCTAAATGCTAGAGCTGCGGTAAGTACAGTCTGAACAGAAAAAAGCCATATGATTTCCCCAGCAGGAACCCAAGGGATGAGAAGGGGCCCTGTGAGGTTATAAGAAGCATCCCAGAAGCAATAGGGAGATGTTACGGTTTATAAGTTTATAAGAAAACTAAAGTTACACATAGAACAAAGGTTTTAGCACCGGTGTGGGAGAAGCGGGGAGGGCTGCAGGGGATGCAGGACGGTGGGAGTTGCTGGGGACCTGGTCCATCCTGCGGTGCAGAGGTGGATTTGAAGGGGAGCATGAGGTCTCCAAAATGGCTGGAGAGAAGGTAAGGAGCCCTCAGCAGACGTGGAACAGGGTAGATGAGCTCTTTAACTCCCCAGGAGTGGGATGCAACAAAGATGCAAGAGGGTCATGCAGTGGGCTTTTCGTTTTGTATATTCTTGGACTGAGTATGTTTTAGCCCTGAGTGTGACCCAACCGGACCCACAGAACTAATTCTGAAAGAGTATGG
Source organism: Dromococcyx pavoninus (assembly GCA_033558185.1). Lineage (NCBI taxonomy): Eukaryota > Metazoa > Chordata > Aves > Cuculiformes > Neomorphidae > Dromococcyx > Dromococcyx pavoninus. The sequence goes on from JAUMJL010000687.1 coordinate 422,568, forward strand.
TTGCAATTAAGAACACAAAATTCTTTCTTTACTAAGCCCAGTGAAATAAAATAAAATAAAATACTTTCAGAGTACTGTGAGGTGGAGGGAATGTTCCACACTAGGCAGCCTGCACTGATGTGGGGGGTGGTGGGACAACAGCCAGGCTGCAGTAGCAGCAAAATGCAGTTGTGGGAGGGCAAAGCTGAATCAGATTGCGGAGACCATATCCCATCCCTCAGCTGTGTCTCGCTACCAGCTGAGCAAAACCACTCTGAAGGCATTTTTTTAAAATATCAGCCTTTTTTTTTTTGGTTTGGGTAGTGGATTGATTGAATGTTTGAGCAAACAAAAATCATTTATAGGACTTCTTTTAAAAGACGTTGCAACTGTGTATTGGCATGTGTGTGTACATGCTACTTGAGCTGCTTTAATAGGCTAAGCAACAGTGTTCTTGAAACATTACTCCTTTCATCAAATGAAGGAGATGGGAAAAGATGACTGACTTACGTTTCCTTTTATCATCCAGATTCCTTGTGGGCCTCAAGACTTTGAGAGCAATAGAAGAAAAATAACTGCATGAAGTTAGTAAATTAGGATTTTTTTTCTCACTTTGCATGTCCCTTGGTAGGAAATTCTGCACTTTGGAAAGGCAGCATGTCAGATTGTGCCCATTTCCTTGAGCCTTAGGGTGATGCCATTCCTAGAGTGCAGAAATCTGAGTAGTCCAGTGTCCTCTTTGCTTTGCTCTCTGCTTCATCAAACCGGGAACCCGAAGTAACGCTGATTAGTTCTGTCCAGCAGCACTTACGTTTTGAAGATGGAGCACTTGCTTGAAGCTGTTGGCTATTGAGAGATAGAATAAGAAAAAAGTGTAATCTGGATCAAAAATCTGAGATTGTGTATCTATGGTGCAAGAGAAAAAATGTGAATCCATGCCAGCACTTTCCTCAGTTCCATTAACGAATGTGTATCCTACACTTGCAGCTAAAAGACAGGCATGTTTTTAATCACATTTACGTTACGTGGTAGGAACAAGTTGTTTCCAAATTGAGATGATTGTCATTTGCTGACAACTTCTATAGCTCTGCTCTGCCGTGTGTGGGGTTCAGCCTTGTCTGCTAAATTTGGGAGTTCGTGCATCCATGGAAGGAATTGCTCACTTTTAAATTTCGCTTATGTTTTAGTCTCATAAACATGTGCTGCTCTTTTTGTGCAGTAGCCACATTGAAGCCTTGCTGCTGGGAGGACCTGGATTTTGAACACAGAAACTGGTCCTGGGTGCCTGGCCAGTTAACCTCACCATAGACTGAGTTAAAGAAACAGCTCGGGCCTTACCCAGGGTTTTCCAGAGACAGAGCTGAAACTTCTCAAGTTATACTCCCAGTGTCCATGCAGACTTGAGGATGGTATACTGCAAGTGCCCAAGAGCATAAACCATAACAACGGCTAATGGGAAGCACCTCCACACACCCCCTTCAGTCATAATGTTCGCCATGGCGAATCTTCCAACCCTCAATTCAGCTCATGGAGTCTGTGCGAGACCCACAGCTCATCGTGGCTGGGGTGTTTCATGTGATTCCCAGCCCCTTTTCATCACAAGCTTTTTTTTCTTCCCTTGCTGATCTGCTGTTTTTCTTTTCAAGGGAGAAAAGATATAAAAGATAAGAAATAAACACCCAGGAAAATTTCACTGGCCAGTGGTTCCAATTGCCATTGTTTTTCACCAAAGCCTCAGTTGAAGAGCAGGTTCAGGCAGCAGGACCCCTCAATGTCTTGTCCAAGCAGATCTGACAGGGAAAGAAAGACTTTTAAAGCAGAAAGAGGAAAGAATATGTAATGTGGCATCTTACATCATAAGAGGAAAGTTATCCAACTTTGAGCCTAGACTTAGCCCTGCCCTGGAGCAAATATCTTGTGTTTTCTGCTGGTGGCTGAGACACCTTACAATGCTGGCTGGCTGCCCTTGTTGGCTAACAGAAGATGGTTTCTAGCAGATGGACTTGCTGTGGCTAAGTAGTCATGATATCAGAAAATGCCAAAGTGCTGAATGCCAACTTCATTTTCTTTTATCTGAAATTATTTGGCTTGGACAGAGGAAAGCAAAATCATCCACTAAGTCCACCTAGCAAGGGCCCTTGCCCAGCACCAAAGTGCTTTCCCTCTCTCCGACCTGCAGTGTTCGGGTCCATGAAACTGCATGGAGATCTGAACCTGCCTTTGAATCTGTCTCGTAGCAGTTCCAGTTAAGCCATGAGTGATGTACTGTGTTACAGAGAACAGGTCCTATATTAAGGATCCTCTAACAAGGCTGTTAAGGAAAAGCTGGTTTCTGCAACTCGGGTACCTGCCAGAGGCCAGGCTACGTCCGGGTGTCTCTAAAGGGTGACTCCACTCCTGACACCTTCAGGCAATTGCCTGGAGCCCTGCGTCAGTTCCGCAAACACTGTGCTGAAGCACCTGGAAACAATGCTATTCTCCACAGGCACATCAACAGGTGCTTCTTCATGTGGAACATTCTGAAATGAACTTCTGTTTAAGCAAATCTATGAGGTCTCATGTGGAAGTAGGACCCAAAGGGTCTAGAACCAAAGTTTCATTACCGACAGAGACTGAAGTTCAGATTGAGGTAGTCAAAGAAAACTAAAGTTACACATAGAACAAGAAATCACTGGGTACATATGTCACGTGCCTTTCCATCCCAGCCTCCTCCCTCTCCTGGTTCTTTGTTTCCTTGGTCTCTACTGGAAGTGGAGCACAGAAGGACACGAGGGAGTACACAAACCTCAAGCATTTTGTGGTGGGACCAGAGTAACTTCAGAGGAATAACTAATACTGAATTATCCAGCCTGGTTTGCTTAAGGTGCATAATCCCTAAAGTCTAAGTGTATGTGTGGAAAAATGTAAAAGATCAAGTTTAGAGTAAGATTTTATTCTCTTTTACTCACTGTTGTTACAAATGAGATCTCTGCCCCCACCCCCGGTGTAACTATGAAGCTTAGGATTAAGCACATTTAGTTCTAGTGGCAGAGTAGATCCTCCTAAGAACTGGATTGTGTTTCAAGTGGCTTAATATCCTTTGTCAACACTGACTACTACAGGATGCTTGAAAAGCATAAAAAATGCTCGAAAGGGAAAAATGAATAGAATCTGAAAAGGCATTTTTTGCAAATCCCTTAATTTGAGGCTTCTGTATGTCCTGGAAAGCTTTTCCTTTTCCTCTTCCAAACTCGTAATATATAGAATTTGAGGAAGGCTCTGACTTTCAGCAGGTGATGTGGTATAGACATGCCATTCATCAAACCAATCCATTCCTTCTTTAATTGTGCAATATTGTGACCTTGCTGCCATGGTGCAGCAACAAAATCCTCAAATTAATTGTGCACAGAGATCTTTTATTTCTGCACATTTTTGGTTTTGTTTTGTTTTGTTTTGCCCAGTCTCTGAATTTCTATAATTTATAGAATGTTTACTTTTACTAGAGAAACCCAAATTGATCTCATTTTCCTAAATAAAGGAATTGCAAAAACAAAAATGTGCCTCCCACTTTTCACACGCTTGAGTGTTTAGTTTGCTGTGTTGATAGTTAGGGGTTTGCATTCAGAAGCTGTGTGTCTGAATCACAGCTCCTTGTTTTGCAGAGGTGCCACCTTACCAGATGGTGCTTTCAAGCAAGTAATTTTCTTGTTTACTTTGCAGCAATCAACTCTGCTTAAGTGTCAGCTTTGGCTGGACCTTTTCAAATATTGTCAGTACATGCTAATTCTACAGTGTAGAGGCTTCTTGATTTTGTCCTTATGGGATAAAATCCCTTGGAGGATGTGTACAATGATAAGAGTTTATGCCTTCCCACTTGTTAGACAACCTGGGCATACTTTTTAGCTGAGATATCTAGTCCTCTTCAGGCACCCAACTGCTGATGGCAGTTTGCCTTTTACTCAGCATTCTGTTCCTTCTGTACTTAGTGCTGGAAAATCCGTTGGCACAGAGGAGTTAAATATTTCTGAGTTCTCACTTGAGTCATCTGTCCCTGGGTCGGGTGTGAATTTGCTTACAAGCACGTATGGGATTGGAGTTGGTCCTGGAACAGGAGTGCACGGCTCACGTCTGACATGCACCCACTTGGGCAGAAACCAAAGAACAGCCACTGCAAATAAAAACACACCGAGAAGGAAAGGAACACACAGAACTTAGGGAGGATTAGCGAAGGATGCTTTGTCACTTCGTCTCCATTCATTTGAGGTGGAAGAAGGAATACAGGAAAGCAGGGACATTTTTGACTGTGCCTCTATTCATAAACTGCATGTGAGATTGTTGTTTGGCACAAGCACTGCCTGGCAGAAAGCCAACTGTGTGTGTCCACAGCATTAAACCCTCTTTCCCACCCAAAATGTGCAGTTTCATATGAACTACCTGCTGTGAATGGTCCCTGCGGTGTCCTAACCCCTGAGCCGTGGGTGCAAATTTGAGGGAGTGGTAATGTTATCTGGCAGGAGCCTTCCTCAGCTCTTCTTAAATTGCATGTTGTCTTAGGTAGTGAGAAGTTTCAGGATGAGGGACTCCGGGTGTGGGAGGTGGTGAGCACAGCTGGGAGTGGGGATATGAAGGAAACAGTTTGTCTCTGTCTGACTTCGGATACGATGGTAGTGACTGTCACAGGGAATCCTAGTAGGCATCTCCTAGGCAAGCTTATATGCAAGGCTTTACAGTGCTCTGCCTTGATCTCCAGGTAAATAACTATAAAGTCTCGTTCTGCTAAGTGTATAGGAAAGGGACAGAGCGAAGGATTAGGGAAGTGGTGACAAATTTTGGACAAAATCGCAGGGAAGCATCCTGAGAGCTTTGACTGTTTGTCATGTTTCCCACTGAATGAGGACAGGATGTGAGCCCAGGCTTGTGCATACAGGGCTGATGATGACCAAAGAGCCTGGAGTACACTGCACCAAACATGACCATAAGGTCGTCAGTCTGGACTGGGATAAAAGTCTATCTTGGACCAGTGCCTTGTTTCCAGCAGTAGCCATGATATTCAGGGGAGAACAAGACAATTCTAGAACTTCCATCTCCCAGCCTCCAGCACCAAAGAGACTTCCTGAGCCAGATGTGATGTCTGTGTTTTGCAGCCCGCAGTAGATATTACTTCCATATTTTTTTGGCACCTCTTTGAAACCATAGGAACTTTCGGCATCCACAGGCTTGTTTGGTGAGAATGTCTGCAAGCAGGCTGAAGGCTGTCTGAAGAACTACTTTTTGTTTTGGACTAGGATCTTAGTAGCTTCCCTTTGTGCTCTCTAGCCTTTGTATTGGAAGATTGAAGGTAAATTGGAGGGGCTTGATCTGTTTACAGTTCAGGCGGAAGATGATGGAATGGTGAAGGTAGTTTGTTATAAGAAGTCATGAGCAGGTGGCCTGAAGGTCTCACCATTTCTCCCTTCTGATACAGGAACTGAGGCATCCAGAGGAGGCACCAGGAGCTGAGCAAGGGAGGGAAGGGATTCTTCCTCCAGGCCCACCATCTATTCTTTTTTTTTCCACTTTCATTGTGCTGCTAGTGATGACATAAACCTTTACCAGACCAGAAAGTCCAGGTCAGCCATTCTCTCTCTCAAGATCTCTCCTGTAATTCCTCATGATCGGCCTTCACCCATAGAACCCTGAATGGCTCAGCATTATCAAGCAAAAAAGGCATCTCCATATACAAAGTCTGTGGTGGGTTCGTGGAGGCCCAAATGAGTCAAGTAGCCAGGCAACCCCAAAGGCAGCTGGATCAGTGCCATTGTTTGTCTTACATGCCAGTCTTTGCCAGAATAAGTCAAAGATGTTTCTGCTGGCAGTGGAGTTTTCATGATGTGATAGAAGCATAGTTTCAGCTTTTTTTTTCATTCAACAGGCAATTTTGCCATTTCCTCTGCCCACAGGTTTAGGAAACTGAACAGCTAGCAAAGCAGAACAGATGGTAGAGAGCAATCTGCCTGCAGCACTAGAATGAAGTAGAAGAAGTTTCTGCTATCTGTGAGAAAAGTGGCCACAAAATAGAGACGCTAATTACACTAAAACCATACGTTTTAATCACCTTCAAATTACTGTAGGAAGGTGGCAGCTGAGAGGTCACTTCTGAGCTTTAGGAGCATCAACTGTCAGGAAGTAGTCCTGCTTTTACCAGTTAGGCACTGTAGCAATACTTGACTGTTAGCTTGTGTTTAGGAGAGTCAGAGATGCTCCCTGGTCTCACTCTGTTCAGCCTGGCTTTGTTCTGGCCCATATCATCTGCTGGGTGCTTCTTCTGCTCTTCCTCTGGATCCCATGTTCCCACCACCAGTTGCAGGCTGACGCTTTTCTTCCCCTCTTTCCCAGCCTACCCAAAACAGGCCAGTGAGAGAGAGCTATTCATAACCCAAGGAAGAATATAAGGAGAAGAAAAAGCTCTTGTGGAACAACTATCTCTTTCAACAACTACATGTTATGCATCTACTGTGATTTAAGAAATAAGAACATTTAGTCTTGTAGATCTTCTTTTCTTCCTGTCTACAGACTTTCTGTTTTATTCTATTTTCTTCCTCACATCCTGAGAGGTCTTTGGATGATACCACAGTATGACCCATCATTCCCTTTGTACTCAATGCTGGTGAGGCTGCATGTTGAATACTGTGTTCGGTTTTGGGCTCCTCACTTACAGGCATTGAGGTGCTGGACCATGTGCAAAGAAAGGCAATGAAGCTGGTGAAGGGTCTGGAGAACAAATCTTAAGAGGAGCGGCTGAGGGACATGAGGCTGTTTAGCCTGAAGGAGGCTGAGGGGAGACCTTACTGCTCACTACAACTATCTGAAAGTTGATAGAACAGGAGGAAATGGCCTCAAGTTGCACCAGGGAGGTTTAGTCTGGATGAACTTCTTCATCTAATGGGTTGTCAGGCACTGGCACAGCTGCCCAGGGAAGTGGTGGAGTCACCATCCCTGGAGGTGTTCAAAAGACGGGTAGATGTGGTGCTTAGGGACATGATTTAGTGGTGGAGTTGGCAGTGCTGGGTTAAAGGTTGGACTTGATGATCTTAAAGGTCTTTTCCAAACTAAAATGTTCTATGATTCATCAAAGTGTTTTCCTTCCAAAATCTTCTAAATCGGGCAGTTCTTTGCCAAGTTTCCCTGCTTTTCTTTCCCTACGTTTTTCTCTCCCTCTCTCTCTTTCCTGTACTGGCAGGCAAAGGAGTTGGAGTGCAAGGAGGGGAGTAGAAGGACTTTGAAAAGAAGCCAGAACTTGGGTTGTTTTGCTGAGCCACCTCACTGCCATCCCCACCTGATTTACCACACTCCTTCACTCGCTCCAGCTCCTCATGAACAGCAGGTCACGGAGCTACTTGTAGCTGAGCTGTGCGTAGCTGTCGTTATGGCCACGGTAAGCCTTTATTTTGGCTACCAGTGGTTACCCAGATCTCTCGTGGCATATCATCCAACAGGAACACCAGGTTGACTTGTCACCCCGTCTTCTCTCATCTTGGCTTAGCTCTTGGCTCTTGCACAGACAAAAAGCCTGCTGCCTGCACTGCACTGAGCCAACCCAAGGGCCTCACCCTTACTCTGCTTTTTAACCGCTCCCAGGCACTGGGGGAAGAGTCCTACAGCAATCCTTCACACTGCACTGTGTCCCACTGTCTCTGTCCCTGCCAATAAGTTTATGCTTTTGAGGGTTGTACAGATGTGAGTATTTTTCCTGGGTGTGTTTGTGTAGACAGGTATAGCCTGTATGATCTGTGTCTCTCTGCAAGTTTTAGTGTAATATTTGTACTTTGGGAAAGTTCAGCTCTTTTCTCCTTGGAACGAGGAGTGCCCCGTGAGTTCTCAAGAAGCACCTTGGGAAAAGGCCTTCAAACCTGCATGCATCCATGCATCCTACTCAGCAGCCAACAGAGCAACTTGATTCTCGTTTTCTTCTGGAAAGAGACACTGAGGCTCCTTTTAATGCTTCATTTCTCTTGCTAGATTTTCAGATAGGAAACCATACCTGGATGCAAGGCTGTTCCTCTGCTTTCAGCCACACCAGTAAGAGCTCTGTGCCAGATGACTGAAACCAGCTTCCTCTCCCTACAGCTATTGGGAGGTAAAAACATTATCCTGCCTCATGCTGCAGACTGCTGGGATGGAACCACTGTGTTATGTCGCAATGGCTGCTTATTATTGTGGTTAAAATATACCCAGAGAGTGTTAAATATTAAATAATCCCTCCGTTCTTTCTAGAGGGCTCCGAGTGTTGGTGCCAGCAATGACAGCATCAGTGAGACTCCATAAGGTCTTGTGACTGGAGAAACAATCTTTCCCACCACAAAATTTTAAGCCACTTGGTGATTTCAGCAAGATTTCCCAGCAATTCAGGAGTCTCAGTTCTTGTAACTTTGATGAAAATTGGTGGCCAAACAAAGGACAGATACGTCCTTAATTCCAATTCCAGTTCCTACTAAGGAAAAATCTCCATTTTTAGATACTGACGATCAAGTAGTCGAAACAAATATTGAGAAAACTAGGCTGGGGTGGTTTTGAGAGCCCTGAGAACTACTTGTTTTAGTAGTAAATCTGTCATGTCATTCTGTTCCCTCAGAGCATGACTAATCGCTACGGTACACAACAAGGGCCCGGCTGTTGCTGTGACCCAGCGCTGACTGTATCAGGCAATCTGACAGCAAGTCTGGGCTTTTGGTGCTTTCATCTTGTGCTCAGGCCACTTGATGAGGCACTCAGAGCTCCTCTCTGACCCTGCCTTGCCTGCGCCTGGTCTCTTTCTTGTTAGGAAAGATCACACTGCAATTTTCAAGCTAAATAGGAGAGCAAAGAAGAGCATCACACACCTTGTAAATGCCGGCAGCATCAGGGTTTTTTTTGGCCTCAGTACCTATGAACAAGCCTTCCCTTCTTGTGTCTTACAGTTGGACAGCTCTCCTTGTCTTCCTCTGCCCTAATTTTACTCCTTTTCCCCTCTTTTGCTCCCACGGCAGCCTCTTATAAGCTTGGACTGACTCCCTGAGCACCAGCAGACGTTCCAGACACAAGAGCAGCAATTAAATGTTGTACCACTGTTTTCTCTCTGCAGACACATTGCCTTTGGGGAAGGGAGGTCAGCATGACCAGAGCAGTATTTGGCTTCTGGACTGGTGAGAGAATCAGTACTGGTTTTGTCTTTGTAGGGTCTCGTGTGGGAGCCTGGTAATCCTGTTGTTGCATTTCTCCTTTTCCCTTTCCCAGGCTATGACTGTTTTTCCTTCACTCTCCTGCCAAGCAGAGGGACATGGTGATTCTCCTCTGACAAATGAATGTTGCCTGGAGGTGCATCACTGTCATGCTGGCCACATGCTAGTAGAGCAATTTAGCCTGGGAATCACAGGGATGGTGTGTCTCAGCCTCTTTTCTCAAGGAGAACTTTGTGTCTCAGATATCTTCCATGAGGACAATTATATTACCGTAAATGACTGTGCATCACTTTAAAGACAGGTGCATTAAACATCTGAAGGCTAGAGGCTTGGATTATTGACAAAAGGGTTCCATCAAAAGCTGTGGGGATAGTAACATTCCCTAGGCGAAATGCTGATCCCCTGGATGTGCTGCTGCCAAGCTGCCGTTTCTGAAATTTGAGAGAGAGGTTTTGAGACCTGTGGAAATTTTGAAATTGTATTAAGTGATGAACGTTAAGAAGTAATTCCAGAAAAATAAAACCAAGGAAAACGAACAGTGGGTTGTTTTGTTTTGTTTTTTTTCCTTCCTCTCCCATGTGAAATGGTAATGGAATATGGTCTCCTGGTGTAGTATAATGTTTTAAGTACTGTGTGTCCCAGTTTCACAAAGCTCAGTACAATGTGTACAAAAACAAATATGAATATGTTGTGATTAGGTTGTTTATCAGCTATCTACTTTACTGAATACATATTTCTATACATGTGTTATTTTCACTATGAAGTTATTATATAAGTAAAGGGAAAATCTGTTATCAGTCAGTTAAATGTCACAGGGTATTGAAAAAAGCTACAGAGGAGCACTAAGAAGCTAAACTATTGCATTTTTTTCTTCTTTTTAAAAGGATGACATCATGCCTTATATGTTGGGGGCTGCTATTATTCGTGTTAATAAGTAGACCCTGGATAAAGAAAGCAACTACAGCGTCATTCTGCAAAGCTTGCTGTGTCTCCTGTCCTTTGCTATAAGCCCTCTTATTATGGGATTATTGTACAGCATTGGCATCATTCAGACAGTGCTAATAACTAAAACAGACGGCACGTGTCAAAACTCCATTAAAAAACACTGGTTCACATTTCGAATGACTGCTCATTTCAACCAAGCGTGTGCTCCTTTTTATTTGCTGTTCATGAAACAGATCGCTTTTTTACATAAATGTAAATTGCTACTTATGTCTACCCCACAGTGTATATGGTATTTATTTTTTTTTACTTCTAGACATTCTGTTTGGAATCCCTTCAGGCAACTCACATTATCACGAGACTTCAATCCTTTACCTTCTGCAGGTATAGACTGGTCAAAGCAAAGACCAGAAGAAGTGTCTTGGCTTAGTGGTGGGTGTGTGCTTGGCAGATTTTGCCAGTGAAGGATCATGATAAGCTCACCCTTTCTTTCTCTCCTTTCAGCATTTACAGGCATCAGTTCCTATCTTCCAGATAACTTTTCGTTGCTAGTTCTCAAATATATTTTACATGGTTGAGTTTCATTTCCATTCAATTCAATCCCGTGGGGCTGGGTCTTCAGGCACAATATCCTTGTTCTCCTCTTTACTGATGCCTTTCAGCTTTGTAAAATACTCCCACTCTTATGTAAACCTCAGGAGTTATTGAAGAAGAATGACATCCCCGAAGACTGATCCTTGAGAAAAAAACCTAGGTATTTTTTTCTATCTATCTCTGGCCACATAATTCCTTTTCAATTCACAATAAATACACTCCATAAGCCTTATGATTTGACCATTTCTTGACCTTTATTGCGAGGATCCCATGTTGAACTGTGTCAGAACCAAATGAGACTGACTAATTTCTTAGACCAAGGAGATGCAGCAGTCTGGTTAGTCTCTCTTGGTTTTAATCTCATTCTTCATTTAACTCTAGGTCTTTATTTACATGTTCATTTCAAGACTGCTCTAAAGTCTCACATGCTGTTCAGATCAGTTTGATAGATTTGTAGGTAGCTAAATAGTTCATTATTTTCTTAAATATTGGTATTACAATATTTTCAGAAGGTAACATTCCTAACTGGATAGAAAAATTTAAAAAAACCAACAACCATGCACCATAATAAATAATAGTGTGTATTTACTCCTTCAGGAGTAAGGTAATTTGATATCTTTGTAATTAAGTAAATAAGGTTCCATGACCTTTTATCTATGTTTTAAGTCACCTTATCCATATCACATTTAACCTCTGGTGAACATCAGTGTCTTTATTGAAAATTACAACCTTCCCTAGGCTCTCCATGATCCTTAGCTACTATCTCCTTTTTCTTCTATTCATTTTCTTTATGAGGTTAAAAAGTCTTTTCCTATCTCTTGGCATACCTTTTGCAAGGTACACAGTTTTTGACAACAGAGGTCTGGCAAATCTTCCAGTGACAATTAGATGTTTCTGCCCTGTGTTTATCCATCCTACCTTCCAGCAAAATCTGCCAGCCCCTTTAGCAGAGTGTGGATGAGACTCAGCTGCTCTGGGACAAACCTCAGACTCTTAGCTTAAACACCAATGAACACTGACTACAGACCAGACCTCTCTCTATGACTTTGAGAAGCTAAGGCATGAGGGCTAAACCCAAGCCTAAAATGGCATAATATCCAGCTGGAAATCAAAAAGAGAGGTATGGTACAAAACATTCTGCAAAACTTTTCTGAAGATACCTTTCGTATCTGAAGTATTCACTGGTCTGAAAAGGCTTTGAAGTCAAAAGATGACTTTATTAGCCCAGGTATGGTTGTTATTGACTCATTAAAACCCAAATTCATGGTTTGTGTCAGTTTTAATTAAGGAAGCACAAGCAAGCTGCTTTTGCTCAAACAGATGTAATGGCTTTAATTGGAAATACCAAAATTTGTTTGTGATTTTTGGATACAATAGGATGCTTAATTAGGCACATCCATTTATGTTTTAAAACCTCTTCCAAAATAAGAAAGTATATGCAGTGTTCTCCTCTCTAACTTAAAGTTCTGGAACACAGAAATTAGGGGCCCAGTCGTAAATTTGCCCAAGGGAGAAGGGACTATCTTAAATTCATTATTATTTTATGCACAGTAACAAATGTATTATAAATGCCGAAAGCAGAAACAAACCCACAACCAGGTTACAACTTCTAAGAAAAAGATTTCAGGAATTTCCACAAGAGGTCACTGTTATCATTACCAATAGATAAACAGACCTCATTTTAGGACTTCAGAGCCAGGCATCACTTCTGCTTTAGAGAAAAACCTAAGGTCATTTGGAGTAAATATTCCCCACATAATTATATCCCTCATCTGTCCTACAAAATGAATCTAGTGAGATAGCACTTTTTTTCATTCCTAAATTTGTCATAGGAATCTTAGATGTTAAAGATGTTGAGACTATTCTACCTTCTCCTTGTCAAATAACGACCTTCACAAATCAAGACATTTTAATTGGGAGGATTTACAAGGACCCGCTTGTAGTTCTGTTCATGTTTTCTCAGGGTACTGAAGCAGAAAATATAAATAAATAAGCATTGAATTTTCCCCTTTCTTAGGTTGGCAGAGGATAGCAACCTCACCACATTACCAGCTCTTTCTCCTAGCTGAGGCCTTTTCTTAGCTTAAAAGATGCATGGACTGAGAAAAATGTGTGAAATTGTTACTAGAAGTAAAAGCATCCATTAGAATATCAGATCGATAAATTCCTTTAGGGAGAGGTTATATGAAATACCAACCTGACATCCTGACAGTAAAATTTGGTGGTAAAAAAGAGCTGGTTTTGAACTGGGACCTCAGGAATGACAAATTTTCAATCACCCAGAAATACAGGGGCTGCTTGTAAATTCTACTGTGTGGAATGCAAGGGAAGAGTGGGATCCGTGTGATTTGAGCATTCTCCTCTTTCAAAAAAAAATGCTTTCTGTTACCTTGAAAGAATCACTGAAAACCAGCATATTTGAATTATTACCATGCACACAAGGGTGCCTTTCCTTTCTAGGTTCTCATATGAAATGGAAAAGAAAAGTAGGGAGGTCACAATAACGTGCTGCAGACGGTAATTCACAGCAGCAGCACTGCCTGCTTAGCATGATCACTTCAAAGTATTCTGCTGTCAAATGGAGGCAGTCATTCCTCACAAAACCAGCAGTGCTCTGCCTCAGAAGGAAACAGGATGGAAAGAGCAGAGGGATATTACTTTAGGACAGATGCAGATCAAATGAAGCAGTGCTTTAACTCGGGCTTTCTGCCCAAATGACAGTGTAACTGCTGTGTTAATGGAAACCCTGGAGGTGGAATGAATATGGGCCCTTTACCTGGCAGGCAATCACTGGACCAGAGTAATTCTATACCATGATTGAGGCACAGATGATAAGAGACAAAAATAGACTGCACTCTTTTTTTTTTTTTCAGCATCAATTGTGTGCCTACGGAAAGTGCTTGGGTAAAGTCTTCCACTCCATATCGAAGTAAATTACTCCTTAACCTACAGGTAAGTTGGTCCAAGAGCATTTCTAGTCAACACCTCTACTGATGTTCTCTACCTGAGCAAATTGGCTATAATAAGTGCTGCAGAACACATCTCCTCCCAATAGCTGCTTTAGAGTAGTTCCCACTAGGTTACGATATTTGAAGAAAAGCCACTGTATTTCCAGAGAGCCATGATTATTCAGGAGAAAGAATCTTTTTCAGGAAAGCAAAGCCACCTTTTGAGCTATTCCAGAGCATCTATTGAAGCGTGGTTTTTTTGGAATACTTGTTCTGGTTTAAAAAGTCAAGAGGATTACCAGTTAACCTAACCTTGACATCCCTCCCCAGGCTTGCTAGGAACTTGCAGCAATTGTGCACCCGTTTAGGCAATTATGTGGATAAATTACCCAGCCAAGCACTGAGAAGTTTTAGTGGTGCGTGATTTCTCTTGCTATCAAAGGATGTGCTCTGTATGCAGGGTAAAATATTGGTCGAATTTTGTAGTGCTTCATATAATTTGGACCATGTCATGGCTAAAACGGGATCCTCCCAACCTAGAATACAACACAGTCATGAAAGAGGGGAATGAGGGAATAGGTTGTTAACAGGCAATGTGTTAAGACCAAAATATCTCTCAGACAAGCCCTTTTCAGGTGACTGTTTCAAATAATTCAGGCAAGATCATCTGTAATACTGGCATGTCTCAACTCATTGTGCTTTGATCCTTGGCTATAAAATAAAAGGCTGCTTTTGTTTATTGAAGTGGACAACTTCTATTTCTCTTTATGTTTCTTAAAATCATTAAACCTCCCTTTTGACAAATATCATTGATAACTGTGACTTATTCCTGTGAAAAAAATTGTTATTGCGAACTGTGTCCACCACCGTAATTACTTGACAGTGACATGAAGTACTGCTTGTTTGTGAGATTGCTCATGAACATTTTTTACAGTTGCTGGAAAGCATAGCAGCATCTGAGCCCAGACATCAGAGGCGTAAATCTTGAGAGTGAGAGAAGAGCAGGAATGGCAGAATAGCACAAAGCTGGAAATCCTTTTGTGGTGGTCTTTCTGTGGAAAGTGAAGAAATGTTCTGCTGAAACATGATTAAGTGAAAGACAAATGCTAAAACTTCTGCTCTGGAAAATGAACATAAACCTTCCCAACACATCTGTTTCCTAAATCTGGGAGGCAATCCAAACACCTTTCATGGTCAGCAAGGGGCTTCTCCCACCTGAAGCTGAAATTTTTCCCCGGACTAGGTGCCCAGTAGTGCACATGAGACAGTTGTATTACCTTAGATAATACCTAAAGGACAGGAGCTTGAGTGATATTTTTCTGATTCCATTGTAATTACTATAAGGAAGAGAAACCTGTGGGGTGCACTCAGACATACCTTGTCATTGAATGCCACATCTGTGGAACAGTTTGATTCACAGTCACTGAATATTAGAAAGGCAACATTCATGGTAGTGATCAATATATGTGCTGCATTTAATGATGGCAGTTCAGGTAATTAGGAAGGACGCCTAGAATGGAACTGGCATCTGAAACCTGCAGGTTTCTCTTCAGAGAACTGCATAAAGGAGTGAAGCAGAGGGAATTAGCAGATTTGTCTTTCAAGCCTTGTGGAAAGATCCTCTTCACCAGTGACAGAGGTTCCATCAATCGGAAGAGGAAAAGGATGCTGCCTTTGAACCTCTTTGCTTTCTTATCCCATAGAGCTTTGGATCATATCAAATGAGGGATGCTGGCCAGGATTGCATGTGCACACAGCAACAGCGGGTAAGGGCATTGCAGCCACCAGAAAGAAAGTTTTCTTCCATTCAGCCCTTGTAATCCTGGGCAGGGCTTTATTTAGACATTTCTAATTACCACAGTATGTTTAGATAGATACTCAGAGAAAACAGCAGGGAGCAACAGCTCTCCTCACTGCCTGGCAGGACTGATGATGACAAGGGTCATGTAATGGCTTAATATGATGCCACTTAATATCCTACTTAAGCAATGCAATTATGGGGTTTATTTGATAGACCAAGAAGGTTTATCTCCTTGCAGAAGGCATGAATGAGATTGCCAGATGCAGGTGCTGCTGGGTTACAAGATTCATTTTTTACATTATATAGTTTTTATAGCCTAGTCCACTTGGGTGATTTTCATTTTCTAAATCCAACACAGTCTGTCTCTTCAGTCTGTCTCAGTGGTGCCCCTGTATAAATAAGCCACTTTCCTCTAGTAGCTGGCAGCTCTCATTACAAATATTTTCTGCCAGCTGCTCTTGGAAGATTTCTTTATTTTAGCTCTTCACAACAAAATGGAGATCTCAGACACTCATCCCATGTTTTAACATAGTGTGCCTCAAAGGAAGTGACTCAGCCTTTGTATACAGTCTTAGTCGACAGCAAAGTTTTCATGCAGGAACATAAAAAAGAGATTTATGTAACTAATATAACACTGAAAACAAACAAGCCCTCCAACCAAGTTAAAAGCACCAGGTTAACACATACTTTTTAAATAAATATGGTGCTTGGAAATTTGTCTAGACCTCCTGATCTAAATCTTAAGATACTCAAAGAACTGGGGGGGTGGGGGGGTGGTGAAATTTCAGAGCCATTGGCGATTTTCTGTAAGAATTCACAAATGCTGAGCTCTTTCCACATCTTCTGAAGGACTGTAAAAGGAGAAGTAGGGTGCCTATCATTAAGGAGAGGGGGCAAGAGCCTCTGGGGAAGTGTGTGCCCATCAGCACAACACCAGTTCCTGCAAAAAATGCTGAGGCAAATAATCAGACACCTGGAAGAGAACAGAGAAGGAGAAGCTGCCAACATGGATTTGTCAAAACGGTCTTATTTCCTTATGTGACAAGGTGACAGATTTCGCTGACAGAAGCAAATGCATGTCTGGTCACAACGTCTCCCGCAGAGTGCTCACAGGCAAGCACAGCAAGTGTGTGGTCTAGACAGATCTACCGCATGGTGGGTACAACACAGGCTGGAAAACGTTACTGAGAAAGTACTGGTGATTAGCTCATTATCAAAATGGAAGTTTTGGTCAAGAAGGGCTTGGTGGGAGGCCACTGTGGCCCTGTGATTTCTCAGTGCCTTTGGCAGCAAAGCTGATGGCACCAATTATGGACTCAAGAATGAGCCTGTTACATTTATAGACAGCAGCAAGGGGCAAGCACCCTCTGCAGTGCTGGGAGCAGGCTTCAAATGGCTTGAGATATCTGAGATATGACCCTCTCAAAAAAAAGAACAAGTAAAAAAATGCAATGTAACAGGAAAATGTCCAAAGTATAAATGGCAAATGCCAGATAGGGACAAGTTCTGAAAAGAAACAAATCTATGAATCAAAAAAAATCTACAAATTGTAGACTGCATGTAAGTCTACTATGCCATGCTGTAATGATAAACCTCATATTCCTACATTTGCAGAAGAATATGTAAAGTAACATTTTAGCTCTGTTCAGCACTAGCATGGTATAAGCTGGAAGGCTATGTCAGGTTTGGGGTACTGCACTTGAAGAAAGGTGAGACCCATCTGGAGACAACTCAGAAGAGACCACTGAAAAAGGCAAAGACAAGAAAACATAACCTGCTATCCAAGTCTGACAGAAATGAGTGTGTTTTAGTCTTAGGAGAGACAGCTTGTCTCACAGAGGAGACAAAAAAAAATGGACCAAGGTTTCAGCAAAGATGATGTAGGTTACGTATAACACAAGTCTTGCCTTGCTATTGGCAGGAGGCTGTCAGGAAAGATTGTCAGGTTTCATTACCAATGTCTGGAGAAGAGCTGAGATAGGCATCTCTGGGGCCTGCACACAACAGACCCCAAAGTGGGTCAGGGAGTTGGTAGGTGACCCTGCAAGGAGGGCAGTCATCCCTGCTCAAGTGACCCAGGAGCTGTCAGCACCCATGCCTATGTTTAAAAACATCCTCAGTTTTGCTGTGGTGAAGGTAGCCATGCTTCTTCCAGCATGAGCTCTTTTACGCTGCTTGCTCCCCTTGCTAAGTGATGAGAAAAAATAAGAGAAAATGCTACTGAAAGACACGATGTAGTATTTGGCACCTGGGATGTGGCTGGGGCCAATGGATTGTCTGCAAGCAAGGACTTTACCATGTCTGAGCATGAGTGTTCTACCTTGAAGTCTGTGTGACAATAATTGATGTTTGACTCACCATCTCTCTCCAAATTTCTGCAAAATTTCTCTGTATGTTACTCAAACAGCACAATTACAACAAGGCTTGTTTGGTTTGGGGTTTTTTTATAAGAAAATGCGGGTTAAAGTATTGAGTTTTCAAAGAATTAACTCTGGGAGGGAGAAACCAATGAGTCATGGACCATATGGAGTCCTGTGGTTTGAAACCTTCAAAGTTATGTAGGTATCTTGCAGTGAGCTGAGGTACAGGGCCTTAACATTTAACCTATCTTAAAATAGCCAGTCTCTGGCCTTTCTCCATGTTCCTCCATCTAGATAGGGGGCACATTCACCAAACATCTTAGGCTTTAAAAGAGAGCAATGAAAAGAGCCTGCTACCATCCTCATCTCAAGAAAGAAACACCTTTCTGTCCCTGGGGAGAACACAAGTTTGTGACAAACTAAGGGGAAGGACATCTGACTCTGCCTGCCAGGCTTTGAAAGCCTTATTGTGCCCTCCTGGCTGGCACAACCAAGGAACCGGTCCTTTTGATGTCTGCGGGGAATTAAGTCTGGCTGAAGGAATGTAGAAAATATGAAGCGATGCAGACAAGCATGACTCAGCCACCCTGTCACAGGACATTTATAATGCTAAGGAAGAAATTTACTCTTGAACATATTTTCATCGACGCACCAGATTACAGACACTGAAAGAATATCTTTCAAAGTAAAAGATGACAGATTTTCAACATCTGGTGTAATTCCCTGCAACTATACTAGCAGATGTAAACTGTTATGTATTCCATTAGCAAATATCCTTCCTTTATTTCTTTTTTTGAGGTATATGAATGTACTTGCATATATTTTTATTACAGCTATAAGAATCTATCCTAATTTCTTGTATTCAAGTTTGAATTCTGGATTCAAACAAAAACTGCTCATGATGTGCAAAATTCTGCTTGAAGAAATGGGTAGGAGTTTTGCTAATTACTTATGTGAGGATAAGATTTTGCTCAATAAGATTATGCATGTCTTGGGAGTTTCCAGAGGGAATATAAACTGTGAGACTGAAGCTCAAGTTGTGTTTATAGGCACCGTAATTGCATCAGAAAAATTCTGGGGTTTTTGTTGTTGTTGTTGTTGAGCTTATTTGCATTTTTCCTCAAACTGATTGAATGAGGACTGCTTGTGAGCCCTTATTTTGACTGTCTCATGGTGATCAGAGGATGACAGAGTGGAAGAGTTGTGTTAGCTTCGCTCACTGCACCCTGTCCCACAAGCCCTCAGACAGGTTTGCACGAATCCGAGGCAGGGGTCCCAGGGCTGGGGGATAAAACCTGCCAAGCTGCTGGTTCAGCTGATTTTTTTTTTGCATATATATATATTTTTTCTTTTTTTCTCTGTTGGCAGCTGTTCTACCCAAAGAAGATGTCCAGCTTCTGCCACCCTTGGACGTGCCAGTTCTCTGCTCATGTGTACACTCTCTAACCCCTGCCAGCCTCAAAAGCTGACTTAGCAGAGACCTGTCATTTCTGGCTCATTTTCACATGGGTAGCTCAGCTGGTAAATTCAGGGGGCAGTAACTTCCAGTAAAGCAGTGGTGACAAGTACTTGGGACTGGTGACCTTAGCCACCAGAGCAGAAGCATCAAGGACAGGATGTTTCACATTCTTTGCCCCCCCCCCCCCCCCCCCCCACTACAGCCACTATTAAAATCCCTGCTTTTATTGACCATGCAGAATTGGTTTGGTAGGGCATTGCTCAAAAGCATCTAGAACACTTTGCAGACAAAGTGCATTAATGGGGTGGGAGGGGGAAGCCAGCCTCTGAAACAGCAGCAGGCTGTCAACAGATGCATCGCAGTGCTTGTTCATCCAACATCAGTCTCTCCAAATATGTAAGTTAAAAAGTAAGCTTTGAAGCCAGCCTGGGAGGGAAAAATTGAAGGAGATGAGAAATTTGCATCTTTTTGTGCATTCAGTCAAAACTGCTCTTGCGAAAACACATAAAAGCCCCTAACCATTATGGATTTGTATATGTAGATTTAGTTCTTCAGCTGCTTTATGGTAAGACAGAGAAACCTGTCAATAGAAGCACTATCACTATGTTCCATTAGCATGTATTTATTTACATGACTACCAGAAACCAACCACTTAAATAAATCATTGTTAGGGAAGTGGACTATTTAAAGAATGTAGCCCATTCACCCATAAAACACTAATTATCACAGCAGCACCTCTCCAATGAATCACCAGTAATGAGATGCCATTATGGAAAATATCAATTTTAAGAGCAACTCAGCCACAATATACATGGTCAAATAATTGTACAGAAATGCCCAACAAAAAAAAATTCTCCATGAGAACACATTATTGTCTGAACAAAATAATTTTCCAAGAAGGCCTGGTAATTTTTTTTGTAATTTATATTACGAAAAAACAACACCTCAATCTGTGTGTTTCTTACTTCTGTTTAGAAAGGTGTGTAGATCTTCACTTACAACAAGAAGAATTCTGTCAAAACAAGTCATCCTCAGGTATGAGGTTACTTTTGTACATCTGTGCTGCTTAACTAAAGGGAACAAGATTCATAAGACCTTTAAAAGCGAATGTAATGTGTTACAAATGAAAATGTTCTCTGTCCAATACTTCTATCTACTTGCTGGTAGCACCTAGAAGCATCTTTGTCATAAGGCAGACAAATCAGGTTTTTCATATTTCCTGGAAGTCTTCATAGGATTCCCATGGGTAGCATGTTTCCATACACTGAGGAGGAGAAGAGGTAGTATAATATTGTTGCAGAACAGGGCAGAAGTTTGAATCATGGGAAAAATCTGCCTTTGCTAAAAAGCAGATATCTAGCTTGGATATTCTAAGCGAGTCACCATCTGAAGCATCTGCTGTCTACATCTCTGCCCTGACAGCCTGTGATGTTACAGAGAACCAGGTCATTGCCACAACTCATTGCAACCTTCAGCTTCCCTGTAATGGGAGGAAATGGTGCCTCTTGCTGCATAACATTCAGACTGGATACAAGGAAATCTGCACAGCAGTGTGCCTTTCCATCCTTCTTTGGAAGGAAAGCAAGTGAGGGGGTGTAAGAGTTTGTCCAAAGAACAGTATTTGTCTCAACATCACCATCAGAGACTTGGAGAAATACCAAGAAATTTACACCCTGAGAGAAAGAACTGCGTGGTACAGGGAGTACTGTGCTGTTCTCCGATACCTGGTATTGCTGCACAGCTGCTGTCCAGAAGATGGATTTCACCTTCTGCCACAACCACACTTGTTCTGCCTCCTTCCTGCCTCTGAGGCCAATGAAGAGAAGCACGCACAGAGGTTCATGGAGGGTCTTGAAGCCACCCAGCAGACACGAGAGGAAGATGATGTGAGGAAGTAAAAGACCCCCAACACGAGGTGGCCCAGGCGCAGATAAGTTTTGGCAAGTTAAGCGGGAACTTTTTGGGCCTGCACAGTTAAGTCTGGATTGAAAAACGAAGGTGGAGATTGACCACAACTCATGGGGGAGAGGAGGTGTGAAGTGCTGTTGCTTAGCATAAAAGATGGCCCCGGACCAAACCTCAGGGAGATCTCCCCACCGAAGCATCACGACAAGAACTGGCAGGACCCTGTTCGGGACCTGGGACCATAGGGATGCCTTGGACCTGTGGTAGTAGCTCTAATCCTCTTTCCTCCCTTTTACTTTACTTTTTCTTTCTCTTTCCAGCACTCTATCGCATGCCGCTTTATGGGCAAATAATAAAGTTACACTGTTTGATTGAAGTATAACCCCTTGGCATTTTGGTCACCTTAATTTTTGTGCTTCGAGATCACAGTATCTGAATCATCACAAGTTCACCGAGTGGACTGTAACAGGGGTTAAGTCCACGGCTTCATAGGACTTAGAGGCCAAGGGCAGGAGGTGGCAGCCCCAGGGGGTGACATGTTCATAAAACACGTCTCTCGACAGCACAGCAGGTAACCTCCACCAGCACTGCAGTTGGCTTTCTATGCCATGGAAGTAGGCAGTGAGGAGAAAAACAGTGCTCTTGTTAAGCTAGGGAGCTTTTTACACTATGTGAAACTCTGGTGTCACGATGCCCAAAGCTGGGCAGAGATACTACTACAACAAGAAATTGTAGAGCTTGGCTTCCTATGTACATTAAAGAGACAAAGCAGGTCCAGGCTGATATTCATGGTTAGTACTTATTATGAGGGCTCTAGAAAAGAGAAGATACTACAGTTTTTCTCATTCTTGACCTATGTGTGGTCTGAGGGCCTGTTATAAAAAGATATTCGACGATGACTGCATGACATCTGTCAATAGAGAAGAAGGGGTATTCAGCCAATCTGATCCAGTTTCAATGTCTGGTTTTATTTTGAAATGCATTGTTGCAGAGGTATGGGCGTGGGCTTCTCCCGCATCCTGTAAGGACTGCAACTATGTACTCACATGCATCACAGTTCTGCATGTCTCATGTATATAGATGGATTTTCCTGAAAAATCAGTTTTCTCAGTTGTTCCCTGTGGGTTCTGTCACTAGCTGACAATTTTGGTCACATTTGTCTTTCCAAGAGCCACCCCTTGAGTGCCCATGGGATGCATGTACATAGCTATATGCTACTTTTGTCTTGCAATATCTGCAGGAAGTAGCTTAGTTTGGAGGTTTGCTCTTATGAAGGACCTGTGGCTACCTGTGATGTAGTTGGGAACAAGACAGCAGGGCATTTACGTTCTTCTATTTCCTCAGGCAGCTGTCTCTTCCTGATTCTCTTGTGTGAATGCCAGTTTTCCTGCCTTAATCAAATCTCCTCTCTTGGTCTTCACTGCTAGACATCTTTTTGCTTTCTTCTACCATACATATACGCTCCAAGGATACAGATGCATCATAAGAAGATAGGTATTTACTAGTTTTCCAGGCTGAATGGACACTTAATGGGCATGCTGCTTCCTTTCTATCAAAAAATATAGGCTTAAGAGTAGGATATTATGGAGTCTGATTTATCACAAATTCATTTATCATGGATTTATCACAAATTTATTTATCATGGATTCAAGTAGATGGCATGAGGTTGGAGTGGTGGATGGTCATTGTGCAGTGCACAGAGCTGTGTGGCCCCAGGGAAGGCAGGCCTGCAGATCTTAACCAGGTCCTGTTCATGGATGCTGCCGTTTCTGGCTGCTTAATTGCTCCTGCCACAATCCGATGTGTAATTCAAAACTGCTGGTGGACGGCTCTGTCTTTGGCAGGACAGGAGCCTTTCTGCTCCATGAAATACTTCTGGATGTTGACTCCACACGAGGTTTCTTCTTGTAGAAATCCCAAGGCAGACTTTTCTGTAGACTTTGCAGGATGCTTTTTTTATCCTTCATTTCTCATATAGCTACCCCTTGTCAAGCTTGGGCCTGGTCCAGGGAATGAGACTTACCCCTACATTCTTAAAACCCACCACATATCTTCTTTTTGAATTATACACCCAAGTGAGCTATAAATGGAGAGTAACTGCCACACGCAAGAACAAAGGGCTTTGCTGAGCAGTGATAAATAATAAACCTCCCAGGAAAAATGTATCCTCTACCTTTGGTTTTATTTCGCCTTGGCTTAGCACAATTTCCACAAAATTTTGGCAATCACACTACCATTATCTTTTCATGACGAAGGCCCTAGGAACTTGTTCAGCCCACAGCGAGAGCCCTTTATGTACCTATTAATGTGTTGGTTCACAGACAGATGGAGGAAGGGTGCTGATCTGAATAGCAATCAGATGCCAGCATACGCTGCCTCTCTATGAGAGCCATGGACATTAATAATGTCTCTGGGGAGTGGCTGCAGCTGTAATAAAGAAAAGATATCTGCAGTGTTTGCACAGCACTCTTCATTCATCGTGATATGTAGTGAAGTGTGATAATAAGGACTTTACAAAATCTAACCGACAGTCTTGGGGGGAGCATTCATAATGGGGGGAAAAGAGGGAAGAAACATTTTATTCCTGCTGGACACAGCTGAAACATGGTGATACTTCTAAAAGTCATCCTCTGGTTTTGAGGGTTTGATATTTTTCGTGCATGAAACAACATTTGCAACATGGTCTTTTCTGAACATAACCTGAAGAGTTTTGATTTGGGGCCCTCACTCTGGAAAAATGTCATGTCACGGGCCTGCATGCATGCTTTAATCCTTTGTCCACAACAACAGTCATGATTAAAGCAAGCTCAGAAAAAATGATTGCTTCTCCTCTGAACACCCAGATACAACAAGGCATCAGCTACATGGTGTAAAACTAAAACTGGCTACCTGATAGCTCTGACAATGCTTTAGACCAGCTCCTGTGAACGCAGAGTGTCCTGGATTCAGCCTTTTGTGTCTCCTCCTTATATCAGGATCTAAGGGTCAGCCAGCATATGCAGGATGAGCACTGGGGACTTGTACTGGCGTAAAAGCTCCTGGGGCTCCAAGAGCTGCTCACCTTCACAGAGCAAAGCAATGCCAAGGTGCCTTCCTGAGAGCTGCAGGGGCTGAGCTGGTCTGTGTTCCTCAGTGTTCCCTTCTCCAGAAAGTGGAGGCAGCTGCCCACGGCTCAGGTCACAGGCAGGCTCTGGGTCTCAAGTCTCAGTGTTAAATCACATGTCACAAGGGTTAAGCGAAGGGGAGAGTGGGAGACACAGCAAGAAGTTATGTTTACAATGCAGTATTTTTCTTTTGGAGGTTTTTTGGCACTTAACTTTTTATTTTTCATATTGCAGCAGCATACACTCATCTCCTCACTCCAAAGACGAAGAAGAATTCGGAAACACCAAGACAAAAGCCATTTGCCAGCTCCATGACTCAGATCTCTAACTTGTATGGCAGGTGTGTCTGAGCCCTGGCAAACAGGAGGAGATATGTATTTGAGGAAGCACCCAGAACACCAGAAAGTCTCCTTACAGTACAGTTTAAAGTACCTAAACACTAGTTTCAGTGCAAACTCACCAATTTCCATAAACAGCATCACTGGGCATTGCAAAGAACTCAGGACAACTCTGTAGCCTCTGTCACTTTCAGCAGAATAAATGCAAGATGTGAAAATGTCTGTGAATGACAGAAGTGCCTCTGTAATTAAATGCATGATAGTTTACATGAATACAAAAGTAAACATGCACAGTGACAGAACATAGAAAATTTAATGTCTCATAGCAGTGTTGCCAGCTCTTTTTATTTTTATGGGAGAATCTCATCTTTCATTTCAAATAACTGTTGGACTGTTAGTCCTTTTGGCTGTGTATAAATATCCTGAAATTATGACTTATGGACTCAGAAACCGAAAGACAAATAAAAGGAGCCCCACGCTTACTAATTCTAAAATTCTTTTGACTTTTAATTCAACTGATGCTTTCAAGGACAGTGTTGCAGTCTCATGAATGTTTTGGCTTTAGCTCATCCGAGCACCTTACACATACCAAGTGTAAGATTTTTCTTCACATAGCAAGTATATGACAGGCATAAGGGTAGAAGTAATCCCACATGCACATATTAATGCCTTCCTACAACTTCTGAAGATATCAGGAAGGAGGATGTCAAAAAAGAAAGTCCCTATGTATGAAAATGTCAACAGTTTCTTGTATAGGTTTGTTGTTTGGGTTTGTTTGGTTTTTTTTTAGTTTATGGCAAGCTAAGATGTAATGCTGGGAACGTCCTGAGTACAAGTCACCACGTACCTTGGGCAATGACTGGGGCAAGAAGAGCTGCACAAACCCAGTCTGAGACAAAACTTGATGCTCTCACAAAACCATGAGCTGCTCAGCTAGCCAAGGATCCTGTCCGGAGGGCAGCAGCACTCCGTTGTAAATGCTTTTCTTCACTGTCAATGAGTAATTCAGCAAACAACATGATCCTTCATCTGCTGGCTCATGTTTGAGTTGGTTCCAACTCACAATTATCCAGGTTTGGCTTAATTCAGAAAGTATGTCTGAAGTGCTCCACCAGCAGCAGTAACACCAGCTGGGCAGCCAGGTTGGATGAGCACTGTCAGTCGATAGCATGGCTATTGTGTGGTGGGGCCTGCTCACTTTGCTGTCAGAAATATTACCCTCCTTTCTCCACCACACAGAAAGATTTCAGAACAAGCCCAGCAAGAGGTGGGAAGGCATAGGCAGGAGGACATTTAAGCCATGGCAAAGGGAAATCTCAGTGGGGTGACACAGGCAGTGAGCATTAATGAAAAGCGGGATGCAAATCCATTTGTCTTTGTTTTGCGTTTCCCAGTGTCGAGTCAATAACTGCTCTAATCACAAGAGAGGGTTTGTAGGATATGCAGTAGAATGGTTGATATTGCTTACATTTCTTTTTCTCAGTGGGTGGAGAGGAGACAAGCAAAGCCTCAGAGCTCCCGTGGTCCCACTTAAATCTGATCAGATTGCTGGGCTCATGCCTGTGTCTCACTCCAACTAAACATACCTGTGCCTGCATGGGTCAGGTGGTCGCCTTTGTGCATTCACAGCAGTGTAGGCATCTGTCAGTCCTCCAATATGTGCTTCAGGCCTGGCTTATATATGTCTAGCTGATTAATTAATCTCTGTGCAGCGACTGGAAAATGTAAAGTGCGACATAAAAGATAAGTATTACTATTACTAAATCTGTACTCGACGAGTGTGACTTGACATAAAGTGGCAGGTTTTATCTTACTCATTGCTACTATCTGAAAGAGGCCATTGAGAGCAAATTTCTGGAGCATAATTTATTCTACAGACATAGTGGGATAAGTGGTGCACGTGAGCAACTTACGCTGCATGCACCACAGGAAGCACTTTGCCAGCAGAATACGTGATGATTTTTTTTCACACATTGCTCCACTACCTGTGACTCAGAAACTCAAATGCAGGGGCATCAGATGTGTATGTCGTGCTCCCTTGGGAAATTTTGACTAATAAATCAATTGCAGCATATGGTTGCAGAGCCCCCAGGAAGATGTGGAGGGTGGGGTTTTGCAGGAGTGTGGCAGACTGTAATGGCAGAGGCGTGACTGGAGAGCAGTGATATTTGGGGTGCTGCTGAGGAGGTGCTGGAGAAAATGAGAGGAGATGTCCAGTGTGACAGCAGCCAATGGCATGTCTGGAGGGCTGCGGTGCTTAACCATCTCTGGTTGGGAATTTCTTACAGTGTTCATTGGAGGGACAGAAGGAACAAGGGTGGCAGGGAAGGTGAGCTGGGAAGTGCCACTACTGGTAAATATATATATGAATTAATATTTACATCTTGTGTACTTGTGGAAAGCCTAGTGCTATAAGGTGCTGATCCTATCTATTCCCTCTGGGCTGTATGGTAATATAAATATTTAATAATGAAAATAATAACAAAATTCTTTGAAAATGGAGCATCATGTAGGCAGTTATTTTTATTAGAAGGAACATGGAGTATTTGTGACTTAATGGCTGATGAATACTTTCCATCTATTTGAGTCTGCAAAGACAACCTGAGCACATTCACAACAAATCGTGCCTGTGTTGCTCCCTCAGGAAAACAGGTCAGAATCCCGCTCCTGCATAAACACACATTGCTCTGAATGAAGTACGCCCCCCTTGTCCAGATACTCACTGTGTCTTGGATCTGAAGCAGTGCTTAATTATTCAGTATTCAAATAAATGAAATACAAAATTAAAAGAAACATAACCCCATTACTTTTAATGGGAAAAAACACTAAGGGTGACAGTTTCTTCTGCTGACGTTAACATCTTGCGGATACCCAGATATGGTCAATACTGTCTCTGAAAGAGCAATGAAATGATCTTACCACGTAACCTGAATTCTCCCGCTCTCTGCCTTTGCACTGAAATCTAGCACCTTAATATCTAACCAAATTTCTTTGAACTTGGTCTTCTTTAAACAAAAATATTTGTTAGTGTTGATGGATCCTCTTTTGTTTTTTTCAATCATCTTTCATGTTTCTATGCATCTTTTTCCAAAATAAGGAAGGAGCCAGTCCTGACTCTCACTTCCAGAGAAAATGCTCATTAGATCACAACCTCTGACTTCTGCCCTTGCCCTGGTTTTTCAGTTCCGGTAGTCACAGCCAATAGCATGCATGTGTTTGGCTGCAGTAATGTATGCTGGAAGGTGCAAATCCACCTGGTTGGTGGTTTAAACTTCATTTTCTTACTAAGTCAGGTACAAGGGTCTGTTTAGGATCAAGATCCTTCCTTTAACAGATGCAGTTTTTTGTTTGAGCCTTCAAAGCTTTCCCTAGCATTCTCTAGCATTCTTTCTGGTCATTGCTGTTCCTTGTCTTCTATGGTTTCCTAAAGTTGTAGAGAAAGTATCTTGCTTTAAAGTTTAAGTTAAGTGGTTTAAGTTAATAAATGATAAATCCAGACACGGACAGGTAATGTGTCATAGCCTAAGGAAAAGAGAAAGGTCATGAGCAAACCTCAGACGCAAACTATGTGGTTTCCTTGAAAAGCCTCAAATGGACCAGGATAAATTTTTCTTGTTCCAAGCAAGGTTCCTGGACAAGATCCTGAGAATCCCTTTCTTGTGGATCTCTTGCAAAGTCCCCAAATCCTCAGTTAAAAAATTTAGATGGCCTCTGAATTCACAGAAGAAACAAAAGTAAAGTAACCATAAGAAAAAGGGGAAAGAAAAAGCCTCTGAGGAAATGTCTCTCTTTTATTTAAATTCTTATTCAAAGTTACCAAGGGTGTGAGAAAGTGCAGTGTAAAAGCAATGAGATGGGACAGAGAGAGTGACAAATAGAGGTAAATGCAGTGAAAGAATAAGAAAAAAGGGAATCTGTGCTTCCAGCATCTGAGAGGCATGCTACTTCTCACTATATTCCACATTTTTTTCCTCATGTGAGCGTATTTGGTTATCATTCTAGTTGTCAGCAGCAACACAGAGAGGGTTTTCTTGGGAGATAAAGCTGGTCATACCAGGGAAAACTGGAAAGAAATTTTGTGCGATCCAAAGTTAGCTGATGCACCAGTATCTCTGGCATGCTGTGAACATGGTGACCTGGAGACACTCTAAGGCCTTAGGTGATGAGCACAGAGAAGATGTTAGTATAACCTGGTGAAGGTCAAAGCCAAGACAGCACCTTAGGATGATCTTAACAAATGACACCATTATGCAAGATCTTAAACATGATCCTGAAGTTCATGGCAGGGTTTAATACAAAGCCCACTGCTTATTTTTAGTTTTAAGTGAAACTTGTGGTACAAACCTCTTAGACCCTTAGAAACAGCAGATGTTACTCCAGGCTTCGCAGGCTCTGAAGTGGAGCTGCACTTGGCCAGGTCACTCCTTTAGCAGGAGGAGATGGGGGAACCCATGATGGAGAGCAAGGAAGAAAGCCTGAATGTGGAGGGCTCATTAGACCCACTTCTTCCAGTGAGAGGGGATGGATAAATTGGGCAACTTCTTTTGTTGGGTGCCTACTTTCAACTCTGGTTGCAAATTTCCAGTTTCAAACCTTTCTTCATCCTGGTCACTACGTGTCCATTTGTACAACGCTTGGAGCAGGAGAGGCAGTAGTCTGTGGGGGATTACTGCAGAATTGCCACCCTTGGCAGCCTCCTGCCCTTTCCCGTGCTTGTGACTCATTGCTACCGACATTACCTTCCATGATGGGTTGGGAGGGGATTGCTAGGCTCTGGTTCCAAGTGCCTTACTTGTTCCACAGTCCTGCAACCTTGCATCTCTTCACAGGCATGCACACAGGGAACAGATTTATAGCTGTCTCAGCTTCCCATAGGGTGTTTGGATTGTGGGGGTTTTATTATTTTGGAAAGTTGTTGGTTCCACTTCTTATTTTCATTTTTTTATAGTCAGTTTCTCTGAGTACATCACTAGCTCACAATTTGCAGTGGAATGCAGGTGCTGGAGAGGAGAGTTACTTGAATCAGTATCAAAATGTGCTATATAAAATTATTGAGTAGTCTTATTATTGAAACAACTCTTCGGTGTCTCTTACATCCTGATGTTGGATCTCTTCCATTTTTTTGGTATAGTCTTGCATTTGGAAGCAATTTATGCCTCGGAGCAGCAACCTGAAATTATTGGCCAGCGTTCTGTATAACGTAATGAGTGCTAGACATTTATAAGCTTAGTGGGTTTGTCAGGAGAATATCAGCTTCCGCTCCTCACCCTATTACCAAAGGTGTTCTGGCTGACCCTACAGTTGCCCCAGAGTTTTAGTCATCTAGAAGTTTTGGCTTCAAAATCAATACAAGTTTCAACTACGTTTATATATCTTCAGCCATAATAGAAAGCAGTTATCTCCACATCCATCTGATGTTAAAGGCAATGTTAGCTAACAGTTGATAGAGCAGACAGGAGCTCAGCTGGCTTGGGAATGCTCTACTCAAATAGATTTTGAGATCCTGAACAGATCATTTAATTTTTGTGCTGCTTTTTCAGTCGTAGATGGGTGAGGTGGGTGTCAAGATGATAGAGGAAGGAAACAGGGAGAAAAATTTCTTCTTCTTGAAAACCTTCATTTATTATTATTTGTACAAAACTTCAAATGAAGTGTAGTTGCATA
The DNA here is from genome assembly GCA_033558185.1 of Dromococcyx pavoninus. NCBI lineage: Eukaryota > Metazoa > Chordata > Aves > Cuculiformes > Neomorphidae > Dromococcyx > Dromococcyx pavoninus. The sequence goes on from JAUMJL010000687.1 coordinate 452,838, forward strand.
TATAGCAAACAGATGCTGCTATAATAGACGCTTGAAAGAGTCTGTCTAGAGGTGGAGCTTTGCACCATACTTGGAGACTTTCCTGATGGCAGATGAGAGAGGCAAGATTTGTTGTAATCCATGGAGTACAGATTTCTTATTAGAAAGTCAGAGAAGCCATGCCATGGGCTGAGGGGGAGTGTAGCTGGGGGATTCAAGCATGGTATCTTGCTTTAGCTGGGCTGCTTCCAGTCTTGGACACCACATATGAAAAAAGCAAACAAGTGCGTGGAAAATGTGATAATTGGCTCCATTCTCCAGCATGGTTTATTCAAACTAAACAGATGTGCTTCACTTTCCACAGAAATCTCCATTTCTTGTATTCACAGTTTGAAAGACCCTTTGAACATACAATCAAACCACTTGATGTAGAAAAGGAAACATTATCAGAGAAACAGACTGGACAGTGCTTTGTTGTAATTCATATTGTAATAGTCATCCAAATACAAATACAATAGCTATTGCCTTAATAGCATTTTTCACCAGTGTAGTTAAACACTCCTAGTAGAGTTGGCACCCACAGTGAGTTCTGTTTCGTTTCCTGGACAGACGATGGCATTGTAGCCCTGCTGTATTCTGCAAACCCAGTCAAGATACTCCCAGAGCGAGATCTTGATTTGATTGTGCTGTGCACGCTTTAGCAGCTTAAGATTTTGCCTTTTGCTTTTCATGTCTTCAGTGAAACAGATGAATGCTATAATAGCAGTACTTTCTAAAAGGAAGACATGAAACTCCTACATTTATAATAAAAAAAGTGTTACCAACCTCATTGTAATTCAGACTTGAACTGTTCACCCTGTGCACGTCCAGAAACTCATTCTCTAATACTAGATGCAATGATCTCTGGAGGGAAGTTTTCCATCTGTTTCCTTATGATGTTAAGCTGTTAGTGCTGTTCATTATTTATTACATCTACTGGTATATGTTAAGCTATGATTTTCTTCTTGTCTGGTATTAAGAATGTGACTTGGTTAGCGTAAAAAAACCCCTAGGATTTGCATATTGCACATTGATATTTAGCGTATTTGGGGTGGGGGGAGATAGGGGACTGTAATTGCTCCCAAGCTGCTTTTGTGCTAGCAGATAATTTATATTTAATTCAGTGATACAGAGCTAAATTAACCAGTTAAAATGGAGATAAATATAGATATGCTATATATAGGTGGAATCTGCCACCCATACTCAGATTGAAGAGCGTTATCTCTGCATGATTTCAGTAGGACTACTGCAGGGCAAGATGCCTCTCAATATGAGCAAGGTAGGCAGAATTGGGCCCACCATGAATACCTATGAGTATATATTCTACCTATATGAATGAAAGTGCGTATGAAAGAGCAGGCTTTTTAAAACATGGGTGTGTAGTTACAATTTGTATATTAAGTGAAAGCTCAAGTGCATATGGTTTGTTCTGTGTATTTTCACATCTTCTATTACTGGAAGGTGTGGAGGACTTCGATTATTATGTTGTTCTATGTAGAATAAATGACTAATTCTCTTTTGAGGCGAGGAATAGTTCAGTCCAATTCTCTGTTCCTTCACAGAAATTGTTACCTTTTTTCTGAAAACAGAATTCTTGATGAGTTTATCCGATTACATCACTGGTTGCATTAAATACTAACAGCGGTTTTAGATGTCACAACATAGCGGGGAGGGTTAGAGTTTGTGTTATTATTTGCAGTTATCATATCAGGAACAGCTCTGTACATTCAGCATCTTGCTCACAGAAATATCTTAGAAGATGTACAGAAATAAGATCAGTATCTTATTACACTGTAATTAAAGTATCAGTTTGGGGCCATGAAACATTATCTAGATCAGCCATCGAGGTTACTCTTAACAATACTGATTCCTTCCGAATAAATATATGTGTTTCCAAACTGCATAATGGGAAGTTTTAGCATATCATTCTCTCATGTAGTATCTTTTGATGTGATGGAGAAACGTAGATGAACTGAAATGTTCACTTTCCTGTCATGTAGCTGGTTCTTTATCATAATATAAATGTTATTAAGATAAAATCTGTTTCTCCATACTGTAGTATTATAAATCTCAGAATTAGAAATGCTTTATCATTTCTGAAGAACAAAGACTATGACTGCTTTAAGCAATATCAAAGTCAGACTACCTTTATTGGGTGGAGCATGAAGGATAGCACCAGTATTTGCCAAAGCATGACTTAATTCTTGTCAGACTTAACACAGGATATTTGCAATTGCCAGGCAAAATAATCACCAAAAGATGAAACAAATATGTTTTCCTAGTGCTTTTATTAAGCGGTAGCAGAAATCACCTACCTGGAAAAAAAGATTGCTGATTTGTATATCTACTCTTTTGACTTCTGAATCAGATGCTTATTTGGAGTAAATCAGCAGTGCTTTGACAAGAGCTGAGCAGAGCTGTGTTGACATATGCCTTTTAGCCTATATATATATGTAGGATACTGGATTGGTAAATGAAAAGGTACTATTAAAGCACCCTGGGCACTGTAAAAATTATTGCTTTTGTACCCATTGAAGACCACCTCTATAAGACTGCAACCATTGGAGACATTTTGGAGAGAAACTTTAAATGCAGTTATTGATAGATTGTGATCTGTCTTTTCACAGTGGCATTATCCAGCAGTTTTTTGAAAAGGGCCTGGAAAAACATGGTTAGTCTTCATATAGCCACAAGGCTCTCTCGTAATTCTCAAAACCTACCATCTGTGCTGAGGACCTGGGGATCATCTCTACATGATGTCTCTTATGGAGACCAGTTTCCCTCCCTGCTCTGGCATCACTTGCTTTTCAGATGGTTTCAAATGGAATTTCTGGTACTAAATGATCAAAGGGGTGGTGAAATCAAGTGGAAAGCCAGGAAATGTCAGTGTTGGGGTTGTGCATGTAGTCACTGAGCAACCATCAGTAACCATGGGAGGACCATCTTGCAGCCTGTGACCAAGGCATTGCAATTCTGTTCTACTCGATTAAAACCTGCAGCTTTATTAGTTATTTTTCAAGCCATGGGTTTTGTGTTGAAACAGTCAGAAGCAATGTACATGTCATCTCTCCCTAGTGCAGGGCTAGCAGGTTCAGGCTTTCTTGACCAAAAATGGTTCTTTGGGATCTGTCCCAGGCTCTCTTCCCAATGGGGAGAAAGAGCTGGTGAAGAAGAGGCTGATTCCCCTGCCTTAAATGCCTTTGTTGGATGATATGACCCTTTTTTAGGTCTATTTATTTTAGTCCATTAACTGTAAGGGAAGGTCAGAGTGATAGCTTCGAAGGGGACACATAAAGGTGATACCACCCACTGGACTCCAGTTCCAGAGCTGCAGAAAAATCCTGAACCACATCTATAGAATCACAGAATCATTAGGGTTGGAAAAGATTGCTAAGGTCATCAAGTCCAACTGTCAGCCCACCACCATGCCTACTAAACCATCTCATGAAGTGTCACATCTACAAATTTTTTGGACACCACTAGGGATGGTGACTTCACCTGAGCAGCCTGTTCCAATGCTTCACCACTCTTTTGGTAAAGAAAGTTTTCTTAGCCAATCTAAACCTCCTCTGGTGCAACTTGAGCCCATTTCATTCATCATATCACTTGTTACTTGGGAGAAGAAACCAACATCCACCTCGCTACAGGCTCCTTTCAGGTAGTTGTAGAGAGTGATAAGGTCTCCCCTCAGTCTTCTCTTCTCCGAACTAAACCACCATAGCTGCTCCTCATAAGACTTGTTCTCCAGACTCTCCACTATCCTCATTGCCCTTCTCTGGACACACTCCAGCACCTCAGTGTCCTTCTTGTAGTGAGGGGCCCAAAACTAAACACAGTATTCAAGGTGCAACCTCACCAGTGCTGAGTAGAGGGGCACAATCACCTCCCTTGTCCTGCTGGCCATGCTGTTTCTGATACAAGCCAGAAGGCTGTTGGCCTTCTTGGCCACCTGGGCACACTGCTGGCTCATATTCAGCCAACTGTCAAACAGAACTCCCAGGTCCTTCTCCGCCAGGCAGCCCTCCAGTCATTCTTCCCCAAGACTGTAACGATGCATGGGTTGTTGTATCCCAAGAGCAGGACCTGGCACTTGGCCTTGTTGAACCTCATACTGTTGGTAGCAGCCCATCAATCCAGCCTGTTCAGAACCCTCTGCAGAGCCTTCCTACCCTTAAGTAGATCAACATTTCCACCGAGCTTAATGTCATCTATAACATTATTAAGGGTGCACTCAATCCCTTCGTCCAGATCATCAATAAAGATAGTGAACTGAACTGGACCCAACACTGAGCCCCGGGGAACACCACTCGTGACCGGCCTCTAACTGGATTTAACTCCATTTATCACACACTTTGGGCTTGGCCATCCAGCCAGTTTTTTTACCCAGCAGAAGGTGTTCCTGTCTGAGATCACAAAATGTCATAGATTATACAGTGTGTTTCGCAAACTGCTCTTTCGGAACAGAAATACTCCTGTTGAGCCTCCTGAGTTTGTGTGAAAACCTTTTAGAACATTTGATGTCAGGAAATGATGTATAAAAGTGTGGAGGCTGCTTCCCTGCTGTTAACAGGGATTTACAACATAAACTATGGCAATTCCTGCACATGGCCTTGTATTTGCACTGGATGTCAAACACTGTGACCTAACCACAAATAACATTCTTTTTATATTGATTGGGATGGATTCTTAACTATCAATATAGATTTTCACTTTTTTTCCCAGTCAGTTCTTCAGTATTTTGAGTTCACCCAAAACATTACCTCCCAGAATCATGTACTATTGTAAAATCCCATGTGGCAGTAAAAGAAAGAGAGAGAGAGAGAGAAAGAAAGAACAGGAGAGAGAAAGGGACGGAGCATTCTAGCACTTACTGCTTCAGGAGTAAGTTGATTATAGAATTAAAAAGCTCCCAAACAAGTAGATAGAGCTCTTAATGGATTCTAGTAAAAATATAAGATTTTTAACCCTTACAGTTTGCAATGCTGCCTGATATGCCATTACTTCGGAGAACTGAGCACATGTTGTCAACAACCTAGATAATCTAAAAGCACTTTGTTCAGCTCCCTGCAAAGGTGGAGCAACCTCTTGCTGCTAATTAAACATCCAGCCCTGTCACCACATTTGTAGATGCTGAGAGTGCCCTTGCTTTCTCAGCCTGGGCATGCTTAATGTTTCATGAAATCCTGATCATGTTAAAACAGAGTGGGAGAGAAGGAATGGTTAGCAGAAAGGGATAGCCAAGAGAGTGACAGTGAGAGCAGCTCCATGAGACTGAGTGCCTCACCTACATACATGTCAGGGAGACTGAAGGAATTAGAATTTATCTAAGACAAAATATTATTGAAGGCTCTCTTTCCATTTCTTAAAAAAAGACATCTGGGAAGATAAAGAAATGCAAAGCCTGAAAATGGAAACCCCTCATCTACCCTTTCTTCCTGCTCCTTTCTAGGCAATAGCACAAACACTGGCTCTGCTCATGCAAAAGGTTGTGATAACTCTGCACACCTTTGTGGTGGTCTTGAGAGACACATAATTATGGGAAGAACCTGAATGAGGGACTCTTTCAGAGCTTCGCAGGAAAGTACACTCTGAGGACTTCACAGTTCTGGATTTGCCAAGTATATACTCATGCATACATAAAAAGATGTGTTTATTTTGTTTTACAAATATGCTTTTAGCAAGCAAATTACACCATCATGGTAGTAATGTTCTGAAACCACAATTAATATGGCATTAACGTTCTAAACTCTTATTTTCAGTCACTTAGAACTTTCTGAGAAAAGTAGCTTTTGCATTGATTTATCTTGCTCCATTGGGGACAGACACAATCATTTTACAGATTAAAAGGAAGTTTTATTACATCTGTCCAGTCACTTAGCCAATTCGGAGTTGTCTGACTGAGAAAATGCCATTTTCACTTTTAAATCCAGCACACAAATTCTGGGGCTGATGTAATTCCAGACTTGTTTGGTTTAAAGAAAAGATACCAGTTTCACTTGGGTAGAATGGAGCCTTCAGCTTTCCCCTTCAGGAAGAAGAAACGACAAATTTAGAAATGACCAAATAGCATTGTGTGTGTCGATATCCATATGTATGAATGTAGGACCAATTTCAAAAACAAACCTGCACATGCAATATCTTGAACATGATTCCCAGGAATTGAAAGGATCATAAACACATGCCAGTCTTTAATCTTCTCCTTCTAACTGACCCCACACAGAAAGTGCTTAAGTCTGTTCTAAACTGGAGTCTTGCTAACTTAAAAGAAGGGAGATATTAATTACAAGGGTTGACAAATCTCCTTAGCTTTTCGACTGTTACCTGCACAGCGGTTGATAAAATGTTCAAGCTAATGGTATAAAGAAGTCAAATAATGATATTGCAGACTTACAGGTTTATCCTGGGATTAATAAATTACAGGAGTCCACAGTGAGTTGTGTTTGAACGGATAGCAGCTGGATCCTTGAAAACAGATGGCCTTCCTTGTCTAAGTAGGCTTGATCTTGTCTAATCTTAAAAGCTAAGCAGGTTTAGGTCTGAAAGATCCACCAGAGACTATGTGATGCACTAGGTTGTTGCTTTTCTATAGCAGCAATTGCTACTCATAATGTGATATGAAATTAAATGAGAATTTTGTAAAAATAAATAAATAAATGCAAAAATTATAACTTGATTTTATGTTTTTCATATTATTCCTGGTAATATATTGCTAGAAATTTGTTATGCTCTCAGGATGATAGAAATTTAATAAGAGCTTCCTTGCCTTAGTACACAAGGTTTTGTTCAAATGACAAAAAATTTCCAGCCTGCTGCCATGACCTGCGACATGGGTTTTGAGAAACTATGTTCACAAACTGGAGAAATTTAAAAATTCCTAAATATTCCAGATCCTCTGTATTTACAGCATTTGTTGTTTCATGAGCAGCACTTTTGGCTGCAGGTTTGGTTTTTTTAAAATGGTTTTGAATGTCCTAGTTTTGCAGATTTTCTTAAAAAAATCTGAGCTGTTAACACATGACAGCATGACCATTTAATCACAATCACTTAGTATCTACACCCGTAATAGTCCAGTTCACAGCTACCTATTTGTACTCGTAAAAAAGCTGGGTATGGCCATAGCAAGGCTCTGTACAGCTCACCCTGTCTGCCAAGGCAGTCAAGAGGAGGTCAAGTTCCTCCTCCAGCTCCCCAACCAGCCTTGGGTAGGCCGGCTCCTGCCAGGCAAAATCACAAGTGGACATCCTTAGTAACTCAGTGATTCAGTTTTTGAGGAACAAATTTGCAGCTTACCATTTTTACATTTCTTTTTGTGAGAAAGTGGCAGTTACTGAGCCAACATTACTTGATTTTCTAAAAGCTGAGATCAGTAAAGATTTTGTGTTTGGCTTTGGTGAGAGCAGCATGAAGCCCTAAGGCAACTGGGGAGCATTTATAGGTGACCGCTGCAGCTGACTGCTGCTGAATGCTGGCTGCTCACGTGAAAAACAATGGTGTTCAAGACTGATCAGATTAATTAGTCTGTCAGCATGGAAGGAACTGGTTTATAGCCACTTGACTATTTGTTATAGGGTTTTTTCTCTGAGCGCTGTTAACCAAATACAAATGCTTGAAAATTGTACTATTCATGAATCAAGTGAATATGAAGAGAATAATTGTCACTTCCCTAAAATGTAACAATCCAAAATGCTTTATACAAGCATCTAGGATTAGAAAAACGCTGTTCTTTTTTGGTAATTTATTTTATATTGTATTGTATGATAGTCAGTGTGGTAAAGACCTATATCAATTATAGCATTTCATTACTCAGTAGCACAAAACATAACGGTGTATAATAGTTTGCTTGCTCGAGGATAGGCTACTCTATCTATGACAGTAAACCGTCCCCTCAGAAATCCAGTTAAATTGCCTCAAATGTCTCATACTGTTGCAATCAAAAAAAGCGTTCTTATAAAATCCAATTGAGCAAAATTAATTACTTCTACATAAACCAGGTTTCAACAACAGAAATTTTTACAACCTACCTAAAATCTCATAAATGCTGATTTTATGCACATCATAGAATTTCTGATGACAAAATGAAACCTTTGTGTTACAATAGTTTCATACTGAATTTTTTAAAAATACAGGATTGCAAGCAAGGATAATATACAAGCATCTATATAAATGTATTTCCACATCCCCTAAGTATACATAAGTCTGTAGAGATGCACATGAACAACACACAACTATGTGTGTGTGCGTGCAATGACTTTCCTGTTGCACGTGGTGTTCCTTGTAACAGATTTGCCCCACCACGTCAGTTCAAATGTTTTCTAAGTATTGTGAGTCTCTGCAGACAGTGATAACATTACAGTAACTAGCAGCTACTTGCAAGACCTCATACTTGTCTTGCATGTGCCTTTATTTTTGTAAATATTTTTGTTGGTATAACAGAAGCAGTTTTTACTGAAAATTGGTGTTCCTAAAAAATCATCAGTTCCTGTCATATGAGGTGGTGATGGTCAGTTCTGTAATTTTGAAGGAATCAGATAAATGGGCAAACAATAAAATAGCAAAAACCCTGAAATCCTGAAATTCTTTCCACTAAAGAGTTTCTTAAAAGCCTAGCTCATGTAGGTTCCTGTTACAGCAACATTTTCACAAGTATTACATAAACTACCAGATAATTGAAGTGACTGATGAAAGATTTATATTAATAGAAAAGAAAAGTCCTAAGTGTGCTATCAAAAATATTCCTCAAAAATAAAACCTGTAGTAATATTATTGATTTTCATCTTTATGGTAATAATCAGTAATATAGACCAGAGAAAGTTTTGACTAGGTACTAAACTGTCATCTGATCACACGGCAAATTTTAAAGACAATTTTTTAATAGTAAAATCTTCATGTCTGCTCTATGCATAAAATAAGATATGATGTAGGACCCATAGGGAAAAAAAATACCATAGCTTTGTGTTTTGCCTTAAAGAAAAAAGGTAGGTTACCAGCGCTGAGAACAGCTGTGACAGTAGCACTTTGCATTTCTACGGTGTTTTTCACATCACACTTTCAAGCGCTGCTTAATGTATCCTTCCCTTGGATGCTATATCTTGTTGTCCCTATATATGTTTGAGGAAATTTTTGAGGACTCTTTGGAAAGTTTAAACTCCTTTTTTTTTTGAGAACCTGGCTTAAGCCTTATGTTCCAAAGTCTGAAGGTTCCACAGCTCTCCTCATTTCACATAAGTGAAATGGCACATTTAGCGCTTCTAAAAATCAGTCCTCATGAACAGAGAGAAAATTAAGGCCAGTTGCAACTCTAGTCAAATTAGTAGAAAAAACAAGTAGTGAAAAATCCACGCTGAACTCCTTAATCTGTTTTTTAAAATTCAGATTTGAGGTCTTCTTTTCAGTGCAAGTTTCACTTTGAAGACTGGTGGAAGACAATTTCAGTAAATTTTTATAGTCCCTAAAATATTTATAGTCCCAAATATTTATAGTCCCTAAATCTTCCTGTGACACCAGAATGAGTCCCAGCTCACTGAGACAGCAATATCAAGTCTTGCCAGGGAGATGAAGATTATGAGGAGGGTGAAGGACAGAGAGATATGAGTAGTCCAAGGAAGCAGGCAGGTTTATCATCCCTGAGTCCAGCTACCTAGATTCTGTTACAAGCACTGTGTGGTACAGCATCAACAAATGCATTTCCTGCTTCCCCAAAGGGAGACCTTGGTATACTCATTTGTGCATTGGTGGAGTAAACAAATACTAAAATTGACACATTTTAAGAGGGTTTTCCCAGCTGCACTGAATAAAAGAAAAAACCCTGAAGCTTTGTCAGGTTGAATAAACCGCTAGGATGAAGGGAGCAATGTGATAAAGACCTAGATCCAAGCTACAGAAACAAACATGAAAATACTTTTTTTTTTAAAGTGAATGGGGCGTTGGGTCAACCAACCACTGTGTCTGAACTATGCTTTTGAATAAATTTCTGATTTTTTCAAAACCAGCTTCCCTGATGGAAAAATGGGGGAAAAGATGTTGTGCTTTCTGATGCAAAACAACTTTGACTGACAACACCAATACTGGTGTATTCATTTGATCATGGTTCAAATAGTTAATAAAAAGAATATGCAAAAGTATATAACTACATATTTTGAAAATTAAATTTGTACCTAAAGTAGACTATTGAAAAAAGAGTGTAGTGGGTTGCCTTTTGGATTTTTTTTCTTGGTCTTCCTTAACAACGGAGGTCAGAATCCTTGGAAGTATTCCATATCTTTCTTTAAAGTAACACATAAATAAGGAGTAGATAAGAGAGTTCATCTCTCTTTTCTTCCAGTGAGGCTTGGGAGAAGGAGCTCACTTGTGTTGGTCTTGTCTGGAGCTGTTGTCTGCCCACGGGTCGGGGGGGAGTCCTGGGTCAGATTTGGCTGTCCTGCTTTCCTCAAGAGAAGTGGTGAGATTTTGCTAGTTCTTTACTTTGTTAGTTACCGGGTTTTTCAATTGTGCACGTCTGTTTTGTTTTAGTTTACTTTTTTTCCATTTTCCCTTCCCTTCTTCCTTTTCTTGTGAGTTTTGTATATATCATCCTTGCTGTGTGTAGTTAAATATACATAGAAATACACATATATTTAGTGTGATTTTGTTTTTTCCTAAGTTTTTATTGTTTTTTCTCCTTTGCCAGACAGCGAAATGGGGAGGGGGCGAGGGGATTTTCACTGAGGGTTTACGAGATTTTGACAGAAAGCTAGCTCAAACCAGCTCAAAGGGGGTCAGGAGAACTGTCACCTTGCACTTCTGGAGGGCAGACTTTGAACTGTTTAGAAGGCTGCTTGATAAAGTCCAGTGGGAGACAGTTCTAAATGACAAAGGAGCCCAAGAAGGCTGGATGCTCCTCAAGAAGGTAATTCTGGTGGCGCAAGAGCAGGCCGTCCCCATGTGCTGTAAAATGAGTCAGCGGGGAAGAAGGCCAGCTTGGCTTAACAGAGAGCTCTGTGTTGGTCTCAGGAAAAAGAGGAAAATATAAGAGTTTTGGAAGAGGGGGGCAGGCATCTCAGGAGGAGTACAAGGAGCAGGTGAGATCATGTAGGCAAAAAATTAGAAGGGCTAAAGCCCACCTGGAAATTCAACTGGCCAGTTCGGTGAAAGACAATAAGAAATGTTTCTTCAAGTATATTAACAACAACAGGAGGACGAAGGAGAATCTCCTTCCTTTACTGGATGTAAGGGGAATGGTAGTAACAAAGGATGAGGACAAGGCAGAGGTACTTAATGCCTTCTTTGCCTCAGTCTTTAATAGTAAGGTAAGATTTTCTCTGGGCTCCAAGCCTCCTGAGTCAGAAGTCTGCGAAGCTGAACCCTTGATGTTCCAAGAAGGCTTGGTTAGAGACCTACTCAGCTAATTAGATGTCCACAAGTCTATGAGGCTGGATGGGGTACACGCAAGGGTATTAAGAGAGCTAGAAGAGGTCCTTGCCAAATCCCTTTCCTTCATTTATCAATAGTCCTGGCTGACTGAGGAAATGTCACTGGACTGGAAGCTGGCAAATGTAACTCCTATTTAGAAGAAGGGTCGGAGGGAGGATCTGGGAATTGTAGGCCTGTCAGTTGACCTTAATACTGGGGAAGGTCATGGAACAGATCATATTGAATGCTATCACACAGCACATGCAGGAAGGCCAGGTGATCAAACCCAGTCAACATGGGTTTAGTCAACATGGGTTTATGAAAGGCAGGTCCTGCCAGACCAAACTGATCTCCTTCTATGACAAGGTTGCTCGGTTAATGGATGAGGGGAAGGCTGAGGATGTGGTCTACTTGGACTTTTGTAAAGCCTTTGACACCATTTCTCACAGTATTCTGATTGAGAAACTGTCTGCCATTCACCTGGACAGGCACACCCTCTGCTTGGTAAAAAACTGGCTGGATGTCCAGGTCAAAAGATTGGTGGTAAATGGAATTAAATTGATTTGGAGGCCGGTCATGTGTAGTGTTCCCCTCGGTTCAGTGCTGGGTCCAGTCCTGTTCAACATCTTTATTAATGGTCTCAATGAAGGGATTGAGTACACCCTTAGCAAGTTCGCAGATGACACCAATCTGGGTGGCATTGTTGATGTGCTTGAAGGAAGGGAGGCTCTGCAGAGAGATCTCAACAGGCTGGATCGATGGGTTGAGACCAATGGGATGAGGTTTAACCAGACCAAATGCCGAGTCCTGCACTTGGGACACAACAATCCCATGCAGCATTACAGGATGGGGAGGACTGTCTGGAGAGCTGCCTGGCAGAGAAGGACCTGGGGATGTTGTTTGACAACCAGTGGAATATGAACCAGCAGTGTGCCCAGGTGGCCAAGAAGGACAATGGCATCTTGGCCTGTATCAGAAACAGCATGGCCAGCAGGACAAGGGAGGTGATTGTGCCCCTGTACTCGGCACTGGTGAGGCCACACCTTGAGTACTGTGTTCAGTTCTGGGCCCCTCAGTATAAGAAGGACATTGAGGTGTTGGAGCACGTCCAGAGAAGGGCGACAAGGCTGGTGAAGGGCCTGGAGAACAAGTCTTATGAGGAGTAGCTGAGGGAACTGGGATTGTTCAGCTTGGAGAAGAGGAGGCTGAGGGGAGACCTCATCTCTGTCCACGGCTGCCTGAAAGGGGGCTGTGGTAGAGCGAGCATTGATCCCTTCTCACAAGTGACAGGTGATAAGACAAGAGGAAATGGCCATAAGTTGTGCCAAGGGAGGTTCAGACTGGTCAGGTGGTCAGGCACTGGCACATCTGCCCAGGGAGGTGGTTGAGTCACCATCCCTGAAGGTGTTTGAAAAATAGGTAGGTGAGTTTTTGAGGGACATGGTTTAGCAGAAGATGGGTATGGTTGGACTCAATGATCTCCAAGGTCTTTTCTAACCAGAAGATTCTATGATTCTATGAAAACATAGGTAATACGGGGAAAAATGTGCCTCATTTTGAATAACTGGCCTATAAATTAGAATTGTGCTATTGTTCACTTAATTTAAAAGGGGAATCATGTGTATATATAAATATATATACTTCAGTCTGTCCTAGATGTTACCATTCAATACAGTTTTACATATGCACATATGCACACCAGTTTTAAATAAAAATACGTACCAATTTCCTGAATGGCTTAGCTTTTCACTTTCAACTGGAAACTCTAAAACATTTCCTAAAACTTTGGAAATTATTTACCAAACAGCACAAAAGTGTAGCACAGAACAGTTACATTTTCATATTCTCTTTCTGTGTACTGCTACTTCATAGATAAAGTATTTGCCAATATTTCACTTTCATAAGAATTTACAACTGCCAAAATTATGTTTCCAGGAAAGTCAATGAAAAAGATGGTTTCAATGGGAGAAAGTTAGCCCAAAGTTTAGTTTCTTTTTGATGAAAAAAGCAACCCAAACCACCAAAACCTGTTTATTTCAAAACTTGGCAAAACATATGACATTTTGTTCATAGAATTCTTCTGTAGCTATTTGAGAAGTAAATTTGACCCAATGACTCCCTTCTCTGGCTAATTAATACAGACTTCACCATTCTGCTTTAGGATTATAATTGGCTTAACTTTCACAATGAGCTTAAGAATATACTTTTCTTCTAATTGTTTGACTTTGTTAAAAAATTCAGCATTTAGCTTTGTTTGCTTTTGCTAAAGAGGTAAGTAAATTTTGGGGCCATGTTCCAGCAAATTGTTTAAGCAGGTTTACAACTTAAACTGTGGAAGAAGCCCAAATGTGTGAGAAGCCCCATGGGATTCTCACACCTAGGTTACATTCATCACTGTGATATTTAAATGCTAAACAAATTCATTCTGCAACTTTGCTTTCCCTTTCCATCTTTCTTACTGAATACCCTCTTCCCCTCACACACGCTAGGTCTTCTTATGCGTTACTGTGGGCAAGCTCAATCCAGAAAAGCACTGTATTTGGAAACCTGATTAATTTGTATGGAAATATTACTGGTGATGTTGTAGGTGTAGTGCTTATGGGGTACCAAGCATGGAAAGATCCTAGGGAAAACTGCTGCCTTTAACTACACCACTCAATACAGATGAAAAAAGTGGGAAAGTTTTCAGGCTCTTTTAAATTTCTGAGACCTCTGCACACTTTTTCCAGTGATAGCTGATGTTCAGTATGGGCAATCCTGTTTCCCCATGAGCCTTGTGCTTGTTACATTTGGGGTCATCCTGGCACCTCTGAGTCAAGTCTGCCAATCTGGGCCAGCCACTAAGATCTGGGCCAGCAAATTTCTCAAGTACGGTGCTGGTGCAACAAGGCAATACTTAGAGCTAAGGTTAACATGGGCTTATACTGTGATAGGAGAAGCCTCTCTAGGTCCTGTTCTGTTTGTATTGCTCAAACAAGCAACAATAATGAAGGAGATCTAACCCATAATGCATCTTCAAAGGTGCTGAGAGTCCTTTATATGATGTTGCTTTCACAGTGTTCCTTGGAGTTATTATTGGTTCCACCTACACTAATTCACTGTCACAGAGCCTGACCCAGAAAAGAATTAGTCCATGTTTCATCTGACACTATTCTCGAAATTAAAAAAAAATGAATAAAAATAGTTGAAGAGGCAATTTTCTAATGTCTATCTTCAATTGGAAAAGGAAATTTATTTTTTTCTTTTAACTCCATTTGGTATTTTGCCAGGTATAAGTCTTAACTCTGTTAACTGGAAAAAAGTATACTACTGTAATATCTGGGCATAAAAACTGTGAAGTGAAACAACCACAACCAGCAGTCTTTACTTGGTGTTTGTTAGCACTGGTCCTTGTTAAAATGTCAATGTCAGTAAGGCAATTTTGATAGGACTTCCTGAGGGACTAGGTCAAATTAAGGTATTTTGGCATCCGTGAAATAGAGCAGTGCTATGAAAGCTCAGAAAAGGCTGTTGAAACTTGACAAGCAGCAAGATGTTGTGTAGGTGTGTTTGTGAAAGAGAGGAGCACGCAAGAAAGTGCCCAAGGAAGCCTTGCTTGCCTGGAACTGGAAGCAGATATAAAACTGAGTGGGGCTGACAGACGGAGCAGGATCTCAGTAGTCTTAATAAGTCTGGAAAATACTTGCCATACTTAACGAACCAAATTGACTTCTATTATCTCCGTTTCCTTCTTGTGTTTTCTTGTAAGATTTAAGTTTTGCACCCTCGCTTCATTGTTAGGATGGAGACATTTTTGTCATTGTACTCAAAATTCTCACCAGTGGCTGTTGCACACTTTAACCCTCTGATTGCTTAGAGTGGTCACAAACTTGTTGCCTATCTGCAATGCCTAAAAATAGATTATGTCTGCGGCAGGAATAAACGAATCAGAATCAAAGCAGTTTACTGATATATTAACAATATCTAATTAACCAGCAATCAGTGAATGATACTTTTGGGATCAATACCAGCAATATCACATATAAATCACAGCACTAGACTCTCTCACATAAGACATACAATTTACACGACTTCAAGTATACCAACGGTTCCTTTGAAACCAGATCTATTGCCACATCAAGGTCACACTGAACAGCTTTTCCAAATATTTCACTTTTCAGATTTCTTGGAGTGTTATGACTTCATAGTGACTCCATCCAGTATTATAAAGGTATACAGAGATGCCTAGAAGCAAAACCCTCAGGACAAATCCAGGTACAGAAGCAAAGCTTTTGGTACTGTTCTCAGCTCACCCTACATTTGGTCTTGACCCATAATCGCTCTGCCTAATTTCAGCTCATTCAAAATGGAATGTGAGAAGCCAACACGAGCAAGGGTTGCCCTGTCAGAGATTCTGATACAGAAACATTTTTTGCTATTTTTACTTTTCCTGCAAAGAGCAACCTTTCAAAGGTACTGACCTGTATAATTCCACTTACAAGCCATTTAATTGCAGATGCCAGGGGTTTTTTTGGTAAGAATTTTTTTTTCTTTTGAGTTAGGGATCAGGTTACTCTGGAAGTGAACGACTTCTGCAGAGTAAAGGGCCAAGGGATGTAAGTGATATGGGGACATTCTGAATGCATTTTCTTTCATCTTCTTCCCAACACCACCACATGGAATTGAATGAAACATCTTCATTATTTTTTCTGCATTGGTATTAAAGCTCTTTGCTCTTCCTTTTCACAGTCACTTTCTTCTAGTAATGATGAATGTCTTAAAAACAGCACAAGCATAATAAATTGGTTCTTAATTTCCTTCTAGCTGATCTTGGATTTGGCTGGTGGCTATAAGTGAAATAAAGGTACTAGAGCAATAAATGGCAGGTTTTGAAAATAAGGATCTGATTGTCATAGCCAAGTAGTCATTATGAGTGTTAATCACCAAAACTGAATTCCAGCATATACTTAACTGCACACCTGTCTGACATCTGGAAAATTGAACTAATCTATTTTCTGAAAGGAACTCCAACTTGGAAATCACATTTGTGCTTGACAGTGTTATGCCTACTATTGTTACAAATAGCCCTGAAGATTATTAGAATGGAAAAGAAATGAAGGCAATCTCCTTTGTTTTGCAGGCTGTGTATTTTGTGGCTTTGACAGCATCGGGAGGGAACTATTTGCTTTGTTTTAACAGTACATAGCTCACACATGGCACCGATAGGGCTCCTGCACTGCTTGCCCCAGGCTCTGCAAGCAGATATTTACATAGCACAGCTTTTGGGAAGGCAAAACAGCAGGAGGACTGGCAGCAGGGTTGGGAAGGGGAAGCAACTGGGAACAGACGAGCAAACTCCATCGTATGGTGTGTTGCCCCATCCCTTCCAACTGACCTTGTGAAGACAGAGCAAACTGGGGAAGGCTTTATGCCATGCCACTTGAAAGCACTGAAAAACTCCTTTGGAAGATTTTGTCAGATTAAAATGACCAATTTGTTAGTGGCACTGTTTCAAAATCATCAGGTGAGTTTGTCTGTCTTGAACTAAAAAGGGACAAATACATCTCTTACATCACCTAGAGCTTCTCAGGATCCCTTGAGCCCACCAGCATCCAAATACAGGCTTTGCTGGCAAATGATAAAAGTAGTGCCCAAGACTCAACATACCAGAGATTAAATGAACGCATTCATCTTATTGTGAATTCATCTTACGTCAGCTAATTTTTTTATAACTGCTAATTCTTCTCTCTGCAAATAAAACAGTATACCTTCTGTCACTGCAAGTGGCAGTTATTATAACATAATGTCATATTTTCTTTCTTAAAAAAAATCTAGAGAGTCTTCTGGGCCAATGTATTTCTTCCATATGTCTTAGTTGTTTTGTCATAATAGCAGTAACTAAAAAAAATTACACATTACAAAACCTGAATCAGACAACTGATTTTAATTTTGGATTTTTTAGTCCTCTCATAAAGCTTGATTGAAAGTTTGTGAGGTGCTCAGTGTGGTTTATAAAACCCTGTCAACCGCTTGTAACTTTGGCAAAGAAAGACTTAATACACAGTTTTTAATGTGAAATTACCATATTTTCAGTTAGCAAGAGAGGTCTTTTTCAGCAGCTAAAATTAACTGTTGAAAAACGTTAGAAATGTGCATGGTAATGAGTTCATTCCTGTCAAATGAAATCATTAATATTAATTTTTACCCTCCTCTGAGTGACTCCTGCACCATTTTTCAAGTTACAAAAGAAGTTAGCGAATTTGCAAGACTGTTTCCTGCCATACAGGGTTAGCAGGTCTCCCACCAGCAGCAAAAGACTACTTTATTTCTTGACTTCTCCTTTGAAAGCTTCTTACTTCAATGTCGAACATTTCCTCTGATTGTTTACAGGCAAGACCAACAAAATCACTGTAAGCCTGTTCACTTCTAATCCACAAAGGATGTACAGACCTTGAGATTGCCGTAAGATGGTCTTCCAAAAGGTTTTTTTTAATTATTTATTTTTCCAGCTAAGCAGAGCAATATATCTCAGTTCAGACTGTTCCCAAAGGACCTGTTCTCACTAAAGTCAATGGAAAAATTCCCATTGATTTCAGCATGGCTGGATCAAGTCCAAAGTTTAGACATTTCCAAGAGGTCTCCAAGTTCAGCAAAAAAACCAGAAGGATTTGAAATCTCTTGATTTGTTAGAATATTTCTGTAGGTACACTATCTATGCTGATTTAATTACACTTAAGCATTAAAATAAATATGACTTTAAATGTCTTTTTTAAAAAGCTGTATTTATTTTTTGAAAAATCACATCCCATATACCACAGCTGTTTTTACCAAGCAGGCAGGTGACACAGAGTGTCAGTGCAAACAACCCTTAGTAATAAATACACTTCATTTCTGTGTTAAAAAGTAGAATTTTAATTCCACGATACATTATGAAACTTTTAAAATATGGCATTAACGGTGATATCTTTCCAATTTAAAAATATCTTAGTGTTTTGAACTGGATGTACCTTGTTGGCTTTTGTTTTAACTTGAGGGAAAGGGGAAATGATCAATTTTTATCCTCATTTAATGCTAACTAAATATTCCTTAGCTACTGAAGTGACTTAACGACATGAGTATGTGGTCTTATCAAAGTCCCATTATTGTTCTGACAGTATCTCATTTGTATGCAAATCCACTTGCATGCAACTTATTCTTTGGCAAACGGTGCTTGCAAGCCAGTGAGCACCGTTTTAATTATGTTCATGTCTCTGTGTAGTATATTTGTTACTGCGTAGGAACATTATGGTGCTGTAACAACTACTGTACCTTATATCATGCTTATGAACAGTGGTGCAGATCATCCCGCAATTTTTATCCAGGGAGATAGTCATGCTCTGTTACGTGCTCTCACTCAAGGGTAATCGCAATAGACAAGGAAGCCTTATAAATAAAATTTTTACGGGACACTTTTTTGTGATTTCACATCTTTTTCATAATGTCTTTTCAGTCGGTGCCTTACTTCCTCTTACTTTGCATATTCTTGACCATTAAGAAAAATTAACCGTGTTTGACACAAATCAAAGGTGAAACCCCTGTGTACCTGTAGGATTGAGGACAGCTTCTGCTTAGTAGATGAAGGGTACCATTAGAGGCCAATTGGTGTCAGCAGATGTGCAGTGGGGGATAGGAACTGGGTGTATACGTGTCCCTGATACTGGATATCTATCCAAAGATAAGGGGACTCTACTAGGTGATTTGCAGGGTCTCTTTCTGACACTCCAAAGGTGGTCTTCCCAGGAGATGTGGCCTTCTCCATGTTTCCACAGTATCAAGGATGAGGGAGATAGTCCCTCTGCTCGAAGCCCTATAGGCGAACCCATCCTCCTCTGTGCTTCATACATCTTGCAATATAAAGCTAACATGTCACGAAGTCAATTTGATCACTTGCAATAGAATTCATGCTAGGGGAATGCTCTACAGCAATGAATATTGTCAGAGCTGGAAAACGGCTCCAGAACCACATGATTTCTGAAAAAAAAGAAAAGGACTAAGTCAATGTCCCAGCTTGGAGTCAGGTAAGCTTTATCATGAATCTTTGGAGAAAAAAATGAATCTGTCAGGAGATGCATAATGGTGCAAAATCAGCCAGCAGGATTACAGAGGCACAGAGAAACACAGAGGCAACTAAATGTAGCCTCACCTTGTATGTTTAAATGTATGTGGATGTGACTCTATAGCACATCTATGTGTCGTGAGGCAGTTTGATCTATTTCAGAAGACAGGGCTGGAGGAGCTGCCTAGGTCATTATCTCCAGTGCTCTGCAATTGCTTACATTCCTGTATATGTTTATGTACATCCCTGTGCACGGGAAGCATAAAATCTGCATACCTCTAAAGTTACCTGCATCTAGAGAAACATTTTCTGGCAGCTGGAAAAGAGAGGCTCTAGTCTAACAAGACAACAAAACTTCTGCAATTACCAATAAACCCGACAAACTGATTTATGGATGTTTTTCTTGCTGTGATTTGTTGACAGATTGTTCTTTATGCAAAAATTACCAGGGTTTAAATCTGTATCATATGGCCTCTAATTCAACTGACAATATGTTACCAATTAAATTCCGCTTAAGATATCATCAACTAGCGAACCACAGACTGTGTTAAAGAGAATGACAGTCAGATAGCCAGTAAAATCATTTGTGCTGTGATTCTAAAGACTGGCCTATAAAGGAAGGACATTAAATAACTACAGAAAATATAAAAAGAGGGTTTTGCATTTAAAGCATCTCCTGTTGGAGAAATAGATTTGGGCTTCCTGTCCTTGGTGTCCCATACTGTTCTCACATGAAGGAGAAGCAGCAAAGCAGCAGGGCCAGTGGTCAGTGGGAAAAGTATTAATGAAACTTCACCATTTGCCCTTTCATTTTATCTTAAATCACTTTTTGGCTCGATTTTGGTCCATGCTCTTCAGTGTTGTTGTTTTAATTTGTAGGGAGAGGATGTATTTACTACCAGGAAAAAGAGGTGATCCCACATCAAAAAAGGTGTTTCTAAATAGGTTTCACTTCCCCAAGCCATTTTCTTCTTCACTAAGGTGAGAGAAGGGCCTAGCACAAAGAGTGATGTTGAACATCATGAAGAAAAATACCAGTCCTCACTTCAATATTGACCTTAGCAGTATCCAGCATGGGGCAGGGCATGATGCTTAAGCTATCATCAACTAGCGAACCACAGACCACATTAAAGAGAATGACAGTCAGATAGCCAGTAAATTCACACAAGCAAACTTACCTGGAAAAGACACGTTTTAAATGTTGCTGTGACATAAAAACTGTTACACGTCAAGGACTATGAGAGCTAAAAAATAAATATATGTACCTTTCTGAGCAGCCGTTAGCTGGGTTCATTCCAGGAGAGGTGATGACTTCCTCAGAGCTGGAGCTCTGCAGCATGAAGTGAGCTGAGGTTGGTTTACATGGTGGAGGTGGGAAGATTAGCTTTCTTAGTTTAAATGGAGTAGTGCCAGAGCACAAGGTTTAAACAGTATGGTGGAAGCTCATCTGTAAATGCTGCATTGTATGGAGCTTCCTGCTGAGAGTTTTATCTGTCTCCTTATCTCAGCTTTAATGTTTCAGTTGTGTATTAAGTGTATGTGTGCTCAAGAGAATGGGTAGTAATCTTTGTTTAGAAAATAGAGGCTATCACTATCAACCCTAGTGAACCGAAAATTTACTCCTTTTACTCACTATGACATCATTGCAGTCATTATTTACTTAAGAGCTTTTTAATGTTTTGCTGTCTGTACTGATGACTGTGGTGTCCAAGGCAGGGACTAGGATTTGGGATCTCATTGTGAGGTGTCATGAATGCTTGAACCCCCTTTCCTTTCTGCACATTGCAATACAACATCTTAAGCCAAAAAGCCCTACTGAAATCATAACACTTTCAAAAATACAAATATCCCTCTTAACGAAGATTACAATGTAAATCAGGCATCTATTATTTCTGTGTCAGTATAATAATTTAAAAAGAATTTGCACATGATAAGAGGCCTCCTCTAAGGATGACAAATTAGGCATAATAAAACTGTTATGAGAGAACATAAATATGAAGGCATCTGGGGCAAATCTTCTTCTTCCTCTGCAGTCACGCAAACAAACAGTTTGGGGGAATGTATGTCCCTGCTTACAACATGCTAGGCAGTCCCAGAAAGGTCGTTAGAGATACTGTCAGGCTGCTTGTCCCAGATCTCCTCCACAAAAAGGAAGGAAGGGAGCAGCAAAGTCTTCAGTGCCCACTCCACGTCATGACTTTGTGGTCACGAATGTGAGGAATTGTGCTGCCAGCTCACACCTTTCCTTCATGGGACAGCGCGTCGTACTTGCTCTACAGGTGGTTGGGATGGAAAGACCCAGCGTAGAACAGGCTGCACCTCTGGCCAGAAAATTAATATATTGGTTACAGATAAAACTAGAACTATGCACCTGTAATTTCTATATGCATTCCTCTGAGGGCTTCATCAGCTCTTGTCTGCACAGAAATATTCTCATGTAACTCAATTGAACTCAGCTGAACTACTTCACTTGTGCTCCCGCATGAAGTAAGAGCCAGTTCCTGTGCTACTGGGTAAACTCCTTCATCATCAGCATTGTCAGGATGTAGTGGTTTTGCCTGTCTTTTTTTTTACCCTTGCCTGGGCATGTGGTACTGGAGAAAAAAACAATCCTGCAACACCAGGTGAAGCCCTTGCCAACTGCTCTGCTACAGTACATTTTACCAATGCTTTCTGTTGTTCTGCCTTCTTGTTATGATTTATTCCAGCTTACTTTATAGGTTGCCTTGCAGATCATGTGGAAATGCAGATAAGTTCTTCTGAAGAAGTTAGAGTGGATGTCACACTAGGAACCAGGATAGCTTTCTCTTCTCCATTTACTCTTCAAGAAGCTGACACTGCAGTAGCCCTGTGAGCCTCAGGTCTCTGCAGCCTGACTCTTCAGTGTCCAGAAAACAGTGTGTTGCCTCCAGATTTATGTATCTGAACTGCTGGGTATGCAGGAATAATACCCAGGACCTACTCCTCATGTTGCCTCCTGCCTCTAGTTTCCCCTGGCGTGGACAAGCTCAGTATCAGAGTGCAATATTCATTTACGGGGGGGGTGGTGGTGGTGTAGGAAGAGACATGTCATCTCAGTGCAGAGAGAGTTTTACTACAGGCAAGAAGAAGGCAGGAAGTTATAGACCATTTCTTATGAAGTGCTGGGTGGTTTCTTGGGGATTATCTGCACCTGATTTAAGTCATGGTAAACTTCGTCATAAATCAGCACATCTTGGCTTCAGGATTAGCCATAATGGTCCCTCTTCTGACCACCATCTCAGCACAGCTTGGGGCTGGCATAGACCTCCACTCTGGCTCTGGAAGGGTATGTGTGTTTTGGGCTGCTGTTGCAGGGAGACATGTAAAGACCCCAGTGGAAACCTCCCTCCTTGGCTGTTGTACCCCAGGCAGGGGCTCTACTTGCCATCACAGAGATTACCATGGTCCTCCCTACTGCAGGTCACTGAGCAGAGAGAAGCATGTGGCTCTTAATATGCCAGATTCGTGGTGGTCAGTTTTACAATTTAATTGGAACTCTTAGGAATACACAATTTCCGCTATTCACTGTGATTACAGAGAAGTGACATTAAATCACCCAAACTTAAGAAATGCCTTGCTGTCTAACATAGTAACCTTTTTTCCCTTCTTGCTGAATTTTTCAGTTGAAGCTAGATTTGTTCAGAGGGTCACTGGTGGTGAATGCATGTACTAGTTGGGCATAACGAACAGCAGGCTGCGTGGTATTTTGTAAAATTTCCCTTCCAGCTGCACCAGCAAACAGCAGAGACGATAACCTCTGCCTCCCCAGTTTCCATACCCTGTTTCTTTCTGAGCTCAGTCCAACTTGAGCTCAAGCTGCTTGGGAATTTTCCACTGATTTTCATGGAGTTGGTGCTGGTCTATTATAAGAGAAAAAATTAGTTTATATCAGAGATGGCCAATTACCTAGTGGGATCTAAGGGGTATGTGCATATAGGAAGAATATAGGAAGAACAGAATGTGCACCACCTAAAATGGCACCACCACGTCCCCAGCCAGTACGTCTGCCACAATTCCCAATTTATGCAGTGATTTAACATTACAGTGAGTCCAGCTCATTGAAGGAAATTTATATGCAGGAGCACTATTTTAATCTTAGACTTAAAATCATTTTAATTAATAATAGCTTCCTTTCCCAGTCTGTCAACATATCTCCACCTCTTGGCTTTTTAAGAATTAAAATAAATATAGAAATAAAAATATTAAATTATTACCAGGCAACCAGAACAAAGAAAACATCAGAATCCTCAAGTCTAGAGATGCGAAAAATGGCCTAGAGTTTTCAGCTTTGTCCTGTCTGCTCAGCACAAGTATAGCTGTTTTAAAGGTTGCTAATTTCACTAAATATTGAAGTGAAATAATGAAAATGCTATAACAGACCATCTAATCCTTTATTCTTTCAGCCTGTCAGCTGTGAGGTTTTTTTCTCAACCTGCAATTGCTAACAAATATCATCTTCATGATTCTGCCTGTGGCATTTATCCTGCTACTACTGTAATTTTGCTTCCTCTTTGCTGGAGACAGCTGCTGTATGTGGGTAGCTCTTCTGTAGCATGGTAGGACACTATCAAAAAGCTTGTTGCTGATGCTAATGGAGCTGGACGAGCTGCTGACACAGAACATATGGTTTTACAAGATGTCAGAACCAAAATGCTGACCCCCTCTTTTGGGAGCAAGTAGTGCAATGTTTTGGAGGATGGAGCTCAGACAATTCCTTGCTGCTGGAGAATGAGAGATGTATGGGCTATGCACAATCCTTGGCTCAGAAGGGAAAGTAAGTCCACACTTCCGACATCCAATATGAAGAAAAAACCAATAAAAGTTATATCTAGAAACCACCATGCTGGTTCCAATAGGGTTAAAATTCCCCCAGCAGCAAGCATTTTGGAGGTTTGGGGTTTTTTTTTAATATTATTGAATAAAAAATGCATGAGGATAAGGTACATATTCTTTTTTTAAAAATGTACTCATTTAATGGTTAAACTTGAAAAGGAGCTACTAGAAGCATCCTGAATTATGGTTTGAATGAGTTTAAAATTCCAGTTGCTCATAGCTTAAAAAAAAGTGTCTAAAAGCAAATGGTCTCGGTGGGGTGATGCATGGGCAAAATGTAAAATGCCACATAATGAAATAAAGTAATTTTATTTGCAAACCTGTTCAAAAGGCTGGTACAGAATGTAACGATCAAGCAGAAGCAGTCTGGCATTTCTCTTGGTGTTCTTTCACAGAATTATGTGACCCAAGAAAGAAAACATTAAGATGTTCTGATTTCACCCTATAGGACACAGAAATACGCTTTGGTTAATGCTTGCCATAATTCTATCTACTTGGCTTAGACAGTTATATTTTTATGAATCTTACGTTACTTTCTGTCACCCTCTAGGCAACAATATAGAGTTATTACAGTATAAAGGAAAATGCTTCCTGTTGAGCTTATACTTGAACAAGTCTTAACCAAGTGGAAGCTCTTAATAACAGGATAAATATACTAAGGAATAAACAGGTAGAGTGAATAAAAAGGAATACTGGCTTTATAGATTCTCAGGTTGATGGCACAGATGAGTAAAACACAGAAAAATCTAAAGTAAAGCTGACACGTTAAGCTACATAAGAAATCTGAGGGAGTTAGAATTTTGTTAAGTGAATTTAGTGCTCATTAAGGGATTTGCAGTGTCAGCATTATAAAGCAAAGTCCTCTCTCACCCTCAGAATCGGCACAGCACAGCAATATTAATTCCATGGCCGTTCCCTTCTTGGCCTCTCCAATAAAATTATTACCCAGGGATCCAATTGTTCAGCACTGCTCTGTGAGTACTTCCTCACGAGGAATTGAGCTTAGATCACTGGCTCTTTTAATGTGGCGCATGGATTGTAACTCTCTGTGCCATGCTGGGCTTGAAACACTGACAACTTCCACCTTTAGTATAAAGAAAAATATTGTGCATTACTCTTGTTGCTTTCTTTAAGTTGTCTGATGTTTTATGTCTCCCTGAAATACCCACACAAATGGTTTCCTTCTGCTTTACATCTCTCTCCCATCATTTTTCCCCCTTGTTGTCAGCCCAGCTATTTTTACTAGAAGTTTATTTTGCACAGCATAGGAAACAGAGAGCCACAAAGACCAACCAGACTTAGGAAAAAATATTGGTGTGTAGGTTTTCAAATCTATTTGTGTTATCTTTCTCTCTTAGCCAAAAGCCAGCTAGATATAGTTTTCATTCTACTGGAAACTCTCCATAGTGAGTATACGAGTATACTGCAACCCCTTTTTCCCTATGGCCCCATGTGGTTTTTTAAACCTAGATATTAAGACTTCCTCAGCATTACCTTATCCTTTCGTCCAGACATCACTCAAAGGTGCAATTGACTTTCTAAATTACATCATAAGTAAGTAGATTTATTTTCCCTTTTTCTGCAGATATAGTTTAATTTCCTTTTCCAATTTGCATGGGTGCACATTCATAAATTTTAAATATATTTAACCTCTTTTCAGAATATCCTTTGAATTTCTTTAAGGTCTGTGGCAGGCAGGGATTGAGCTGTGCACCACTGCCTTTGTCTCCAGTTTGCGAAGGTAGCCAGGCAGCAACCTCAGTCACGCGGAGGTTTTCTTCAGGGAGCCGCTGCTCCAAGAGATGCTCTGAAAGGATGCAACCTTAAAAACAGCACAGTCACCAAGAATTATAATTATGCCATTTATTAAAGGCCTTTAAAGGCAGGAACATAAGATAAAAGGAAATATGCAGTAATTGCTTAACCAAATGTGACACTGCTCACAAATTTTGTGGAGGAAAGATAATGGAGAGGTTAAAAACCTTTCTCTTTTGGGTGCAGGGGGCATCGTGTGTTGCTGGCAGTGGTGGCCAGCTTGAGCCTCTGTCTGCTGCTCCCCTGGCCACTTTGCGACGTGGCCCCTGACATCTGTCGAGGGGTGACCAGCAGGCATTGGTGATGGGGAGATGTCACCAGGGACACTCTCTTAGCTGCCCCTGTAACTCCTGTGCACGACCCTGACCTGTAGACCCCTCACCAGGCTCTCGCTCTGGAGCACAGCATGTACCTGCCGTGCTCACCAGTACTGCAGGTCGTGCCCTCCTCATCTCTAAGAAAGCAACTGTCCAGCAAAAGGGCTTTGTTCAAGCCAGGCCCCAGGGAAAGCCCACTCTCAGCATTGGGTTCAGTCCTTTTGTTTCCAGGTTAAAAACTTGACCTTCCCCTCCCCTGAGCCTGAAATGGCCCTCGTAGCACTTCTGTTCAGCAATTACATTTTCTTTTAAAATCTTTCTTTGTGTCTCAGGCAACAAAAGGACTTTCATAATATAAATAGGTCTCAAAGCCTTTTGTGTGGGGCCAAAAATATAGGAAGACAAGAACAAGAGAGAAAAAAAAATCTGTGTTTCTCTAATTGGCGTAATTCCTTCAGTCCTGGCTCATAATTTAAGATGGATCAATTTGGCAGCTGACATGATAGATGTTGTCATCAATACTTAGAAGTAGTGATTTATATTTTTTCATTTGGGGACACAGCCATCCACCTACTTCTGAGAAGGTCCTATGTGTGAATCAAGAGCAATATGTGTCCAGTAGACTAAGACTTGACTTAGACTTCCAGCCATGCAACTTATTAAAATAATAAATATTTTCATTATCCAGAGAATCCATTATAGCTCTCTGTTTTAGCTATTGTTAACTAATAATTTGGATTAATTACCAAGCTAAATCATTAAAAATTAAATCCATATATTTTTCTTCTTTAAAAGACTGATAGTTTGCAGCCATTTGAGTATTATGCATGTTAAGTGGGAGGGCAATGAAATATGTTGTGTTAGCTTTTTTTTGACAGCATCTGTATCCATACCATATTACTCTCTGGTCTTATCAAATCTCAGAAGCGACAGTGTATAAATAGATTTGTGATGATTTTTGGAGGAGAGAAATAATTCACAATATTTTTGGCATCTTTTGTAGTGACTTGAGCAGCTCCACTTAGTGAATATAGCGTATAATAGTGCAATAAAGAGGTATATAAGAGGGTAGAATCCAGGAACACTCACACATGGTGAATTAGAGTTAAGGTTAGACATACGTCTGTGATCAGACATCAACACGACTTTCATCCTAAGGAATTTCAAAGTAGATTGCAAGTTTAAATTAATAAAGGAACCCAATTCAGAGCTCATTTCACTCTCTGCTGAAGCAACAACAGCCATTGTGCTGGAACTTTGCAGTTACTTAATGAGATATCGGGTTGAAGACCTATAGATACAGGGGGAAGGTAAAGCTATCCAAGGAGCAAAATTATATATGAATTTATATTAAAAGTACTAAACTCTGGGCTGTGTAACTGCTCAAACTGCAAGTTACTGAGCTGAATATAGGAAAAAAAATGTGAGACTGAATAGGCTGTGATATACAGGTGGCTAGACCAGATAACCCAGTGGGCTTGCCTTGCTGTAAACTCTATGAGGTTATGAAAAGAACTGCATCTAAAACTCATTTACACTTAAGCCTATAAGTATCTAATTAAAGTAGAACACTGTATTTAAAATTAAATAGCAAACCTGTTATAAAGTATATCGCATAGACTACTTTAGAGCCCCCTGGACAAACAAAACAGATCCTAAAGCACTGAGGGACTGATTCTGCAACACTTGCTTTAGTTTAGGGTCTCTTCCCCTTTTGAAGCCAGCGCATAGCTGAAGCAGATACTGTACAGTATGGTGACAAGTTGATGAAGCAAGACTGAATAATGTTTCTTGGATATTTCATCTTTTGAAAGGAAATGGTGTCTGGTCTTTATGTAAACACTCACTGAGGAACTGCACACATCCTGTCCCAGTCCATACAAGAGCTCAGAGAAGCTGCTGGAGATGCTCTGGAGGGACTGCCTTGCAATGAGTTCTAGGAACATACTGCACATGGAAACAAGCATGACTGTGCTTGGTGGCACAATTGAGCAATATAGCAATCTGCCCTCCAAAGGAATTACTGATGGATTAGACTGTTCGGACTAGATCAGGCACGGATTTACTGGTGAGAAGTGATGATTTAACAGCCCCCATTGTGTCCTCAAAACTGCAAGGTACAACACATGCCCTCTAATAATGACCATTCTGTGCTTACACAGCTCTGCAGCTGTGCCCACAACTACTGAAAACCACAGCCAAAAGAAAGGCCTGACTCTGTCCCACCACCTCTGCATTGGTGTGTCAAAAATCGGGTGAAACGTAGAAAATCACATTCTTGAGACATAGTGTACTGGTCCTAAGGAATTTACTACACTTGGTCACCTCTGGAACTTCTCTCCTGGTCTTTGAAAGCATTCACCTCAGGTCTTTACGAATTAGCTGATAACACATTTCTTGCTTGATACATGTTTTAAAGGCAGGTTATAGCAAAGAGATACTATGGTGATATTTTTCATAGAGGATGTTGACTAAGAATGTAGTATTTCTCACCTCCCCCTTATTTTATGTTGCATTAAAATTATCTTTACTCTTCCTCAGGCAGTTGCTATGCCACACTCAGAGAGTCTGAGAGGTGGGAAATGTCAACTTTTAAAATGATGTTCAGCTTTCTTGTTACATGCATTCTTTATGTAATGGATTTGAACTACATATTGTTCCTGGGCCTTCAGCTCTTCTTAGAAAGTCTGCTTGACTGGGCACAGTTGCTTGCTTATTCTTAATGAAGAGTTGTTAACAGAGGAAAGAGCACAACGAGGGGGCAAGTAATGTCTACATGAATCATTAAAAATATGTGTACAATGAGCAGGATTAGATAGCACAAGCATATTTTTATTTATCTAGTGCCATGCTTTCCTAAAGGGGCAGGATTCACTCCCTACAGGAGGTGAAAACATGTTGACAAGTCACGCAGCAAGGGATAATGGGGGGGACGACTGGTGGCTGCAGGGAAGCTGGAGGTTGCAATAAGCAGCATGGAAAGCGTTCTTTCAGGCACAGACCTGTAAATCCTTTTAAACAGTCTGGGTTAAATTACTGTGTGTTACCATTACTGTCATACCATGTTTGGTGAGAGATGGGACATTTTTAAGTAAGGAAGCAGCAGATGAGGTTAATGTTTGATGGTTGGCGAGCAGAAAGGATTTGAGCTATTGAGACTGTGGAGCACAGAGGATGCTCTGACCACAGGGACTGGCCACGGTGTTATGTCAAGGAGTTATCAGAGGAACACAGCAAAGACACAAGCTTTCCTGTCCAGGTACATCACAGAAGAATCAAAATCGGCAGTGGAAGGGCAACCTATAGGTGAGATCTCACATACAAGGAGTTTCAAAAACACCATCAAAGCCAGAGGAGAAAAGAGGAAGATTCCAGCACTTGGCAGCTAGCCAAAACAGTTGAGATTTTTCAATTGACATTAATTTCAATGCAATTAGTCTTGATGTTCTCTGCTCCACATGAGAAGAGAATCATGGCCATGATGGGAAAAGAAAAGAACACCACAAAAATAATATACATGCAAGAAATGTAAAAAAAAAATCTTGCATGTTAAAACATATTAAAAACATAAAACATACTGCCTATGTTGCTATTATTACGTATTGCTGTTTGCAATTTAATTCAGTCAGTGCTGTTCATGCTATTTGTTTACTTCTTCTATTGATCTGTTTGGATGATGAATTTAGCCTACATAATTGCTGTTCCAAATTTCCAAGTATTTGTGAGCTGCTACTTGTGAGCATTGCAGTCTACCTCGCACTTTACAGAATGACCTATGGTCAGCTCTGGCGCTGATGTAAAGGGGGTCTGCCTCTGGTGATTTAGTCCATAAAGACAGTCTGAGCCTCCCCTGTTGTACACACCATTTTGAGGGTGATTTAAGCACTTCCGCAAATGACTGTGTAAGCTGGGACTTGGGGAAAGAATCAGGGCCATATTGCAACATGGGGTGCAAATTCTCCCTTAAACTACAAAGAGTGACGCAGCACAGTCTATGGCTTAAAAAAAAGGTCAATGTGAACACACTGCCCTTCACATATTCACATTTTTTGAGAATGTTACTTGCTTTGCAGGTTCAATCTTCATCCACACTGAGCTTTAACCCAGCTGACAGAAAAGACTATTTTCAGATGAGTTTGTGCGTCCAGTACTGGACCAAGCCTGGCATATGAACTGGTCTGATTTTTTGCCGTTTTCATCTTTTTTTGCTCTAGTTAGATAGGGGGTGCTGCAAGCCTTCCTGACCCAGGACCTTCTTGATCCTGCTGGGGAAGGCGAGGAGACAGACCTGGCGGGAGCCTGCTCCAGTGGGTCCTTCCAGACTGAAGATGCGCCATATCCACAGGGTCGGGGGACTTCTGACAGTAGGAGGCAGCACCACCTTGGTTGTGCAAGGGAATAAAAGCAATTTTGGAATGGCTCAGGATTTTCAGATGACTTGCCGAAAGCTGCCTACAAACGTATGGGTTTTCAAACCTTTCCCTTGGAGTATGCCTACGCTGCAGCCAAAGCTGTGGCTGCAGCTTGTGCAGGGTTACAAAGCCTAAATTAAATTGAGCTAACTCAGGGACAAGTAAGATACAGTCACAAAACCAGTCCAGAAGCCTGCACAAATACTTGAGCCCATCCACTGCTCTGGGCTGCCAGGGCTACACACACATTGGGGTGCTACTAGTCAGCTGCGAGCTGGGTTGGGCTGGCCTCCAAGAGCAGGGATCTCCCAGTGTCGGATCATCCTGTGGATGTTCGTGTTGGCACTATCGCATGAACAGCCCCCTCTTTTCATCACGGATTTTGCACATTTCTTCTCCCTGTCTGCGATGACATGGCACTTCTCTGGCAGCTACTCACTGCTTAGCTGAGAAGTCCAATATTCTGGAAAGTATTTAATGTGTGTTAATCTCTCTTAATGTGATTCAGCAACTACAAATCAGGAGAGCCTGCCTCCCCTGGCCAGCCAGATATCACTGCCAGTGCTTCAAGCAGGCTGGACAGTGCAAGGCATCTTACTCGCTTTGGGTGGCAAGAACTGACAATTGGTACTTTTATTTTTAACTAGAAATCACTAATTTTTAAAGGCTTCATGCAATACGGGGGCCTTTAATCTAGATAGATCTGTATGTAGATGGAGCTAGCAGGAACTGTGATGTGCACAGGTGTAGCTTATTACACATCTAGAACGTGCTCCTGAACTGCTGAAAGGCTGCTGGCCCCACAGGCGAAGAGGGCCCACACTGGCATCCTGTAATACTGTATTCCAGCGTTGTGGGATTGGGGCCACTGCCTGTCCCGCAATAAACATGTCCCAATTTCTTTCCTGGTGTTCACGGCGGGTGAGCTGCTGGCCAGCTGCAGAGACATAGACCACCAAGGGCAACCCTGGTGGCCGGGGTCCCTTGGGGCAGGGAGAACGCGTGGAGGAGAAAGAGGAAAAGGGGACCCCCCCCCAAAAAATCCCTACCCCAACTTCGGGCAGGCAAACCTTTTCGGGTGCAAGTTCCCACCAAGTCCCCCGGCTGCGGCGGGCTGGGTCCCCGCCCTCCACCCCGCACGCCGGGCGGGCACGGCGCGGGCTCTGCGCGGGCGCAGAGTTGCGCGGGGCGGGCGCTGCTTCGGCCGCGCTCCCGGCGCGCAAGGAGGGGAGGGAGGAGGCGCGGGGAGAGCGGGGCGGGAGCGGAGCGCGGCGGCCGAGCTGAGCCCAGCCGAGCCGCGCAGCTTGCAAACGAGCGGTGCTGGCATCGAGATTTTTTTATTATTATTTGGGAGGGGGTTGCTTTTTTTTTTTTTTTGCGAAAGGCGGTGACGGGGGGGGGCGCCGTGCGTGTGCGGAGAGGGTCCGTGGGTGCTCGCCCGGGGTGCTGAGCGCCCTCGCCTAGCCCGGGGCGCAGTTAAGATGCGCCCCGGACGCCGTGCGGTAGCAGCGCGGTGGCGCTGACATCGGTCACCATGGACAGCTTCGACTTAGCTCTCCTTCAGGAGTGGGACCTGGACTCTCTGTGGTGAGTGGGACCTCTACCTTCCCCCCCCTGCTGCCAACCCTACTCCCGGGCGTGGAATTGGGGGCAGGATCTTCGGGGGGTGCTATAACGGCGGGGTGCACTAACTAAGGGGGGGTGTGCAATAGCTGGGGGATGTGCAATAATCGGGGGGTGCAGTTATTGGGGGGTGTAATAATTTGGGGCGAGTGTGCACTTAGCTGGGGTGTGCAATAAATCGGGGGTGCAGGTGGGGGGTGTGCGTGCAGTAAGGTGGGGGGTGTGCGTGCAGTGGCTCAGGGTGCAATAACCGGGGCAGCGAGTCTATTAGCAAGAGAGGGTGCAGGAGGAATGGAGTATGAGCTCTGAGAGTGCAACCTGGGGTGCTTGTGACGAGTGAGCACAGGGGATTACTGGGGGAGGGGGGCGCATGGTGCAGGAGACCCCCCCCCCCCCAAGCCCCCAGCCAAACGACACACTTGCCCATTCTGGCAGTACCCCGGGAGGTGTCTCCCTTACCACTTGCTCTCCCAGAATTGCTGGCCAGGGTGGGGCAGTGGGAAGGGTACCTCCCTGCCCTGGCTGCCAGAATGGGTCCGGGAGGTGAGTGTGGTGGGTGTGTGTGGCTGGGGGGGTGTCCCCCTCCCCCCAGCACCCCCTCCAGTAATCCTCTGTGCTGACCCGCCACGAGCACCCCAGGCTGCACTCCCAGAGCTCACACTCCGTCCCTCCTGCACTCCCTTTCAGCCCCCACCCTCCGCCAGCCCCATAACTCCCCCTTGGCTGCCTTTATTGCCCCTCCTGCCTCCGAAGACCCTCACCTCTGCTCTCTTCTGCCCCTTTCCCGCCGCCCACGCTGCATGCCCTTGACCTCCCCCTGCGCCCCCCCCCCACCCCCCCCCCCCCGTCCCTGCGGCGGGTGCGGGGCTGACAGGGAGGAGGGGAAACAATTTCTAGAAATGTCATTAGCGGCTGGAGGTGGGAAGCGCTGCTGCCCTCTCTCCCCACCACCTCGCATCACCCTTCCTCCCTCGACCTCCCCCCGCATCCCTCTCTCCGAGCCGCTGCCTCTGCCAAGTCCCGTCGGAGCAGGGATGCTCTGAGCCGCGGGTGCGGTGCTGCGAGCAGCTGGGGCAGAGGTGGCAGGTTAGATGTGGAGTTTGGGGAGCTGAGATTACTTTTGCCTGAAATCAGTTAACGGTACGCATTTTAACACGCTAGGTGTTCTGTATCTTTTGTGAGTAGGGTGCGCGTTCGTCAGTGCCGGCTTATCTCTTCGGTGGCAGGTGTAACAAAATAAGCCGGACCAGCCAGTCCCATTAGTTGAGCCGCTTCTTTACAAAAGACCTCGGGATGATGAGAATAGCTTGCGCTGCAAAACGCAAGGGCTTATAAATGCATACATTGATATCATCCAGCCTAATAAACCTTTTATATAGCTATGGGAACTTTAAAGAGCACATGTAATATAGAATTAGTTACTACCCCATAAAAGTTTTTAATTACAGTGGTTCTGCCTGTAACACAAATTAAGGTTATGTCCTCGTTTTAATTATAAATACCAATATTCAGTTTACATCCAAACTGTAACGTTTATGTCTGTCCCAGTTTTAAGTTTTCAGTCCATATGCACAGTTTTACAATTAAATTACATGGTTCTTTTCTATTAAACAAGAGCGGGAGATACCATATTTTCACACAGTTGAATTCTTTTCCCTTTTGCCTTGAATGAAGACAAACTTCGGGGGAATTTTCTTTTTCCAGGAAAAGCATGTCCTTCGTTAGTCTGTTCTGCAAGCTGGCTGTTGGAATGAATATTGAGTTTGAGAAGCTAACAATGTAACTCTGGAAAGCTAGGGCTTTAGGCTGTGTCTTGCAATTACTCCTTTTGTAACGTTTTTAGCACACTTTTCGACTATTGTGGAGCCACTTTCAAATGGCCGTGGTCACCATAAAGCTCTTGTACGGGAGCGAAAAGACATCAACCATTTTCCAGCTAAATTACCTGCTTAAAAATGTCTGTATTTATGTTACAAGTGATCTTGTGGTTTCGCAGATCTTGTTTGTTTGTTTTCCTCTATAGCTGTTGCAGTTTAGAAGAGAGATTCAACAGAAGGGGTTTAAATAGCACATTAAAAGCCGTTATGCAGTGACGCTTGCATTCGGTACTAAATGCTCACCCCTGTGTAGAGGTTGAGCCCACGAATGTCCAGAGCAATGTCCAGTGAGGGGACCACACCTACTTTAAGTGGAGCTCATCAGGGGAGCAGGGGGTTTGCAGGTGTTTGCTGTTGTGTTTGTGTCCTTTTGGGGCACTAGGTTTTGCTGACCAGCTTTAGCTTGGAGTATCTGAGATCACGGGCTGGAAGTTTATCATGAAGCAGCTGTTTTGGCAAATGGTTCAGAATAATAATTTGAAAAGGAGTACAAGCAGTATTAAATAAAAACTTACTTTCACTTAGTGACAGCTTCCAAAGTCTGTTGTGAATACCAGCAGTGCCTCCATGCTGCAGCGGTTGTGGTAAAGGGCCCTGGGTCAGTCTCCCTTCACAGGCAGGGTACGTGTGTCAAGCTAACCTGCTGTCCCACTTACCTGCCACTCAATGGTGAGCAGGTTATGGAAATTCTCAAGAAACCTGATTTGAATAAGGTATTAAACTGACCAAAACAAGGCTGGTATGTTAAAGTTCCGAAAGCTTGCCAGGCTACCTTCAAAGGAGTGCAGTTGTTGCCAAGAAGGGAAATAAAATATACCACATAGATAGGAAGTACTTCATGGCAAAGAGCAACACTTATGAGACTTAATTTTCTCTGCAGTGAGAATGAATATTGTCCTTTATGCTTTTGAATGTAGTCATAATGGCAATTTTCACACTTAATTTATGACTGAAAACCCACTTTTTGCAGTATTTGGTGAGTGTTTTGCTTAAAAGTGCAATAATTAAATATTAACAAGCTGTTCTAAAGTGCTTTTTTAAAATTTGGTGGGTTCTTGGAAAATCAGAAGGGGTTTCCAGATGAACAGCAGCATGCTAATCAATTCTCATTGATTGTTTCTTTTTTTCTATTAATAAATTTGCTTTCCAATTAATACGTGCTATGATGTCTTTTACTTTGCTATGATATAGAAAATGTAATAATATATTGTGTCATGGCTATAAGACAGTATTTAACTGGTAAACAGCAATGGGAGAATATTGTAGGCTGTTTTCTACTAAACAGTAGTTTTTCCGGGCTGTATTGATGCCAATAACACTTCTGCTTCCCAGAAAACTACTATAATTCAAATAGTGAAAGCTGAGTACAAACTCAAATAGAAATTTTAAGAAAACATACCAATCTGTGGCATAAACAAAACTTGTGCCCATTTGGTAAGCTTTCTCTGGAACATTTTGGCATGATCAGCCCAACTTACCTCAAGGTGTCGTAACCGCTGACTAACGTAGTTATCCCAAATAAATGACACTACTGGCTTTGAAACACAGCCCCATCTCTTGTTTTTCTTTCTGCATGCATTTATTTGTATGCTCTATGTGTAGTTTTACTTGTCAAGACTCAAGGATGTGGATTCTCCAGTGTCTTATAGCTTGGTATTTGTTTACAGTAGACAAAAGGAGATGGAAATTCTCACTTAGAGGTGGTTTATATGCCTCTTGTACAGCGGAAGACATACTATACATGAGGGAAAGCAATAAATGAACAGACCAAAGGACTTAATTGGAATGGCAGGACTAGTTCTGCATCACAGGCATTTATGTTGTTATTTGCCTTATTTAACAAATCTAGGTTGAAATTCAGCCAGCTCCTTAACTCTGATCCTAGGTTTAGGCATAGTGATAGCACTGGTGAAGACCACTTAGTAAAGGCTCTGTTTGCATGCTTATGTAAGATACATGCAAGTTTTCCCCATTCCTTAAAAACAATTAGAAGATTTATTAAAGCACTTACTGTGTTGTACCAAACAAGAAAATAATACTGAGTGTAGGATGTTCGTTAGCCACAAACAAAACAGTGTTTGTTTAGGTAAAAGAAACCAAGTATATAATTGGGGATTTTGGGGGCTTATCTGATACTTCTGGATTTTTTGAGTTAGCATCAGTTTTGCAGGGGTTGGATGGTCAAGTAAAAAATGTATAGCTGTATAGCTTCCAAGTTAAGAACCATATCAAATGCCACAGTGTAAGGTGGCCCAGTGTGTTTTACAGACCATGTATTGAATTACTAGTTCATTTGCTATCTTTGGGTCTGTTCCTGCTCCATTTGAAGTCAATGAGAGTTTTGTTTGGAAGTTGCTATTAACAAAAAGTGGCTAGACATCCAGCAGTCTTATAAATGAACCTTTTGTAACTTCTTGACCCCAGGTTGTCTAGCTTTTAGTCACTACATTTTATATTTGTGTAAGTCAAGATTTTTTTCTCATGTTGTGCACTGTTTACTGGAGGCAATTTTAGAAAGCTAATTCTACAAATGCTTCTTCAGTCACAGCAAAATATCAAGACGTTTATTTTCTGATAACAGTAAGCAGCTGCTTTGGGGAAATCACAGGGGCCACTGCAACCATTCTCTCAGTCAGGTAGGAAGCTGGACCAGCTTCCCTTGTTTACAGACAATACACAGCAATATTACCTCCCTCTCACAAAGAAAATTGCGTTAGTGTCTTATTTTACCTCCTGTCTCCTTTACAGCTCCACTCCAGCCTATGCCTTGGACTTTGTCCCTTATTTCTTTCCATTCAGCTCTTGGACTCTTTCTGCCAGTAATACTTGAAATCCTGTTTGTCTCCTTATTTGTATCTTTGTGGTGTTTCCCATTCTGCCTTCCTCCCAGTGTCAACTCACAATTACCACCTTCCCTTCATTGAGATCTAAAAATTCGCTATTTCTGTGATGATTATAAGTTGCAAGCAAACAATATCACAAGTAATAACTATGGACTGTTCTCTTCTCCTGCTTTCACAGCATGTTCTCTGTTCCTGATGCCTGTTTTTCAGGCTGGAAGCCCTTTGGGTCAGGAATTACTTTATTGTTTGAGGTTTTTTCTTACAGCACTGAACAAATTGTATGTGCTAAACATTATAAATAATAAGAAGAGCAAGCTTTTCCTGGTCATAATACTTTATAAGCATCAACTTAATAATAATATTTTAAAACCACGTCTGTCATGCCATATGAGCACTCATTTGCTGGATGTAATGTATCACATCCTCCTCATTTGGTTTAAGTTTCCACTGAGTGCAGAGGCTTTGCCAGTTTATATCAGATGAGGATCTGGCCCATCATCTGTGATTTGCACTACTTGGTCACTTTTCTTTTTTAAGAATGATTATTTTTTTAAACTTTTACTTTGTTTTTGTCTGGTAAATGAAATTTTGATAACACCAGTGGGACAGTAAATATGCTTTCATCTCTCCCTTGGAGACTGTTTGAGCACCCACACCAAATTGTGTGATGCAGGAGAAGAACAGCCCTTTGGGCTTTCCTCCTAACACTCAGGCTTGCAGATCTGTGCTCCACTAGGGATGCTCTCCATCAGAAGTTGAAGCGGAAACATTGCTAGGGTATTGGAGCAGGAATTGGAAGAGGGCACGAGGTACAAGAGGCACTTCCCATTCAATGTGACTATTTAAAGAAAAATACCAGGTTTCTTAAAAGTAGTGGAAGAGAAATATGGGCCATTAAGCCTATATTGAAAATAATATTGGCTGTGGAAACATCTTGTCATCCATATATTAGGAATAACATCATACTCCACTACACTCTCATTAGAGAAAGCAACTGTTTAATTGAGAGTTTTTTGATCTCATGTAACAAATTAATCCATTTGCATCATATTTATGACTAGGAAACAACAAAGCATGGATAAAAGGAGTGCCAGCAATTATTCACAGCATATGTTCAGAGAAACCTTAAATTCTGATTATGACTTTATTAACAATAGGAGCAATAAAGTAAAATCAAAAGAAATGAAGAAAAACTGGTATTATGTACAGCTAGAAAACACAGGAATTATACTTTTTGTCAGATGGTGTCTCATGTAACAGACTGATCAAGTTGTAACTTTGAAGTAACATCCTCATAAAATGAGATTCCAAAAAACCAGTATTTTCTTGGAAAACCAAGTAAAATTTCTTCGTGTATGGGCTGGTTAGCTGTAGGGCTAATTCTAGAATTCTAGTGGGAAACCACAAGTTCTTTGTGAAGAACTGAAAGTAGGAAAAGGGAAAGCTGTTACCAAGCTTCCTTGATTTTGAACAAAATTATCTCTTCATAAACCCTGCCCTGCTGGGCAATTACCATTTCAGTGCTGCTGCCAGAGGCTGGATTTGCTGTCTGGCTGCTCTCAGGGACTCCACTGGTCCCCACTCTGGCCAAACCCACTGTGCTTGTCTCAGTACCAGTGGGGCTACTAACTGCTCTTCTGTCTCTTTAAAATGAAGTTTGAGACACCAGTTACGCTTGCTGGTGCTGCCTAAGGCCCTGGGAGAGAAAAAAAGGATGCTAATAGTTTAATACTCCAGTAACAACCTATTTAATTTATCAGTGATTTATAGGTAACTATGAATTTATATTTAGGAGAAAGACTGAATGAATTGTAGCAACAGTTAAATGAACATGATGACAATTATTCGTAGTCTATGCTAAGTGTTTTCCATGTCTTTTCAAATGTAAAAATGCATAATATAGCTACTTGTATTTGTCTCAGAGCTTGGTATCTCAGCTTTTCCAATACCTTAAGCTAATAAAAAGTATACGTTAGTAACATAAGTTGACTGTGTTTTATCCTCTTAGGAAGATTTTAACCTGTGTGCATGTACCAAGGACCTGGATATGGATGTATCTTGGGAAATATGACAGTAGGAACGCAAATTAAATTTATCCTCAGAGATCCTTTATGTATTTTTTTAAAAAATAAATTAGTTCCAATGCAGCAGTGGTGGTCCCAGCAGTCAGGAAATTATGCAGAAGGGACAGAAATCTTTGCTAAGAAGCTTTTTGCTGCTATGTGCTGTTTCTCAATAAACATGGTCCACAACTGTAAGTACTTAAAACTAAAAACAAGTGGGTTGTATCTGACAAAGCTGCACGACATCTTAATGTAACCCAGTCTTTCTGTGTGGTTGTTTTCACATGTTTCAGACCAAAGAAAGAGTCCTTTGTGGCTCAGCCTGGTTTGACTGAATGACAGGAGTGGACAAATAGCGGGTGAAGGTGGTATCTTCTTACATGGAGTGTGTTTTGATTGCTTTGAGCTGTGATCACTTCTTTTTGTATGTATCACTTTTGAAATCTGTTAGAGTGAAACTGGTGGTCTTCCTAGTCCATGCATTGCTGTGATGGTGCAGTCTAGGTGCCAGGGCATTATGATGACCTATGGTGGTATGAAAAATGCAAATACAGCAGACAGATGGCTCAGGAGGGAAAAGCATTAGTGAAGTATGCATTTGCAGGGTTTAGTTTCAGAAGCCATCCCAGCAGTGGTCTTTCCTACCATCCATCTCCTTGCTCTGTTTGCTTTGGTCTCTGTGAAGGTTTTGGGGAGCCTGTTCTGATGTACAGGTGTTGGTAGATATCCTAATCCTGCTCAGTGGGGGTTTAGCTTTTGTTCTGACTTTACTAAGTGGTGTCTACCTCCTAGCAATGCACGAAGAGAAAGTTGATTTTTTCTGTCATTGACCACTTCCAGTTGGCCAGGAAGGTTCATCTCAGGTCTGTCAGTTTTTGGAGGGAATGATGTGATTTTAATGTTTTTGTGCTCTTTTGGCTTAGAACAGCAAGTGCAGTAGGTGGTTGAACCTCAGTCCAGAAAAAAAGAACAGCGTTTGTTGATAGAAGCACTCTGGAGAACATAATTATTTTGATATGCATCCAATAGAAGACACTGTTTAACGTTTTTTTGTTTCTGAAGTAGTCAGGGAGGAAACCTGTCATGTCGTCAGCTGTTTTTAGAGGACAAAGTACCAATAAAAGCTAAGTGTGGATTTCTTCATTTGTGTTTGGCAAGGAGAGTGTAACATTTTCTGCAGGATGATGACCTTGGGTTAACTAAATGCCACCAATTTAAAGAGTAAATTAATGTTACAGTGTGCTTTGTTTGTGGTCAGGCCTGAGGACTATCAGGAATTTCTTAGTACAAAAGACGATTGTTTGCTAGTCCTTTTACTCAGGTTCCCTGCAAGAAAATCACTGTGAACCCGACTGATCTGAATCAGTATCACTAGGTTGCCTTGCGTGCCTGGGTATACCAGCATACTTGCTGCTAGGTTGTGATTCTCTACCCTTTTCACCCTGTAAATGGGTTCAGAAGGAGCACAAGATCATACCTTTCCCCGAGGTCGTTGAGTCAGACCGCTACTCATGAACCTTTTTCTAAGATGGAGTAAATGCCTTCAAAACCTGGATATTCTGTGTCATAAATGTGGCAAGAGTTTTGGGTTTGAGGTTTTTTTTGTCACTGACAATGAAAATTGGTTCCAAACCCATAGCATCGGTAGAAAAAATATAGATATTTCCAATATTTATTGCTTAGTGTATCCCTGGCCATTTAGCACAGTTGATTCTGCAACATCTGAGGTAAAATGGGGTTGAGATAACCCAAATAAAAGAAAGCACAGATCAATGCTGTTGTTTTAGGACCTGCACTGGCTTTTGTAGATCCAAGCAAAGTATCTCTTTATGACGCTCTTCAAGGCTTCACATTGCACAAGATCTTACTAGCTTGGGTGCACAGCTGCGCAAACATGCTTACATATGATGTGGGAGAAATGCAACCTCTTTTTTTTGTTGTTCTTAGAAGTATATAAGTAGCAATATCTTGAACTAATTACAGCTGATGTAAAGCACATTTAAGGAAACCCATTAGTGTAGAATTAGAACTAGAGCAGATTAGCTATTCTTTAATGGCCTTGACTGTGGATCTTTTGATGCCTTGGTAGCTTTTCTAACACTCATTGCTCATCTGTCTTGACTAAATGACTGAGAAGCTTCTTTCAAGTCACAGTCTGGTTGTAATATGAAAAAAAATCGCTGTTTTCAGCTGAAAAAATGATTATCTGGAAAGGTAAACTCCACTGAGTTCTGTACTGTATTTGTTGTTCAGATTTAAAGCATTATTTTACTGCTCAATGTGGCTGTATAACAGAAAGAGCAATCTCTAATATGCTTCCTTGGAGCTATTAATTATTTACTTTCTTGAAATACAGATCATAGACAATTCTACGTGACTTCCCTTCTTACAGACTTTCTTGTCTGTCTCTTTATTTTTGTATGCTTTGCAAATGCCTGCAAATTCATTTTCACCAAAAGGGGAAATAAGTAATTTAGACTATTGCAGCTCTTACATAATTAATTAATTTCAATTTAAAACAATCAAGTAGTGCCTGTCCATTGTTCTGTGTGCTTGTCTGAGGCATTAAGATTCACAATATTGAAATAAGTTCCAGATGGAAGTCCATACTTTATAAGAGAAAAAAATTCTGGTTTTGTCAAAAACCTGAAGAGTCCTGCTAGACCGAAGCAGAAAGTATAATAACTAAGCACATTTTTCAAGTTTTGAGCAATTTAAGAATTAGTTAAAACTACCAATTTGAAAAGTTACATAGGGCATTAATTTATAAATAGAACTACAGAGTGAGAGAAACAGTGTTGCAGGA
The DNA here is from genome assembly GCA_033558185.1 of Dromococcyx pavoninus. Classification (NCBI taxonomy): domain Eukaryota; kingdom Metazoa; phylum Chordata; class Aves; order Cuculiformes; family Neomorphidae; genus Dromococcyx; species Dromococcyx pavoninus. The sequence continues at coordinate 494,928 of JAUMJL010000687.1, forward strand.
TTATTCATTTGTTTCCTCAAATATTTCTGTCATCTGTTAAAATGTAACAAGACTTAGTACAGATTCCCATTTTCAGCACTCTGTTTTCTATGATAAAGAACAATATTTGCAATGATACATCATCTCTTTGCTAGTAATCAAAAAATAGCACATTCTCCTGAAAAAAAATTTCATGGTACGATGAAAAATATTGAACAGAAGGAAAGATGATCAAAATGGTACACTGGGAAATTCTGTATGTTCCTATACTTAAATAAATGTAAGGGCTTGCGGAAGAACTTTTAACGTGGCAGTTTGCAATAATAATAAAAAGTCTTTTTTGAACACTAAAGACACTTATGTAAGAGGTTTATATTGTGTAAATGCTACTGTTATTGGTGATAGCCCATTATAAAGGAACACTTTATATTCAGAAAAGCATTTGCAAATAATGGGATAGATGCTGCAGTCTCTAGTCCTGACTTGGACAACTTTCTCTTTGAAGTCAATGGAAGTTTCGCCTGAATAAAGGTGGAAGGAATTAGCCCATTCATTATTATCTGAATTACATCAAGAGCTGACTGCTAAACAATAAAATCATGATTCATAACATAACGGCTTCACTTAATTCTTTTGTAGTCTTAATATATCTCATTATATGGTACTTCTGTTCTTTCCTCTCTGTGCAGTATTCAAATTAATAACAACCACCTTTACATAACTGATGGTTAGACGTGTTTTGCTGCCTTAGCAAGATCAAAGGTTTTTATATACCCTTTCTGGATAGATACCAAGAATGGGGTGATCAATCTCTTCTGTAACCATTAAGCACAGTGTAAATATCTCAGGGTACCCAATTAGACACAAGTGGTTTGCCAGATGCTGAGAGCATCACCAGTTGTCAAGAGCTTCCCAAGGCTGTGGGACAGTCCAGAATTTATTAGGGATTAGCGGTGGTAGGAGTTGTCACTCCACTGATTTGTGCTCATTCAGCTGTGCCCTGCTGTAAGCAGCCTGCATGATATGTGGAGATAAGGTTCAAGCAACAGATGCTTTGCTCTCCCTAGGCACCTCTGGGTGGGCAGGAAGCAGGGATGGACATTGGCGCTCCGCTTCCTTTCCTGTGACCAGAGAGATATGGGAGTTATAGTAAGTGAGATAGCAAAATTAGAAGGGCATAAGAGAATCAAGCTGAAGAGAATAGCCCAAGAAAAGGTATGTTGTGTCCCCCCCCCCGCCAAAGGCTTTAATATGAAGCTGGAGTTAACCCCTCACTAGGAAGCCATCTGCAGCCTTTGGGGTTTAAGAATTCTTTTTATCTAGAAATGTAATTGAAACAAGATGTGTAACAGCTGCAAGATGTCAAGTTTGTTAAAGTAACTAGAAAAATGAGTTCTGTGACACACTCGCACATAGCGAAGTAACCTATAGCTAAAAAAAAGAATAAATTTTAATATGGGTTAAAACGAGGAAGGGAAATGGTCAAACAGTGAAAGCTGCAGTTAATTTTGGAGCATGGATGATATGAAGTTAAACTACAATGAACGTTTCCCATAAGAGGAAACATCCTAACCCTTTATCCTAATAGAAACAATAGTGAAACTGCTCATGTTCCCATCGCAACCAGTATATCATTGATGGACTGGAATGGTTAGTGCTCTGCACTGACTCCAGGAGGGGGTGGCAGTGATGTTATTTTACCATTTGTCTGTTGCTGTTGTTATTCAGGTGCATTACCATTGGACTTTGCATCTGTAGGTAGGGACCCAGATTTGCTGCGCTAGGTGATGTTCACACTCAGGACAGAGCCAGTTGTGGGATAAAAACTTTACCAACAAAGTGACAGACAAAAGAAAATTATGTATATAGGCAAAATTGGTCAGAAAGAAAAGACAGGGTATTTTAATCATCCAAATAAACAGTGGTTGCAGCAAACCACCAGCTTCACGGTGCTGACAAATGCGTGAGTGTGATGGGAAAACCCAGAACTTTCTTTTCAAGAACCTCAAAAAGAACAATGAAGTGATTATGAGGACTCATCCCAAGCATGAGTGACAACATGTGGATACCCTTAAGGTGTTAGTTGAAAACTAACATAATGATAGGGATAGACCACAAAGGCCCTTTATGATGAGGAAAGAGCGAACTAGCAATAAAGAAAAGGGGCTCATAGTCAAAGCATCCTGCCTGGGAAATGAATATTGCTCTCTTCTATGAAATCCAATTGTGCAAACTAAGATATGAGTAGCAGCAGAAAGATGCCCTTGCCCAAAGATTTCAGCAGAGGAGTAAGCTACAGCTCAGTCATTGTAGTCTACAGCTACCATAATCTCAACATACCAAATTCTGCTGTTTCCCTGGTGTAGGGCAGTGTATCTCAGTGCCAGGGAGTTATTTGTGGGTGGGTTGGAGCCTGAGGTCATAGAAGATGAAAGGCAATGGGTGCACTTGAGCAGTCCCCATATTCTGACACAAGAAATACAGCTTCCATGCAGACAATACTGGAACTTGCGGAATTACCTAAAGTAACTACTACAGAGTCAGGTTGAAGGTAACATTCAGTTGCAGGAATGGTGGGGAAGCCAGGTGCTTGCTGAGGCACTAGGCATTGTTCTGGGGGCTGGAAGCCATGGGCCCCCTGCTATGGGTAGGATCAGGAGGGATGATACCTGGAGAAGTGTCTTGGCAGTGTGGGAGCACTTCCTGGAGCCATACCTGGAGATGTAGGTAACCATTCTCTTGCCTGGGAGCCCTTCCACAACGAGTGAGGAGAGAGACTCCTCAGGGCTCAGTGTACTGAAATGCTGATAACTATTGAATATTCTTCCAGACACTCCAGCACCTTATCAGAATACACATGGCACCAATGGGAACTAATTAAATATACCTATTACAGTAGTACTATGGAGTACTGCTCCAGTACTGCTGCTTCAGATCAGAGTGAGTCTTGGAGCCCACACCTGGATGCCAGTCAAATATTGCCCTAATTCCCACTTTTAGACATTACTTGGAAACATACCTCTCACTGAAAGCCTTAAAGAAAATTGAATTCTGATTTTTTTAGCAAATACATAACTCAAGTGTTTTCCTTTCCTCAACTCATGTTCACATGCAAAACCAGCTAATAAAATTTCAGTGCTGCTTATACTGTAATTTTGTTGGTGGAAGAAAAGTCATCTGTTAAAGCTAAAGTGATCATAACTCATGAGGTGCTAATATGAGGTGCTGCGTGGCAGAGAAACAGCCTAGATCTATTGAAATGCTTCTAGTTCACTCTTAGCCACTTAGAGGTCCCTCTCAACGACTGAAAAGCGTAAGCACATTTTCTCACAATACACTCTTTAAGTATGCTAAAGTAGCTGCATTTACTTTATCTCAGAAGCCCGTCTCTGCCTGCAGACAAGTAAAGAACCAAAATGAATCCAGAAGTTTGAGTATGGTTCCCATATTTCCTCCTAGAAAGTCTCGGGAGAAAAGGTGATTGTGTGCACTTGCAGATGTCCCATGAACGTGCAGTAAATCCAGTGTGTTCTGAACATGCTGCTGGCCTTACTGCACCTGGTAATAAACTGTGGCAATAAATCAGGTGATCCATACATGCATAATAAATTTGATGCACCTGAATGCAGGCATACAAGATGGACATGCTGTGCATGAACTGGCCATTTTCCAGATCTTCCACCATGACTGACTTTCTTGACAGTCCTGGTAAAACTGATGACTTCCTCTTTTCATGTCACCATTTCCAGGGCATGTCCAGTGGGAGTGGGACATATGGGAGACAAAGCTCGAGAGGTGAAATTTCTGTCAACTTAGGCATTTTTCACGAATTATACCTCAAATTCTTACAAGTTCAAATATATTCTCCAGTTTCTTTGCAGGAAAATTTTGTGTGTATCAGATAAATGCTCTTACCACTTCAGGGCATCAGTGTCCTGAGTACCCTCTCAGTTTGCACTAAACATTTATTTTTGTAGGATAGCTTTAGTTTAAGAGCTGTGAATGCCTGAGGACTTTCCTGAGGGTGATTGAGGTCAGGGTGTCTCATGTAGGGAGAGTCTGGATCCTCATAGTCCCACACTGTGATTGCATATTCTCCTCCCACCTCCGAGGATGTTCAAAAGTGGTGAACTTCACACCACAGTGGAGGTACTAAAATGGGCCAAGGGTTGCTCTCTGCCCTGTAGGCCAGCCGACTTGGCACAAAATATCTCCATGTGGTGGAAAACAGGTTGGCCACATGCAAGTTGCCTATGGGAAATGCTTCTTTACCACTTGGCTGTTGGAAATGCTAAGTCTAGGTTTGTTGGGGTTTTTTATCTGAGTGGGAGCCAGGAACAAGCCTCACTGAGAAACGGCAGCAGAAGATTGCAACTCTGATTGGATCAGTGCTTCCTATACCACCCCCTCTTCATTCATGTGAGAGGAAAAGGTCCTGTAAGACTGGATGACTGATTTTATAAAAATGAAAACATTTGCTTTCTCTGGCAAATGAGCTTTCTTTACCATCATGATACGGGCTGCATAGAAATGAAGCTGGGGACTTTACTGGATTGTAAATTACTGCTCTTGTGTTTAAATAAGGAGTATATTCAGAGCAGAGATGCTAGCATGATTTCAATAAAACAGAAAATGTTTGCGATATTACTAGACCCTATCGAGTTAATAGCGACACATCTTCCTAGGACTTTTTCACAGTGGTTTTCTGTGCCAATTCAGGACACTGCCTTTGAGCTAATTAGCAATTCTGAGCAAAATTGGAGGGAATTCATGTTTTTTTTTTGGCTGGGCAACATGCTTATCAAGTCAGCTACCTCCAGTCTGATACAGCAGGCTGCCAACAGACTTGTCACAATTTATGAAGAGGGTTTGTGGTGGAGATGGAAAGTATAATGAAAACCACATCCACCAATTAAACACCTACATTTCCTTTTAGAGTCCAAACAATGGATGGCTTTCCTTTTGCAAAAGAGATTTCTCAAATCCAAGCAACTCATAGAAGAAATATAAATTAGGAAGGAAGCTTTGAGTAGATCTTTAATGAGTGTCTGGCACAATGACATAGTGAGGCGTGACGCATTAGTGAATCTGATCTACTTGCAAAGATTCAGCTCTCAGCAATCAAGCAAAAGTAATACAATCAAATATGGGACATGTTCAGGTCAAGTCTATAGTACATGTGATATCAGTCTTTTTCTAATAGGTAAAGAGTACACCTGATGCTTTTCTTAGTGTGGGATACCTAGTTTTAACACCCGAAAATTAATATCAGTCATATTTTTACTCAAGTGAACAGAAACTGACCTTCTGTTAATAATGGCAAGACACAGAAAAGAATCTTTGAAAATAACTGTGAACTTGTTAAGCAGAAATCAGAGGATGAGGTAGAGCCTGGGTGTGACACATTCAGCATTATTGCAGCTAGAGAGGTAGCAACAGGAGCTTGGGGAGCTATTTTCTCTGAAGAAAATCACTGATTTTAAAACATTTCATTCCAAGGACACAGAAGAACAGAACAGACACTTCAGAGAAAGGGTGTCAAAATTAATTTTACATAATTTTACTGACAACACACAATTACCATACAGTTGTTATGGGCCAGAAGTATTGAAAAACAATCTGAAAATACACTGGGTGATGATAAAAACAAATGATATCATTATTGTGAACACTGGAGTTGTATTTACCTCAAGTGACACTTGGTGATATTTGGCACCAGTTGCACTGAACGTTGCGTCAGTAGGTTGGTAAGCAGTTCAGCTGTGTTTTAGGGAACAACATCTGTGTTCAGCGGCTTTGTCCCATGTTTTTTTCAGGAGCAAAGACTATTTTGGGCTCAGCATCATGGGAGTACAGCTATGCTTCTCCTCAGTCAAAGCCTACAGGTCTGCATGGTGCTATACCTGAAGCCCTGCTTCAGTCCTGGTTAGCTTGGGGATCTCTGCCCCACCATGGTATTTACACATGCCCAGAGCTTCCCAGAGGATGTTGGTCCCATGAACCTTTTTTTGTGAGCATGGACACCTGACAGGCTTAAAAGGAGAAGGGTGGAACTGACAGAAGATCAGTAGATTGATCATTTTACAGTTCTTCATACAGTGATGCATCTAGCTCTGAAGCCTATATCTAAGGTGTGTTTGATTACTGAAGAAAGTCAAGTCATTTAAGGCCGCAGACAGTTTTACTGCTTATGGAGAGTACAAACTAAGGGAGCACAGAAGTCTCCAGTGTGAAGAAAAAGTAAGCTGGAAGGATGAAATACAGCAAGTAATCCACAAAGGATGCTTGTTAGACATACATAGGTTGGAAGCTGAATGTTTTACTAACTGCCTATCTATCTGAACCTCTAAAAATCACTTTCATTATATCTGTCGTTTAATATGCCTAACGGTGCTACATCAGCCAGAAATTCCTCTGAGTTATTCGGAGACTGGATTTTGATTTTTTTTTTATTGAACCAAACAATGCAAGTTTATGCCAGGAGATTACTTTATCTGCCTGTGTGTAACTAAAGCAGATCCTTACTTCAGTCTTCACAGCTCGTAAGCAAGGTGCAATATAGTGGTTTATGTGCACAATTTAAGCAGAAATAATATAGCAAAATACACAATCCAGAAACCCCACAAAACCCAACCACACACTCAAGATGCCTTTGTCTTCTCACAGAAACACACTTAGCAACCAGCTTTCCCAGTGCAGGTGCCTAAAGGCACTTTTGGAATTAGTAGACTTGTTAGCTCAGTACATAACAGCCTGGAGAAGTCTTAAGATACACCGTGGCCACACACTATGTGTACTTCTTGCATGTCACACATTATACAGCTTTGGGATGATGGCATTCAGGAAGGTGAGGACTGAAGCTGAAGAATCCTCTTTTCCAGCTGAATGTTTCAGTCACTTCCTTTCTGGTCCCATGATCCATACCCAGATCCATACTGGGGTCAAGCTCCAGGTAGGGTAGTGAAGGGCTTGTTACCCAGAAAAACCTTAGGCCTAGTAAGTACTGTATGCTCTTCCTTGAGGCTGAATCTATGGATGTGACCCCTATGTTGGGGAGATACTTAGATTTGAACTTCCTATTTCCTTATGCTGGTGTTTTAACCGCTAGGATGTTATAAAAATAATGTGCTTGGCTGTGTCCTTTGTTTTTCTTTTCAAAGGTGTGTCCCTGTTGTCTGACCTAAATGTCCAAGAGGGCACATGGATGGGACTCAAGCTGTGAGTCCGGCTTTCACAGTGGAGTTTAATCACAGCTGAAAACATGTTCTCTGACATTTTCCTTTCAGAGGCATAGGATTTGACTCCCAGTGTAGCCTTTGGTTACTGAGCAGCTGGTTGTTGGGTGCTGGCTTCTCTCCATCCTTAGTATGGGGAACTTTGGCACTGAATGCAGCCCTGTGAGATCCATTTTGGGAGCTGTGTTCCTAACTCTGCATCCAGCTGTGCAGCTCATCCTGGTACCCCTTTTTTTTTAGAAGAAGAAGGTTTAGATCTTAATGTCATTACATTTATTAAATTTAATATTATCCTACCAGATGAACTGAAGCCAGCTGCTTCTTTCTAGCAAGGACGGGTAAACATTATTTCAGAGGAGACAGGAACATTTATCCTATCTTTTAGTTTTTCGGAGAAGGCATGTTTGTCTGGAAAATACACCCAGTTTTGTTATTAATGCCAATATGGTCTAAAAAGACAGAAGATAATTCTCATCTAATATAATCTATTTAGAGTATTTCTGAAGAGCCCATTACTGGTGTCTGAGTGACAAATGAAGGTTTGGATTGCACCTGCCAGGTGTGTGCCCAGGGAAAAGGCATGTGCAGTGCATAAGGGCAAAGGCATGCATATCCTCATGCTCTCATGCAGGAACTGTCCTCTTTTCAGTATTTTCTGGTGAGACTTATAATAATTCCCAGTAGACAGCAGGTCAGATTACTAAAAGAATACCAGTAACAATAGACTTGCCTATGTGTGAGCAAGCAAAATACATGAGGATGTAAACTGAGTAGCCTGCTGTACAGTCTGCAGGGTGCTGGCATTGGTATTTGGAAAATTACACACATATGTGCAGTGATTTAACCAAAATTGCTTATATAGATGTAAAATATAGCTAATGTAATGCTCATACCAAATTCTAGGTATTTCTTGTAAGAATGAGAAGTTCCACTGTATGGTAAAACAGTCAAAATTAGCATTTTTTATCCAAATTTTGAAGATAACCTTTATCTGTAATTGGCAACTTCTGTCATATTCCTCAACCTGGTGCAGACATGAGCAGGATGCACAGATGTCAGCGTTAGCAGCAGCAGATGATTTCCTTCCAGAAAGAAGATGGGTACAAATAACTGTCCTGTTCTATTCCTTTCGTCAAGAACATCTCTATCTGTTCCTGGTGCAGTCACTCGTTCCTCAGAGCCGCTCACACCAAACAACACTGAGCAGACAGTATGAGATTTCACACTTAAGGCTTCATCTATTCCTCTACCACTACCTCTGGGCTGTTGCAGTGAAATCTCTGGCTGGTCCAACTTTCTGCTTTCTCTGTCAGTCTTCTGCATAACTTCATGAACCACAAAGAGCTAGGACCAGGTCTAAGACTAGGTTGTGCTGATCAGGTCTGGCCATAAGGGAAAAGGAGGATGTGGTGTACAGGATTCCTTGTGTGTGACAGAGAGTGGAAATATGATGGTGGGAAATTAAGGTTGCTTAAGGCAAGGCCACCACATAATTGACTCTGAGAGGGTGGCAGCCTGCCCTCCTTGAGGGAGTTGTTGACAGCTACTCACAGCAAACGAGGTCAACTCCTCTCCTGCTTCCCCTGACCATGCAGGAATGGCATGATTACAGGAAGGTGTTTTTTCGGGAGAAGGAGAAAGAAAAAAGGCTCATCACGCCCTTCAGGGTGCTGACAAAGATCACTTGTCTGACAACTGGAGAAAATGAAGGAGTGAAGGGGGCTTCAGATGTTACACCCCATCTCTATTCTCCTCAGACTTAAGAAGGGGAGGAGAGGATGGCTGCCTGCAGAAGGTCCCTGAGCTAAACGGCCCCAGCAAAAGCAAGAGTTTCACAGGGGTGGCTGGAGCTCAGTGGATAATCTTGCCTTTTGCTGCTGTGCTGCAGCATGCTCCTCACCTCCCACCTCCAATTTTCAGTATTTTCTCATCAGTGTGAAGTAGGCAGGGAGCTGGGCAGCAGCAGAGCTTTGTCCTGGACCTTTGTGCTGTCAGAGGGCTTCTTAGTGCAGCGACCTTTTTTTGCTAGTTGTGTCTGATCTCTCTGAGTACAAAGCGAAATAGGGAATCTGGGTGTTAACATGTATCTTCCCTAGCCCCCAGCCTGCATTCACGGATACCGGTTATTTCTGGAACCGGGTACAGTGCAACTTGTATACATTAACAAAATCAAGTCCTTATGCTGTTCAGGAAAATTTGGCTCTGAACTGTATAGCTAAAAAAGCTATCTATCTGAGCTACTTAGAATACTGCACAGTTTTTGCCAGCTGAATAAAAACGGTAGTATTTCTATGAACAGAAAGCTTTTGACAACAGTCTTTGAATTATGAGTGGCAAGAACCATTTCCTTCATTTTTAACTCCTAACCCATGATGTATAAAGTAGCCCTCATTTGAGGATAGGAGGTTAGTATCTTATTGACTTGGCTTTAAATTGCATTTCATTGTATTAAAGAGTATCTGTCATTTTTTTTTTTCTGTGGAGCGAGGTGTACTATAATGTATGAAATATTTGACTTTCATGTAGCTGTAAGGCTAGACTTTGGAAAACATTCAGCTATAAAGCCAGGATGGTATTTAGTGAAAACATCGTAGAAAATTATGATTTTACAATTACCTTATCGGTAGTTTGATTTAATGTAGTTTTGCTGATAGCTACCTTTGTACTTAAGGATTGTAAATTAATTAGACATACTGCTTCACCTACTCAGGAGGCAGGAGAAGAGCTGAGCTAATAGCTATGGGAGTGCTGTACCAATTTGAGACTGAGGCTAAAATGACATGATAGAGGGAGAGGTTAGTCCTCTCCCAAGGTTGTCACTCCAGGTCACATTTTAATGTGAATTTATTGGACTGAAAGAGGTTAAAGAGGTAATTCTGCACAAGAAGAGAGAAATTTCTAACATAAAATGGAACTCATCAATAGTCCTAGTGTCTATGGGGAGTTGTCAGATTCCATAATATTAACCATGTAATTAACAGGATATATAAAGTGATGTGCTTTCAAATAATTTATATTTCAGATGCCTTTCGATGTGCTAATAATACCTCTCTTTTTTTCCTCCAGTCTGTTGGAATTGCTGCATTCCTTTTTTTCCCCCGGTCTGTATAAAAACCCTTCACATTTATCAGAGAGTTCTAACTAGTGCTCATTCCCAAGGGTGACTTAATGGACAAAGTATGGATAAATCCACATGACAAATCCACTTTACAATATGGCACAGCTGGCATACTCTGCTCAAGTTCAGCTCACAAATAAACTTGTATGGAAACTGCATCAATGCAGAGTTCAGGTCAGTACATATTGCTTCATCGTGTCCTGGAAATGACCTGTGATGATGCACCAACTCTTGCATCTCCCTTTCAGATGAGCTTTTGAGGTGTGAGGGGTCATTTGCAGAGTACTTTGCAAGAGAGTGTGTGCCTGTTGTTGGCATTTTTGTTGCTCTTCAAAAATATTGTTTTTCCATCTTTAGTTATTGGGCTTTGAATACTTACAGGGTGTAACTGACAATTGTTAAAACTCAGTTTTATTATTGTCATTATTTTTAATATCAATCATCTATTTAGGAAAAAACCCTTCCTGAGCAGTGGAATTACTAAAACTAGACCATAGTTTTTGTGTCTTGTAACCCAGCAGCCCCACTGCAGAAACTCTCTGCTCATGGTTGGATCTCCCTCAGGCTCCCGTTCGTTGACCTGGGGATAACACAGCAGTGGCTGGGGTGGTTTCAGAGCTGTGCCTGAGCTGAATGGCGCTTGTGTGCTGATGGACTGCTGGCTGCTCAGGACTGAGTTATTAGCATTGTGCAAACAGCTGTTGATTTTCAGTAGGACTTTTTTTGAAACCTCTGTCAGATTTGTTTGAAATTGATTAGCAGGTTCAATGTAACAGCCAGAAAGAGGGAGTAGAAGATGGGGAGGCACCATAGTCTGACGCTTTGCTTGCCTAGAAAGCCCCACTGACCATGCAGCACATATCAACCTGTGAAAAGACCTGAGTTAAAAAGATATTAAAAAAAATCTTTCTTTTTTTCCAAATCATATTTATTTGGTAGATGGAAAAAAGTGCAGGTTGAGTATCTGGCATGGAGCCCAAAACATGTAACTTGCAGGAAATTTCCTGCTGGAGTAAATGAGGTCTTTCAGGCAAGGCGATAGGGGAGGTAGCTGTAGTCTGTGAAGGGCAGTCGCTGCACCTGCGCTGGGCTCAGTGCAGCATCTCACACTGGAAGAATCCTGACCTCTGATATTTACAGCTAAAATGATATAAAGCTATGAAGAAGTTGAAGGGGAAAGGAGGCTTAGACCACGACAACTCCATTTTCCCAATGCATATTCGGCAGCATGAGGGGAGCCAAGCCAAAATCTGCACCTGCAGACTCTGAATGGAAAGTACTGACTTGTCTGCTGGATAGTGTAATGATTATTTTTTGCTGTGATTGTACAGAAAAATGTTGCAGGACACTAACCTAAATGTAGACCCATGTAGGAACATGTGTCTGCTTAGTAGTATCTGAAAAGTTCCAGGTTTCTTTGCCTTGCTAGATATGAATAGCATATGGGGCAAAGTACTGTTTCCATGCTCACCATAGTAGAAACATTTTTGTCTTACATTCTTATTACTTAAAACTAATAAACATAATGTAATGGAGTTTTGGACATATTCTAATAAATGAGTGTATTTCTATTAAATGTTGATCAAGTGCAATATTTTGTAGTCACATTTACAGCTTATCATAAGTTGGAACAGTTTCTCCTCCTATACCTTGACCTATACCAGACTACTGTGAAAATTCACTTATACAACCACTTACAGCAACTGAACAATAAAACATTTCCAGTCACCCTACAAGTTCATTTTATAACAGTTTAAAACTGCATGTTGCAACCAATAACTTTGGTGCTGGAAACCAGTACAGCAGTTATAAAGTCCTGGCATATAACTTTTCATGGCAGGCAGTGGTTTTATCACAGCCATGAACACGCAAGTGACCTGGGGCATAAAATTACTCCTCAAAAAAAAAAGAGATCCATCTCCAGGAAATGCTCAGATATCTACTTATAATAATTACAACAATGATGATTTCACATCTGTTAGGCAGACAGTTTTAATCTGTAAAAGGTTAAGTATTTGACAGTTACTTGTTCTTACATACAGATTAGCTGCTTGAAGGTTTAACCTTTAGAAGTACTTAAGCAACTACTCTTTAAAATTTATTGTGTAAAACCACCCAAATAAAAATGGTCTCATCACTTGTAACTAAAGAATACAGAAGGTCCAAGATACTTTTCCCTCCATTCTTACCAAATTACTCAGCTGACTTTGCTTCTTCCTTTCTGCCTGAAAATATTTACTAGCAAGCCACTTTAATTTCTATAGGCACAGCTTCATAATTAGAGGTGCCTAATTAGGATAAAAGGAGGATTCTGCGATTAAATGTGTGGAATCAGTTACTTGGACTCAATAAAGGAGTCTCTGCTGAAGAACATGATTATTCCTGCACGTAGACCTGCCCTGAAAAGCTATGGAGGGGGGGAAGAGGGAAAGAGGGGATCAATCTTCAGGTGGCCTTTGCACCTCTGCAGGAGTGGAAACGGGAAATTATTTCTGTAGTAGTAGAAAGATCTTCAGATTTCTGCAGGTTTTTATTAATATTTCCTAAGTATGATAAAACATGGAATGTTTTAAATCTCTCACATGGAAATGAGTTAAATTAAAAACTATGATGTGGAACTCGGGTATTTTTTTTCCTGTTCAAGTTGGCATTTACACAGCTCCAGTGTGTCAGTGGGAAGGGTTTTCTCATTCACAGAAATATGGCTGCCCAGCCCTCATTTTTTGCTTGAATAGACATATCAGACTATCTCAGTCTTCCTTTCATGCTTCTCACACTCATGAACTTCTTGTACCTGAAATGGCCAGAAATGGGATCCCTGAGAATCTGGCCTTTGTGGCACTGCAGGGACAGTTTTTATGGAAAAAACTCCCACCTTCCTGGGAAAGGTTTGCAATGTATTTGGCACAAATATATAATTGTTTCTAGTATGAGGCACATAACATGCTCCATATCTGTGATTTTGGAGGATGTGGAGAGATGAAAAAATCCTTGTGGAGAGTGCATCACTTTCCCTTTTATTTCCTGCATGGTGTGCTATGACTCCAAGCACAGGGAAAGCAGGTTACCTCAATGCTGGGTGTGCGCAAAGGCTTACACTTAACTGCAGAGAGGACAGCTACAGTATGTTTTGGATAAGTGCTCCATATATTATAGGAGGCACTGATGGTGGGGAAGCAAGCCCCAGCACATGCACTGGGTGTTCACAAGAGCTTTTGGTGACACCTGTATTGCTCTACAGACCTACTTCTCTCCTACGCGCTACTTACACGCTCTTGTAGACCTCATTTTGGTTATCTGTAATTGTGGAGACTGGCTCTTGCCTGTGCAAAATCATCTGTAAGGATCCACTGTGGAGGAACTGGAGGAAGCTTTCTTTTTTAATTCTTGCAGTGGCATTAAGTATTGTGGTTTTATGCCCCACTTACCTTGCGTCATTGTAAATGGGACTGCGGTAGGTCTGCCAGCCCCATAATACTGTAGACCATTTCAAACCCATTAAAGTCTAATGGATATCTAGTGACTGCAAGTGTGCTGTGTGCCAATTAGAATATTTAAACAGGGCAATAAAAAGGACTTAATGAAATCACAGTAGAACTTGAAGATATGACTGAAGGTAATGCACTGTTTTTTTTTCAGGTGTCTGAACAATAAGACAGTTTTTAAAACCAAATTGATCTGTTGTTTTTTAAAGGGCAAGGAACTTGCAGAAATAAGTCTTCTTTCTCTATTTTCTCAATATATTTTGCTGTATATTTAGCAACCTAGAGTCTTTTCCCCCCTTCACATTATAATGAACTCTTTCAAAACTGATAGCTAGTGGAGTCATGTGCTTAACTATAGGTTTCATTCCATATATAGAAGAAGAACTTCACTGAAGGTACAGAATGCCAATGGCATGAATATTTAATAGTTGCACTTTTAAAGTTTTTTCATCCTTCTTTCTCTCTCTGGGATTACCAGTCGCATCTGTCTGGCCTCTAAACCTGTATATAGGTATCTGAATTTACAAAAAAAAAAAAAATTAGATGCAGTTTCAGATTTTTAAAATGAAACTGGGAAACGCACACCTTATTTGCTAACTGAAAAGGAAATAAAACAATTAACAGTTTCTTTCTGTTTCTTTTGGATTTCTGGTACTGTGCAGTATATTTTATTTTGGTTCAATGCAAGAGATGCAGTGGAGAGGTACAGGCTGGACGCACACTGGTATGAATTGGTAGAGCTCCATTTACTTCAATTGAATCAGACCAGTTGGTTTATGGTAATTATGACTGGCCTACATCTTCATTAGAAATCACAAAATTCATACATTAGCTATAGCTGTCATGTGTGGAAGTTATTATTTAGGTTAATTGAATTAATTAAAATAAATATTTATGTTTTAAGCAAAACAGTTTATGTTTTAATAAGATAACAGACACATTCTATGCATCCTTTTCTTCGCTGGATTTTCTTTCCTACAGATAATGATCTTTCAATCTCTGTTCCATAAATATGCATGTCATGTTCAGGTTTCTATTTAATGCATGCATGAGTAAGTAGCACTGAATTTGATTAACTTCATTAATGATAAATAATGAAGAATACTATTTTAACTATTTTAGGACACACACTCACCTGGTTAACGTGAATAACCTTCTTCATCCTAATGGGATTGCACACAGGGGTGAAGTTACTCTGATACGTAGGTGTAGGTTCAATCTTTTATTATGTAGTAACCTTTAGAGCTTTTACTATCTGGCAAGCAATCATTTATATCCCTTTTTAAAAAATATTTATGGCTTCTTTGACTAATTGCTTCTTACATGACTTAGAGCCTTTTGCATTGGTACCATTTGTTAAAACATATCCAGAAGCAGGCAGAGCAGAATCATTTTTCAATTTTTTAGTGTCATTTTTATAGACAAATAACACTTGTAAATGATGGATAATAGCCAGCAGAATGCTGTGTTGTATAAAATGAGCATGAATTATATTTGTTGGGAGATAGAAGGTTAACTTGAACTAATTGAAGAGCCTCATAGTAAATGCAAAGTGGTGCATGCACATTATAAACTGTTTGGACTGTCTAAAAAGGAGATTTAGGTTAATTCAGTATTTCATTTATTTTTTTGCATGCTACCTGCTCTTTTCTTGAAAAATAAACCCCAAAGCCCTAACGAATCCTCATGAACCTGTAGAAAGTCCAGAAAGAGAGACAGAGCAGATGTATTTAATAAGATGAGACGTTCTCCTGTCACAGTATTGGCGGGGGGATGTGTGTGGATCTTGTGCGCTTTCAAGTCCAGTGCAGGCTTGGTCACTTCCATTTGCAGTTTTGACCTGAACATTTGTTTCTTGTCTTGTAAAATATTGCATACTTGGCCAGTATTTGAAAAAGTCATTACATTTTTTTGTGTTCTGCAGTTCATAGTTTACACTTACGCTGTATTTTATGGCAGAAATAAAAATAACTGCCTTTCCTTTACCCAAGTAATATATGCAGTTGCATATTACAAACGTGTGCAACTGAACAACTTTTTTATAGGAGAGTGTTTGACAGATGCCAGTTAATGTCAAGGGATACAAATTCTCAGTGCCAAGTGATGGCAGGATATACAAATCACTCTGATTACAAAAATTTTTCTGCGTAAACAGTGCAAGACTGTGACCTAAGAGAACCCTGTGCAAGTGCTTAACTTGATGCACAGGAGGAGTTCCAGTGATTTAAGTGGAATTATTCAAGTATTTAAAATGCATGTGCTTATATGTTCATGAAATGGGGCTGCATGGAGTAAAATCAGAGTTTGGGCTTGCAGGTTCAATAGAGACTTCTGTAGATGTTCTTTCACTCATCCTAAAAATCCAAATATTATGGCCAGTTTCTTATTAGAGGGGCTGAATTCAACCGTACATTTTGTAAGATGTTGCTGCAGAGTAGGGGTGATCAGCCATTGGTCTGTCTGCTCATTGGAGGCTCTTTGGTTCCCTTTTTTTGCAACCTGTTACTTGCAGGCTTTTAACTCATTGCATTGACTTTTTCAGGTATGAGAATGGAGAAAAGATGTAGTTTAGATAGCTGTTCTGATGGTCTACAGCTGGCTTTTGTCTCAAGGGTGGTCAGCATCTCCTCCATAATATGATGAAAAGCATGCTTCCAGCATAACCAAAACAAAGGCATCATTCTTGCTTGACAGCCAAGTGCCAGCTCCAGCTCCTATAATGGACTGAGCTTTCTTGCACTAGGGTACACACAGAACCCACACTGCAGCAGGTGCAACTCATCGTGTGGTAGGGTGAGCCATATGCCTTGGAGGGACTGGAGCTGCATAGAGTCCTCCTATGCCCACCCTGGCTGCAGAGGAACTCAGTCATCCTAAGTCCTTCCTCAGGGACTCTGTGTGCTTTCTGAAGCCCAAGTCAAACACGGAGTTTGGGATGACCTCGGGTTTTTAATTCATGTTCCCAGGGAGTTTTTCAGTACTTTGGTAGGGCTAACTCGCCCTTGTGGGTCATTGTAAATACGTGAAATTGTATTTACACATCCTGTCTTTAATTTTTGCAATGGTTTCAATTTAACTTTTAAATAAATATTTCGGGTGGGAATAGAAATTAAACAGTTGAGCTCCTTCCAGCATCCATTATTTTGTCCTTTTTCAAAGGCACTCATGAGACTCAGATGTAAAACTCTGGATAATATCCTTCCAGTTATGGCATCTGGCTTCTTGGCAACCTCTTTGAGAAGTTGGCAGGCTTGGTGTTGCCTTTAGATCCAAAACCAGCTCTCTGGTAATTTTTTTAACATGCTTTCTCCTTGTGCTTGTCGGTTTTGCTTGCTTTACCTTTGATTTGGAGGAATTAATGTATTATTAATCATTTGAGTCCGTGGTGCTTCCCCAGTTTTCTGTGCTAGCCAGGATCCTATGGCAAAAATAGGTTTGTTAATGGTTTTAAGGTGGACACATATAACTATTTTATAGTGGCCTCTAACTGGGTGCAAGAATCTTTTTTTTTCTAAGTGAATCAGAAGTAAAGGTGATCTTAACTCCACTGAACTAGGGTAGCCTGAATTTTGTGTTTCAGTAGCTTCTTTAGCACTGCAGTGCACTCAAGTCTATGTTTCTGAAGTGTTAGTTCTTTGGAAGATAATGTGATAGTTTTAGTAAAATTTTGTTTGTGTAGGTAATAAATACAATCATTTTTCATATATCCCCCCCCCTTTTTTCCCTTGCCATTTCTTTTGACTTTCAGGATCCCTGTGCACCCTGAGTATATCTTTCAGTCTCTTGTAACTCCCAGATTTCTGTATATTTTCCCCATTGTGCATAGCGTGCAGCTGCGTATGTGCGAGTTTGTGTCTCTGTGTGTACAGAGCAGCATTGCCTCCAGGTATATGGAGTGGAGCATGTTTGTGCACGCACACGCACTGTGGACTGCTGCTCCACCAAGTTGGTGTAGTACCCATGGATTGCAAATATTCAAGAAATCAGTCTCTTTATATTATTTTGTGCAACTGTGCTGCTCCATAACGTGCACCCTTTACCCAAGTGGTTCTGTGGAAGGTGAATCTTAGCACGACACAGTTTCACCCATGTCTCAGAGAGAAAAGGGCTTTAAGTCTAAGATATTTCCTTTCCCGCCTAAGGAGAAATATTCTCATGCTGAGGTCAGTACTAATTGAAGCCTTTCACACAACAGCAGGAAGAAGGAGCACCAGGCACGCTCCCTGGGCAGCAGCCATGCCTTTCAGATCTCAGACCACATGTACAGCTTAAGAGAGTCATCACTTATGCATCGGCCCTGAATTGAGGATGAGTGCCTTTCCCCTATGCGCCCTGTGTCTGTGACACTGGGTTAAAATAGTACTTTCTACTGGGAGTAATAAATGTCATACGACTGTATCATGTATTATCTGAACCTTTGTTGTGGTGGGTTTCCACTGGATGCCTCTTCTTTTGGAAAAGATGGTCATATCTCAATCTTTTTTTTTTAGGGGCAAGAGAAGAGTGCAAATGCAGTGCTACATAGCCAGCTGGTTTCCAGCTGCACCAGTAAGGCAGAGTGCCTGGCTGGCTGGGCAGAGGTGGGGCTGCTGTGCTCTTTCGCACTAAGTGAGCCTGAGTAAAATTACCTGGTGGATCAGAAAGCTCTGATCTGGGCCAGTATTGCAAGCACTGAGGAAAATACCAGGCTTTTCTATGTTATTTTGTGTCAAAATATGTTGTGGTGGAATAAAAAGACTTAGACCAGAGTGAATATTTGGTCAGAAAAGCAATATCGTTGCTCTTCATCAATTGTTGCACATAAGAAAACACCCTTTGGGGGTTCCATATTGAACAAGCATAAAAAGACCTAGCCCATGGTTACAAGGTCTAGTTCAGAGGGAAAATATTAGAGTGAATCAATATATTTATAAACTAAGATTGTTCTGAAGTCTGCTTAAATTAACACTTACAGTCCCCTTTTTAAACGGCATAGACCTGCTTTGTGTGTATATATCCTAGCACTGAAGAACTCAGTCATTACAACTGTTTGTACCATACAGGTGCATGTAAGTGTGTCACTTACTTAAGCAAAATAATACAACCAGTGTTATTTCAGTTTTAATTGATGATGCCTTTTCCCTGGTGTTGCAAAGAGAGTAGCCTGTTTACAGAGGCAGTAACCACATACTGTGATCAACTTTTCCTGACAATGTCCCAGCAAAGACAACAAAATCCATCTCATTAGTTTCTTTTTTAGAAAAAAATAACAAACTTTTATAGTAATCCAAGTTTTCTGAAAGGAAGAAATATTCAAAATCAAGACACTTGAGGAAAGGCCAGAAGTTGCTTGTATACGGGCTTGATTATGTTGCAAAATACTGATGTCTCCTTTTTAATTATTGACTTCATAATAAAGGCACTGTTCAGAAATTTTGACTAATTACATTAACTTTCAATTCCCATTTCTTTTAATTAGTTATGACTCAGACTTGATTTGCTATCTTACACTTCATTATTAAAAATAGTTAGCTATTACAAATTGCTAGTGTACTTTATATAACCTCTCTTTCCCCCCACCCCATGTGTAAATAAAAGAGAGGGTGCTGTTACTGAAAGGTCAGGGATGATGTCCATTCCGTCAGCCTGTGTTATCTGCAGCCAGTCTGGGTGGATGAAGGCAACACCAGAGCATGGGAGGCATTAAATGCATGAAGTCAGTCCTACAAGAATATGTTTGGTCCATCCTCAAAGTGATCTTGCATCAGTACAATTGATACCCTTTTCTCTTGGAGGAAGGATAAGCTGCTTTAATATATGTTCATCTGACTGGGAGCTGACTTCATTCCCTCGGTTGATTTGTCTTGACTTTCCTGAGAATCCCTGTGAAGACAGATCTTCAATTGCAGCAGTATTTCTCTCCTCTTAACCTACAAAATAATTGCCACAGCTGAGACACCTCTCTGTTGGCTTTTTTAAAATGCTGACTTTTTAATAGCAGCTTTTTCTGAGTTACATCAGGCTTTCTGATTATACACTGTTTTCTTTTCTGTGTTGCAGTGGATCAGGAGGAGGTAGATCTGTGATCTTGGCCACACAAGATACTGGCTTAATTCTTATTAGAAGTTTAGCTTTTCATCATTCTTGTTACACTCCGTTTGTTAAAGAGAAATTTGACTAGGGATGAATTTGCTTTGTGGTGAAAGGTATAAAATGTGGCCCAAGCAGTCCAAAATGCAATGATCTAAATTAGTGTATTTGACCATTACAAATAACATTGCTGATATGCAGAGCTGTGGCATATCATTCCATAGGCAATGGTTGCCTCTGTTTGGCAAGCTACAGCCCTGTCATACCAACTTTGACAGCATCAGCTCCACTCTTTGAGTGTTACACAACTGCTGTGCCCGCACAGTGACAGTGAAATAGTATAAATGCATTAACCTTGATAGCTGAATGAGGCAGAGAGCCTTGCGAAGCAGAATGCATTTGGGTTTCCCCCTGACTTGTACAATTTTATCTTCAGTTTTATTTTTCAGAGTACTGAGTTTTGTTTTAAGTACTGAAATAATGTTATTTGAAAGCAACAGTATGTTGTACTACCTGCCTACATCATTTACATAGATTAGGAGCAGCAACAATCAATTAGAAACATAACTCTTTGGGATTTTTTTAATCCTCACTTCAGGTTTAAACGCAATACTAAGGATGAGCTTCAGGAAGAACATTTGTAAAGATTTTTTATAGTTCTCCTTTTTAATCTATGAGAGTGGATAGATAATACATCTTTCACCGGAAAAACTACTCAAAAAGAGTCATATTTGTAAAGGATAAAGACCTCAACTTTTTGTTCCTAAGAAGTTTAAATCGCACTTGGTTTGCAAATTTACAAAGCAGTATGTAATACGTAAGACTAGCTCTATGTATCAGTGGATGAGTATCGGTAGTAGTTTCACATTGTATGGATAACTGAATGAGCCAAATGCTTATCTTGTATTGATTCTGAGTTTATGAATGCTGAAGATACTTCTCCATGTCACTGGCTTAAAATATTTGATTAAAAAAGCTGGGCTTGTTGTTTAAGTAAAATGTCATTCTGGTAATCTGCAATTACTGAATAAGCATTAGCAAAAATGGGAGAAAGCAGTGAGGTCACATAGCAAGTGATACCCAGTCACCATATGTATTTATTAATGTCACCTATGAAATTTATGAGGCAAAGTAGTGCTGAAAGAATTTGCTGTCTTTCTAAGCGATGCTCATTTGAGGAATTGCCTAAGATAAATGGGTTTGGCTAATTGAATCATACACTTTCATAGTGTGCTACATATAAAACTAGACTAGGAAATAAATATAATTAAGGTAAACATGCCCTTCTAATTAGTAATTGTTTCTGCTGTTTTAAACAAATTTCAGTGGCACAAAGTAGCTGTTCCAGTGTAAACCTAATAATGGAGGCTGTAATAACAGGTGTAAATTAACACAATGAAAAACATTTACAGTGTAACATTCTAAATTAAAAATGACATTAACAAGTCTGATTTTTAAAAAGCTGTATAATTAACATTTATTCAACCCCTGACAAATTAATGCAATATAAATACTCGATAGTTTTAGTTATAGCTTATAACATTTTTGTGCTTTATTTTTGTTAAATAGTAAATGGAGCAAATGTGGTTCATTTTTCCAAGAACATGTCATATAAGGTCACTCACAAAGGAAAGGCAAAGAAAAAGAGAAAGCAAAGATATTTACCCAAAGGCATTCTTTTTCTAAGTGATGTGCGGGAAATATTTGAATACTTAACAATTTCACCCCAGTCAGTGTTCTTGGGGGTTATGTATGCTCAGAAATAAAAAACTGTGAAGGGTTTAAGTTTGAAGTCATGCAAATACAAACAGAATAATATCTAATGTGCAATAAAATACTTTGATTTCCCCAAGTGCATCCTCAAAAAATATAACGTACTGCTAAGTGCTTAGCATTGATGTTTGTCTCTACAAATAAATATTGCCAGCAGTATTTTCTTTTTATGATGGCATCTAATAGAATGCCATGATCAAGTAAGCAAAAATATCCAAACCAGTACAAAACTCAAAAATGTTTTACCTTAATTTGTGACAAAAGATCCCATAATTTTCACATTATGGAAAATGCCTCATCAGAGGCATCAAACACCATCAGCACCAAACAGACAAATTCTTTTCCTCTTTTTTGATTTTTTTCTAAACCTGTAAGAATAAAAAAAAGTTTTCTAGTGAGTGGCATGGGGAGTTGTAATTTTTTTCAGCTTGCCTATCAAAAGGAAATCAGCATTGTGGTAGGAGAATTCAAATATCATGACTTCCTATTCAAAAAGTGAATTTGTCAGACTGCGTTCACCTCAGTTGCAAATCCTGAGAGAAAGTGAAAAAGTAGTCCTTCTAGTGTACAGTCTAGAGTGAACATTAGGAAAAAATTAGAAAGGCTGATTGATCGTTGGAATGCGCTGCCCAGGGAGGTGGTGGAGTCATCGTCCCTGAAGGTGTTTAAAAGCAGATTGGATGAGGCGCTTAGTGCCATGGTTTAAACGACAAGTAGGTGTTGATGTTGGGTCATAGGTTGGACTGGATGATCTCAGAGGTCTTTTCCAACCTTGTGATACTGTGATGCTAATGTAAGCTCCAGGATACAGCTTTTGAGGTAGTTAGCTTCTTACCAACTGTGGTTTTCAACCACATATCCTAGGTGTCTTCAAAGTCCACAGTGATGAAAATCTTCCTGAGTTGGCTCTGAATGTCTGGTGCTTAGTGTTTGGCTTTATATATATACAGCGGGGCATAATTAAAATCTTCTTCCAGTCTTATGTGGAATAAATTAAAACAGCACCCTTGACACGAGTAGAGCTGTGTTGTTCACATCACCCAGATGTTAGGAGTTTGAGTTTGGTGGCTGAGGGAGCAGTTATGACATTTGGTCACAATCTTGTTTGCCCCCTTGCTTTACCTGTTATTTTAAAGGAGAATTCAGATCTTTGGTGCACCGCAGAGTTTGAGGGATCAAAAGCAGATTTCTAATAGGAAATATAAGCTGCCATGAGCAGCAACCCTTCTGGGATTTTATATTAAATTCTTTATCACCAATGCAAGATATTTTAGAAGAGCTGTATTTGGGTTTTTTGCATATCTGCCTATGTGTGCCCTGCTTGTCTTTGTAGCAGCTAAGCATGGTTCATTTGGAGATGGTGGAAAAATTGTTCCATGCCCTCACATGTTACAAATCAATTTCTGAATTCAGTGACTGAAAAAGGGAAAATTTATTTTGCCTTTAACCCATATATTTAAAAAATCACAACTTAAATAATGATTCCACGTGCTGGATTGTGTAGAGCCCTTATTCCATCCCTTGGCTCTAAGGCAGGAGAAGCACACCTAGGCCAGCCTGACAGATAAGAGTCTAAACTTTTTAGCGCATACGAGTCCCTTAAGATAGTGGGGAACATAGATAGGGGCTTCCATAGGTCCCTAGCCCAGAAGTAATTTGCGTTTGATGTATGTGTGTTCTATGCAGAAAAGTTTCTTCATTGTTGGGGAGAAGTAATTTTGCTTTGCCGAGTACTATCAGGCAGATACTTGTGCAGGAGAAGCATTTTATGCAATGATGTAAGGAGGCACTGTTCCTCATTTGGAAGGAGGAAAGGGAATTAGTTGTTTAAGAGATGAAGGTTTCTTATTCTTGTTTATTTTTTGTATTGAATCTGGCTGAGAAGAAACGAACTTAACAGTAACTGTCTGCTGGTGGGGACAGGGTTGGAGGGAGGACTGGCCAACCTGTTCTGAAATGAAAAAGCTGTGTAGGAGGCTGTGGAGTAGATAGCCAGCCTCTTCTAGCCCTTCCTTTTTCTGTGAGGTAGTATTTCTAAAATCATATCTAAATCTCCTCTGCTGCAAATTAAGTCACATGACCTAGGAGACAGAGAACACAATTCATCATTATCTGCTCTACAACAAGTTTTTATAGGTGGGAAGATCATTATCATGTGTCTCCCAGTCTTCTCTTTTCTACACCAGACAAACCCAATTTGTCCTTTTTCATGCCTCACTCTTTTGTCCACCTGTGTCTTCTCTGCACCACTTCTTTCCTACAGCAGAGTTGCCCAGGCAAGTGTGCATATTTTCTCAGTGTTCAACTGCAGGTCAGTTTGGGGTGAAGTTTGTAATCAAAAATACATGGGCAACAGGAATAGAGATAAGAGAAGACATGGAGGATAGGAGAGTTTTGCGTGCTTGTGTTGCTAAAATGAAACCCAGATGGGACCATGAATCATTCAACTGTCTCTTCTGCTGCAGGATACTTTCTGGATCATACCAGGTTCAGGGAACCTGCTGCCTTATACCTCCTCTCAAAGACAAATCTAGTTTTTAGATGCCTGTTTTATTTTAGCTGCAAGTTCTGTGTGCCTCTGAAGCTGTGTCACAGAGAGATTGCTCCTCCTTCCAAACCTTTTGGACAACAGGCATCGAATAGGCCATGCAGTACAATGGTTCCCGCATTGGAAGTGGGAGGCTATTATTTCTATAAAGTGCTTATAAAGAATCAACTGAGGTTTGCATGCATTCGGGCAAAATAGATTCTTTAGAAAAGATGAAGTCCTAGAATTTCTGTTTTGTTTAATTTGGCCCCAGGGAGATGCACAGACCAGTATGTTTTTTTCTGTTTTGATTATATAGAATGAGATATGTCATAAGATGCTAAACCTATGCTTTTAAACTGTTAGAGAACAGATTAATTTGAAATGGATACGTTTAAATAATATTATCTCCATATTGATACTTATGTCTACCCAACTAGTCAATTAATTTTAATTTAGTGCATTATCCCTTTCATGGTTACTTTCCTGAGATTCTAATAAAGTTTTATTTTTCTTTCTAATGGTATATGATTAATATCAAATTATTGGTATTCTCATGTCAGGAACAGCAAAATGTTCTTTAGGATTATGTAAAAACTCAGAAATCTTCCACAAACTTTTATCATTGAGTTACTAAAATAATAATTTATATTAAAATTATTTCAGTTTTCCAAGAGATAGTCCAAAATTTAAAATTGAGCAAATTCACTGAGCGTATTTTCATTTACTTGTTTGAAAAAGACCCAAATGAAATATCTTAACATAATCTTTTGCTTTCCATTACCTAGAAGGAAATAATTCTCTGCCATTTCCTATGTTAACAAGAAGCTGTATCATGATTCCTACTTAGGAAAATTTTAAAGAAGGTTAAACGTAGTCGCAGTTTTCAGCGTAACATGGCATGCTAGCAACAAAATATTCTCTTGCTAATAACAGCTTCTGTTTATTTTTTGCACTAGGATATTCCAGTTACCAAGTGTGAAATGTACTGTGCTTTGTTTGGATTCAAATAAAAATCAAGTTCACCTGCAGCGGTCTAGTTTTGTCCTCTCTCCCACCCTCATCCATGTCATTTTTTTCCCCACAGTGGGCCCATTCAGCAGGGTTGGGAGGGGACAGCAAACAGCTCTTTGACCTTTTTGTTTAGTGCTATTTCAGGTTTCTACCAGCAAGTAACACTGATGGAGTAACTCCACCATTCACTTATGTTACAGCCCACTGCAGGAGCACCACCCCTCCAACATGCAGAGATGTGTTGGCTTTCAGTTGGGAAAAAAATGTGCTAATAGATCTACCAGAGTCATCTTGCGTCTTTAAAATGTTAAACACAAGGTTCAAGTGTTACTTCTTAACAAGAATTTGAGTGTCTCCTGTGGGGGTTTTGTTATCACTTTTAAGACTAGAGAACCTGAAAGCATGTGAGCAGCTAAATCCAAGCTGCGCGATTAACATTCTTATAAGCGCTGGATTTTTAGCAATGTGAACATCAGTTTTAGTGAGCTTCATAGATAGCTCATGACAGAGCTTCTTTTGTCTTCATAATTCTATCCATTCTAATTCTGTCCCATTCCCAGAGAGCTGTGGCATCATAGGTAGATAGTTTGCCAATACAAAGGTGCAGAATGGATTCCTCCTGTGTGGATATTTTTTCCCATTTGCAGAAGATCTCCTGTCTTAAGTGTCACCATTGTTGGCTTTTCTGAACTAGACAATCAAGGGAAATTCCTTCAGCCTCACCCCTCTTTCTTTTTTTTTTTTTTAAATGTATTACTCTGATGAATGTTTTTATGCTAGGAAATGGGAGAAAATGAAGTTCTGCCATTTTTTTTTTGCAGAACCTGTCAGAGAAGGATTTTAATTCTCCTAAGTTGTTCCTATGAAACCAGCTTCAGTGGACACACAAATTTGATGTTCTTGGACCCTGGAATGAGAGAAGGTTAAACTGAAGTCCAATGTTTTAAAGCATTTAAAAGATTTGCAGGAAAAAATGACCCAGAGATTTCTAAGCTTCCTAGCACAGTAAAGGGGATCTTCACTACAGAAAGTTCAAATATAATGGAAATATTGTAAACTTCTCCCTAATTCATGCTTTTAGAATAATATACAGTTTACATCCTTCCTCATGCTTTTACAACAATATATAGAGTTTAAATACCTTTTATCACTTTCAGAATGAAACGCTGAATAATTCTACACCTTACAGGTGTAAAATATATACAGGTAAATTACATCCTTATAATTTACATGAATATGTATTTATGAACTCAGACTTCAAATAAAGTATACAGTAAAAAAATAAAACATTTCTCACATAAGCTTTTGTTGTTGTTGCAAAGCTAAAAATTGGCTAAGAAAAAGTAGTGAGGGTGAGGCAGCTGTTAAGAGAGTGAGGGGATGATGTATCTGACTTCATCAGGTCACTCGCGTCCCCACTTTGGACTGGAACCAGGCTGATCCCCTCCAACAGACAGCATCTGCCTCTCTGGCATCAACCCTGCATGGGCATCTCTGGAGTGGCTTCTGCATCTATCACAGCCATTAAATCTTCTGGGCAATCTTATGTCATTTTTATGTAATTTCCTTCAGATTCAGAAATAGTTAAACAAATTGTAACCAACTTTAAAGTGAGGCATTGGAACTGTAATGCAGTTCCTGTGAGTTAAAATACAGGAGCTTATTTTAGCTTATTTTTTATGCTTAGTGCTTTGTGTTTCTTATATGTTACATTTTGGTTTGGATTTATGGCATCACTACCACTCTTCCTAAGCAGAAGCAGCATCAAGCGAAGCACAAACCAAAAATAAAAAAAGATAAGTTTGTTTAATTTTTTCTTCTATAATGAGAGATAAAATACTTCCCATGGCATATCACTTAAGGAAGGCAGCGCATGGGTGCTTCTCTATGCAGCTCTGAAGGCGAGCAACGTGACTTATGATATAGTTGTCTTCATAGTCAGAATGAATTGGGATTAGCATGTGTAAGAAGCTTACATGAATTACACCAGTCATAGGGCATAGAAGTTTTAACTTTTTCATCATTTTAACATGTATGCATTTTTATTCATGTATGAACCTAAATTATTCTTTATGCATGGGTATGCTGGTTTTGGCTAACTTCTCTTCCTAGTTTTGATTGCTTATCCCTGGGGGCTACATGTCAAAATATGACAGAGCCTCACAGGGGAAGCAGAATATAATGAATAAGAAACTGAAAGTCATGTGATTTGTGTGCTGTGCACTTTTGTGGAGGTTCCAAGGATGTGTGGTGATATTGTTATTTGATCAAGTATAAATCTCAGGTCCAGTTTATATTCTCGGTTTTCAGAAGAAAGAACTGGGAAGAAATTTGCGTTTTACAGGAGTTTAAATGTATGCAATGTGTTTTAGAGGAGCTAGCTAGCTGTATGGTGCAATGCAATATGTTTGTCAAGTGCTAGTTTCTTTTGAGAGTGCAGCATCCTCTATATAAGCATTTTTTCACAGTTTGTAGCTTGAAGTTATGTATGAACTGCTACTTTCTTAGGTTATTGAACCCAGACTTCATACAGTGATCCTTTCTGTTCTGTGACAGCAAGCTGTCTATGTAGGTACTAGGTAGATACATAGATTTAGGTTCTGTTTTAGGTTTAGCTTTATATATATATGAGTATATAATTTTTTACTGTGAGGGTGGTGAGGCAGTGGAACAAGTTGCCCGGAGAAGCTGTGGATGCCTCATCCCTCAAGGTGTACAAGGCCAGGCTGGATGAGGCTTTGGGCAACCTGATCTAGTGGGAGGTGTTCCTGCCCATGGCAGGGAGGGTTAGACTAGATGACCTTGAAGGTCCTTTCCAACACAAACCATTCTATGATTCTATTATTTATATATATATATATATTATGTATATATATATTTTGTTACATTTTCTAATTCTTCTACCTCAATTTAGCAGAAGATGGAACCTAGTAATTCCCCATAACATGATTTTATGCTTACAGACTCTGTTACAAATAAACTATCGCTAAAAACAATCACAATTTCTTTGTATAGTTTGCTACATTTTAGGTGTTCGTATAAGTAAAAGCATAAATTTTAGTGGATTTATTATCTGGGCATTTACTGTGCCTGCTTCTTTTTGTAGCTGTACAGCTGGCATGGGTTTTAACTGCTTTGGTTGGTGCTCTGTCTGTACATGCAGTTATTAACATAATCAAAATTTATTTTTATCAGATAGACATACTAACATACATCTGTGGAAAGTTCAGTTCAGCCTTACCTGTATGTAGTGGTTGCTCCTCTGTAATATATAAAATGCTATAATAAGGTCTCCAACTGAATGAAAGATAATTTAAAACAGGGCATTTCAAAACATATTGATTCTATTTCTACAGAAGCTAAACTCAATGAATGTCTGCTGGAGATCCCAAGAAGGGATTTTCTGCGAATATATAAAAATCTGATGACTTATGCACTGACTTGTTCATAATTTTTTTCTCACTGAGGCTGTTGTGTGGTTTCTGTGATGCTGTAAATCATGATTAAACACGTTAAAAAGGATTGTCACCCAAGATCCATTTTAAGCCGAGTGAAACATAATACAATATAAAATTTACATCATTTTCTTGATTAACCCTGATGAACCTTCGGTCATTATCCATTACAGTAAGAGCAAATTGGAAATGTTGCTTTGTTAATAAAACATGGATAGATGTATTCATGAGTCATAGATTTGATGGTTGCTAACAGCTGAAACATTCATAATGAAATATTGTACTTTGGCTTTCTATGAAAGTACTATACTACATAAAGCAGCAGCCCTGTGTCCTGTACTTCAGTGCAGTACTTTGGTGCTTTTTGGACATCAGATAGTTTTGAATGTTGATCTAAAATAAAGTGCACAGAATATATATGTAGGCAAGAGTTTTCACAGCCTTTACATTTAGGTACTGAATCTCTATGTGTCTTTCACTCGTGATTCTTAATAGCATTAAGAGCATTTAACAAATTAAAACTCATCTTTGTCATTCATGGAAGTCTGTAAAGTTTTGCTCCTTTTGCTGCTGCGCTAAGAATGTTTTCTAATAGACACGGTTGTTATCTCTGTAGTGGTAAAGTGCTCTTAGAGCTGGCCTTAATGATTCATTACAGTCTTTACTTTTGCTGCTTTGAGTCAAGTTGCACTAGGCTGAATTGCTTGATAACATTTTTCTACTAGTTACAGAGCTTTCAGTTTTTGTGTTTTGTGCAAAGTATCCCTTGGTGTACTTTTCAGTCCTGCGGTTAGCTGTGGGTAGATGGATCACTGTTTGGAGACCCATGGAAAGAACAGGCTAATTAAGCTGCTAGAGAAATTGGGAGCAAGTAGGTGGTTTTTTGTGAAAAAGATCGGGTTTTTTCAAGAAAAAATCAGAGACAAAACATAATTTTCCACAATTTTCAGGACATTTGTTTTCATTTTTTTTTTGCTACTAAAGATCTTTATTGGCCGAAATCCAGTTTTCAGCAAACACATCGATAAGAACCTCAAGAAACATTTTGAATAAAGTATTTAAACACTTACTGCAAAATGTCAAATATATTTTTAAAAGGCCAGATCTTTTTCATTACATCTAAAATGTTCAGAACATCCCAAGAAATCCCACAATAATAGGAGTAAATTCAGCTTATTGCAATGTTCACTCTGTAAACTCTTCAGGATATACACCAAGACTATATGAATAATTTGCATATGTGTACACAGCGTCTACAGAGATGAGCTGAATGGCTGATCAAAAAAATAAATCCAAAACACTCTTATCATTTTTGAGTAACTATGACTTAGGATCCTATAGAAGAAGTCTCAAGGAAAAAAAACCTCACACAGATTGGCAGAAGATAACTGGAACAGTTTCCCATGCATAAGGATGCCGTGGAAAGTGGATCTCGTTGTGGAGAAAAACAGACAAGTGAGGCGTTGTGTCTGACGTATTTGGCAGGGAAGCAATGTAAGAAGAAACTGGATCAGATATAGGCATCACCAATTTAGGTAAGGCCATGTGAAGCAGCTCAGGGAATTCAGCAGTTTTAGGTAAGTCAGGAAAAAAAATTCGTTATTGATCCCCTCAGCTGTTGTATTTTTGAGTTGCAGCATAAAAGAAACATTAACAAAATCAAGTGAAAGGGCTTCGCTGTGCTTTGTCTGGTTTGTGCTTTTCAGTCGTGATTCTCTCTGGTTCAAAATACTGATGAGGAAACAAAAGGAATACTTTTCCAGATCTCATCTACAGTATCTGTTTCTTGACAACTAAGATCTCAATTTAATTTCTGGAGGTTTTAAATATAATTTTGAATTGCGGCAAAAAGAAGAAACACCCATTCCAGGTGTAGGATTATTAATAGTGGTGAATTTGTAACTTGTGTATGTAGTTTCAAACAATATATTGTTAGAGCAGTGCAAAATTAAAAGTAATAATAATGTTCTCTTTCTAGCTTGGCTCAGTGTCATTGTTAGATCTTCATCCATCTTAGGTATTTTAGCTAGCAGTTTTAGGGTTATAAAAAGAGAACACCAGCACTTAATAGCAAAAAGAAAATAGTAAGACATTGAATACAGGATTATCCATTAATACTGAATGGTGAATTTTTTGATATCTACATGTCCTGTAGGTAAGGACTGGTAGATCTTTATAATGTGATGAAGTTATTATTCCTGAAATTAAAAAAAATGGGATTATCTCTTAATTTCTCTCATAGAGCAAAACTTCACTGAGGGAAGAGAAGGTGTATGCTCTACCTGTAGCAGAGTTGGAAGAGATGGTCTTGTAAAAGCAGATGTTGAACTAAATTTTTTTTTTCATGTTCCTCTTTGTGATGTTTACTACTCTGATTCAACAACCTAGATCCCAGTCTCAGCTGCAGCCCTCTAGGTTTTCTCGGTATTTCAATACTTGCTTAAAATTAGTCAAGTAGCATGCAAAGCACTTGCATTTTGTGAATATCAGATGTGAGTACCTATTAGATAATAACCGCACCTACATTTAGTCTTTTCTTGCTTCCTTCCATTTGCCAAGCATGAGCCCCCAGAAGACCTGCCTTGAACATTCTGATGCTGATTTTGCAGATATATGTATATATGCACTCATTTGCTGGATATGATATATCTACCCCTGAAAATATAGATATAGCTTCCTGCTTCAGACTTGGAATTTCCAGGCAGATAATTAAAGCAATCTCACACCTTCCAGCCTGCACCTGCCACCACGAGAGTGGCCGGCTCAGCTCAGCTCCCCCTGATCATATTCATGTTTGGACGGTAGTGTTTCATGTTTAATACAAATCATAAACAGGCTGTAAAAGCTGAAGCATCAATGAATCCTAGCTTTAAAATTGCTGGAAGCTAAAGTTTTAAAACTGATACTGCAAAGTGAAAAATGAAATTTAACCAGGCATTTTGGTGAAGGAAAAATAATTTATTGGATGTAAGATGAAAAGCTGTGAGAGTAAACATCAATCTCATCTTAGACACATGTCATTGATTGATGTTTGCTCTGTGCTGCTGCCTGGAGGTAAACTCTTTGAAATAGCAAAGTAGGTACTTTATCTGTCTGTAGATGGGAGCACAGTTTGTTAAGTTACTGCTTTTTGAGACCCTGCTACATCTTTATGTTCAATCAAAGTGAAAACAGTAAATCAGAGTAATTGCTTTACCCTACGGCATTCCTGTTTGTAAATGGGAAAAAATACTGTAAAAATCCTCAAATTAACTTCTGCTGTTTAAGCGAGATAAACAGTCTAAAAATGTCGGTTGCAGCCTAGGAAGGTATTTTATTGATTATGTACTTGTTCATCAAAGGCAGCCCCTTTGTTATAATCGAACCCATAGCTCAAATGTCATTAGGGAAAACATTTAATGCTCAAAAATGTAAGGTTGCCATCTCTAAGAGCTCCCCATAAACCAGCAATTAGTTCCTAAACAGGCATCATTTATAATTAGCTGGAAAAGGCAACTGGTACCAAGAAATTCTCCAGCAAAAACCATGGATATGAACAGTGAAATAGCAAACAGGCATTAAATGATGGCACATCTGTGTTAAGCGCAGCAATTCAGCAAGCAAAATAGCCTGAACTGTTGTAATTAAATTGTCAGAATTAAGACTGTTTTCTAAAAATGTTTGGAACTATTGCCTTTACAAGGTCTTAGGCTGGTTAGTCCTTTAGTATTTTAAGCATTGCAAAGATACAAGACTGACAGCATGTTTAAATTCAGAATCCAATTTCCATTCTGAATTCAGTTTCATAATCACTGTCCTGCAATAGGGTTGGACTGCTTTTTATTGTGTTATATAAGCTTTTCCCTTGAGTTACTCTATTTAGCTACTTTGGCATAAATGTGGTAATTCAGAGGAGAATTAGACTATTAAATATTTAAGAAAATGTCCTCAGTTCAGCCTGAAATTTAGTATATTGACTTGTGTGCCAGATTACAGTCTATGGAGAAGTGTTGAGAATAATCAGTAAACTGTTTTAAAATTTATTTTCTTGAAATATTGCCTGGTTTTCATGGTTTTGAAGCAATTCCAACTTTGTTCATAATTCAGAAATGACCATGTGCTAAAATTTAATTTCAAAGATATATGTGTCCTCACAGAAAGCTTGTTCACGGGTCTAGTTTTATTCTTAAAACGCACGTGTCTTTTAGTTATTTATGGTGTAGGTAATTTTTTGGGGGGAGGTGTTTGTTTGTTTGTAACATGATCAGGTCTGTATAGAATTGGGATATTCAGGAACTGCATCTGGCAGCTTGGGGGTGGTATCATTTCTGTGATGCTGGGAGTGGGTGTTGTGGTCTGATGGCATTTTGTATGGAGTGTCTTAATCTGATTATGGAAGAAGAAGGGCACAAATTTGGGCACAAATGGGGAAGTCGACCAAATCTGGGAAAGAAGCTCAGCCCTTGCAAGTGGGATCTATGTCTTCCCTAGCAAAGAGCTGCCAGGAGCCTGCGGGAAGTATATTTTTGCCAGTTTAAGAGATTGTTTGCTGCATCTTAGTATGAGGCATAAGCTCTGCTTTTGTTATTAACATGTCTAGACTTCAAGTTCTGAAAGTTGTGTGCAAAGTGCCACTCATAGCTGCTGCAGTGGAGGAGATCAGCCTTCTGGGTCAAAAACATTAACTGCAAATAAACAAGCTACTTCTGCTAAATCTTTATCACAATATTTGTGTGCATGGGGAGGCAGAAGGAAGATGTGAGTGTGTGTGCATGTTGCAAAGCCCTTACCATTCAGAGAACAATGAACTAATCCTTTGGGCTGGAAAATGATATTGGAAGGTTTGGAAAGGCAAAGGCAAAACTGCCAGTTACTACAGACTGTAACAAATTCATCAGTTGTCACCAGGTGTGTGTACACATTCAGTAACACCTTCCTCTGTTGTGCCAGTAAGGCGGCCTAAGTCACTGCTCCCTTCCTTTACCAGAAAATAAACTGATGCAAGGCAAGGGGAACACGAGTGATCTTGCCCTCGATTTACCAATCCATGTCTTTTACAACCTCATGGATGCCAGCTGTTGCAAGGATGGTGTTTGTGTTTCAAAATAATGTTATCCTTCCTCAATCTCCCTTTAGTGATGTGACAATTTTGTGGTTTCTGAAAAGGTCAAGCAGCATCATTAATGCACACCATAGGTCTGCGAAGGCGAGTAGTTCCTCAGTGAAGGTGCAGTCATCTTCCTCTGATTGTAAAACTTGGGTTTTCCCTAAAATGGAAGAAAAGGAGAAGATGTTAATGCATTGTCTCCACCTGGTTCATCATGGAGATTTTTTAGAATTGTTTCAAGTAGTGATATCTGAGTGAGGTATATTGAGTCAGAAATAGTGTGCTTTAGCAAAAAAAAAAAAAAAAAAAAAAGAGCAAAAAGGAGAGTCTTCAACACTTAAAACTTTAGGCTTTTTATATGATTGCTTTCAGCCTAGCCTGAGAGTACATAACTCTTCAGAATTTGTAGGAGATTAAATTCAGTCACAGGTTTTTCAGGTAAGGTTATTACTCTGCTTCCAGGCCGTCCCCTGAGCCATCTGTGTCTATTTCTAATTAAGGACTAAGGGAAATGGTTCTTCTGATGTCAGGAGTAGCGTGAAGAAAGCTATGAGCATTTATTTCAGTACTGTCGGGGGGGAGGGGGCTAGTGCCACAGCTGCCTTTCGTCAGGCACCAGCATGCCTAGGCTGTCCTCTTCAGGCTGATCTCACAGGCAGCCACACTCACCTAGTGCACAGCCAAAGAGCAGGTAGCAGTCAGGGTAATCTTCCAAAAGCTATCACAAGAGATTGAAATTTACTAAACTTTACTGTGAGAAGTTTGGTATCCAATCAGTATCCTGATCTGTGAAATAACCTGAGAGTGAAATATTCAGTGTCCTAGAAGAAGCAGAGAGGGTAGAGCTGCTATGACCATGTGGTGGTGTTGGAGCGCTGAAGGTGCTTTGAGCCTGAGGCACTGGTATTTGGACAATTAATTGGCATGTCCTGTAATCTCTTGGCAGATATTAGGGCTGAGATAAATTAAAGTGTGTTTTTAAAACAGTGTGCTAAATTCAACACAATGTGATTTTTATAATGCAACATTTATTCATATATGACTATTAAAAGTATTTGACTTGTTACTCATGCTTCAGTTCATATTCTTTAAGCATGTATTTGAATCAAGTGCAGCATTTTAAAAGCAACAATATACCATTTCAAAATAAGTTAAATTTGTCCTTTTGGAGTTTGAACTGTAGATGTTTACATGCCTCCATCAAATGAAGGGATAAAAAAGTCCCTCTGGTTTAAGAATATCACACTGGTGTGTTTTTAAATTTGTGTGAAGAGTAGTGAAGAATGTTGCACTTGCTTACTTCCTAGAAACCAGCTGGAGATCACTATTATAATTAATCTCAGAGGAGCTGCCCATCTATATTTGACTGTGGGCTAAAGTCCAAATGCAAAGCAGCTCAAAGAGTCAAGAGGTTCTGGATGAGGAAATGTGGCTGAGGATGAAGTTGCAGATCCCTGCAACTGCAGGAAAACCCAACCCAGCAATGATTATTCAGGGTGGCGGAAAGCCTACTTTAAACACAGAGGTTGTTTTTATCTTCATTTAACTGCTGGGAGTACACTCAGATGTTAGCTACACGATGTCGTAACTGAGGACCATTGTTTACATAACAGTAAATGACAACTGCTCTGCCTTCCACCTTCGGGAGACTGTGCGGTGGCTGATCTACCTTTGCTATCCCCTTCTTCCTGGAGGAAGACACTTTCCCTGCCCAAAACTCCACCTCTATGATTGCTTTCTCATTAAATGGCTTTTCAAAGAGGATTTTGGTGTGAATAACATGCATTGCTCATGAAAAATATGGCATAAGAACGAAAAAAACTCAAACACCTGTAAGTGGAATAAACAGACTGGCGGTTGGAAGCCGTCTCCAACCTGCTGTACTGAAACCCCATGTTTGCGATAAACCCCTGTGCTTGAGAGCCCTGCTTGGCATTTGGCATCTGCTCTCAGATGCCCTCAGACCCTCAGAAGGTTACTCTGCAGTCCAGGAAAAATGAGAGTTTGTGTCTGTTTGTTGACTGCTAAGGCGTTGTTTTTAAATACTAATAGTGTCTAACATATCCTATGTATTTTCAGTTGTCTCAAGTCTTGAATTAGAATCAGATAGCTGTTGGCCTTTTTTACTGCCTTGCCTGGGGCATACTAGGGAGTGTCATGTGGGTAGCCGATGCAACATATGTTTGCTAACTGGGAAGCTGGTTAGCAAGGCAACCTTTTTCTTATTAACACATAGTAAGCTTACATGACATTAATATGTATTTCTACTTTACAGTTTTACAGTGCCAGAAGAAAGACATTAGTTGAGCTAACCAAAATAGACAATCAGCACACTCGTCACATTGTCCTGAAATAACACGTAAACCTTATTAGAGACATTGGTTTCCTTTGTGAGGAAAATAAAACATAACAGACTGAAATGTGCAGACCTATGTTGTTGTCAGGGAACTTCAGGGAAAGAAGTTTCTGGTTTGTGTTATCATGTATTAAACTAGAATTCTGAAAAAAAGCAGTTAATTTTTATTCTGGATGTCTATAGTGGAGCCAGACTAGTTAATTTCTATAAATTAATACTGTTGTGTAATGCAGTGATTTTATTCTCTCTCCAGCTACACTCTACCAGCCATACAAGCACTATCATGCCACTATTCATTTATTCATGCTCTGAAGTTGTGATTGTGTCAAATCCATCAGAAAGAGGAATTGTTTCAGTAGTAGTTTCACGAGTTGGCTGATTAACAGATATCAGAAGAAGCAGCCTAACTGTGGAAACCACTACAGCATGTAGTTTTAACAGCTCTTTAGGGAGCTAGTTAATGAAAGAATCACTACAGAAACACATCCATGTGAAAAAAGGAGCATTCTCATACAACACTCAGAGGATATGTCATAAGTGGAAATACATTCATAATTTCTATTTACTCATAGCTGTAATTACCATCTGCCTTAAGAGTACTTTCAGTCTTTGTCAAAGTTGCTTAGATATTTCCTTTGTCACATTTCAAGCGGAGAAGTTCTGCACAAACTAGATTGTGCCCTGTGATTTCTCTTTTTTTTATTCTGTAAGAATTTAA
The DNA here is from genome assembly GCA_033558185.1 of Dromococcyx pavoninus. NCBI lineage: Eukaryota > Metazoa > Chordata > Aves > Cuculiformes > Neomorphidae > Dromococcyx > Dromococcyx pavoninus. The sequence goes on from JAUMJL010000687.1 coordinate 531,743, forward strand.
TTATCTATTCTCTGTGTGAAGAAAGCACCAGTATTCCCAGAGACCTGAGCCTCCCCAGCCTGCTTGGACTGGTGTTCATCTGATTCATATTCTTGCTTATTTTTGCCATCTGTCTGCAAACCAGACTTCTTCACTTCTAAATTCATGCCGGTTTATATGTTGCCCACTGATTTTTAACTCTTAAAAAGCTGTTCCTTTTTTTTTTTTCTGCAGTGTCTATGAGCCTGATAGAAACGTGCTGCGAAGGAAAGAATGGGAAAGGAGAAATCAGGAGGCCCAGCAGGAGGATGGCACCTTTAACATGAGTTACTCTCTCTTCAGTGAACCGTACAAGGTAGATGCTTCTCAGTTGGGTGGCTATTTATTTATTTATTTATTTCACAGTACAAAAACACAGCCTGCAGAAGGCATTGTCCAGATTTCAGCACCCTCCCACAAGTGCTAGCCTCACAGAATTTGCGGAGATCATTTATGGTTCATTGAAAATTGGATTTTATATATATATAAAAGAGCGTCTTATAATGTTCAGCAGCACACAAGAATGAAATAAGCTAGAAATATCCTATCAATATTTGAGAGGGAATTAAAACTAGGAGGTGAAGGTGACAGTGCCCTGGTTTTGCAACAAAGAAAACAGTTGTGTTACAATTGTGTGTGAAGGTCAAGCAATACAGTAAACATTGTGCTCTAGCCAAGGTAAATGCAATAAAATATCTCGGGGTTTTTTGTGTTTTTTCTTTTCTTGTAAGCATTACCAAGAAAATTTGTCTGCTAGACTTGTTTTACCCTCAACAAAAGCAGAAGAATCTTGTGATTTCCAACTCCTTGTTTTATCTGTCACGGCAACAGTAGTGTGGTGAGGCATAACTGTTTCTCTCCACACCCTGTTATAAGGGTCGAGCACTTAAAAGGGTCTTCTGCACTTACCTACTGCCTACAGAAGCCTGAAAACCAAGCTGTTGTGAACAAGGCCACATAGCGGTATCCCACGGGGACTTTTCCTCTCTCCCAGCTAACCAAATGACTTTGCCTGCATACATCAAAGCATCGTCATCTATCATCGGCTGTGACCTTCCAGTAATGCCCAAGTTACTGTTACAACCACCATGTTGTAATGCCTCTGCCTCCATGCAGCATCACTTGCCCTTGATGCTTTGGGTGCTTTAGTGCCTCTTTCCAGGAGTCCTATTTGGGACCCGGCGCTTGGCTTCTGCACCTGATTTCCGTGCTTCTCTGTTTCTGCCTGTGCTCCAGGGTCAACTTTTATCTTGCTGTTCTCCCAGATTGTTGTTTGTTTCTAGTCCCTAATGGAAGAGAAAGATCTACTGCTTTCAATCCATGTCCCTTGATAGAAGACAGCTCTGTCTGCCTTGAAGCTGACCTCCAGCTGTCTGAATTTCAGATTCGTTACAAAGACATTTAGAAACCACAGGAAATGTCTTGAACTCCTCATGGCTCTACTTGAAAAAAATCTACTGTGAGACCAATCAAAGGCTAATCCATGGAAAGAATCCTGAAAAGCTTAAGTCATCTGTGTCTTGGCAGTACATGAGGGCTGTGCTGCAATGGGGACTTAATAATTTTCCATTTGGTAGGTCCCATCAAATAGACCTCTCAGAAAAGAGTCTCCCTTTTAGCTGGGTCCACAATACTGTTTTGTCCGTGGTACCTAAAGTTGGTAATACTGACGCTCAAATCACTTATAACAGTGGTATAGTTGGAATATTTTGTGCACTTTGATGATTACCTATGTGCCAATGTGATGGCACAGACTTCGTGTATCATGGACAAACCAGTAATTCTGAGTTATGGTGTCTGAATGCACCTCTATGCAACCACAGTATAAACCCATCAATTCTAAGAGGAGCGGATGAAAAGCCATTGCTGTCTCTGGAAGCAAAATGGATACTGAGTGGATATCCTTCTGGGAGATCAGAATAAGGGCTTCATTCAAGCTTCTCGTTGTTAAATACTATATCCCTATTTTGGACAAGCGGGTCAAGAAGCTGGCTTTGTCAAGGAAACATGGAGGAAAGCAAAGCCCAGAACGGCAGTATAACTCATCCACAGATCTGTTGATTTGACAGTCACAACTGCTTGGGAAGACCAGTCATTCTGACAGCATTGGACACCAAAACTTCAGCAGTGGAGTACTCTGAATGTCATGTCTATGCCTGCAATGAACCATTGGGCTGTCTGAACTCATCCAAGCATTTGTGAACCTTCAGTGTCAGGGTGCAGAGCTGTGGCTTGGGTTCTTTGACCTTATTGTGGAGAGAGGCTGACTGCAAAAGAGGAAACTTTTTCTGCAAAAGCAAAATAAAACCCTTTCTTACTCTCTTTAAAGATCATGTTCAAGTTTTAGGTGTTTCCAGAAGGGAATGAAGTTACAGCAGACATCCACTGGAAGCTCTGATTAAATTCAGTATTCCTTTGCACAGCTTGAGAAACATGAGCTTAAAGCCAAAGGATTTGCCATTCAGAAGGCCATATCTGAAAATCAAAGGCAGACTGGAAATCTCTTAAATCTTATGTCCTCTCTCACCTTGACATGTATCACTACTCTTGTAACATCAGATTTTCTGAAAAATCCTGACTCTTCGAGTTGCCCCTTACCCTGTTCAAAGTATCCATAGCAACCCTTTATGAAGGATTATAGGGAATCCAGTATCTTTTACTTAAAATATTTTTTACAGGGTTAAAAAGTAGGAGTCTCATTCCAGATATTTCCTGGACAGAATACCGTGTCTCCTTAAACATATGAGTATTTTTAATGAAGAAAAAAATTCTGATGAGCTTCCATGTAACCATCAGATTTGTTTTGAGAATTATTGAATCTTGATGTCATCAAATGTGTGGATACATCTTGCATGGTGGGAGAATACCTAAGTTGGAAATCTTTGTACAGAATGCTTTTGCTACTTACTCATTATGTGATCATGTTTTGCCTATGTGAATGATTAATAGGGCCAGCAATATTTCAAAGTGAATAAGACAAACTGTTACATCGAAAGCTTGTAAGACGTTACCTCAGATCCCATCTTGTTCCCAAGAGGAGGCAGGGAAACTCTTCCAGGTGAGCTCTGCTCAACACAAGGTCTTCTTACTTCAAGTTGTCCCCAGTGTATCCAGAAGGAATAATCACGACTGAAGAGTTGTCAGCATGTGCCACGGTACAGGCATGTGATCAATTTGCTGCAGTTGTTCTTGTGGTTATATGGGAACTCTCAATAAGAGGTGTCTTCATGTGACCTTCATACCAGATCCACATAGTAAAGAAGCTGTAATAAGACTTTTATTCACTTCCCATGCAGATAGCAGCCATCAGAAAGAATGGACCTTCTTTTAGGGAAGTTGGACTTCCCAGGGGCAAAACTTGCACATGAATTCTGTGTTCATAGACCTAGAGTCAGATGGGTACAGAGCTGTTCCACAAGCTGCTTGTGCTGTAGGAGACCCGTGTGTACCAGGAACCCGGTTCTACTTGGTGGTCTTTGTATCTACATCTGGCAGGGGAGGAGACCTCTCATATGCCACAGGCTAGCTGAATCTGGCTGGGTGCAGGCCAAGGGCAGATTTCCCTCCATAGAGGGAAGTTGGAAACACAACTCCCTACAAGTTATCTACAAGACGTGGAGGATCCACTCGGCCTTTCTGTGTCTTCCAGAAAGTAATTCTGCTGGTCGAGGAGTGTAGAAGCCATTTCATTGACCCCAGGAAACACATATCTCTAACCTTCTTTCTTTTCAGATCTATGTGATGCCTCCCACTTCTGAAACCTTGTTAAGTTTCCTCTTCTTTAGGACATTGATTTGATTCCTCTGAAGTGAAGAAACACTGTTTTTTTAAGCTGTTTCTGTCTGTGATTTAATGTCTCATGTTTTTATTTTCATAGCAGGTTATTGTCCTTGTGACAATAGCTGCTTATGCAGAGAGAAGATCAGGCTCTAGTGGTTGAGCTATCTTATTCCAAATTTGCAAAGCAATGTTTCTGATGAAACTCTTCTGATTTTTTCCCTTCTCTTCAACATGTATTATCGATATATATTCAATTCTGCTAGATAACATTGTATGAAATGCATGTCAGAAAGCTAGCTGTAATATATTTTATGTAGTTACAAGGTAATGTCCTTGAAATTTGGGGGGAAAAGTTTCAAGCAATACAGGACTGCTTCTACTGCCTGACTTAGAAATGTTTCCACTGTAGTCCGCTGAAAGTTAGCATGTAGCAATCGCTGCAAACATTTACAAGACATTTTTTGCTTGGACTGTCTTTTTTTTTTATAGGAAGCCCAAAAAAAAGGATTCTGAACGAGGAAGGTTTACCTCACGTTTTTGTTTGAGTGACTCAGTTTTTTTTGAAGGCTTAAAACCAAAAATACCCCCAGTTTTCCACATGTTGCTGCTACATCTTTGTATTTATGATATAACTTTGAGGGGGTCTTCTCCTCTACTATTACTCCCTTCTTTCTCCTTACTTTTTTCCTATAAAACAGAGATTCATGGCATGAAAATTTTGTTTTCTGAAGCCAGTGGGAGTTTTCCCATCCAGACATCATATCTGGAAGAGAGAAAGTAGAACACCATTGGTTCATTACTGTCTTCCTCTGAAAACCTAAAGCAAAGAACATCACACACTTGAACCTTGGCAGGGTTCAGAAAAATCTTAGCTGCAAAAATGCTAACGATAAACCCTTTTGCTTACAGTGGCTTTTTAAAGCTAGAGTTTTCAGTCTTTTCTGATGTATTTTATTTGCTTCTTTTATTTCTTTGTGGAGCTTCTGCCTTCTCAGCCAGGAAGTAAATGGATGACTTTAAAGACGATGATTAGTTTTAAAGGGGAGGGGGGAGGGTGGCTGTGTTCCTCCTGCTGCACACAGCAAGCATTGAGCAATGTGAAGAATGTGGGAAGTTCTGTTCCCCCTTTTTTTTAAAGAGGAGAGTGCCCTAGAGTGAGCATCCTGTCAGAGTCTTTTCAAGGAAGGGACGTAATCATCTATAGTTCTCCCATTGTCCCACGAGCTGTCTTCAAGTGACCTCCGAGTATTCTTAGACTGGTGCGTTCATTCAATGCTTACACTGGATATTGTGTGGCTTTTCAGATGCTGTGTGAAAAGTTAGGCAGGCAGAGAAGGAAACTGGGAATGCAATGTTTTCATTCATGGCTGGAGAGCTTGCATTGGGCTCAAGAAAAAGTTTTATCATGGTCAGATTTAATCCAAACCATTCTGTGTAGTTGCAATAATAAATTTTCTAGTTTCCAGGTAATATACTTTAACTACAGCATGAGACCAGTGATAGATTTCTTTTTTTATATACTCAAAGGCCCTTTATAGCTTTTCCAGTTCAGGGTAGATTTAAGATGTTGACAAGTGTCTTCAGAGACAAAAAAGGATTTTCGATTTCATCCCTCAACGCCGCTGCTGAATAAGACAGTGCTACTTCAGTAAGGATTTCAGCAGATGCATGCAGGGAATTTTGTTTTTCTTACATTGACTGTTGCAGAGCACTTGCTTTTTGTTTTGCAGACTAATAAGGGAGATGAGCTCTCAAACCGCATCCAGAATACACTGGGCAACTATGATGAAATGAAAGACTTGTTAACTGACCGATCAAACCAGAGCCACCTTGTTGGGGTTCCAAAACCTGGGGTTCCTCAGACATCTCTTCCCAAGCCTGATGAACTTCTTATTGCAGACTTGAGACCACCAGCTCCTCCTCCCATTTCCAGCACTACTTCTTCTACACCAGCAGCTCTACCTGCCCAGCAGAGCAAAAGTGCCACAATGGGCTGGCAGAAGGCCGGGCACAATGCCGCTTCGGATGGCCAGCAGAGAGCGAGCAAACATGGGCACCGTTCGCTGGAGTCACACAAAGGTGACTTCAAACTGGCAAACCAAAAATCCAGTCTGGAGAAACTAAAACGCTATGCATCAAGTCCCACCTCCTCCTCCTCCAACACTGCCCAGCAAAGCTCACTGAGGGGCACACTAGAAGAAAATGTCAACAGAGTGCAACAGCCAGCAAAACTCAACTGCAGTTCAGAAGGAGGAGCTCAAGTGCAAGAGAGGCCAGCAAAGCATGGTGGTGGGCACTGCGTCCAAAACTTCCCATCCTCTCTTGCTTCAAAGCCCAGTCTGATTCAGCAGAAACCGACAGCATATGTAAGGCCAATGGACGGGCAAGACCAGGCTCCTGATGAGTCTCCAAAGCTGAAGCTACCAGCAGAGACGACCAAGTCGTATAGGGGAGTGCCTTCTAACAAGCCTGGTTCAGCCAGGACCAAGTCAAAGATAGCCAAGTTCAGCATTCCTAAGCAAGAAGAGGTAAGTGTTTACATGCTTTTTTATGACATGATGGTGGCCTCGAACTGCAGATTGCACCTGTCTCTTTGCACATTTTTAATATATTAGTTTGCATGTTTATTTTTTTTAATGACATTGATATCCTATATTGCAAATATCAGCCTTACTGTAAAGATATCTCAATAATGAAATGCTCTCTCTCTTCAGAGACTGCAACATCTGCTACAATAATACTAATAGTATGTTTAACTTCACTGACATTTTTTTCTCACTATCCTTGTATAAATCTGTATATTTTTAATTTGGATTTTTTTGCTAGGCTTGGATATTACTTCTACCTGTTCATATTTTGTTGACTGTTTTCTCTTGGGCAATGATTAAATAAATTGCTTGTGATCAGAAGTTGTTCTGCTATCCGTAATGATGTCAAAGTAGTTTCACAATCTAAATAAATTACTTAAATAATACAAGATTTGTGGAATAGATGGAGACTACAGCAACAGGACTTTCTTTTTAGTTCATAATATCTCTTTCTGTTTTAAACCACTATCTATACTGAGGTTTTCTTCCTAAAGGATCACCATCTGTAGAAACCCAGCGACGCTGCAAGTATAAGGACATGTCTGTAAAAGCTTCTAGATAGCATTTCTGTTATCAGCAGTAGTTATGAAGGATTTCTGCTTGGACTTATTTTGTGTTCATGTATTTCAAATTCTGTTTGTGTCTAGTAGGACACCTTGCTTTATCACGTATGCAGTCTGATTTTCTGTTTAAGCTTTTTGAATGGGAAGGAAATGGTTGGTTTGGACAGAATGAAGGGTGAATTTTTTTTTTACAGGGTGTACTCAGAGGCCCATATGCCAATACAGAGATGGTCACATCATCCTCCTATGCAAATTGGTAGAGCTCCTGTGTCTTAAACAATTTATACTGTTTATAGGACTAAATGACTTTATTTGGCTGAATCACTGGGAGTTCCTCAGAGCAGAGATAGTGATTGTTTACACTTACTTGACAGCTGTGGTGTGTCTTGAGATGTTTTTAGTCTCAACATTTTGGTTTCTGGCATTATTGAAGGAGAGGAAAAATCTAATTTTTGGTGGAGTTCTCTGGCCTCTTAATGCCTGTTTTTCAGAAATGGAGTTGACTGTTGTATTCCCCTTTCAATTTGGTTTGGGAAAGAAATCTCTCTGGAAGCAATTACTTCTTTCAGCTTTTTTAGGCATTATACCCATGTGGTTTTTCTCTAAGTTAAAGTTCCATCAGTTCCAAACAACACAGAGATGATATGTTGTTCCTGAAAAGGAGTTGTTTTAGGCTCTTAAGCCATATTTGATAAGCAAATTTAGCATTCACAAACTGCTGTAATTGTGCAGATGGATCAGGTAATGGCAGGTACTAATATCCATTTAGCTATTATTGCCTCTTTCAGACTTTTGCTTCTATCTGCTAGTGGGAAGCATTGTTAGAATTAAAGATGCCTGTGGCAGTAGTCTGGATCTTTCATATATTCCGCCTTTACATGTATGCAATACTCAAAGGAGTAGTTTGGAAAGGAGTTTTGATAGGCAATCATTTGTTTGTCTGAAATTCAGGTTTTACCATTTGCATTTCAAATTCACCTACCTCAGGAAAGAAATCTTTTGTTTGTTGTGTGTAAGCCATACCAATGCATAAGGGTAAATTTATACTGCAGTTTCTAGACTTGTAGAAGTATTTGAGATGCCTTTAAACTCATCTGCTTAAATACTGATGGCAATGCAGGCTATGGTAGGAGAGTGTAGACTGCAGGTTTTCTACTAAAGTGTTCACCACCTTCCCACAGATTTTGTGGAATGCAGTATTACTGAAACAGTATTTGATAGCATACTATAAACATTTAGCTGATGTTGAAGGAAGTGGACAAAAGCATTTTCTGGTAGGTTAGAAAAAGAGGTTAGCGATTATAAAAAATGATGGACATACTACTCAGAGGAAGTATTAGGTACTGTAGATGTTGGGATTTGAAACTTGACTGTGTTTAGATGTCATGTTGGAAGGCTGAGAGTCCTGGTGATAAAATGTCCAGCTTTTTTTTCCTTTATCCTGACATTTCCTTTGTTCTAACATTTTCCGTTCCAGCTGACACAAGATGAAGTCGGTAACCTGCTGGTATTGCTACAAGAATTATTAACCAAGACTGATAGCTTTTTCAGTCAGCGTTGCCTAATCCACTCTCCCTTTAATTTTCAATCATACTTCTTTTTATTTCAAAATGTTTTTCCATTCTTGTAATTTGTATTATTTATCTCCTAGTACGCTTTTGTAAGAATTTCCATGCAGTTCTTAAGTTTCAGCTTTCAAACTCATAAAATTTCTCCTTTGCATCAAATATTCACTATCCCTATTAGGAATAGAAGTTTTAAGCTTCTCTCAGCACAAAAGCTGTCATGGTCCTGTGAACTTCTCCAGGCAAAATGAGGCCGCTCTTGTTCAGGGTGGGGCTAAAAGTGATGGCCCAGAAAGTCCTTCTATCCCTAGTGGCCACAGGATGTCCAGAAGAGTAGAAATGTCATATAGGATGATCATTAGGGAGAACAGGGTAGTAACTAGGCTAGCACAGTGACTGGGAAGCTATATGGAAACAGAAATGAGAGTAGCAGGAAGCTATCTAAGAGCAACCATGAAAATATGGGAAGAAGGAGAAGGGCAGAGAGCTTGGAGATGCGGTATTTGGAGTGCAAGTGGTGAAATGAAGCATGATTTCTGCTACAATAAAAGGTGGGTGCTTGAGGTGGACTAGGTAAGGCTGTTAGTGTGCTCTGGGAGCTTAGTGCAGGGAATATCGTGAGACTCGTGGTCAGTGTGTTGTCCAACAGGATTCTTGGATCTTCCTCTGCAGAGCTGATTTCCAGCCAGTCAGCCCCTGGCCTGTAACGCTGCTGGGATTATTCTTCCCCATATTCAGAATTTTACATTTTTCTTTGTTGAACTTCTTGAGGTCCCTGTCAGCCTATTTCCCCAGCCTGTCAAAGTTGCTCTGGGTGGCAGTACCACCTTCTGGTGTATCACTCACTCCTTCCAGTTTTGTATCATCTCCAGGACTTGCCGAGGGTGCAGTCTACCCCGTCATGTGCGCCATTAGAAAAGATGTTAAACAGTACTGGCTCCAGTGTTGACTCTGGGGGTACACCACTATCGAGTGGCCTCACCACCCTCTAGACTGCTTATATAGCTTTTGTTTTCGGTCTGCAGGCATAATTTTGCAACTTTTTTTTTTATTTCCAGATTTTAAAATGTGTTTATAGTGTTACCATGGTCAAAACCCTGTACTTTTCAACTTGGCCTTGACAAGTTCTGCAGCTGCTTAACTGAAAACTGAACTGTGGGAGGTTGTGAGAGAAAAAGGTTCAAGAAGGGGGAGCAATATGTGAGTGCAGGGTGTAGATGCAAGATAAAAGATGGGACTCAGAGACAAAATTGGGGGGCAAGGGGCAGAAGAAAAGCTGTCTAGCTTGACAAAACAGAGAAATGAATGGTAAGAAATTACTGTTTACCCAGTGCCTTCAGAAGAGATTTTCTTTTAAGGAGCACATGAAGTGATGAGCACTTCTGTGTGACGTTCCAGTCTTATTTTAAACATCACATGGCTATAGACAGCTTCAAGTTCCACAGAGAAAACCAGGAGAGAACATAGTGTTATAAATCTCCTGCTTTGCAAGTCCACTTACTGATGCATTCAGATTGAGTCCTCTGCTTCCATGCACTTCCATTAACTTATAGTACTTTCTAGAGTCTATCAGTAGATCTAATATCTCTGCACTTTCATTTGTGTTTACCAGTTTGAAGGAATCATCAGTGGAAAAATAAACACATAATAAAACAAAGTTGTCTTCCTGTAAGAACTGAAGAATAAGAAGCAATGCCATGCAAAGTGTGTGTGTAGGATACAAAATCCTCTTCTGTACGTCCCTTGAGGTTTTCAAAAAAGCAGGGCACAAAATTGGCTGCAGTACAATTATTTTTCACTGGAAATAAAATCACTTGAATACAAATTATAGATCATTACTTTTCAATACATGAAAAGGTTGATTTTTAATGTAGTTCAATACCTCATTTAATATTTTTAATCGGGTTTGGAAAGCCTTCAATATCTTGACACAGACTGAAGCTTATAATTTTTTTTAATTGTTTTAATGAGAATAACTTGGATAGACCTGTGTGTAGAAAGGTAGCAGTTACTCATTTGGGAATTTAATCTTTAGGAGCCAGGTTCATCAGTGTTAATTAGAATCTGTACCCAACCTCCCGGTCCTTCCAAAATTATCATACTGCTCTGTAGAAATGATAGCTCATCATCTCAAGTACTGCTATTTCACATTTTTGCTATTTCACATTTTGAACTACTTAGAAATTATATTGCTGTAGGTAAAAACCTACTGTACTGGATAGAAGAGAAGAGAAATGTGGTACCAGGGTATAGAGGAAAAAAGGCAGGAATATCAAGTGCCTTTTTTCTAAAATTTTTTTTTGGAGTGAGTCAAAAAGAAGAACCTAAGATGGTAAATAATTTTTTTTTTATCTGAGTTCTCTTTTTTAATATAATCTTATAGGCAGCATGCTGGGGTTTTTTGTTACATTGAAAAAGCCTTATCTATTGCCCTTTTCCTTGCCTCATAACCCTTAAAGAAGTAAGCAATAGAGGTTATATTCAAGAATGACTAGCAGTCTAATGGTAAAAAGGATAGATTTGGTTCTGTTAAATTTGGGAACGCATTTATGTGAAATTTAGATAAGGTCATCATGAGGACATGTTCTTATTCTGCTTCACAGAGTGCTTACTTACACAACTTCTTCTGCAGTAGAAGTAATGCACAATAGATTAAATGTTGAATCTTCTTTTTTGTTTTTCATTTTTGCCCTGGCCTTACTCAGGCAAATTCCTGTTTGCCTGGCTAAGGTACTCTCTGCAGTCATTCTCATTCAAGTGGTTATACATAGTTACCAACAGCTGGCACATGCACTAGGAAGTGTTCTTTAAATCTGCAATCTTTTTCTCGCCTATCAGTTCTATCCTCATGTATTAATAGAAAAAAAAAGAAATCTCGTGACTCTTTCCTCATCTTCCTCCCTCCCTTTGAAAAAACTCTCCCAAATATGAGCTTAATGTAAGTAATTTGTTCAAAACTAGACTCTTCTAAGGAGAGTTTTGGTGCATAGCACATATAATAAGTAGTTCCATTCCAATGGAAGTTCACATGTGAAAGAACAAGTGCAGCTACGTCTCATCAGACAGCAGAAGCTCCAGTGTAGGCTAAATTGTGAAGATTGACATAATCTGTGCATGCTTCCTCTGGAAATACTGCATACCTGGATTTACGAGATAGTAGAGGGGAGAGAGTGTCTCATGAGAAAGGAAAAAGTTTTGGAGGAGATCTGAGTAAGTGCTTTTCCCCAGACACATAATGCCAGCTTCCCCTTCCTTGCATGGAGCCTGTTGAACTGTTGCAGGACTAGGAGTTGAATACAAGTTTTTCTTCTCTGCTTCCTGGGGTTTTCAGTTCTGTCCGAGAAAGGCTGGAATAAAAAGTGAAGAGCAGTTGAAGATGCTTTTAGATAAAAAGGGAGGGAGAGGATGAATGCATTAGCAAAAAAGGTCCAGAGTTCTTCCAGCACTGTTCTAGTGTGCACCCAAAGAGGCTGGAGACAGAAGTGCAGAATTAATTGTTTTGGTAGTCCTCTAGCATTTATCAACTTTGTTGAAGAATTGCAGTTCTTGAAAAGCCAGTTAGCAATCACAGCACTTGAGTACTGTAAGTATATACGAGCCAGTTGTGGATGTTTTATTTCCCAGATGTTCATGGGAATGAGTTAACAAGCTGCATTTACAAGAAGACACAGCTCAATTCATTCCTGTAGTCATACTGCTGACCTTCCCCACAAATAAAGCATGTTTTCCCACGTTAAACAGGAAGAACTGGACAACAAGAGCAGTGTGGTGCAAAGATCCCCGCTAATCGCAGGTTATTCAGGACCTTTGAGTGTGGCTGTGGGAGGCCTATACATGTAGGAGAGGATTGCAAAGAAAGGGTGTATTAAATAGACAGTGATGTTTAAAATGCTCTGAGCAAAGTGGAGACCACGATGAGCAAAGATGGATTTTCAGTAGTTTTCAAATTGTGACACAAGTCTTTGCTTTTCTCATATTCTGCCATCGTTGAGGCATACAGTGACTGTGTGTATGGGCAGTTTCACTGAATACAGTGAGCCTAATCCTCCAGTTATTCTTGGATGGCAGCTCTTGCGGAAGGAAAATACTGCTTAGACACCTTTACCTGACTTCTAGAGCTCTCTAGTTTTACTGTTTCTACTCTCAGTGAAACAAGTCCCTTTTCTCTTTTGAATTAAAAATAAAAGTCGTCTTTTTTTTTTGGAAAGCATGAGCTAAACTTGTCTATAGGCTTTTGAAAAGAAAGAATTTATGTATATAGAGCCTAAAGTTTTCGATATGGATTGATTACCATATGGTATGTGCTCTGCGTTTGTTGCTATGGTGAATCCATTGTTATTCCTCATTGTAGGATGACTATCATTAGAGAAAAATCTCTTGAAACTGGTGTAAACTTATGATTGTTAAGGGAATTTCATACTGTATGCACCTGCCTTTTTGCAAGTTTTCCCCAAGGCTGTTTTATTCCAGTTATTAAAAATATTTTGAGCAGTTCATCAGTTCATTGGGGTCTCTCATTAGTCAGATCTTTGATAAAACTGGTCTGTCCATCTTTTCACAAGTTGTAAGACTAACCACTTCTGTGATAAAGAGAGCTCAATGAATGTAAGAATATGTCTCATTGTAAGAAAAGTGTATTCCTTTCACCACCCTCACCCCCAATTAAGTGGGTAGTTTGGTTTATGAATCACCTCTGGAGCTGATACAAAAGTGCATGCATAAAAATGTCCACAACCCTGTATAATTGCTTCTTTAATTCCTTCTGGTAAGCACTACATTTATTGATGAAGGAAATAACATTTTAGAACTACAAAATCATGTTTTAATTGCACATTTTGTCTGATTTTTTTTAATCCATTGTAGTGCTTATGATGATGATAACTGAATGTAATAAAAATGCTCCCTACCAGAAACAAAGTAGTCTAATAGACCTCTTTTGTGAAATGCATCTCAGAAGATACATGGCATTGCTATCACTTTTCCACCTTTGGCCCTATTAATATAGATTGCTTCCAGGCACATAAGGCTATTCAGCACTTGGAGAAGCTGGTTCTTTTCTGGATGTGGCTACAGGAGCTGTGCACAGCAGTATGATGCTCCTACAAGCACAAGAAGCTGTCCTCAGCACTACTTTTCAGCTGAGCATCTCCTTACCATCTGTGTCATGGCTCCTTAAACAAAGGAGTGCTTAGAAGGGGTTAGGGTACAGACAGAGAGGAAGGGTGGGCTCACTGTGGGTTTCCAATTACCAGTGAAATACTCAGACCTACTCTGCTTCTTAGACCTGACATTGTACAACACCAGAGTGTGCAGTCAGGTGTGGATCTCAAGCCCTCATTACTCCTGCAGAGCAGTTATTAATACCAACTCACATTCTCCTTTCCAATAATTAGAGCAGGATAGAGTATTTCTGTCTACTTAGTCTTCACAGAAATCTACAAGGGAACATGTAGGATGTAGAGGTGGTTTAGATTATTTTCCATTTTTTTTTTACACATCCATGAAAAATATTTTACTGCTTTGTTCTGTGGTTTCCCCAGTCTTTCATGAATCAAAGTGACATGAAACTGTCACCACTGAACATACTGACAGGGTTAAGTTATGATTGATGACCAAGAGGACCAAAGAAAAATACAACGAGTTTCACAGATCATTGTTAATTCCAGCAAAATAAATAATGTATATGTGCCACTTGATGTATAAGGTTAAAGAGGTCAGACCTCCAGTAATTGTTGTAAATGCATCCAGCCAGGCCAGAAGCAGTTAAATTCTTTATTGTTGGTCACACATTCACTTACAGTAAATGAAGACAAATATACCCTTAAATACCTGCATCTAACATACTTTATTTGCCCTGCACATCATAAAGTTGTCATTTCCGTAGCACTTCTGGATATGGAAGATCTATCCCTCTAGTACCACAAAATGGCTTCCTAGAAAAGTAATTAACAGAAGGCTTTTTTTTTTAAGTTTGGAAAAGATAAATAATGTAGGCGTCTGATTTCCTGTCACTCTTGGTTAACTTTGTATGAAAATGGATAGCTTCCAAATTAAAGCAGGCACCGGCCTGTCTGGAGAAAAATGTATCTGAAAAGAAATTTGTACATTACATATTCATGTAGTTCCAAATGTCTTAATTGTATTTTATATATAACAATTGCATGTTGTGAAATATGGTACCTTTTTTACTTCATAAGTTAAAATCAACATGCCAGAAAGGTTGAGGTTGCTTCTGACATGGTCCAGGATAAACATTTCCTTTCCTGAATTCCCTCATATATGCTCTTTTCACTCTCCACCAGCAGGTTCCTCTGAGTGATGGAGGTTTGGTGTGAAATGGCTTTACACCACATTTTATTCAGAAAATAAATATACAAAAAGCATTCATGCCAGTGAGCCACAGGGCAAAGAATATTGAGATCCAGTATTTTCTCTCAGAACCAAAAATTGCTATTCATATTCCTCTGCATTTACATCAAATGGCTGTAAGGGAAGCTTGTGTAGCTAGAAAGACAGGGAAACCAAGAATATTTCTTGTTAACTCTTATCACTAACATGTGTTTAAGAAGAGATGGGATTTAAAACGCTCTCTCTGCTTTGTAACTATTTGGAAATTAGATGTTGAAGATGATGGGGTTTTCTCATGCACATGATAGAGATTATTAGTATTCCAGTACCAACACTGCAGCCTATTGTTAATCAAATTTTACGTTTACTTAAAGCTAGTTGTACATCTGCATTCAGATACAGAGGCAGGTACTGCTTTATGTGACTGCTACAGCTTCTGTACCTGAAGACAGCTATGAGCTTATTGGTTACAAACACAGTCAAAACCAATATTAATACAAAGTATATAGAATGACCATGATTTGACAGTTATTCATTATTTTCTAAGAGGCCTTCTCTGATTTTAATTACAATCACAGGGACATCTGATGGAAGAAAATATATTAGGTACTTAATTTCTGATTTCGTGGAAGCATCAATTCAGAACTAAATTACACTGTCTAGAAAAAAGGTGTAGGATGGAAGACCAAATGCAATGTGAGATTGACAGTCTGAAAAAAGCCGTAAGCAGGTAATGAATGTCTATCTTGCACCAAATCGTTAAATATTTAGCATACAGGAAAAACTTAGACATACATAGACAGACATGAGAATGAGCTGGGGCACATAAGAGTGGAGGAGTCTGAGAAAAGAAGAATAATTATGGTGAAAGCCTAAAGCGAAAAATTAGATTAAGCTTTGAGAAACCCATGAAAAAGGAGAATTAGTCGAAGTTTAAATTTTTGTCCTCATGGGCGGTGGAAGATCAAGTGCAGTGTGAGATGGACAGTTTGAAGAATACCATAAGCAGCAGTCATAATTTATGATAAAGTCTGCACATAGAATCTTCCAGTAGCTTATAGATGGCTGAGCAGACACCAGAACTTCAGTTTTTTTGCTGTGGTGTGTCTGTTCCCATGAGGAAGCCTTTGGGAGCACCCCTTCTTCTTGTGCAGGTCCTGCTCTCAGATAGGAACAGACCAATGTCCACAGGGCACCTCTGACAAGGAATCAAACTGCATGATTGCAGTTGTTTCTAAAGAAACTTGTCCTCTCCCATGAGTACAGAAATTTAAACAGTGACCATCACATTCTTCACAGATGGGATATCACTGTTTTGGGAGGAAAATGCATTATCCATCTCCCTTTATATGTGGTATGGCAATACGCACAGAACTGAGTTTGGTTGTAGTCATACCTTCTGTGGGAGTGCAAGAGACAAAACCTCACACTCACGTAGGAAGTGCCAAATGTCTGTGAATAGCCTCAACACAGAGCTAATGTCTTCTGAATCATGGTATTTGTCCTCCCACCAGGGTTTTATAGCTTCTGATAATACCTGATTGCATTCTCATCAATAAACCAAAACCACTGTGTCTTTTACTACTGTAATCTCTTCCATTCAGGAGTTTCAAAGCTTTTCATAAGCATTAATGGCAACTCTGATAAGAACACATCAAATCTGGTTACGGAGGAGTTACCTCAGGTGCAGGAGTATGGGGACAGCATTCTTGATGGTGCCACCAGCAACTACAGCACAGGCCAAGCATACTTCTCTTGGCTATGTTTGCCAATGGTCCAAGCTGAGGGACCAGCTGGAAAATGATGCAGGAGGCTGGGGCAGAGGGCAGGACAGCCTATCTCTTCCAGCCCCCAGATAAAGGCTATACAAACACATGGCTGGCCATGGGCCCAGAGTAAAGCACAGCCAGCGTGATGTGGTATCAAAACAGAAAGCAAAACTGAAGAGACTGAATCCCTACTTGGATATTTGTGCTACAGCACACTATATAGCAGAGTGGCACGTGAAACTTTTCCATAACGTTTGCACTGGAAATGGAAGTTACACAGAACTAAAAGTAAACTCTTCTTGCGAAACTCTGAATTAATGTTTCTCACTGTACTTTTTCCTACCATTTAGGTCATTTGAGGCAGAGACAGTTCCTGAATTATTATGTCACTTATGGTTTACCACTTCCATTTGAGTTATTCACTGCTCATGCTCCACTTGAAATTAATAGGAGTTTTGCCATTGTATTCAGCAAGAGCAAGGTCAGGGTTTCACAAGGATGAATATTTCTTTCCTTCATTGTATGAACTTCCTTTGGTCAAGAAGATATTGCTTGAGGGAAGATGGTCTTTTTTCTTCAGGCTTTCTTTGTTTTGTTCCAGAAATGGATATGTAATACTTGTGTGGTTTTTTGACATTGTTATTGCTTGGAAGAAAGTGAGCGATAGTAATACAGAATAGCCATCAGTGGCAGAAGGTAGCATTTGTATTCAATAATGTGCTGCTGCATTAATCTATTAACTTGAGGACATCTCTTAAGAGAATCAAAGGAGCTTCTTGACCAGTCTGAGGTTCTTGAGTCATTTTTTCTCTCTTGTAATTAAAATTCCTAGTTCTCTGTTCAGATTCAGTTTCCTCACCGACTCTTCAGTGAATAAATCTACATGAGTGATTTCCTGACAGTTGTACATTAGGAATTATGGCATATCCCTGCATATAACTTACAGGACTATCTCAATACACAGAGAGTAGACCATAAAACATGCCGAATGGGGATTTCTCAGATATGTTAATTGCTGCTATATAAAGAGCATGGGATGAAGAGCTGACACAGAGGAAGTTGAACTAAAAAGTACCTGCCACAAATCTTTGAAGGCTCATGGAGGAGTGAATCCTGCTGCTGCCACTTCATGGCAGAGCTCCTCTCAGCAAAGCCTTTGTAGTTCAGTGAGCTGAGGCATGGAGGAGGGCTGGCAACTCCCTGCAGGCCAGTGCCACAGCTAGACAGGACTCTGCCACCTCTGGAAGCTGCTGCTGGGATCAGGGTGCCAGTGGGTCAGTAGGGTACCGGCATGGGAGCAGTTCCCACCTTCTCGGCTCTTTGTTGCCTGGGTATGGTGCCCGGGTTCTCATCTGTCTGAAAATAGACTTAAATGCAGGCCTAATTTATTTCTCTTGAAATGGACTGGATGACATTTCCTGCTCCCATCTTCTTGTCTATGAGCATGGCTCTCAAAGTAAAGCTGGTATTTTCCTTAGGCTGGATTTTTGTGTCTTGAGGGCAAGGGCTGGTCTACTAATGGACATCTACTACCTCTTCCTCGAAGCTCGGGTTTGTCATTCAGTGATGACTAGGTGTTGTCCACATAAATGATCCTTCATATTTTTGGCAAAATTTGTACTAAATTGACATCCATGCAGAACTTTGCAAATGAGCTCCATATTTGTAGAGGAGCATCACAAAATTATTTACAGTGTAGAGGGAGAGATACAGTTCAGAAAATGCGCTGCAACCAGGTGTGAGTTGTACCCTGGTAACCTTTTAAAATTGTGCCTTTTATGCACTGACTATAGATAGGTGTTTTTGCACTCAGTGGAATGGGGCTGGATCACTGAACTAATTTGAAGTACATCATTAAACATCAATGCTTAGTACTGATTTTTAGCCATTGCACTTGAACCCTTTGCCTTAGGTTGACCTAGCACACAGAAAACAAAAGTGCTGCAGCTCAGCAGCTATTGGCTGCTTTGCTGGTTCTACAGATACAACTATGCACCTTTTTGTTTTGAACAAGTTTTATGTACTATCTGTGTAATGCATGTCCTACTAAATATAATAATTAATGTGGAAAGAGGAAACCAAATAGTTATTATTCAATCATTTCAATATAGAATGTTTTTTAAAAATAAATCAACTAGACAAATCAAACCGTATAGAAATGAAAAGCGTCTTTGCAGGCCCTATGGGAAATTCAGCTAATGAACTGAAGAGTATCAGTTTCTAGGCAGGCAAGAAAGTTTACTTAATTTAAATAAATAAATTCAACTATTTACCTCCTTATTGGAAAGTCATGGGTTTGGGCATGAACACCTAATATGAACAAAGTAACTTCAGTGTGGCCTGTGCGGTTTGAAACATCAAGCGAACAATTAACTTTAAAGTGGCAAATTGTAATGCTATTAAAAAAAAATCTTCTGCCTTCTGGGTGTGACTGTCTTTTAAATGTGGTGATGTCACCCTGTGAGCTGTTAAACCATTATCAATGAGCAGGCTGTGCATTTTCTAATGATTACTGTGGAGTTGAAAAAGACTCTATAATGTTCCTTCAGTTTGTTCATCATTTTTGTTTGATAATTGCCCTAAAAATCAATGACAGCTACTGACTACAGAAATTTGATTGAACCAAGTATAAATATAGGCAGCAATTTAGGCTGATCTTACTCAATAGGAAAATGTCTTTGGATAATAAGTGGATTCCTATCTAAATTCATGAGTTCTTTTATGACATTTTGGGTTAAGCTTGAAATAGATTAATCTTTTTCTGATAAAGTTGCATAAGCTGTGATTTCTCCGGTGACCACATTTAATTGGATATTAAATAAAGTCCTTATCTTTACACCAACAGGTTTTATAGACTGGATTTGCCCCCCCTTACCCATGAACTGTATTTCACAGATTAAGTAACAAGTAGTAGGCACATACATAAAATTATTGATTAATCTGATATGCCTAGATTAAAAATTAGACTGTGTTGATTCAGGTACGCCTTTGATGTGCGTGGCTGCTGTTTAGGGTTAAATGCACAGAACAAAGGGAAATTGCAGGATGGTGCCAAGAGCTGTGAGGACAGGTCAGCTCTGTGTATTCTTCCTTTGCCACGTATTCTTCAGCAGACGTACCACGGGATAGTTTTCTGTCAGGTTTGACAAGAAGCTTAAATTCCTGATAATGGTTTTGAAAAGCTTGAGGTCAGGATTCATTATGCAAGGTGATGTACAAGCACACAGGAAGAGGTATCCTGTGATAAAACCTATCAGCCCTGGAAAGGCAAAGGAAAGGTTAACAGTAACTTGAAAACTAAATTAACCTATCACACCTGGAGAAGGGAGATAGGGACAATGCTGAGAGAAGTATCCAAAGGAAAAAACATAGATGGTGTTTGGGAGAAGAAAGTCTTAACAGGGTGAGTAAAGACCACACTTTGAAGGAAGAGTGAGGCAAGGAAGAGAGGATGGAGAAGGTGAAGATGAAAGCGCAGCGTGACTGATATGGGAGACATGCATCTGGTACCTCACTTGCTGGAGAAAGTTGACCAAATGGGTAGAAGATAGTTAGAACTTGCTGCATTTCCTTTAATGATAATGAAGGACACTTTTTGGAGCTGAAAGGACACTTCTGTCCCAGAGAAGGGCAGGATGTTGAAGGAATCTGGCTGGATGGCTTGGGCACATATGTGAGATTGGTGGAAAGAAATATAGCAGCTGTTCAGAATAAGCCAGGAAGGGAACCACCAGTGTGAGCCTGAGGCCTTATGGGGGAGGAAATAAATGAAGACATTTGTGTAGAGTAAGCTGTGTTAAACCAAATGATGCGGAGCTCATGCTAATTGCCATTTTTTGCCCCATTGGTATGACATGTTGTGAATTTGAGAACAAACTGATGCCTCCCTATGTAATCAAACCTACTTTTGACTTTGAGGGCATGGAACTGGCAACCCTGTGATAGCGTTTTGTTGGTTTTCTTCTCATATATGAGACAAGAGAATTGCAGTAGTGCTCTGCAGCCTGCTCAGGAGCTTGAGCAATCCTCTCCTGGTGGATTTGTTTTGATTTTGGCAAGATCAAGCAGGAAGAGTTGCAGTGTGGGTTTGGGGTTGTTTCTTCCTAACTAAAATTTACCCATTGCACAAAGCATGTAATTGTTTCAGAGCTAATGTCAGACTTGGAAATTGTTAATTGCTCACTGGAGGCAGCGTGCATTCTACAGCGTGTCGGCCGAGGCTGGCAGTGCTACAGGTGCCATTGCCATGCAATTTGCAGAGACTCCTGGCTGGTGGCATCATTTGGCTGAGATTCAAGGAACAAGGTGTTGAAAATCCCAAGTGTGTTAGTTGAAGATAAAAATAGAAAGTAATTCCACGGAGTAATGGGAACATGCATAATGGCCTTGTGCTAATTTCAGTCTGGGGTCACTGGGCTCTCTCTTTCTTTTATAGTTGAAATAGCTGTGTCCAGATAATAAAGATGTTGACAATTATCTTTTCCATTCTCCAGAGACCACACAAAGCTAAGCCTATTCCTTTTAATTTCTCCTTTTCTTTTATTCCTGGCTTGTCACGACTTTTGACATTGGCATGAGGCTGTTTTCTAGAAGAATTTCCTTTGCCTTCTTGCCTTTTGGTAATATAAGCATTTTGTTAAGAATTGCTTCTTTGAAGCTGTATTTTTTTGTTAAGACATTTTTGGATGTTGTCCTCTTTGCTTCGTCTCACAGAAGTCAACCAGTAATGTAGCAACCATTATTTCCCCCCAGATTTCAGAAAAATGTTGCATTACTTAAAGTTTTTCTCTGGCTTGTTTTATTTCCAGTAAAACAAGCATTTCCAGTAAAATAGCAGGAAAGGCATGACAATCTTCAGAGGTTGTGTTGGTTTTGGAGGCCAAAAGCTGGGTCAGGGTCTACATCAGTCCATGACTGCATACGCTGGTTTCTGTGGCAAGGAAGACTGAGTGGGGATGTCTGGAAGCAGCCACCGCCTGCCATTTGAGACAAGCCAGGATACACTCTGGTCCCCAGCTGGGAATTCCCAGGTTTGTCTGCAGCCTCTGGTGTTAGCAATCTGGTGGCAGTGTTCCCTATGGAGTCCAGGTAGTGGTGAGCTGTTATGTAGCCAGCTTGAAGACTTTGGGACTTTTCTTTATCAAAAACACAGAGTACATGGGTAAACACATAGCATACCCTTAGAGGCATGGTTTGCAAGGGGACTCTTTATGTATAGACCTCATTTATTCCGTAATAAGTAAACCTGTAGAATTGTTCAAGGGGAGGAAGATTTCTATAAATGTCTCTGCTCTGTCAATGTGGCAATGCTGAGATTGAAAAGGCAGTATCTAGACTAGCTCAAAATATATGTATGTTGCATTTGTACATACCATAAACCAAGGCTTCGAAAGGTATAGGTTGGCCTCATGCCACCAACCCTGGAGATTTACCTCTTTAGTTGCTGATATTTTATGAGATGCAGAGAAGTCACCCAAATAAGTTCCCAGTGTCCGTGCACCCTAACAGTAGTTTAATCTCTGGTTTAACAGAGGGTCTTTATAAGATTCATATACACAGATACTGCATTTCTAAATTGCTAACACAACAACAGAAGCTTAAGTGCAATTTTTATACCAATAAAGACCTGATGAAATTATGCCTAATGGTCTGCAGACTGCACTTTTATATGCACTTGCAATGCTCCCATTGACTTCAACTGCTGTTGTCAAGGTGTTTCAGTACTACTGAGCTAAGGACCATTACCCTGTGCTATTACAATACATTAAACTAATGCTGCCATTTTTCCATTATAACAACAATACTTGGCAACAGAAGGCTACCTCTGACCCAATAACTTGCAATCAAATATTTGTTTCAGATTTCAAAATGCATATAAAATATGAGGCTTGACAGAAATACCCAGATTTGACTTCACTATACTTTCAGCCTAGTCTTTAATTCTTTGCATACAGACAAAATAAACTTGGCGCTGATGGATCGTTCAGAAATATTAATATTTTTAAGAACAAGAGGATTTTAGTTTATAAGTAGGTTGAGTAAAACTACATCCGAACGAAACTCTCATTGACTTTCATGCAGACAGCATTGGAATGATATATCTAGACTGTACATATCACAACTCCCAAAGCTTGCGTCCTTCAGAAGCAAAATGCTTCCCTGACTGTTGTTGAGGCAGCATGCAGCAGGGAATACTCACACAAGTGTCCTGGAGCTGAGCTTTGTTATCTGATTTCTGAAGTTAAAACCAACTCACCAATTTTTCCTGAGTCCTGTTTGCTCTAATATAGCAGAGAATACTGTACTTGGGTACTGCAGGGAGATAGCTTTGCAGAGATTAGTTTACTGGTTTCTAAGAAATTAATGATTTTGAATGCATGAAGGAAAGCAAATACACTGATTATATAATCTTTGCTACACTTTCTGATTGTTCGCTAATCTTTTATCCTTTTTTACTGCCTAAAAAAGAAGAAAACAATAAAGAAAAGGAGCTGCAAAAGGTTTGAACAGTTGACTGATTTCGCCTTTATGATAAAGTGGATCGCCAACTAAATGAGAAAAAAAGAAAACATGACCCTGAGTTCCCTTGGAAACCTCTGCAAACTCGTCTTAAAAATGTACACACAACATCTGCCAGACAAACAGAGATGAGGACTTGATAACCAAAACAGAATCCAGATATCCACAAAAATGGGCTTCTTGCTGTTTCTCCTGTGTCACTTGCACTGCAGGGTATAGCTACGAGGCATACAAAAGCATAGTTGGTTCATATAGCAAGTCTTTTGATATTGTTTACTCCCCAAAATCACAGAGGTACTTGTTTGTTTTCTTGTGTTGTTTACTATTAGGATGGGAAAGGTCCATCACTGTATCTAAAGTTTTCTGTACCCTTTTCCTTTTAATAATTAGCTTTTAAGAGGCATCCTTCAAGGTGAAAACATTGCTATGAAAGAATAAATAGTAAAGTTATGTAAAGATCTGGAAAACTGTATTTTTCAAGACATCAGGCCAACAAGTTTCATTGCAAAGGTATTTCATGGTTCAAGCACAGGTCTTATTCTAAAATGCTGAAGAATTTTGCTTGTAGAGCAGATTCAGCCTTGGTTGCAAAAGTCCTAATTTGGCCTCCTGTTTCTGTGCATGCAAAGTTACGGATACCAAATCACTTGTGCACCTGTGCATCAAGTCTGTTGCCTACTTATTTTGTACAGATTGTCATCACATAAGGTCTAGTACCCTGCACACCGGCGCTGGCATCGTAGACGTCTTCAAACATGACATTACCTGGATAGTGTGACATCTCTCAGTCTTGTGCTGAATAAACAAGTAAAATAAGAAATAAAAAGATTGATTTGTGTGAGATCAGTGTAGTCCTGTGCAAAAAAGGACACAGACTTGCAGTACTTGTTAGATTCAGGAGACATGGATTCCATTTCTGGTACTGTTGTTACCTTTTAGAGGGTATCTGCCTCTGGAGGGCATGGCCAGCTCTCTGTTTTCCAGAGAACAGCAACAGAAAATGCTCATCGGATATCCTTGGGACTGCAAAAATTGTTTCATAGTATTGCCACACTGGGTGAGAGTGGTAGAGGCAGCTGGAAGGTAAAAGGTAGTATCGTGTGTTATCTGCAGGCCCTTACAGCAAAACGTGAACAAACCATACGTGGAAAAAAGCGTAGACAGCAGCAGCACTCTGCTCTCTTGGTTGTGTAGCCCTCTCTTTATTAATGGAGAGTTCATTTTAATTCTTTGCACACTGGCGTTAAAATCTTGACATTTACCGTTTGCAGATAGTTGCATACTTCTGTGAAATAGCCCTGATGATGCAGAGACATTAATTATTTGCTTTATAAAAGTGACCACTTTCTAGAAACTGGTTCTCAAGGAGCAACCTCCTTTTGTAAGCATACAAAGACTTCAATGCATGTATCTCCAGGAACAATTTACAGGTGCCAATACCCCCATGTAAAGGTGCATATCACCGAAACATGCAGATAATAAATCCTCCCATCTGTGATACAAAGTTTATCAGCTTCTGAAATGAGTACCAGGAAAGAGGGCTGAGGACTTAGAGGTTTGAGTACCTACAGTAAGAGCTGTGTTCAGGATTATTTGATCAGATGTGCATCTCTGAAAAATAACTGTGCTCAAATATAATCATCTAGTTCTGCGCAATACTTAAAATAAACAAATTAATTCTGCAGAGGGATTTAAAATGAATAAATGTATTCACTAGGGAGAGCATACTGGCATGACTGAATGGCTTAAAATACATCGAAGGTAAAACCATTCTTCAAATTATCAGCAAATCTGCAGATTTGCTCTTAAACAGTATGCAGACCTTGATAATCACGTTCTTTTTTTAATTATCACAGATTTATAGACAAGAAACAATTCCAGAAGACTGTGATGAGAGATTTGGCGTAAAACTAGCTAGATTATTTAGCTATGAAATAGCCATAGCACAGAAAGATGTGTCTTTGAAGTGAGAAGAAGAGAAGCTAGAGGGTCTTTTTTTTGTGTGTTATGAGAGGATATTGCATGCAACTTCTGATGGACATGTTGCAGTTGCTCAGTCAGCGTTGCACTCTGCTTTCACAGGATGTGATGCTATACCTTTTTTACTTTAAAAAGGTTGCATTTCTTCTCTATTAGTTTGTGCTAGGTGACCTTTTAAAATGTGTGGATAAATGAAGGAGCAATAAATTTAGTGCATGTCATGTTTAAATGAAGTTGCTCTCACATTTCCTCCTTTTTTATCTTCTTTTTTAAGCATGTCATTTACAAAGAAAAGTGCTAGAGGCAAGTTCAGAAGGTGATTTGTAGATTATTGGACATGATAACAAATTTTGGTATTGGATTGCATGACTGAAATGTGAACTTACTAGGTATTGCTGTTGCATTATATTTCATATACTGACTGAATAAGTTTGATGAGCAAAGACAGAAGATTAGCATGCAAACTACCCCCATTGTTTCATATTAAAAAGTGAATATTTAAGAACTGAAAATGCAAATTTGTTTCAGTTACATGGCGCATATTTTTCAGTATGCAAATGTGCCACATCTGTGTATTTGTTTTGCTGCAGACACAACCAGCAAGAGTTTAGTGATGAAATCTGTTCTTAATTATGATAGCAGCTGTTGGAGCAGTAGCCATTTTTTTCCTCCTGATGTGAAGTTGCCTGATTTACTCATTTTTGTCTGCATTTGTCAGGGCTGCCAGTGCAGAGAGAGAACTCTTTGTGAGGGGTTGCAATTTGTTTTCTGTGCGAGAGCCAGTGAAAATTGACTAAATCTGCACAGCAGGGTAGTTTTATCTTTTCTTTTCCTGCATTGCAAGCTGTTGTACCTCCGCTCCAGCACAAGAGGCCTATAAAACTACCAAGCAAATGAGGGAGCTTTTAAGTGTTCCAGCAAGTATCTTAACCAGCAGTTCATGTAAACTAACTATGCCTTAATGAAGAAGGAAAAAAAATGTCTGACATCATAGCTGTTGGACAGATGGCATTAATATAATGTGTTGATAAGTTTGGAAGCTTATTTTTCCTTCCTCAATTATTTCATTTTCATATGTGAGCTGAGTAGATTATTGAAGTTTGTAAATGGAATAGAGTTTAATACTTTGTTTCCTCAATATTTTGATAATAGAAAGAATGAGAAAGAGTAGGAAGATTATAAAGGGATGATAAAAAACCTCCTTTCTGAATACATGATCTTTTACAGTAATTTGTTAATGAGGCAATGCTGTTGCAAATCAACACAGAAAACGACCACGAACGCTTCATAGCATAATGAAAAATTGGCCAAAAATTGCAGCACAAATGAAAACAGAATAAAAAGAAGACATAAGTTATTGATACTAAAACTTCTGTGCTAAGAGCCAACTTAATGAAACATTTATGGTCTCCCTACAATCACAGACTAATAGTCTGTTTCACAGTGGATTGTTTCCACACTAATATTTTATGCCTTGGCTTGTTTTTTTTATTATTTTAATTTTTATTATTTATTTAGACAACCCTAAATTTAAACAGATTTTAGCCCTGCCTCTTTTTTTGGTTAATTTTTTGGTGTCTTATCCTGCATCACTGAAATCAATGCAAACTTGGACCCAGAATATCGTGAGAGCACGTACAGGTCTTGAAAGAATATGCAAAATTTACATCCTTTACTTAGAGAAGCAATTTGCTTTTGTTTCCACAAACAGAAAGAGTGCAGTGGATTGTATAACTTAAGAAAATAATTCTTCCTTTATTTTCTGCAATTCCTCTTTCTCTTTTGACCTTTAAATCTTGCATTTAACTAAAAGAAATGCAAGATCATGAGAAAATGAGAAGCTGCAGGTAAACTTTATAAATGGAAGATATATCAAAGTTAAGCTATCTGAACTAGTAAATATATGTAAATATAAAATGAGTTGACTGATGGATTGTTTCTCAGTAGAAAAATATGTTTAAATACTGAGGAGATGGGCACACTGGGAATTGATATATAGGCATGGGTAGCTGTTTATTTTTTAAAAAAAAGAGAAAGAGAATTACACAGTGGATTCTCTTGAGGAACTGGAATAGTATAAACATGTAGTAGATAGGCAAGAAGACATAGTACTTTATCCAGCTCGGGGGTAAAGCGTACTGTGGTGGAGCTCACTTTGGGTACTAGTGCAGCCACTTATATGGTGGGTCACTGTAATAAATGGCATGTCTTACAGTTTGCAAATTCCTAGTTTACTTTAGTTGTTTGAGCTTTCTAAGATGCCTGTGCAGGACCAGTTTTATCCTTTTGAGCTGCATACATTTCTGGAGAGCAGGTGGAAAGGGACCTGGGGGTACTGATTGACAGGAGGCTAAACATGAGCCAGCAGTGTGCCCAGGTGGCCAAGAAAGCCGATGGCATCCTGGCCTGGATCAGGAATAGTGTGGCCAGCAGGACGAGGGAGGTGATCCTTCCCCTGTACTTGGCGTTGGTGAGGCCACACCTTGAGTATTGTGTTCAGTTCTGGGCCCCTCAGTTCAAGAAAGATATTGAGGTGCTGGAGCGGGTCCAGAGAAAAGCAACAAAACTGGTGAAGGCACTTGAGCACAAGCCTCTCCTGTGAAGAGAGGCTGAGGGAGCTGGAGTTGTTTAGCCTGGAGAAGAGGAGGCTCCGGGGTGACCTCATCGCTCTCTACAACTATCTGAAAGGAGGTTGTAGATAGGTGGGGGCTGGACTCTTCTCCCAGGCAACCAGCAACAGAACGAGAGGGCACGAGCTTAGACTCTGCCAGGGGAGGTTTAGGCTGGATATCAGAAAAAAGTTCTTCACAGAACGAGTAATCCGGCATTGGAATGGCCTACCCAGAGAGGTGGTGAATTCACCATGCCTGGAGGTTTTTAAAGTAAGACTGGATGTGGCACTTAGTGCCATGATCTAGTGATCATGATAGTGTTGGATTAAGGGTTGGACTTGATGATCTTGGAGGTCTCTTCCAACCCAGATAATTCTATGATTCTATGATTCTATGATTCTCCCTTTGGGCTGAGTGATAAAACTCAGCTATGAATCTCTCCAGTTCCCCCTGTCTTCCTTTAAGCATGACTTCCTTCAGAAAGGTACATAATTTTCTGTCAGGAAGCCCAGGTGGTATTGCTACTGGAAGATAAAAGGAATGTTTCGACTTCTTGTCTGCGTCACATACATGTTTCCATGTCACATTCTTGTTTTCATGAGAGGATTATTTGGGAGGTCAGCAAGAGTCATAATGAAGTTACTGGAGAAGTGAGGATGGTCTGGATTTTCCACTAATATTGCATTTAAAATGTGTCTTCCTGACTTTTTGGTTTTACCATTTCTAGTCTTCCAGATGGACCTGGCATTAGATGTTTCTAATACAGATGTGGTCACATGAATCAGTGACTCGAGGCTCCCGTTGCACTCAGTTGAAATAAATAGGCTATTTTTAAGTGCAATTAATCTTACCTTCCCAAATGTCCATTTAGAATAAGATAAAACCTTAAAAGCATGTAACTCTCTCCATCGACTAGCAAGGGAACATAGAGCAGTTAGCTTACATGCAGATGTCTACAGTTAGTCAAATAAATCCCTTGCTTTCTGTGTCTGTTTTCTGTTGCTGCTGTGCCAAGCGTGTTACATACTTAAATAATTACTATAGGTTTGAACAGTAGTCATTGAGCTGTGAATTGGGTATTATTCACTTAGTGAGGTTTTTTCCCCTTTCAAAAAAAATAATTTACAAGATGTTGTGGTTTTTAGCAAAGTGTTGTCACACTTTCCTATCGTGATTACAGTAATAAATATACAGAAATGTTGCTCTGTAGCATTATGTCACTGAAATTCACTGACACATTAAATTGAGAAGGGGATACACTGAATGATGACTTACAACTTCAGCATATGCTACAGAGGGTACTTTAATAGAAGAGAGGTGCCTATGATACTAATTACACTGTGAAATCACACTGTAATAATACTTCAAGTAATCACATTCCAAAGTGACAAAATTTTCTTAAAAGGCATCTTCACAGGAATGCCGTCTGTTCCGACATTTATGCCTTTTTCCCATTACATAAAAAAGTGTTTACTTTTGTGTTGACAAATGTTTTCACATACATTACATATGAAAACCAATGTCTGATTCTGCATTTGGATCAGTGCATGAGGTTGTAAAGCACTCGAGGCAGCAAAATCTTCAATTCCCCTAGATGACTTGGGGAGATATGGTCTTCCCATTTAGGCAGAGAAAAGATTTAAAGATGTGTTGTAGATGTCACCTCCTACTGTCTGGTAGCTTATGGCTGTCAACCAAAATAAGGGGAAAAGATAGATATCCTGCATTCAACACCCCAAAACCCAAGTGGTTAAGAAACATGTTCTGTCAAGAATTTGAATAGGAAGCCAAGCCTGGTCCCTGTTGTTCTGAATAGCAGCTTGGTAACAGTCCCCCAGAGCTAGGAAAGAAAAAGTGGGGCATTTTCTGCACTCCTACTTCTACACCCTATCGCCTCACATTCCCGTAAATATGACACATTAAAGAATAAAGGAGGCAGCCCTGTGTCCCTGATGGACATGCACAGAGAAATACCCTGGGACTCACCTGCAGCATTCCACTCCATATGGTTGTTCTTAAAACGTTGGTTATTTTATAAGCTCCGCTGCCACTACAAGATGTTTGTAGGGATTTTTTTTCCTAGCATAACGTGAGTTTTTTCCTCCCAGATGGTTCGTGCAACTACATGACTCCTGGAGCTACAGTTCAAAAAGTAACAGATCATAGAAAAGTGCATGATGCATAAAATCTACATCAATGTAGCTTAAAAATTCAAAATATCAGGTTTGCTCTCAATCCTTTCCAGATAAACCACATTATCTTTATTGTGTAGAAAAAGACCAGAGAAGGGGGCCTGGCTCCATTGAAGGCAAAGGTAAATTCCTCATGAGCTTCAAGGTTTTTTTAAAAAAAGTTTGGCATATTTTTGATGAACTATGTTAATTTTCTTTTTTTTTTTGTACTAGGTTCTCCAAAGCAGGTGGTGTATAAATGAACAGAACAAACCATTTTAATTGGAGAAAATAAATAAGAGAAATGTGGAAAGAGTTAATTTCAAAACTTTGAAGTCAAACATTTCAAATTTTTAATGTGAAAGAATTCCTTAATTTCCAAATTTTCCTTAATTTCATACTTTTAAGGAATAAAATCATAAAATCAGAACATTTGCTTTCAAAACATTTGATTGATGTAGTAGAATTAATCTACCATGCCTTCTTTCCTTTTTGGAGAAACAACAAACCAAAAATATTCAGCTCAAAAGACAACAGTTTTCCTTGCAATTTTCACTTCAGCTACCAACCTAGAAAATCCATTATTTTCACATTTTTAATTCATGGTAAAGTCTTAGAAGCTATTTTGGCCTGTCACTTGATGGGCATGTTGCATAAAATATCTTAAATATTTATGAACATATCAAACTCTATGGCACAAGTATCTTGATTATCAGATTTGTTTTCTGAAGTAAACTTTACAGATATAACTCTGTATAATGAAGAAAGTCTTGCTTAAACTGATGTCAGAAACATTTTATTATAAAACATATGGTTTAAAATGAATGAAGGGGGACCCAGAAGGTATTTTTTGTCTTTCCTATCTTAGGTCACTGCAGACTGAACTGTACTAAATGTTTAATTCATGGCCAAAAAATATGTGATTTTTAGTAGGTTCTCCTGCTGGAGTACAGCTCTCTGTGACTTAATTGGAAATTTAATTTAATTTAAATTGAAAAGTGTTTTTCATTTGTGAAGTATTCCCATCAGAAATCTAGGAGATCTTGCAGTATTAAACTCTGTATCATTGTTAAACTCTTACTTGAGTATTTCTCATCTGTGATCTCCCATATTCATATGTCTCTGTGTTTGAATTCTGCGTTGTGTGTATTTGATGAGACGTCCCCTTCTTTAATGCATCCATTTTTTCCTAACTTGACAATAAAAATAAATAATTAATAGAGAAGTTGGAAAGTGATTAATTTCTGCAGCATTTGCTGGGAAAGTATTGCAGTAAACAAAATATATAGGTGGTTTATATAAAGAACAAGCTAATACACAATGGCCCAACTTCGGGCTGAGGGAAGCCCCTGGCGCCTGTCCAGGAGCAACAGGAGAGTATTTGCATTACATGGAGTGGGCAGTGTTTGTCATTTTCTTTAATACTGAGATAAGGGCTGCAGAATTCATCATGTTTGGAGTCCTCCATCTGAATCAAAATGGCTGCATTCTCTTGCCAAAGTGGAGCGTTGCTTCTTGGAGCTGATAGTCCTAAACACCACGACAGGCAGAGGAGACCTAAAACTATTGAAGCCGTTGAAGTCAAAAGGGATACAAGACACGAGAAGTGGTCACACTTCAGTAAGGCCTATGTTAAAAAAAATGTTTAATCATCATTTAAAAAATATTTTTTATTTGAGACAGTGGTATCATGTGGAATAAACTTAGTAAATCAAATCCAAAATGGTTGCAAAAATTGCCTCCATAGGTGCAATCAATGTATTTGTTAAGGGGGTGATGGAAGGAAAGAAGGAGAACGGGACAAAGTAGCAGGGATGATTGAAACAAACAAAAATGCCAGCTACTACATTGCTGACCAGCCACATTACTGCTCAGATGGTTATTTCAACCCTCACTGGTCGGCTGCAGACGCAGGGGAAGTGTTGTTGGGTGTATCGGTGCTCTTGCGCAGTTCCAGCTAGTTCGGTACCAGCACCTGTAGCAACTCTGAAAAGCTGGAGAAAGGTGGCTTCACTCATGGGGTTTCTAGTTAGTTTTCTGTGAGGTTGGAGGAAAGTGCATGGAGAGGTGGACCAACATCAATACTGACAACACTTGCTGCTGCAGATTATTAATATTTGAAGGCCAGGCCCAAGACTCATCTGTAGGCAATGGCCTGTTGCTCTTCTCTTGACTCCTTATCCCGTCCAGTGACCACTGCTGATGTGAACTGAAACTTTCTAAGGTGTTTGCAAAGAGGAGGAAATACTGAGAGGGATCACGTTTGGGGGATTTCTGCTTTTTATGTTAATTTGGCAACTCTTTGCTGCTGCTTTAGTTACTTGTAAACTGGAAACAGTTTCTATGGATCTAGCATGGCCTGAGACTTTCTTTTCCACTCTGAAGAAGCTTGGCCCAAGTAGTGTTGCAGCTGGGATGGGAAGGAGCTTAGGGGGCCAATGGGAGCCCAGACTCAAAACCAAAAACTACCAGACCCCGCATACTTTGAGGGTCTAATTTTGAAAGTCCTGTCTCAGTCTTCAAAAACAGAAATATCAGTGAAATAGTTTTTCCTAAGCATGATGCACTGAAAAAACAAAAGTGGGAAGTAGGTGGATCAATATGAACTATATGTGGCCTTATTCTTATTTATGGTAAGGCCCCTTTATCTTTCTTTGGCATTATAAAGGAGGCCTAAAATTAGTGTAGCAATTGCAATTTAAATTCCATTACATTCACTGTAAAGAGTTTCACTGTCAAGATGAAGGAGGAGAGGCATGGTTTAGTGATAATGAGAATCAGGCCCATTATTCCCAAGAAATTCATTTTGTTTGAATAAGAGAAGGGGAACTTCTAGGTCATTTTAGTAGTTATTTTATTCTGTAAAGAATAAATAAAGAAGACTCTGTACCACTGGCAAATTTGATCTATATTGCCTCATGCACAAATCAAATTGTTGAAATGAACCTTGATGGCTGCAGAGAAGCATAAGAGAGACTGACGGGTAGTACTTTGTTTGCAGAAAATAAATCTTTGCTCTGCAGCTGATTGACTTATTCACCTCTCCTGTAGATCTGAAAAATGTCTTTTACCAATGGGTTTGCACATACCTATCCCTATTTTTTAAGCTTCTTTTTTTACTGGGCACATTTGGCAGACAATATTTGAATGTGGATATCCATACACTTTGGGAGAGACTGTAGTTTCTTTCTCAGTGTACTGTTCTAGGCCACTTTGACTGTAGTTTCCTCAAGTTAGGAGCACTTTCTGTCACCATGTTTACCAGTGTTTCAAGGACTTTCTTGTTCAGAAAAAAAGGTAGAAAACTATATTTACTCACTTTTGTTCATGGCTTAAAGATGGCTTAAGTGGTTTAACTGAAGCAACTTATCAGAAAAAAGCCTGATGTGGACTATACTAGCCCAAATGGTAAATACTTTTTAAAGCTGTGAGGTCACAAATGCAAGAAATTATTATAGTGACTATTTTGGAGTAGATGCAAGTAGATGACCCTTATGAAGTCTCGTGATAATTTTTTTTTTCTCCAATTTATGATATATTGGGGAAAATTAGTGGAATTTTTACTTTATCTATTGTATGCACACTAGCACTTATTAAAAGAAATAATATTTGTATACAGTAACCTAATCCAATGCTGATTATAACACTAGTATAGTATAATGTATTTCTGTTATCAAACTCTTTTTGTTTAAACAATAATGGCATGTAAATTTCCCCCAAAAGTTATACCTTTGTGAGTTGTCCATTCTTTGCTTACTTTTAATTCCATCTGGGGTGTTAATACAATTGGTTGGTGATCACAAACAAAAAGGAGAACTTGCATTAAAAGTTTGTAAATCAGTCACTTGATCTCCCTGGAGGATTTTATCTTCCAGCTACAGTAGTAAGATGAGGTGTATGACTGGGTTTTGTTTTAATTAATTTTTCAGACTTGTTATCCCAGAGAGCTCGGTGTCATCATATTGCACTACTGTGTCAGAACTGTTGAATAATACCCTTATTTCTCTGCTTGGAAAGACTGAATAATGGCTTTGCAGGTGTTAAATTAGAATGATTTCAATCTATTGCATAAAGTCAGGCACCAGTTAATTTCTCAATGATGGTTAGAGCAAGCTGAAGAATAATCAGGTAACAGTTTTAAAGTCCTGTTCTAAATTGCTTCTTTACTCCAAGGTACTGCAGCGCTATATCTAACAGTTTTTGTGGGTTTTTTTCTGAAGACTAGCCTTATATATAGGTAAACCAATCAGTATATGACACAATAAATGTGACTGACTTTACCTTTCACTGTAATACGTAAACATCCTTTAATCCTAAACCACTACTAAGGTTAAAGTCCTTTTAGAATAATATTTAAATGCAATGCAGAAATGGTAGCTTCTGCAATTAATAAATGTTTCTGCTGGTTTGGGTGTCTCTTGTGTTCTGATTACAGGACTTGGCGCAAGGCTCTTACTAAGAAAATGTCTCATTAATAAACTACTTCTAGAAGGGAAGAATCCTCAGCAGACATTCCCTCCCATTCAACAGATCACAACACAAGGTCCCTGCCACAGCCATTTAAAAATGAAATGGAAGCAAGCCACCTAATTAAAATAATATCTGCAGAAGCTCTGTGTGCCACTGAAGACCCATACATGAAATAATCATTTCCCGTAAAAGGTTTCATAAATGGAAAACAAAAGAAGCATCTAGTTTCAAAGCAGAGAAAAAAAAAATCTGAAGGAGAGAACGTAATGTTTATTTGTAATTAAAAAGACATAATCGAAACTGCAAGACAGAGAGAAAAAGACTGAGAGTGCTGGGTTTGCAATATATATTATCCCAAAAACATTGAATGCTACAAAATTGGCAAGGGCATTCTAGGAACCTTGACAAGTTCCAAACCCGTAAATAGACACATAAACAAGGACCAAAAAAAAAAGTAGTGGATGAAATTCACTGGTCCCTGAGCAGAGTTGTGAGAAGACCTTTTAAACATAATTTTAAATCTGTTTAATCCCCCTGCAAAACTACATGAGACTTGTGCTGGATTCAAGGAAGGGTAAAATCATCTAGTCTGAATTAGCAGTATTAGCAGCACTTCAGCAGAGTGAGACGGGGGAAATGATCCTGTCAGAACTTGTTTTAAGAAAGCTTGCACTCTGAATAAGTAGCTTCTGCTAATAGGGCATCTATAAAAATCCCTCCTTTATCTATGTTTGCATTCAGTTAATACTAATGTAGAGATAAGCTGCAAAACAGAGGATAGGGCTTACTTTCAAGTGTTGCTCGTGTAGCTGATGACAAGAGATGATAGAAGTTCTGCCGGGGATGAGCATGGGTGGAGGATGCTGAGATGAGCATGTTTAACTTCACTGAGTAATCAATATATGGCATCTGAAGGTCAAAGGAACTTCAGGGTGTTCAAAAATTATATAAGGTATGTCATGAAGCTTGAGGGGGTTGCAAACCGTATGTCTTTCTTTGGGTTATTTTCTGGGCAGACATAGACTTGATGTGATTTTTTTTTCACTTTTTCACAGAGTGTGTTTCGATATGATATTAAGGCCAAGTATGACAGTCATTACCACTTCTGAATAATGGTGTAGGTATACTGATATGTTGCTACAAAGCAATTGCAGTTGGCTTATTGACTTCTTACGTGGCAGCACTTGTTCTGTTTGTTGCAATTGATGTGATTATCTTGGCCCTGGCACGACCCCGCCTTGAGTACTGTGTGCAGTTGTGGGTGTCACAATATAAAAAGGATCTAAAGCTACTGGAGAGTGTCCAGAGGAGACAATAGAGTTGGTGAAGGGTCTAGAGGGAAAGCCATATGAGAAGCAGCTGAAGTCACTTGGTCTGTTCAGCCTGGAGAAGAAGAGACTGAGAGGAGACCTCATCACAGTTTACTGCTTTCTCATAAGGGAAGTAGGAGGAGCAGGCGCTGATCTCTTCTCTCTGATGACCGATGACAGGACCCGAAGGAATGTCAGGGAGATGTGCCTGGAGAGGGTTAGGTTGGATATTAGGGAAAGGTTCTTCACCCAGAGGGTGCTGAAGCACTGGAACAGCTCCCCAGGGAAGCAGTCGTGGTGCCAAGCCTGACAATATTCAAGAAGCGTTTGGATGACACCCTCAGACACACGGTGTGAATGCTGGTGTTGTCCTGTGCAGGGGTAGGAGTTCCTTGCTGGTCCCTTCCAACTCAAGACATTCTATGATTCTAAATTTCACTGGCATAAGGTCAGGAAATTTCAAATCACTCCTCAAGAGCACAACAGAAATCCCCATCTCAAGTCACACTCTGTGTACATGGTTGATAACAGGACTAGGTGGGATGATGAGTTTCCAGTTTGCAGTAAGATTTGACATTTCAAAATATTGTTGTACTCCTATTCAAACGGATTTATTAAAACCCCAATAGCATAGATGTTGTCTTAACATACTCTTTCCCCTCCAACTGGGATACAGGCAGCTCCCAAAGTCCCTGGTTTATATGGAGGCCCAGTAACAGTTGCTCCCAGCTTTTCTGCCCAGCAGTATCATTGCCCATACTGCTGAACTTTTGGGGAACTACATAGTCTAGTGAGTAACCAGTCCAGCTTCAAGCGAATCTGGGGGCCTCCATTTGAGAGATGCGTGTCTGAGGTTCACAATGTTTTTCAAAAGCAGTGTTCTGTTGCATGATAGACTGCAGCACTCTAAAAACATAGTCCCTCTTCAGATAGCCCCAGAGTTGTAGCTGAAGCTCAAAATGTAAATTATTAATTCAAGTTGCCTTGTTCCAGCTGCTATGTATAAAACTGGCTCCGTAGTTATTATCAAATATGAATGTACTACTAACAGCTTCCTCTTAAGTGAACTAATGTCATCTGAAACATAGTTATGATTGTGTCAGATACCTGTGGTTCAAAGAGATAATTTCACTGAAAGTCCTAATGCGTATTATTTTGAATAGGGTTTTCAAAAAATGTTGCATTTTATAGAGGAGCCAAAGATTCATCAATACC
This sequence comes from Dromococcyx pavoninus, assembly GCA_033558185.1. NCBI lineage: Eukaryota > Metazoa > Chordata > Aves > Cuculiformes > Neomorphidae > Dromococcyx > Dromococcyx pavoninus. The sequence goes on from JAUMJL010000687.1 coordinate 568,651, forward strand.
CTTCAGAATGTCTGTTTCCTTTCCTGATCACCTTTTCCACAGTACAGTGTGGTTTCTGTCCAGTTCCTTTCCTTCTCTTCCTTTCTTCGTGAAATGGAGATAAACCCCACATATCAGACATTTGCTTATCTTACAAAAGCAAGCATCCTGGAGAACCATTATCTGTAAAGTTCAGAGCCAGGAAAAGCAAAAGTGTGCTTTGTGTATAAACAGGCATATGTTGCACACAGTTGTTACTTAAAGTAAACCTGTAAAAGAATAATGTAAATACATGGTAAGAATTTTAAAAGGTTCAGTACTGGCCTCAGTTCCCTTGGACTCAAATGTTGATGGGGGGAGGCTGAATTCAACAGGAGTGCTCTTGAAAATCTGACCCTTGTATGTTTTTTTGGAAAAAGGTTGGATTGGAGATGGAAAAACAGCAAGCATGTTCTGGTCTCTGTCAAGCAATATTTGCTGTCACTAAGAGCAGACAGTGTAGCAGAAATGGAGAGTATTTAGGAGATGCAGCAAAAATACTTTCCTCCCTGTTAGGACTTTGATAAATAGCGTGCATTCTGCTGTGTTTCTCTTGCAGGGCATCCAGAAGCAGTAAAATGACACATACACACTCATTTTGTTTATATGACAAGTCTTCCATTTGGAAAAACTGATGAATGTAATCATAGAATCATAGAATCATAGAATTATCTGGGTTGGAAGAGACCTCCAAGATCATCAAGTCCAACCCTTAATCAAACACTATCATGATTACTAGATCATGGCACTAAGTGCCACATCCAGTCTTATTTTAAAAACCTCCAGGGATGGTGAATCCTCCACCTCTTTGGGCAGGCCATTCCAATGCCTGATTACTTGTTCTGTGAAGAACTTTTTTCTGATATCCAGCCTAAACCTTCCCTGGCAGAATGCAACATGTATGGCAGTGCAGGAGATCTCATTTCTTTTCAGGCTGCAAAACACATTGCACTGAAATCACGTAATTGCACGTGTGTGTGTGTGTATTTATGCAGCCAACCAGTGACTGTGCTCACCTGGGAGCTGTGCTGAGAAGGTACTGCTTGGGCCCTTGCCCGAGTTGCCTGCTAACACACATTGCAATGAGGCGGGCGGACAGCATGTCCCCGGCCTTACTACCCCACTTCTGCAGGAGGGATGGTCTCACTTTGCTGCTGCCCATGCCTGGCAGCACTGTTGCCTGCCAGAGCAAACCCTGCAAGCCTGACCACCTGCCATCTGGGCTGCACGATATAAGGGACTAGGTACAATTTCTCTGTAGCTGACTTGATAAATGCGAAAGGATACGCCTGGTTTTGGGTTTTGGACTCCTGTTCCTTCTTTACATGAGCCCACAGTCAGATGATTGTGGCCCCTGAGCTGCATGTAGCTCCAGAGCCGTTTGCACATGGCTCCCAGGCTGGGGTACATCCCGTGGCCCTGCAAGATGGTGCAGGCAAGAGGAGCAGAGGAGTAACCAAAAAGGAGTTATCCACCACAGCTGGGTAGAGGGCAGAGGGCTTAATCACACCAGTCCTATCTGTCCAGGGGCAAGGCTATCCCAACAGCTTCCTGAAGTGGGTAATACTTGCCTGGCGGGGTCAGTGAAGTGGTTTGTAGCTGACCCAGAGAGGCAGGGAGGTTGATAGCACTGTCACAGCTTAATGAGCATTGCATTGAGCTCCTGCATTTAATTTAGCAAGGCTCTGGCTCCAGCTTTCACACATGACATTTTAAAAGTACTGCCCAAATGTTCTGCCATGTCATCTCACCACTTAACAGACCAAACCTTTCTGGCCAAAGGAAGTGGACTTTTTGGAAGTGCTTGTCTTTTGTCGGGCAAGCATGCTCAACAGCTCACGCTTCCTTCTGATTACTGTGCCAGGGACTCTCCTTCACACAGATCCTCTCTCCGATTATCTCATTTCTCTTGCCATCTCCTTGACTGTCCGTAAATAATTCATTTCGGAGGGTGGGAGTCCTTGCCTGGCAGCTTTCTCAAAGGTCCATATCTCTGTTGCATACAGAGCATGCATGTAGAATGGTTTCATTTTTGCATCTCAAGACAGTCCCTTGTATCTCTGTATAGGCTTCATTTTTCTCTGAGGCACTGGTGGCAGGACTGTCCTCCTCACAGTCCCCTTGGAGCAGTCATTGTCCTCCATGATGACGCTTCTGAATTAGACAAAGCTATCCGATTTTTCCATTTTACAGCCTTCTGTTTTAGTGTCTTCACTGTCTGGTGTTTTTCTCTTGTCTAGGTCTATGCTGTTGCATATGCATCTGACTGTGGCAAAATCCTCTGGGGTTTTCTTTTGATACCTGCCTAATCGTTAGCAGGCACATGTGCAGATGTATGTTTCTCTGTATTTGAATTTATGTTTACATCTTGCATCAGGTGCAGTAGGAGATGGGTGAGCTTTTGTCCCAGGAATGATCACAAAGTGTTGCCTGTAGAAGTTTTGGAAGCTCCCTCCGTAAACCATCTCAGCAATATCTCAAAGGACATGTTTGAGTATGCTCACTATGTCTATACTATCTTCCCCACAGAAAGTTAACTTCATGCGGGCAGATTATTTACTTGGGTCAAAGGCATGTTAGGTCAGTGAAGGGGGAAAGTAGAAATGGTAGGCCATTTCTTTCTGTAGTGTACATGCTCTCCAGAAGATCAGGAAGGCGGTGATTTTCATGTTTCTGGAGTTTCAGTTGTCCCTTAACATTGGCTTCGTGTTGTCCAGGATCAGTAACGCCAGCTCTTCTTTTGGTCAATCTGTATCCAACACAATGATGCCCTTCCTTGGCAATGAGCTTGAGACACCACTTAGGAGATGCACAGTAGCACCGTATATCCTACTTGTGCCTTCTCTCCATACTACTGGGAAAAGTTTAGGCCCATGGCAAAGAACTGAGTCATTTTGAAATTTTCGCTTTGGAAATGCTTCAGACTCAGCCCTAGCTTGCACCTTGATGTGTGCTTGGTCTCACAACAGTCAACCAAATTCAAGCTGGATAGCTCAAGCCCCCTCTTCTGGTAAAAGAGGTTGTCTCCATTTCCCACCCCAAGTGTTTCTGTCTATATCCAGCTTCCCACTTCTCTGTGGAGGCCAAAGGCAACTCTCTGTGGTGTAGAAATCACCTGCAGTGACTGTGTTCTCCCAACCCCACCAAGAAATACTCGGAGTGGGAAGTGGAGTCAACCTCTTGTAGCAAAGGAGGAGGTTGCCAGAGCTGTCAAGCTTGAAACTGGCCAACAGTCATAAGAAAAGCAGAATCAGAGCTGTTTATTGTAATGATGTCATCTGACATAAGGAAAGGACCTGGTTGGTTGTGCCTGTAGCAAGAGTGAAAACATTGGGGTTTTTTTTCAAGTGCATGTTTATATTGTGTTACCTACTACCTCATCTCTTATTCGTCTTTTATCTTCTGTCTTCAAGAGTCTCAAATCTAGGCAGCATCTGCTTTTTGTTTGGGAAGTGGCTGGTGTATTGGAAGTGCTCTTGAAGTAAACAAATGAAGACAATGATAATGGCAGTGTAATGTAGACAAGTTGGGAAGCAAAATTACTGATTCCCCCAAAGAACATTGAGGTCTGGGTCGAATTTGGATCTTCTTATGTCCACATAACACAAGGGAGTAGAAGCTGCTTGGATTTGTGAGGAGGCAGAAATCTGATTTTTCTGGGCTCAGATTTAGATTGGAAAGGAAAGCAAGGGAACTGATTATGCTGCAAATCAAATTAACTTTACACGTCTGCTACATTTTTCAAGTTTAGTGTTCCCTGAATTACTGCCTTCATGTTTACACTGTTAAAAGTCTAATGCATTAGTAAGCAGCAATCACCACTGCTTTGCTCTGCATTAACAAAAAGTAAGACAAAAACCCCCACCCTCTTTACCAAGAAGGGCTGTCAGGGATTACTGTGTGTGCACGTTGTGACAAACCAAACAGCCTCTGGGGTGCTTATCTCCGCTGTTGCTCACTTCATGTTTTATCCATTAAATGAACATGATGACGATGTTTTTCTTATTTCTTGACATCACTTTTACCACACTGGAGAAATTTAACATGCAGTTATCTTGGCTCAATGTAAGTAGCAATGTCATATAAATTAGTTTTGAAGAAATAATTTCCCTGTTATGTGGAATTATAAAAATCTCCCTTATTAGTTGTGTGGTTTGAAGAGAAGGATTTGGGTTCAGTAGGTTTAAATTTGGTGAGATTAAGGTATATATGCAAGGCTTTTCTTACATTACCAGATTTTTTTTTTTGCCCTGTTTTTGTGGGAAGTATATGCATTTAAATTTATTTCAATAGTACAATTAGGTTAATCACATAGAGAAGTCAACTGTTGGTATAGTACTGCTGTGATTGCTAACCATTTTTAAAGGATCATTCAAACATAACAGGAATTGTTTGAGAAAATGGGTTTATTATAAATGTATTGGTATTATATTCAATAATGGAGTTGATGTTCCCTGGGAAAAAGCTTTCTCCTTCTTCTCTGTTGTATGTCACTCCTTATTTGCATTTTTAAAACACTTTCATTGCACTCTGTGGATTTCCTGACTTTTTCTTTTAAGAATTTAGCGTAGCTGAAAGTGATATTTGTCTCCAGTTTCTCTGGGAAAAGAATAACAACTGCTACCAAGAAGACAGAATTTCTGATAGCTGGGTTTTTCCATAAAAGTAATTACAAATATGCATATTGCCTGGTGTTATAGTCTTTGAGCTGTGGCCTTGGTTGGTTTTGGCGTGATGAGAGGGCATACATGCTTGGCCTGCCAGAGGGGAATTGTATTAGCAAGAAAATTCTGGTTTTGACAGGGCTATCGTAATGTCCCATGGCTCACTTTCCTCAGTATTGTGCAGACTGCTCTCTTCTTCAAAGACTGGCTCATCTCTTCTCCTTCTGATGTAGAAAACACATCAGACACAGCAAGAACTTCCCAGATCCTGGTGAGGGTTTCCCCTGAAAATGATTTAGCTTGCTGTCTTTATCTTCAATAAATCTTGGCAGCCAGGCAGTACAATCTATTGCCACTCACATCTTCCTTTGTATGAAACTTATCCTTAACCTAATAGAAGACATTCGATCCTTTTAAAACTGCAGGCTGTCTTGGGTGAGGTCCTGCTTTTCAAGTACTGCGCTGTGGCTGCAAACAATTATTTTACCCTTGTCATCACCATCATCATCCATTGTTCTTTTCTTTTCCCCCAGTGTGCTTGATCTCCCATATCTAAATCCAGCCTTACATGGAAATAAATACAGGAAAATTCTCTTCATTTGATTGTGTATGATAATGATTAATAAAAAACGAAAGTCATGGTAGATAAACATTTGGGAATGATGCAGGTTCACATTTAATCTGAGACTCATTTATTGAATGAAGAAAGGCTGAAATACCTTCCTGACCACAACGTTCTGTAGAAACAGACCTTTATTCAAAAAATTATCTGTATCCCAGCAGAGAAACCAAATCAATTTTGAAAAAAACCCCAACCTGCTTCATTTTGTGGTATTTTAATATAAGTGTATATTCTTAATGTGGAGATGTTGCCCATAGGCAGGCCTGACTTTGTTGAGTTCTGTCCTCTAAGCCTATTGCACATTTGTAGGGTACAGAGAATAATCTTGTCACTTCCCTCCCCTTAGTGTGTATCCCTCAGAGGTATGAAGCACCATAGTATTTTTGGTGTGAAACTAAAAAATCTTGGAGTAAGAACCCCATACTCTGGGGATAGAGTGGTCCTGTTGTGTCATCCAGAGTTTAGCTCTTGTCTCCATTCACATCTCCATGCTGTGAACATCCACCAGTTCACACCTAGTGTGCAAAATTTGCTCCCATGTAAGTATCTGTTAAGTCATATGAAATGTAAGATTCCAAGGTGTCCTCAAGGGATGGGCAGATACGACACAGGATCTGTGTACCCAGACTTGTCTGGAGCAAGAGTCAGAAGCTGAGAGGGCCTTCGGGTTCTCAAATGGCACCAGACCCCACTAGTGGTCAACCACATTCAGTGCTAACTAGCCTACGTATTGCAGTTGCCACTAGATCTTTTTTAAGGCAGAAGTGTAATATATCCAAGAGGATTTTTCTGCTTTGAAACTAGGTGAGCTACACGAACTTAAGCCTCACTAAATTTTTCATTCTAGGTTTCAGATTTTTCGGATTCATTTTTTTTTACAACTCTGTCTCCCTTCCATCAGCAAAGAGAGCACTTTTTAGTTTGCGCAGCTTTTGAGTTGATAACACAAAACATGGATTTGCCTTTAATACAGGATTTGGGGTTAAAGTTTGTATCTATAATTTTAAAAATTATTTTCAAAATAAAAAATTAGAGCCTCAACTTGAATTAAAACTATCTCATTCCAGGTTGAAATAATTGAGGATTGATTCCATAGGACAGTTTGCAGTTGTTCTCATCTCTGGTTAGTTGACAGAAGATGTTTAAAAAGCCAAGTACATAACCAGTAGGAATGGAAGGTTGTAAAAATTTGTCTTTAAAACATTTTTGATGAAAAATCAATTTTTTGCCTAATAATATAATATTTCTTCAAAGCTCTTTAATTGATTCCTTCTTTTTCGTCTGAAAGAGCCAAAGCTTGACAAATACTTTAGGTATTAGGTATGAATAACTTAAATCTTTTTGCAGAAACTTTGCAAGCAGTTTTGTCTCAGCAACACTGAGACAATAAAGTTTGCCTGGAATTTTGGATCATTAATCAGTGTTCTTTATACAGAAATGTTGCTTGAATTAGCACAGTCCCACACATTGGTGGGAAAGAACTGCAGAATGAAGAAGTCCTTTTATTTAAAAGCAAAAATAACACTCCAGAAGCATGACTCGTAATATTATACTAAAAATAGTTGCTTTCTTTGACTTTTTAGCTGATTAATTGGTTATGTAAGAGAAATATTTATAGCGTAGCCCAACCTGCTGTGTGCCCAGAAAGCATAGCATGATATGGAAAATTTGGAGAGAATAGCTGAAATGAAAAAGCCTTTTCTGCACTTTCTTGTAATTCTAATGATATGATGTGATATGTGATATGTGATATGTGATATGTGGTATGTGATATGTGATATGTGATATGTGATATGTGATATGGTATGGTATGATATGATATGATATGATATGATATGATATGATATGATATGATAAGATATGATATGATTTAGTGCTGGGGCCAAGAAACACAACCAAACCCAGGATCCTTTTAGCCCCTTCAGCTGATTCTTGGGTTGGCACATGTTTCTTTGAATGAATGGGTGAATGAATGTCCTAAAAGCAGAGCTGGTTGGTAGACGTAAGATTGATTGGTGGATTGTAGTAAATTGAACATAGCGATGATAAAGCCTCGCAGTAATGACAATTTCTAAGACAGCAGTGTCATTCCTTCAGAATCTCAACTGACTTTACCTTGCTACGTTTAATATTTTTCTTGAAGAACAAGAGAAGCACCATATGCCAAATATGTTTCATGTCATGGCATTTCCACCAACTCACTGTGGTATATCTGCCTTAAAAATTTGACTCCTTTTTAGTAGTCATTTTATGTAAGAATGCCAACATTTTCTCAAAATGAGTCAAGTCACTAACTTACCAAGCTGTTGCCAACACGCTATCAGTAGAGAAGGAGTAGAGCCTAAGAAATATGTGAAATGTATTCTTTTTCCTCTTTCTAAAGTCTTCATAGCTTCTGGTTTCCTTGATTAAGTAGAGGCTTAGGAAAATGAACTTTTGTGCTCTGCATTTTGTCTGTTTCCATTCCAACTCTTTTATTCTATGTGAACTATTACAAAACTTTTCCAAGTAAATGCAATATATGTGTTTAAATGAGAAATATGAAAGATAAACAGCCGAATAGCCAGTAAATTATGTCTGCAGCCAATGTAAAAGAGGAGAGAAGGTGATACAGAGGAAGTGAATAAGGACTCCTAGAATGAGAACACACAGAAGTGTAGTGTTACTGTACTGTAGTGTTGTCACTTGTCTTTGCAAAACGGACTCATGCAATCTTCATCATTACCGTTGCCCCTTGTGATTATGCCCTGCCGTTATCACTGCCCCTAGTTCAAGAAGGCTGTTCCATTTAAATCCTCAACTTTTATTTTCTTGAAAGCAAGCTAAGAGAACAAGCTCTTCACCAGAGAATAAAATACCTATCCTATACCTTAAAAGCTAAAACTAAAAACCCATTTTTCAGGTTCATCTAGGTTTGTGCCTCATTTTGGATCAGGAGTTGCATCTGAAGTCAATCTCTTCATCATCCCTACTTAACAGAGTTTTATTCACCTTGCAGAGTAGTGTTAAAGTGTGCAAACTAGATTCCTTTCAGATGAAATTAAACTAAAAATTCATTCCAGAAACACACCTAATGCCTACCAGACACTAATGGGTACTCTAGGGAGCAGACTAAGCACTGATCTGATGTCAAACACCCTGATATGCAAGTAGGGTGTCCTTGGCACTAACTGTTTCAGTCTACAGCTCCACTTCAGCCTCACTTCCTGATGAAATGCTTTTCCTTACTTGGGCTGTCTTTCACTTACTGAGTCCTTGGTTCATCCAGTTTGTGTTTCTCCCCCAGTTCTGCCTCCACAGAGGTTAGTTTTTTCTTTCATTGTTAAAAATCAGCAAAGCATGGGGAAGTGAGTGAAGTGATGTAGCTTCACACCTGCTGAAGATCTCAACTCTCCTGCTTTCATCTTCCAGCTCTGGCTCTTTCATGCTCAAAATATTTTTAGAAAGAAAATCTGATGGAAAAAGGATGACTTGTTGAGACACACAGAGCAGCATTTTATGACAGCTTCTAATACTCCAAATTTACTTCAAGCAGCAGTACACCTTTGGTTTGATTTTTAAATGGCAATGTTTACTCTTTATTAATACCAAGACTGTCAATTTTGGACCATATTTGTCCAGTGCTCACACTTTTAAATAGTCACAAAGGATTTTAACAGTTGTCTATAAATTTAATTGCTTCTTAGCAATTATTATGTCTGCATTACAGAATAGTATATGTTTTTTATTACCCTTAGGTCTCTTTTTAATAGGAGTGCTGTGCTTTGTACAAGTCAATTATTTTTGATAGTTACAGTAATTAATGTTTAATTATATTTTATTAGCCTCATTTTGTTCAACTACCTCGGAACCAATCCAGGCGTTTCTAAATGCTGTACTTTTCTGTGTGCATGTGTGCACACATCTGCAGACTCTTCATATGTCCATATATGCAACCAGTGAGTGCATTATTCTCCCAGAGGGGGAAATATGAGACTCATCTCAGCAGACTATAGAACATATGTGCTATCCTCTTTCCCATGACTATCAATGATATTCCTCTTGCTCATCTCAGAACTGCCAGCAAATCTCCCAGTTTTCTCCTACACAAACATATATCTGATGTCTTGTGGTAGATATTTCTGATGACTTTAGGACTGGATTTTCACTGGCTTTCAGTAGACATGTGTATGCATGACTTTTTCCTTCTCATTTATTTTTTTTTCCTTTCTCCTCTTTGTTGACTTTCTGCTTCCTTCCCCTTTCATTTCTCTTTTCACTAGGAATGAATTTTGCTACTCTTTCTCCTCTTCCTTCATTTTTCTCTCTTTTTCTCTAATCTTTCATTGGTCTCTCCCTTTCTTTTTCTTTCTTCCCTGCTTCAAAGGGAGTAGGAAACTTCTGTCTGTCTCTGAAGTCTCTCTCCTGACTCTCACAATCTATCAGGTGTATACCCTGTCTCAGAAGGTATACAGCTCTAATATATTATATTGTTTCACTTCTTCTGTCTGGCATGGTGCTTCTGTCCTCCTCTCACTATTTCTCCATGGAGTTTTGTGCCTTTTATCTCTCCCCTCCTTCCTGAGTATGAAAATAGTATTTTATTTTTGCTTTCAAAAATGCATACTTTTTAATTTCTGAATTTTCTTTTAATCGCTGTGCCCTTCATATGTTTGTCAATTTTCCTGTGAGATGACTATAGCATCGCAGAACTGATAATAACTGTGTAATCATGTATTGGATTGTTTTGTTCTTAAAAGAATATACTGCCATTTAAATTGTGGCTATTAAGCATTATTTCCCAGCAAGTTCAGGAAAATTTTGACCTTATGGATGGTTCCCAAGTCCCAGAGAAGGCTCCAAAGTTAGGAAAAATCTGTTGACAACATACACATTACTATCTGCTCTCTTTCTTGTTTGGTATTTCCTAGTTTCCATGGTTGATCTTTTTCCATCAGTACAACAGCTGTGGCTAGTTTTGTTCCGAGTAAACATTTATGTTACAGTAGTATCCAAAGGCCTTAATCAGTCTTAGAGCTTCATTACATGGGTGTTGTACATTCATAGAAAAGAAAACCCCTTCAGCTGGAGGACCTGCTTCTTAAATGGCTGAAGTGCAAGTTTTGCTGTGTGCTGCTTTCAAAGCTAACTTTTCTAGGGTATTTGCCCATACCACAGTGCAGCAAAAGGCAGCTGCACGCAATTTCTTGAAGCTGTCATTCCACTGTCAGGTGTTTTCTGTTCCCTTCGGTGATGAATAAGTTCACCACAGTGAGTTTTAAACATAACTCGGGGATCAGAGTCACCAGCAAAGTGGGGGAAGGGATCTGAGTCATCTCACTCATTAATTCCCCTTCATTGGTGTAACCATGCTAAACCAGTGATGACATGTCAGATTTTGGGGATGGGTATTTTGCATGTTGAAGGACAGCTGGCATTTCCTAGCCATCTCTGGCTATTGTCCATTCCGTGTTTCCTTCCTCTTTGCTGTGAATGTTTGCAATGCAATATGAAAACTTGGACAGAGGTTCCACACTCCAGCATGGAAGATGCTGCTGAGGAGTTAGCTATTCAGTATAATCCTTCTCACACTGGTTTAATAATACTCATTGGGCATCAGTTAATAATAGAAATGGTTATATACTGACCACATATTAAAGAATGTTTTAGAACTCATGAAAGGAAAGCCTCATTATACAATGTATTAGATAGAGTAATGGAGAATGAAGAAAATGATCTCTTCTGAGAGATAATGAAAAGATAAATCAAAAATTATTTTCAACAGTATAAAAAGCATTGACAAATGCCCCAAAAACATAGGACTCTGAAAAACAGGTCACATCTCAGAAAGATATCCAGGAAAAATTACAACTGGACTGTAGGGCTCACTGAAATGTTTCTAGAGGCAGACAGAAAGCAGTCCTGCTCTCCTACAGGTGTGGCAGAATGATGGTACAGGTTCACTGTGAGACTTTTTAAGATTTCTGTGATGGAAAGATCCTTGCCTCCCTCCAGGAAGAATGCATTTCCTGGTACACATTGTCAGATAAGACAAGATATTTGCTCAACATATAAAAGTTCAGATTCTGCCCCAGTGAAACAGAGTGGGGCTTTGGGTGAGTACCGAATTATTCATCTACCACAAAGACTTATGATTTTTTACCACAAGTCCATTATGCCCTAAGGAACCTTTCCAAAACCACTTACTCATACCCTATATGTTCCCATTAAAAGCATGAACAAATCATTTTTTTCATTGCTTATCCTCAAAAGTTTACCAACCAGTCCTAATTGCCAAATTTAATTGCCAAATGCCAGTAAACATATGTAGGGGTGCTAAAAGCAAGCATCGCTCATCCACGCTTAACCTTTTGCCTGAACAGACACTACAGAGGGCACAAACAGCTTTGGCAAAGGCACTGATGGTTCCTTCTAGCAAACCCAAGCCCAATGGCAGCCAGTTCAGAGATGTTCACCACCACATAATGATGGGCAATGAAGTACTCGAGGGGGTTCTTCAGGCATATAATATTGTTCAGGAATTATGCAGCTGACTGAAATGGCCCCTTCCCTCGCTTCACAGCAGTAATGCTCATGGGTGTGACATTAAACAAACTCTTATGATGCATCTAATTAAATGGGAGTTGATCGCAGTATCCCTCAGTGTTTTAATGCGGAGTGTGGATTCTTCCATGGCTAACTTGCATCAAACCAGTGATGACTGTTTTTTAATGAGATTACAAGACTTGATAATAACTCCCCAGTTATTATCTCTACACCAAGACATTTGTAACTGTAAAAGGTATTAGAAAGAGGAGACTGGAGAGTGCACTCCAAAACCTTCCAACTAGTAAATGGGAAGCAGGTTTACAGCTGGAGCAAATTTACTGCGTCCCCCAAAGAAATCTTTGTCTTTCAGAACTGAGAAAGAGGAATCACTGTAGAATGTCCAGATGTGATTGTGTATAGCCACTTTTGCTCCTGTCAGCTCTAGTCCCATGTATCTGCTTTCAGGCTTGAACCCAAGCAGCATCAATCAGATAAGCTGGTATGGCATGCGAAGAAACTCTCATTCTAAAAAATACATGGGAATTTATTTACTGGTGTTTCCCAGTAGAAGACTTTAGAAAAAGGCTGAAAACATTGGTGTTTCCAGAGTGACTGGTACTAATCTAAGAAGGCAAATTCAAAGAGATCACTAATTAGAAGAAATAGCACTTAAAAATAGTGAAAATAAATACAAACTATTTCTTAATCTTAGTAATAAATGTAGATTGTAAAATATTAACAAAGATAATGACTAACAGATTAGAATTTATTATGCAAGACTTGATTCACTGTAACCAAGAGGGATTCATTAGAAATAGATTACAATGTACAGTAATAATAACAGACAATTATTGAAATAATAAATCTGTGTAAAGAGAGGGATGAGTTAATGTCTGTCTTTTCCATTCGAGGAAGAAAAAATTCATCTGATAATGTAAACTTGAGTCACTCTCCTCTTACTGTCCTCAGATTTTCCAGCGAGTACAGGTCTATGTGACAGAACAGCATGAATAAGCAGAAATGGACTCTTGTCTTAAGGAAATGTTGTAGAAAGAGGCATAAGCTGAAAATACCCCTCTCTTCTTTACTTTTTCATTATTTTTGTCTATATTAAAGTCTAGCCAAACTAAAATAGCAACCACACATAAATGGATTGAGCAAGGATAAAATAAATGACACTGGTAAATAGTACATTAATATTTCTATCACAGCCAACATACAATATTTGTTGATGTCCTATTTGTTTTAATATTTTTTTCTTATTCATTTCAGTTAGATGGTAAGAAAGGAGGTTATGTGGGGGGTTTAGCACGGCTTTGATTAATATTCAGAGCACATTGTGGCGTTATAGTTCTAATATTCAGATTTTGTGTTTTATTAATAAATTTATTCCAGTGGGTACTTTTTTTATAGTGCTTCACTATATCAGAAATAGCAGTGTTTGTTATCTGTGGCAAGCATTCTTTGATTCCATCTCCAGGAAACATCTGCCCTGTAAATTGGTCAAATAGTAAGCAGTTCTTCCTAGCTTCTGTCATATTTATTCTAGTTTTCCTCCTGCCTTTTGGTCCTGTATCATTCAGCACAAGAGCTAATCTCTGAATGATCCAGTGATCATTTTAGGCCATTTATCATAACCGGAATAGACATCCTTTCCTGGACATTTGCCAGCTGACTGCTTTGGGACTCCACATGCTGGACTTAATGGTGAAGCTTCACGACTCTTAGAACAGATCATACTTTATGTCTGTCCTATGGGTTACAGACACGTGGACACTGTCTTTGTGCTCTGCTGCAGACGGCAGTCCTAGCTAACTGGCTGGGGACAAATAGTATTGTTCTTGTTTCTTTTGTTACTGACAATAGCTGTAGTAATAAACATCTTACTAAGAGTAACTCCTTTAGACAAATGTCCTTCTGCTTTTTCACTAAATATGTATGCTCTCAAAAATGCCTTTTGATTGTTTTTTTGTTTGTTTTTAGAAGTTAAACACTTTCATTTTAATGAGACAGTCCAGAGCAACTGGAAGATACTGGTTCTCAGAAAGATTGACCTTAAGTAGAATGAAACATTTGTAAAATTAAGATTAAAAAAAATCTCAACTTCGAAAACAAGGCTCTTGATGCTATCCTGTGAATTTTAGATGTGAATCTAAATTTCTGATCTCTGTAGCAAAATACAGAGTAAGAGCTGAGGAAACCTAATAAATCACTCTCTGATCTGAACTGAGCTCCATTAGAAATAGAAATTTGTTGCTTATAATGTACGCCTCTTGGCTCTCATTAAAGGTTGTAGAAATGATACACTGTACTTGAAAACCATAGATTGGAAAATAAATACATTCAAGCTGTATTGCTGGGCCAGTGCTCTGTATCCCAGTGGTAAACTTAGCCTATTAATGGCTAATGCTTTAAAGAAACACAAAAGCCCTAAGGCTAGACTTGTATTGCATTGTAGCTGCATAGTAGCTGCAAATATTAATCAAAGCTTTTGAACTTGTGAAGTAGCACATTGTCCTTGATCATCTGTAACTGAGCCTAGACCAGCTTTTGACGTGGTTTGGATAATTGCTTCTGCCTGAAAATCTCTGGTATCTTTTCTAGAACAGCTTTATTCACCACTTAACTGCCCGAATAGAGGAGAACATGCTAAACTGGACAAGCAGCAGTGTATTAGGTACTGGACCCTGGGTCCCTGATTTTACAAACACAGGTGTCCATGCTCATCTACCCCACTGAGGTGACTTCAGGTAGCCCTATGGCAGTCCCTTCTCACCCCCTGCTCTCACTTCTCCTCCCCACCTTTGCAGTCAGCAAAGAGCCTCATCACTAGGACTCTTTTTTTTTGCTGAGAACAGTGCATACAGGGACACTGGAGGAGCTTTTCCTTCCACCCTTATTGTCCACATGAAGTACATAGTGCCAGTGGGAAACATACTGCCTCTTGATTGGCTCAGTAGAGCCAAGAGTATCCATCATTGCTCCTGACTCAGATCTGGGCTTGACCAAATGTTTCAGTCTCAGCTAACTACCAAATGTATTATGCAGCACATAGAACTTGGTATAGGGGGGTTTCCAACATTTTATCCATATTTCTGTGCTTTTCTTTCTGTGGCATATCTGCACTGGAATCGTAATAAACAGGACTGTTTATAGATGAGGCAGTCCTTTGCTTCCAGAGCATACTCATGGGCAGTACACTTGCCCACATTGTGTGTCATGAGCAACTGTAAAGCTCTTGTGCATTAAAACTATGGTAACATGGAGAACTTGAGTTGCGTCACTGTGAAAAGAAATAGCTCTAGTGACGTGAAATGAGTCACCCCGGAGTTGCTGACAGCTGACTGAAGGCCATAGGGAATGTAATTGCTCAAGTACTTGCTTTTCAGAGTCTCTTCTTTGAAGAAGGAGAGAAAAAAGTTTCTCTCCCACCCTGATCTGTTTGGGCAGACAGTGGGTATAGGCTTCTTCCAAACCCCAGGCTTCTTGTTCTGAGTGTGGGAGCTGTTTGGCTTGGCTTGCGTCTTTCACTGCCTGGTTTTGGTTTTGTCATCGATTGCTCTATTTAAATCTGGTTTATGTGACTAAATTGCTGGCAGTGTTGCACTGTGCATTCAAACTGCTGTAATGCATTTCTTTTTAATTTTGGTAACGCTTGCCTTCATCTGTATACAGCCATTTATCTAAGGATTTACAAATCTGCAGTGTAATTTGTTCACAGTTAAGGCTACACTTACTCAAAGCAAACACTGAGAAGCAGGAGACACAGATTGCTGTCAGAAGACACAGACCAGTATTTTCAATATTCTTTGTAAAAAGCAATTTGACCTTACTCATCCAGTGTTACATGGGAGAGTATTCAGAAGGGATCTATGAACTTATAAAGATTGCCTTTCATAAGTTAAGGAGAGGCAGAGTTATATCATTTTACCACCTTGTTCCCAGTTCTTTCCCAAGATTTAATTGTTTAGATTATGTCATTTTATTCAGACATGTACAGCAGCAATGTGTTGGGGATTCCTGTGGCCGTGACCTCTGTAGTCACAAGATGAAAATTGAACAGCAAAAATTATCAACAAATTTAATTTAAATCTATTAATTAGTAAAATAGATCAAATAATAAGCATTCATAATGATAAAGAAAATATAAGTAGAATCCCTAAAGAACTGAGCTTATATTCTGTAGAAGTGACTTGCAAATATTGCTTTAAAGCAGGTGGGGAATAAAGCTATTTTCTTAGTTATAAATTAATAAGAAGAAGCAAGGTAAACCAGCAAATATGTATAACAACACATGTTTCTACTCTTTTCCAGATTTGTTTGAACTGATTAGGGAGCATAATAAAACCTGTTTCACCACTCAGAGAGTGTGAGCAAATGGTTTTTAAGAGCTTTTAAATTAAATTTCATTGATACCTTCTCACAGTAAAACACTAGCATCAGGCTTGAGAATAAGTATAACGATACTATTAGTCGCGGACACACCAACTGAAGGTTTTCACTGAGCCGAAATATGCTCAGCTGGTTTAAACTGGTATGTTTCCGTTGACGTAAAAGGCTTTGCATCAGTCTGCACCGGATGGGGAAGCAGTCTTACGTGGCTAAGAGGTTTTTTCCTGATCCAGACCTGCTGCTTTAAGAATATTAGAAAGAACAGAAAAATGCCTCTTGGTCTTGTGACAATTGCTTGTTACTTGTGAGAAAATATTATACTCTGTGTGCCTCGGCACAGGCTGCCAGAAAGACACCTTCATTTGTGAGAATTATATCTGAGCACTTCGGACATTATTCAGTTTTACTGGGCTGTATTTACTTTAAGTGGTTTTATTTATTTTCTTTCTGTACAAGAATTCACTGCATACACATAATACTTTCTTCTTTTTGATTGGATTTGCTTTATCAACTGATCTCACTCAAATTTGGTTTTTTTATAACTGAGCTGTTACTTTTTACATATAAACACTGAGATTTAGGAATAGACATTCCACGCAAGACCAGCTGCGCATCCGCTGCCGCATCCTGCCTCTGGCCACAAGGAAAGGCACTGAGGTACAAAATAACCTGCCTGGTGGGAGCACTGCCTTCCCAGTCTCGAGGTTTCTAATGGCTTTATACACTGAAATGTGAGGCTTTACATTTCTCATTAAGAAAACTGCGCCTCATAAGGTAACAGAAAGTGTTCTCATTACTATATAAAGGTCTGGTCTCTCTTTAATGCAACTAAGCTCCAAGCTTTTCTCATTACTTAGTGGCAGTGAATGCCACAATTTAATTATGTTTCACCTAAAAAAAGTTACATCTTTCCTCAGTGTCATCAACTGTTCCCTTATGTTAGTATTGCAAGAAAAGGCAAATGGCAGCATGCAATTGACTTTTGCCGCAATAATTCGTCACCTGTTCTTCCCTCAGCTAAGCTTTTAAAAAAGATTCCATCTGTCTTCATCTGGAAGTCCACACATGCCTCTTATCATTTTTACTAGCAATTTCAACTCTTATTTTCACTCTAACCTGATTTGGTCTCTGTCCTAACTGTATGGCAGTTGTGTTCCTAAGGGCACTTCACGGTTCTGATATCCCAGCTATCAGAGGGATTTCTGTAGAATATTTTGGCTTCCCTTCTGCCTACATACCTAATTTTCTACTAGAAATCTAAGCACTGGATTATGCCTAAAAAACCTAAGCAAAAGGTGTTACACAACTGGGCATTAGTTTGTCTTCTCCAGTCAAGACACAACGCTGTTAAGGCCTCAGAGCTGACAGGTTCTCACACAACTCAGTTAGCATGAACTAAACACAGTATTTCTGGGAAGGACGTCACTGACATATTTCAAAGTTGTTCTGGTGATGCTTCCACAGGACATGTTTTTCTTTCCTGTCAGTATGGCATTTCAAAGCCAAAGCTCTTAAGTACACTTTTCCTAGACACTGATCTTTTAGGGACCTTGATTATTTTTTTAAAGTAGCATTTGTTCTGAATTATGAGCAAGATTGTAAGGAAACACACTTCCAATCTCAGTTGAACAGTTTTTGGTTTATTCTTCATACAAGCATACGTTAGGAAGAGGAGCACGACTAGCACAAATTCTTCATGTCTTTAGTTTCGTGTGAACCAGCCTGATTTCCTCTGGTTGGGAGGATGGAAGGGATGCGGATTGAAGGATTTCACTAGATGTGACCTTTTACCTGTATCTTATGAGATGTGTCCTCATACCTGAAACTGATCAAAACTTAATGTAGATTTGTGCTGTCATCTTGCTGCCTTCACATTGTGGTAACTTTCTCTTAGGTGTATTTAGCAAGCGTAAGGGGTTTGGAATGAACAAGATAATGATACGACACATTCTGTATGTCACATATGACCCAGGTGTAAAACAACAAAAAGAAATAGTCATTACAATAAGATCAGTGTTAAAGCAGAACAGAAAATGAAAAGTTTGAAACCTTTAATATTACTTATGCAACATAAAATCCAATAAATAACTTGCAGCATTTGGGAGGGAACCCCAGGAAAATCACTGTGCAAAATAAAAGATAACCACATGGCAGAATTATAGCCCTTTAGCCTCTACAGTACTTTTATATATTGTTTTTACTTGTAACCATGTAAAAGAGAACAAATATAAATATTACCTTCCTTTTGATAAAAAAGAAAAATAGTGCCTCAATATTGCCTTATATTTATAAACAACTTTTTATCATGAAGGATCCCCGATTGACAGGGGAATTGAGATACAATGTTATACTTCAGAACACAGTACTTCGTGTTTCTGATAGCATTTTCCATTTATTTGAAACAAAAACTCCTTAAAGCTCTGTCTTTTCTTCGTTCAGTGTAAGTTTAACAATTTTGGAGCTTAACAGAGAAAAATATGCAATTGAAGCTGATCCTTCTTCTAGTCTTGGTAACTAAATTGAAGCCCAGGGGAAATATGTTTGCTCAAACTAATGGCGTCTATTGGTGTGTCTTGTTGGAAAGGCCTCCCTCTTTTGCAGACAACGGAGTGGTTGCACAGCAGAGATTTTGCTATATTCCTAGCAGAACTGTTCAAAATTACTATTCACTTATGCACCTTGCCTAAAAGTGTCCTCTGCTCTTCCCCTAAAGCAGAAGTTGACCGTAATATCAAAAAGAAGAGTATTCTTGAGAGACAATCAGGGTGATCACCTCAATTTAATTCAGCCTGTGCCTGGGAAGGAGGAAAATTTTCTCTCTTGCCTTGCTGCAGAAGGGCTTTAGTGAGGCAGTCAGATGCTGGCCCCAGGGCCAGGGAGGTACACAGGTGAGCAGGCACCCTGCAGCCTCCTGCCTGGACAGGAGGGGATGCACACCCTCACCTCACAGCAAATTCATCTCTGGTGGTGACTTTTATGAGGGTTATAGCAACATCCATTGACAGGTACAAAGAACTCTTCCTTTAGCAGTGGCGATGGCCTCATCATTAGTTCTCCTTTACGAACATAGGTCTCCTCACACAAGAAATGGGCCCAAGTTGGTTTTTGAACAACTGTAATTTTTCAGAAGTTCATTTTCTCACTCTGTCGTGGACCTTGAAATCTATCAATATTTAGCAGGATTTCTGCAAAAAAAATGTTTTCAAGACCGCATATCTTCTTTTCTCTGTTTCCTCTATGTTTTCCCATACTGACAACTTACTCCTCTAAAATGCCAACCTGTGTTCTATGAGTGTCTCAAGTTTTGTTTTAACCAGTATTAATACAGACAGGCTGTCAGCAGCCTCATTGTATAAATACCTCACTAGTTCCCTAAGGGAGCCATCTTGCTTTGAGCTACTTAGTGCTTGGTCTACTGGATGGCGGCTGTAAGGAAGCCAATGTCCCTGAGGAACAAAGTTAAACAAAACCCCACAGCTCATCTCGTCTTTGTTTTTACTCTCCTGCCTTAATGAATGCAGAGTGCTTTTGTTGATGGCTGGGAAATGGATCCTGTACATAAGAAAGGCAGCAGTTTCTATCACTGACGGCCATAAGGCTGAGTTTGCCTGGGAGAGAGCTGCAGAAATACTTATTATGGATAATGGACCTTAGTTTGCATGTCAGAAGTGTACAGCGTCAGCAGGCTTCAACCGTATCGTGCCTTCTCAGCATCTCCCCCAGTCTAATGGTGGAGCAGAAGCAGCTGTCAAGATTGCCAAGAAGATATATTGAAAAGGCAAACTGAAGAGATAAACACATGCAGACTGCGCTGCTGGACTGGAGCAGCACACCAACAGTAGGTACTAGCAGCCTGGCACTACATTTCCTGTCACACTGTTGTGCAAGCTCTCTGTTGCCTGCAGCAAATAAACTCTGAAAGCCATAATAGTGGAGAAAGTGACAGGATGAATTAAAGAGCTGCAACAGCAAGCCAGTAATGGAAACATAGAAATGCTCACTGAGTACCAGAAAGGACATCCAGTAAGGTTACAACCAATATCCGATGACAAAAAAGATGGCCAGGACCTCTCTGAAGGCTGTAGCATCATGTTCATAAAGTAGCATTCATGAGGTGTGGCAGAGGAAATTCTAGTAAGTCATCATCCTCTTGGAGTGGTACAGGTGATTTTTTCCACATGGGTGCTGTTAAAAAGAACTCAGGCTCTGATTTTCACCTTGTTGCATGCCTGTATGTGATCCTTGGGAACTACAACTATGACCAATAGTAGGACAGAAATCTGTGAGAGAAGTGTTGGATTATGCCTTAGGTGCTTTAGAAAGAGCAGAGTGCTGGATTATGCCTTAGATGCTTTAGAAAGAGCAGAGTTGATTAGAGTTATTTCATTTCTATTGCAAGATAGCAAAAGTTGTGAGAGGGTTCTATATCCAGGTCTAATTAAAAATAGATGCCTTGTATATCACTCCAAAAATCATGTATGTGGATGTATAAATATAAGTTTATGTATATGTGTGTAAATACTTAACTGCATATGTGTATGTATGTGTGTAAATAGATACTGAATCATAGAATGGCTTGGGTTGGAAGACACCTTTGAAGACCTCCCTGCCATGACATTTTTCTCTAGATCAGGCTACTCAGAGCTCTGTCCCATTCCAGGGATGAAGCCATGTACAGTTTCTCTGGGCAGCTTGTTCCAGTGCCTCACCACCCTCAAAGTAAGGAATTTCTTTTTATATCTTATCTAAACCTAACCTCTTTCACTTTTCACCCATTGTACTGCCACTACAGGCCCTGCTAAAATATCTCTTTCCATCTTTCTTATATGTCCCTGTAAGTATTGAAAGACTACTATAAGGTCTTCCTAGAGCCTTCTGTTCTCCAGGTTGAACAACCCCAAACTCTCTCACCCTTTCTTTATAGGAGACATGTTCCATGCCTCTGACCATTTTTGTGGCACTCCTTTGGACCTGGTCCAATAGGTCTGTGTCTTTGCTGTACTGCCTGCCTCAGAGCTGGGCACAGAACTCCAGGTAGGATGTCACGAGAGGAGAGCAGAGATGGAGAATCATCTCCCTTGATCTGCTGGCCACCCTGCTTTTGATGCATCCCAGGATACAGTTGGCTTCCTGGGGTGAAAGCCCGCATTGCTGGCTTAAATCTAGTTTTTCATCTTCCAGTTTCCCCAATTCCTTCTCCTCAGGGCTTCTCTCAATCCATTCTCAATCCACATGTGCTTGTATGTACTTAAGAAAGCTCAGGAAAAAGCAAAAAACCGGTGTTGCTGTATCTTCTTTAGATCCTTTCCCATGCTCTATTTATTAACTGTTCATTGGAGGGGAAACCAGAAGTCTTCACACCTGGACCAATGCCATGACCACCAAGAGACACAATTATTCTCTTGCCATGAACTACTGGTTTTGTCTTTGTGGATGTCTTGTCGTAAGTTGTTTGCTGACTAAGCACCTGCCTTTGCACTCGGGCATCACGTGATGAGAACAAGAAATTTCCATCACCTGAGAAAAGGCATTTAATATTTATGAGGATATAGTTCATACTGGCATATCTATGTCAGCCTATTCAATGTATGTCTTGAAGTTCTGTTCAGTTCCAAACACAAACATCCCCATTCTACCATATCCGTACCATCATTGACAGATCTGAATTTGAGATTTGACAACAACCAGGTAGATGATTTTTCTGAAGTACCTAAAACACAGAAAAGAGGCAGAAGCAAACAAAAGCCAGCATCCAGAGAGCTGCATTGGAAGTGTCTCAGTCAACCACTTTCTCTGGGGGAGGTCAAGTATCACTGACAGGGCTGGAATCTACCCAGAGCTGAGCGCATAAATATCAAACCCAGGAAGGTGGGGTGGTATCAACCTCCAGAAAGGCATTTTTCCCTGGAGACAAGAGGATCCTGTGCATGTGTGTGCCTACAAGCGTGATCTCAGGCGGTTTTGAATATGCATAACAACTTATAATTATTTTTGATTGTCAGAGGAGCCAGTATTAACGCCTGCTGGTGATGCGCGGACCTCACTGGAGTGTTTCAATCTCTTCCCTCCTCCCACCCTAAACACATTGTAATGTTCTCAGGCTAATTTTAGCCAATCACTGTAGTGAATTAAAGGTAACAGGTTTGGGAAATAACCATTAACTGATCTGATTTTTCTTAAAACTCAGAAGGTTCATTTCCACTATTATCACAGTTAGCAGCAGCAGCAAAATTTCCCAGAAGGACAGGGCCTTGAGTAAATTGCATGAGCTTTGCTTCAGTTTTCTAGCCAAATTAAAATATATTTAAAGTTGTTTAAGATTAGCTGAAATTGAAAAGATTTTTTTCTCATCCGAATGAAAAATTAGAGAAATTATTTCTAATGGAACAAAACATTCTACTCCAACACAAAGGTAAAATATTGCTGTAGAACATGCTTGTGCTGAAAACAAAGGCAAAATGAAATTAGACTGATAAAATGGGACTTGGAAGAGATGGTAGTGGTACTTTTTCCTGAAAGCCTTTGGAAGACTGTCCTGATCACAAAACAGTAGGATACTCCAGAGAGGACCGAGAAAGGTTTAGCACCCTTTCTTTTGATGCTGCTCTACTTTCTAATTGCAGACTGGTCCCAGGCAGTGAGAATGGAGCCCAGGCATCCCATGTCCTGATTGAATTCCCCATTAAGCAAAGGAGTTGTTTACTTTGTCCCTCTCTTGTTAAGTGTTCAGTGAAAATAGTGAAACAGCTTTAACAGGTGAAATTGCACAGGTCCCATCTCCACATTGCTGAGTGGGAGTTCAGCTTTGCTGTTACTTGGACCAGAATGGATCTAAATGTAGCTCTCCCATCTTCCTGATGAGCATCTGCTCAGTATGCAGGGTCGGGCTCAAACAGTTAATTCCTTGGGAGATATTCAATTTTTCCACCCTACTTAGGCATGCAGTGAACCAGGAAATAAAAAAATATGATGACCTGGGATCAAATCCCTGCTTGCAGTCAATCAAGTTAGCAAGTGGGTCTGAACCTGGTTCTCATACATACTATATGCTAAAAGCGGGGCTAATGGTAAACGAATTGCTATCAGTCAACCGTCTTGTAAATGTCGACCTGACTTTTTCTTCACCTGAAACAATTTAGTGAGTCTATAAATAATTTTGTGAAGGCTAACATTGAGAATGTTTCTATCCTAAACCTTTCAATCTCTTTTCTTGAGAATGGACCCGGGCTGTCTGGGACTTCACAGTTCAGTTGCTGAATTTACATACAGAAGCAGCCATAAACCCTTGGGCAGTATCAAAGAATCATAAAATCAAAGAATGGTTTGGGTTGGAAGGGACCTTAAAGATCATCTAGATCCAGCCCACCTGTCATGGGCAGGGACATCTACCACTAGACCAGGCTGTTCAAAGCCCCATCCAATCTGGTCTTAAGTGCTTCCAGGGATGAACCATCCACAACTTCTCTGGGCAACCCTGTTCCAGTGCCTCACCAACCTCACAGTGAAGCATTTCTCCCTTATTTCTAATCTAAATCTCTTTTAGTTAAAAGCCATTATCCCTTGTTCTATCACTACTTGCCCTTGTAAAAAGTCCCTCCCCACCTTTCCTGTAGCCTCCTTTAGGTACTGGAAGGCCACTATTAGATGTCCTCAGAGCCTTCTCTTTCCTAGGCTGAACAACCCCAACTCTCTCAGCCTGTCTTCACAGGAGAGATACTCCAGCACACTGATTATTTTTGTGTCCCTCCTCTGGATGCTCTCCAACAGGTCCATGTCCTTCTTATACCAAGGGTCCCCAAGCTGAACCCAGTACTCCAGGTGGGGACTCACAAAAGTGGAGCAGAGTGACGGAATCACCTCTCTCAACCTGCTGCCCATGTTGCTTTTGATGCAGCCAAGGATACACTGACTTTCTGGGCTGCAAGCACACATCACTGAGTTGTGTTGAGCTTCCCATCCACCAGCACTCCCAAGTCTTCCTCCTCAGAAAGACGCTGTTAATCCAGCATCTTCAGCTCTTTGCCCAGCCTATATTTGTGCTTGGGATTGCCCCGACCAATGTTCAGGACCTTGCACTTGGCCTTATTGAACTTCATGAGGTTCACATGGGCCCACCTCTAAAGCCTGCGAAGATAAGGGATAGTATCCTTTCCCTCCAGCGTGTTAACCACACCACAAAGCTTGGTGTCATCAGCAAACTTTGTGAGGGTGCCCTCAATCCCCCTGTTGCTGATGATGTAAGTATGATGTTCCTATCAATAAGCTGCAGAAACCAAGCCCAGATTTTTATTCTTAAAGAGGAAAAATGTGCCTCTTAAGGCAATGTATTAGACCTCCATTTCTACTGCTCTTCACTGGCCAAACCAGATCCAAACCAAGCAATAGTTCAAAGGTTCAGTCAGCAGTGTAAGCTGGACCAGTGGTCTCATAAGCAGGCCATGAAACTTATCAGGAATTTCATCCACTGATGCAAGCATTTTGCAATATAATGGGGAAATCATTAGGTAAATCTTGTATTGTAATCATTCCAGTACTAGCTGTACGGTTTTGCTACATTTAATCTAGAGGTAGAGTGATGACACTGTAGTTTAGGATAGCAACACATGTTGCTTTTAATATCCACTAGTCATTAAATTGCGTTCTAGAGAGCGATTATCTTTATTTCCTGTCTTTAAATGTATTACTGCAGTTATTTTAACGTTTTAAGGGTCAACAGATGAGTGTCAGCCCCCAGAATCATTCACAGGTTGCTGTGTATTCATCACACTCAAAATACTGCAAATGTAGCTAGATACTACTTACCATAGATACTACTTACCATGACCATAAGAGTCACCAGTGATCACTGGAGCAGAAATTAGGAAGGAATCACACCAGCAGCAAGGCCAACACAGACAACATATTTAGCAGACAGTTCGATACACCTTTTTCCTGCTTCAAAGTGATGCCTGGCATAGATCTCTTTTATAATTGAGTAGTCGTGCTGTTGTAAAACACTGTGACATCTGAGATTTAAATGCAGTTCAGAATCTCTATGTGATACCACAGACAGTAAATCAGTGACTTTGACATTGTCATTTAAAAGATTTTAGAGGGAGGCTATAGGGTCATGCAATTCATCTCAGGAGTTTTCAGATTCACTGTTACATGCCCGTTTGGGGAGGAGGTGTAACTGAAAAGTTGAATTTGAAATCTGATCCTCAAAACACTGTTCATTTTGCTAGTAAATACTGACTTCTCACCCACCAGTAAATCAGTTTGAAAAAGACAATTTAAAAGTAAAAATTAGATTGTGGTTTTCTCAGTTGAAGATACCATTAATACAGCCATGTGTCATGTTATCCCGTGCATTCATTTTCCTTCTCATCTTTTTAAGATTATTCCTCAAACACTTCAAAGTCACAACATTTGGGAACAGTGTAGAAAACAGGTACAAGTTGGGGTCTTTTTCTTTCTTAATGATAAATTAAGGTCTGTCTCCAACTGAAACACTGACATTTTCTCAGAAGAACTACTGAGAATACTTACTCTGTGAAAATGTGAAAAAAATCTGCCAGGTGGAAGCATTAACTAAATGCCTAGTGCATAACCTCACTCTCTAAAAATGGAGGTACTTGGGTGTTTAAGGTTGTTCCTGTCCAAGAAATCTTAGGTTGTGGAAGGTTCTGGGATTACTCTGTCCGCAAATGGGGAAGCTCTTCTATGCAACTGCAAGCAAGTAGATTGTGGGCAGTGTGGAGGCAGCACCACACAGGGTTCTTTGCTGGCTGACACCATTCAGTTCTCTTTTAGACACGGTCACCTCTAGTGTCAGCAAACTGCTCCAACCTTTCTCTGCAGAGTTTCATGAAAACTATTGTCTACTGCAGGGTAGTTTCTAGCAAGCTGTGAACCAGTTTGACATCATCCACTTGTATTTACATAGATTAAGAGTACCTACCTATATCTGTAAGCTAGGTAAAGTTTTCATTTGAAAATGTGGAAATTATGAAAATTTACATTGAAATAAATCCAAGTAGTCCATACTGACTTCAGAAATAAGGCAAATAAAACGTACACCTAAACTATTCTCAAACCATCAGCATCATGTTCGTGAGTTATCAAGAGTGTCCTGTGTGTGCTTAAAGAGGAAACAAATTTAAAATGGTCAAAATGTAAACAAAGAACACTTTATGTGGTAAATGCAAAGTAGAATAAATTTTTAAAAATAATAGAAGTACTGGATTGAACAAGCAGTAAATTATTTATTCCCTTTGGACAACTAAACTACTCTGAAAGAGAAAAGCTTTTATAAGAATTGATTGTGTACTAGCACATTATGACTGGAGCAATACCACACCATACTAGTTCTTCAGAGTTTTTATTTCTGCAATATTTTTCTGTAATAGCCAAAACAATAAATAAGCCCCAGAAATTTCTTTGTACTCTTTGTGTGGTGGGATAATGCAGCACCCTTGTCAGGCAAGAAACTATGCAGTCTGTCATTTATTCTTATTATTGTCTAATATACTATCTGATGTGGGGATGTTAGTTCATGAGAAATCTAGGCAGGAAATAACATGAAAGGCTGTTAATCCCCATTAAGAATAACAGTGTCATGAGAAATACGAGGACACTCTTCCATTATGGATATTAAATGATGGGGAATGTGCGATACCAAGAAGCTGTGGCTAACGTCCCTTCTATCTGCAGGGTTGCGTGAAAGTGCATTTATGACCCTTTGCACAACATTTGTCATCATGAGCATAAGCTTTTGAAGGTTTCCCTAGTTAGCTCCTCTCTCTCTCCCCTTTTCTAACACCTGGTTTGGGTCGTGATGCATCTGGTCCTTACCAAGGCAGGCGGGTGGAGGACAGGAGCAATCTGTGTTTGCACACATCCAGTGCAAACACGGGGAGGATTACAGCCTCCAACTGCAGGGAGAGGACAATGTCTGCATGGAGGAGCAGTCTGTGACCTTCTGCTTGGTTTTGTCACGGTCTCTGCTTGCTCAGGAAGAGAGCTTTCATTTGGGACCAGTAGTTTAAATATCACAGTTTGATCATTAATTGCTATGTAAGCACTAACCCTAAATCAAAATCTATAAAATGACAGCCATAAACTTTGGGATACTGATTTCACTGCTGACCTCTCGGTGATATCATGGCCAATTAAAATTGTTAAGCTGTGCTCGCTGTTCTATGTGGAGTCTGAAGTTCAGATATATCTCCAATACATAACTTGTAAATGCTACTGTCCTGAATACTGTGTCTGCATAAGAGACTGAAAATATCTGTAACCTTGGTGTAATTAAGGAAAGTAGTTGGAATAGCATACTTGAATGCATGGTAAAATATCACTATGAGCAATTTTCAGAAAGTACTGTTTCAAGTAATAAATTTTTAAAAGAGTTTATAGAAAATGACTTTTCATTGTTTCAAGATCAATCAAATTTGTGTTTTCACTCTATCACCCTTTTACACTCATTCTGCTATCTTATATATCTAGAAAGCCCATTTCTTGGTGGATTTTGATTGTTGTATACTTCTGTACTCCTCACCGTTTCTAACAATTTAAAATTTCAGCCTATTGTAAACTTTTACTTCATTGGATGTTACCTAAAAAAAATGCTCAGAAGTGTTAGAATAAAAAGGATATTTATTGTATTTTTAACAGGATCATTAAGCATAACTATTAATCAGAAGACCTGCTGAAATAACTACTTATGTATTTCAATGTGGCAAGAGAGGGATGTGACTCTGCTAATAATTTGTACTAATGCAAATTATGAAGTGACATTTATGAACTGTATTTGGCATAATACATAAAACTTCAGCTAAATGTAGAACTATTGATCTGCCCTTTTGCGGCAAATACTTTTGCATAGGTCACAGTGGTTCCCACTGTGAGTATTTAATAACACCAGGTTGTTAGGTTGTTAAGTTAATAAATGGCAAGTTAAATTTTATAGACTAATCACTTCCACTAATGGAAGTTTACTTCTCTGTAATAAGGAGAACACAGCATTTTTACACATTGCACTTTACATTTCTAATAACTGTTACTTTACAGTGTGGCTTTTCAAGTTAGTAGCAATATATTGCATCTAGATAGCATAATGCATGGAGAGACATATGTGTCTGTGAGGGGTGGTCCAAAAGTTCTACCAAAGCAAACCAGATGGAAATCCTACAAACAGGGTTTGGTTCTGGGCTGTTCTCCTACCCAGGGCTTTCGCTCCAAACTCTTGCCTGCAAAAAGATGCATCTGGCTACTCGCTTGAACTACTACTCTGACAAGCTTCTTCTCTGAGGCAAAGCTTTCTGAGGTGCTCCCTGTTCTTGTCTTTCCCTTTCTCTCAGTCTCTCTCTGTCAGCAGCTCAATGGTGAGAGCACTCACCTGGAAAAGGGAAGGCCCATTTTCCAGTCTCTCTTTGGCCTGGCAGGTTTTCAAATAAATGTTATCTGGCTGCTAGATGATCACAGCTACCACTCCTTCTCTGAGGGCAGATGGTTCTGAATCTGTCCCCACTCTTTGGGTTTTTTTGTCTTTAAGAGTGGCTCTTCGGACCACTGGCACCATATTCCCTAACCTTGGCAGAGCCTCCTCACTATGGAGGCACTGGCTAAAAGGGAGCACCCGTACTCCTGAAGGTCCTGTGTTTTTTGGTGTCAACCTTACAGGTTTGTTACATGAGGGTTCCTTGTGGCGAGACCAGCACACTAGGAAAAGTAGGCTGTGGACCTGTTGTAGGACTTTGGTGCGGGCTGTGGGGTACGCTACACCTCCACAGCCTGGGTGGGAAGATGCCTGAGCCACTTCAATACTATTGTGGTGCTGACACTGGGTTATACCTAAATTTCATTATAGAGCAAACCAGCATTTTGCCAATTGGGGAACATCCCTTTTCCCCAAGGCGAGGGGCACAGAAATGCTTGTGATGGTGGTGGGAGAAAGAAAGAAGCACAGAAGCACAATTTTGATCATCTTGTAGTATTCAGGACTGAAAAGGATGCTGTTTGTGCAGGGACAGGGCAGTTTTACGTGCAAAAAGATCCCACTAAAGACTCCAGGCTCCTACGTAGTGGAGAGACCGAGGTGCCTGGACTGGGTCTAAGTGGCAGACTGCTCTTAGTGGGTTGCTGATAGTTTGAGGTCTCTCTGTTTTTAATATGGGGGCCTTCTTGGATAATTTAGTTGGACCGGCTGTATTTGTATCTTCTGATTTGTCCAGTTATTTTGCTTTGTTTTGCTCTATTACACTTTGTTAACTTATGCTTTTACATGTTTTTTCATCCTACTGCTAATAGCCTTCATAGTATGCTCAGAAAATGATCATATAATTGGATTTAAACTTAGAAATATTTTTTCTAGTTTGTGCACTTCACAGTAATAAGTTTATTTGTATCTAATATAGTCCAATAAAGGTAAGAGAGAAAATGAAATCCAGGCACTTGTTACTTGTTATTTTACAGAAACAAAAAAAAACCCAAAAACCAACTCAAACTGCAAATTCATTTACCAGAGTAAAATAAAGGCACAATTAGTACCAAAAAAGTGCCGTAAGGGCTATAAAATTATATTTATCAAGGACACATGAAGGAGGCTAATTTTTTTATTTAATCTAAACCTCAATGTATCTTTTAAAAGTGCCTGATTTGTAATATAAAATTCATTATCCATGATACAGGACAGAAACAAGGGCTCAAAACAGCTACAAAGACTTAGGATTATACCATGCTGCCCACAGTGCAATTAGTCAGGCATTTCAGTCGGGTAGGAAGGAACATATTTAGGGAGATGTAGACAGGGCAGAGGTTGCAGAGCACAGGGTAAACACAGGAGAAAGTACTTGCATTAGGGGTGGTGTGGTCCTGCCTGGGACTGATGGCAGGATGAGTCATGTAGTTTGCAGGCGAGAACCTTCTCCTTTTACTATTCTCCTCGCCAGCTGACCATATAAGCTCAGGTGCCTTCATACAGGTGTCCTATTCAAGGCTTCTTGGAAGTAAAATGTGCCTCAGGGAGCCAGATTGTATTTTCCCAGCGAAGGTGATATATGAAGGAGAGGTGTGAAATGGCATCCATTTTGCATCTAGCCCATGTTGAAGTCCTAGGGCATTGTCCTCAGGCTCTCAGCCCTCCTTGGTCTGGATAGGGTCTGCTTCTGCAAGCAGGAATGGGCAAGGTATCGCCTGGGTCAACTGGTCCTATGTGGTTCAGAAGGAAAGTTACATTTTTAGAAGTATTTGAAGAGGTAGTATAGGAGATTTATGGCCTTGGACATGTTTCTTCTGTTTAATTTGTTTGGCAATAGTTGGTGGGGACAATCTATCTGAAATGTACATCTCGTGATGGAACAGAGCCTTATAAGTCCATAATATGTGACTATTGTATTACAGTAACAGACAGGACAAGGAAATAACAAATAGGAAGATAAGAGATTAGTATGGTCTAAAAAATATCTATTATTATTCAAATCTGTATAAGTGTCTTTGCTGAAGACAAACTGTATTATAAAAATGCAGTATAATATTATCCGAATTAGGGAATCTGGCTTCTAGAGGCATAAACACCATCATTTTGACATTTCAGCTACAGTATCAGTAAGTAGTTCTGCTTGTTCCATAGAATGTGGAAAAACTAAATCAAAAATTCCTGACAACAACTGAATCAGCAGTTTTTATATGTATAGGTTAGACCTACCTGAAAGCCTGTTTTGAGGGAATTTGAAAGATGAAATAAGAAAACCAAAAGAGAGAAGGAAAGAGAAAAGAATAGGCAACAAAAGAGACCCAAGACCATAGGGAGGTGAAGGGGAAAGAACATGCCAGACAGCGTGAACAAAACCTGATTTTCAAATGTACTAATCAATCCAGGTTAAAGAGGTCAACCTATCAAATTATTAAAAAGGTAGGGAAAAGACCAAATTAAGAGAGGAAAAAATTAGTTGCACATAAGATTTATGATGGTGGAATGAAATAATTTGGCCTCTTCTTGTCCACTTTGTGTATTATTCCTATTAATAACATCACTATTTCACTGATGCCACTCAATTTGGCAGTTTCTAAGCATAATATCATTTGCCATATTCATTAAGCCAAAACATCTCAGACTTACAATTTTATGTTACATAAGACTTCAGG